>OZ024831.1:53806874-54406874 GCA_964016985.1 Anodontia alba
TACCTGGATTTTGTACATGGTCAGCAATAGTCCCATGGACTATAGCAGACCTGTGGAAAGTTTCTGTAGTTAGTAACTCAGGTCAATTGATAAACCAGTATAAATTTTTGGATGATAGTGTGTTATACAGTTAAACCTATGTTAAGCAAGCACCTATGGGAAAGCCAAAATGGTTGCTAAAGACAGATGCTTGTTTAATGCAGGTAAATTTATACTTTCTTTCTTTAAACGGGATCTGAAATGATGGTCTTTTAAGACAATTGATTGCTTAATACAGGTGGCCTTTAAGACAGGTTTGACTGTATTATTATTTCTGTCTATTTCTGCTCAAAACATTGTTTGCAGCAATTCTACAGAGCTTCTACAATCTATGATTTTGAGCAGAAATAAGATATACTCCTGGAAACCATCTGCTTCGTTGCGAAAAAAAACTGTCTTCGGGGATTCCAATCTGGTTAGACAAAATCTGGCCTGCTCAGCCTCAACCACAAATTTTGGCATACGGCAGCCTATGTAATTATACGAGGGTAGTTCAATAAGTTTGTAGAACTCCGTATTTTTCTATACAATTCAAGATTTCTTTTTTCATTTTTGTGCAGTGTAAACCTTTGTCAGTTAAATGATAACAGCCGTTCAGTCAACACGTACTTTTTTGCTCTTACTTTTTGTTTGAAAACCTATACCCATAGGCAAAAATGGAAAGTCAGAATATTGAGTTCAGAGCAATCATAAAGTTCCTCACTAAGGAGGGTGCAAAGGCCAAAGAAATCCATTGGCGCATGGCTGATGTGTATGGTGATAGTAGCCCAAAGTATTCCACAGTGGCATATTCCACAGTGGCAAAGTGGTCAGCAGAATTTAAACATGGGCAAGACTCCTTAGAAGATGACTCGAGGCCAGGTCGCCCTGCTGATGTCATCAGCCAGGAGATGATCGACCGTGTTGAGAGACTTGTGCTAAACAATCGCCGAATCAGAGTTGCCGAACTTGCTTCAGAATGTGGTGTTTCTAATGGAAGTGTTTACACTATAATCCATGAACATTTAGGCATGTCAAAAGTATCTGCCAGGTGGGTACCCAGAAACCTGAACATGCAAGATCGTCAGCAAAGGGTGGAGTCAAGTCAAGAACTTCTGGAAGTGTACAATGCCAATCCAGAAGACTTTCACACTCGTCTTGTAACAGGAGATGAAACTTGGCTTCACCACTGGGACCCAGATACTAAAAAAGAGTCAATGCAATGGAAGCACCCTGGCTCCCCCCCCCCCCCCCCCCCCCCCCCCCCCCCCCCCCCCACACCTAAGAAATTTCGTACCCAACCATCAGCCAGCAAGGTAATGGCCACGGTGTTTTGGGACTCCAAAGGGATTATATTGATAGATTACAAGCCTGCTGGTACTTCAGTTACAGGAGAATACTATGCCAATGTCATTAAACAATTAAGGGTTGCTATTAAAGAAAAAACGAAGGGGAAAGCTATCTGCTGGTGTCCTTCTTTTGCATGATAATGCCCATGTGCACAAGTCCAATGTTGCACAAGCGGCTATTCGTGAGTGCAGTTAAATCACCCACCATACAGTCCAGCCCCAAGTGATTATTATCTGTTTCGAAATTTGAAGTCCCACTTGCATGGAACGAGATTTCAGGACGATGATGTGCTCAAGGCTGCTACAGAGGCTTGGTTTGAGGACCAAATAGACGACTTTTATTTCAAAGGCATAGACTGCTTAAAAGAAAAGTAGGCCAAATGCACTGAAGTAAAGGGGGATTATATTGAAAAATAATGTTGAAACCATCGTTCAATCTGTGAGTTAAACCCCCGAGTTCTACGAACTTATTGAACTCCCCTCGTACCTTCCAAGTAGTGAACAACAAAAGAATTGATCAGACTGTTCAGATGCGCCGGTTAATCTGCACCTTTGTTGTTCCCACATACAGTTTGCAGGTTTTCTCACAACGAAGCTCAAATATTAAAGAGGGGTACACAGTTCCCTCTGCCTATCTTACAGAGTGAAAATACGAAAAAATGTAGTATGAACCACAACGCAGAAAAAGGGCCATTCGGACAGTCTGTACTGTCAATGTTTCAGTTTGCATGCTCAGCCCCTTAGCAGATCTAGAACTTTGGTTCTTTGGCTGAATGTTCCCCATGACCTACAGCTTAGGTTAGCAAACAGCCAAGGTTCTGGCGAGACTGTGTGAATGTGCAGGGTCACCTGAACCTTCGCTGCTCGCATATGCAATAAAGGGTAATGGGGATCAATAGTTGACCTTTCAGGCTTTTCAGAGCAGAAATAAGAAAATTATAAGTGTACCCCCTTTATCACTTATTGTAGATCTTTATTTCGTTCAGAATTACATCTCAAGAGGACAGCTGATAGAAGTAAGATGATTCCAGGAAAGGCCCATTTCATTTTTGCACGATATTCATATTTACAGTTTCGAAATCAATTCAGACTTCCTGAATATGCCTTGTACATCTAGAATTCACTGTGAATTAAACAACAGCCTTTTCATTAAGTTTTGAAGTAGGAGGCTAAAATCAGAAAGTAGAGGGCAGATGATATAGAAAGTTGCAAAAGATCATTTAGAAAGGCTAAAAAGTAAAAGGCTATGCTGGGAGAGTAGAAGGCAATTTAGTCTTCTGCCCCAATCTTAATGAAAAGGCTGAACAATGAGCAATACATGTACTAAGATTTATTAATAATTTTATTATTTCATTATCCATAAAAAGTAAAAAAATTACTTCTAGAAATACCATAGACGCATAAATCAGTGCCCTAGATAAGGTTTTGGTACAATGAGTATTTTACCCCCTGCTTTAGTGCTTAATGCTGAAATACCCATTTGCAATGCTCAACTCATAAAGCACCAAGTAAAACTGTAGCACACATTTTTTTTTTTTTTCAGTGAAAATAAAGCTTGGCATTTCATGTGAATTGTCTGCTAGCATGAAATACCAAGCCTTATTTTTTCTGACAAGAAAAGACAGGGTGCTGTCTACTGCATTTGTCATTAGCACTTTGATGGTCAAGCCCTTGCTGATCTAATGTACTGATACTGCTCATAAAAGAACTGAAAATTTGCTTCGTAAAGATGTAAAGCTCAATTAAAATGTTTACCCTCAAAATATCAATGCTGAAATCCAAAATTTCATGGATTAGTTTTACCCCTTCAGCCGCAGTCTCAATACTGATTTTTAAAACTTCAATGCTGAAATACCCTTTATGCCCTCTTATCTAGAGCTCTGATATAGCTATATATATATATATAGCTATATATATATATATATATATATATATATATATATATATATATATATATATATATATATATATATATATATATATATACAGGTTAAGGAACAGCCATAGATTCTTGGCTCTTTCTGATTTATCATTAAATTGTAGTTAGCTAGGCTACTAATGAAGCTGAAACCATTAAACAGCAGGGAGCAACCGCTAGCCCTTTCTTAATTAGTTGAGTTCCCCGAAATTCAGTCAGATAAATTCCAACACATTGCAGTTTGTAAATCACACACAGAATAAACAGAATAAAAGCGTTCTCTATACAGTTTTTGGTAAAGTCTTGTTATTAGCCATGAAGTGAAAGTATATACAGAGCAGAAGACCAAGTATCAAAGGCTAGCTGATATTTTTTCTACTATTATCGCATTATTGTTCTATATAGTCACCCATTTATGCCAAATGAATTCTTCTTCCTAACTGTCTGGGCAGGCCCATTTCTAGTTTAAGGGGAATCTGACAGCAGTAATACTTTTCAACTTTTATATCACAAATTCATACATTGTAGACTCTCTCAAATACTGCATTTAGCAACTATCGACCTGGGTTGACACTGTTTGCCAAGGTTACATAAAAAAGAATAAGCAGAAAAATATGCTACATTACAAGCAACAATTGATAAGCCGGGACATAGCAAAGTGCATATACAATATTGCAAGTTTGTTCAGTAAAAACTCAGATCAGCTTGTACATTGGCACAGTCCAATCAGGGTATTCATTGTCAGCATGAAGAAGTCAAGTGTATTTTTTTATTAGAACGTATGCATATGCAGGCTTGTCTCAATATTCACTGTGCACATGGAGTCGTGTAGGGGGTTGTGGGATGGTGGGGGAGGGGGAGGGGGACACACTGTTTTCGGTGCATATATCATTATCATTTAAAGTTGATGTTGGTGTTAGTGTTGGCTTTGACATCAACGTCGGCGTCGGCATGGAGTTTTTTAGCTTATAGGATGGCAGCCTCCATCTTCGTCCGTCATGCACACTTTCAAAATGCAATATCTCTGCAGCCTGCTGGCAGATCTCAACTGAATTTTATCTGTAGCATGTCTTTTGTAGAGGATTGCTTGCATAATTATGCATTCGAAAATTGCTTCAGAACTTTGGTTGCTATGGCAACTGATAGATCCCATAGACTTACTATAGGAAAATGCTTGTGAACAGTGTGGCTCCTTTATTTTTTGTTGGCTCTTCATGAAACTTGCAGATAACTAAGACATGCATAAAATTTCGGAAAAGTTCGATAATGAGTCAGATGGGACCGGCGATAGCAGAGTTACATCCCCTTGATTATTAAAAAAAAACAAAAAAAAAAAACGGCCATAATCACCCTTGTGATCAGTGTAGCTCCATTTTTATTGGATCTTCATGAAACTTGCAGATAACAATGACATGCATAAAATCTCAGACAAGTTTGAAAATGCATCAGATCAGACCATCCGTCGGTTAGTCCGTCACATCTTATAGGATGTATCATATCTAAGGCACCATATATGCTGGGGTTCTGAAATTTCATATGTGGATAGCTTATGAAAAAATAGCAAATTTGTATTGTTTTTTGGTCAGACCTCTCGATGCAGAGAAATGGCCCTTTGCGGACTTAGGCAATTCTGCATAGGAAATGTAAGCAAAACATTTCAAAAACTGCTCGGGCTAGGCTCTTTAAAATTTTGTTCAGGCAGTTTGGGACCAGTGTGTTCCTGACCTGATTAAATTTTTATATAATTTTATGAAAAACTGACCAAATTATGGCCACTTGTGGACTTTGGCATTTTAGCATAGGCAAAGCTTGTAAGCAAAATATCTTAAAAACTGCTCAGGTTAGGCTCTTCAGTTTTGGTATAATTTTATGAAAATTTGATCAAATTATGTCCCTTTGTGGACAGGCAGTTTAGCATAGGAAAAGCTTGTAAGCAATTTGTGATAGGCACTTGAGATTTTGAAGGCAGTTTGGAACCAGTGTGTAGTTGACCTGGTTAAATTTTGATATAGTTTTTATAAATATTTGACCAAATTATGCCCCTTTGTGGACTCAGGCATTCTATCATAGGAAGAGCTTGTAAGCAAAATATCTCAAGAACTGCTAGGCTAGTCTCTTGAAATTTTGCAGGCTGTTTTGGACCAATGTAAGAAGACGATTAAATTTTGGTGCATTGATCAAATTATGCCACTTTATGAAACTAGGTATTTTGGCATAGGAAATGCTTGTGAGCAAAATATCTAAAGAATGGCTTAGGCTAGGCTTATGAAATTTTTCAGGTAGTTTGGGACCAACGTGAAGATGATCTGATTTAATTTTGGTATAATTTTATGAAAATTTGACCAAATTATGTGCCTTTGTGGGCTTAATTTTGCAGCAGACCCTTACATTTCCAGTTTTAGCTTTACAGTGTTGTGGAAAAAAAAACAACAAAAAAACAAACAAACAAACAAAAAAAAAACACACACAAAAAAAAAAAAAAAACAACAAAAAAAAACACAAAAAAAACAAAAACAAAAAAAAAAACATTTTTTTTTTTATTAAATTAGCCAAAAGTTTCTTTGAGTTTTGTTTCTGTGGCAATATTTAACTCAGTATTGACAAATTCATTCAAATTGGTAATGTTGATGATTGTCAAATTTCGATAATTTGTTAGACATGACAAGCTTTTAAATGTCAAACAAATATTTTTTGGGCGAATTGTGATAATTTGTGAGTTATGACACTTTTTAGCTCACATGTACGAAGTGCATGAAGAGTTATTGTACTACCCCCAGCATCAGCGGCGGTGTTGTCGGCGTTGAACCAATGCGTCCACAAAATGTTTAAAGTTTTATGGTAAAGTTTCTTTTTATATGATGACAAGCCCGTTCAGGCGGGCTACCCTGTCCGGTGACAGGGTTTGTTAAATGTCTAACAAAAAAATAATAATAATAATAACCGCAGGCTTGAGGTGCTTGGATTTCCATTGGCTCAATAAAGCATAATGCCAAAGTTCTTAGCAAACAGTGTATACCCAGATCAGATGTGGCAGAAGGCTCATGTAAAATTGCTATTTCTGAAAAAAAAACAAAAAAAAAACAAAAAAAAAAAACATCCCTGTAGTAGTAAATGGACGCTGTGTAAGATGAGATAAGTAAACAAAAGCATCTGATTGTCTGAAATGCTGGTAAGAATAAATGCTGGCTGAATATAGTCTGCATCTGCTGTTCAACACAATGTTAATAGACTATCCGTTCTCTCCTGTGTAGAAAAATCTACAGGTGCCTTTGGGTCAGCTTCAGATTATGATGTTGGAGTTTTATTGCTTCTTAATGGCTCTTATCACTTCATGAAATAATCATTATCAATTAGAGTGAGAAATGCTCTTCCACAGAGAATCTATGGCTGTTCCCTAACCTGTATATGCCAAGTTAGTACAATGTACGTGCCAAGTTGGTTATGTGCTTTTTGCCAAGTTGACTCGGCACCAAATCACACTAGCTCCAGTCCAGATTTTTTTTTCCTGAACCATAAATTACTGAAAGAACAAAAATGCATTGTTGTAGGAGGGCTCCAGCCTATATAGGTTCAATAGCTAAATCTATAAGCTGAATGTATTAAGACTAATAGGCTAAAAAACCACATTAATATTGTAAAAGTTTTTAAGATAGAAACGTAGCTATTTAAAAACAGAATAGAGCCACAGTTAAAATTCCAGTACTGGCCATAGAATAATCCTCTGTATAACATAGAATCATCACTAGTGGTCGGCTGATTAATCAAGTTTGTCGAACATTGTTTGTATTTGGACTTCCAAGTTAATGATCAGTACTTTTTACTGTACTCGATTACTTGGTTCCGGCTTTTATCCGCATTTGGTTGTTGAGGTTTGTTTTGATCGTTTCGGTTTTATTACTGCAACTATAGTGCTTGGAGGATAATTTGACAGTGACGTCACGGCAACTACCACTCTACCTGGGTAAAGCAAGTTTTGCATGACTTATTGGGAAAACATTACAAATAATTTTATGTAGTATACAATCTTATTGCTATAAATGTGTAACATTGGTTAGTATGTTGCAATAGTGCAGTTTTCAGAGTGGATCGCTCTAGATGAAACATTATTATATGGCGTTATTTACATTTTTACACAAATGACATGCTTCCAGCGTTCTTATGTCCATATGTATTTGCACAGACTGTCAGCACTTGGTACTCATTCAAACTAAAATTTAACTAGATTTACCGGTTTTCTTCTTTTCTTTATTTAACTTTAAAAGATATGCAAAATAGAAAATTAAAATGCCACTACACTGAAAATTTATTTCATAACTGATAATAGAAATTACATTTTCTCTCCAACATACTTCTATATTTAATTCTTAAAATGTAGAAAAAAAAAAAAAAAATGAAACTAAGATTCAAAACCACAATATCCAGATTTGTAGTCTGGGAATACTACCACTGAGCTACTGCGGATTTACGAGTACTGTTGCTTCTAACATTTATTGAAGGTAGCTATTTGGGTAGCGTTTACCTATTGATTAAAATGGACTTGGTCTAACAATATAAACATTCAGTGAAGTCACTGTCAGCTTATCCTCCAAGGATAACTACATCAGGTTCAAACTTCCGGAATGGCTGCAAAAAAGACATTTTTCGACTTTCCTGCCGGAAAAAGTCGCTCTATGGTGTGGAAGCACTTCTGGCTTCCTGAAAAAGAGTGACGGTCCAGTTTCTAAGACAACCCTGGACATGAGCAGAGCCATCTGCCACCATTGTTATATGCATGGCAAACAGTGTAGACCCTGATCAGATGCCACGTTCTGTGGCATCTGATCTGGGTCTACTCTGTTCGCAAAGGCCTATCTGTACCAATAGGTTTATTAGGGTAGTCCCAGATCAGGTACAGTGTCTCATCTGGGTGTGCAGCAGCACCTTTTACCCCACATCAAACTAGTTTTTGAAACACCAGCTTGTAGTAAGATGGACTTGTTCAGGTTTTAGGACAAGTATGGAAAGGAGTTCAGGTGTCTGAATACATTATATTTACCATATACAACCTAATTACCGCACATACCCCTATAAGCGCACAGTCAAGCAATTTCGTAGTCTTCAGGTTACAGTCCAAGTATTTGTATCTACTTCAAGAATATGTTGTGGGTACTCATTTGAATTGCCCCGACAAATCGAGGCAATTCAAATGAGAACCTGCAACATACGCATTTATAAAGACAATCAGAAACGAAAATCGCCTAACTTCATAAATAATCCTCTCATGAAGTCCTCTGCTAATCTTTCTTTAAAGTGTGCCTTTATAAGATGCTATTTTACTAAAAGGTTTTCCCAATAATTTTGAAAAAACCTAAGCCCACCGTGCAGTAATTAGATAGAATACGGTAAGTAAACTTGATATTTATAGTGCTTTTAATTGTTATGCGTATGTCAGAGATTACGTTATAGAAATGGATTTGGTGATTTTTATCGCACCTGCTTGTAGCAGGGTGCGATATAGGCGTCCGATTTTCTGTCCGTCCGTCCGTCCGTCCGTCCGTCCGTTCGTCAGTCCGTCCGTCAGTCCGTCCGTCAACATTTATGTCGACGTTCGACATTTATGTCAAAGTTAGTATTCTAATCAACTACAAGATTAAACAACCATCAAACCTTGCATGAAACATCTCCCTGACCTCCTGACTTTGCAACATAGGCGTCCGCTTTTCCGTATGTCTGTCCATTTGTCCGTCCGTCTGTCAACATTTATGTCGAAGTTCGACATTTATGTCAAAGTTAGTATTTTAATCAACTTCAAGACTAAACAACCATCAAACCTTGCATGAAACATCTCCCTGACCTCCCGACTTTGCGACACAGGTGCCCACTTTTCCATTCGTCTGTCTGTTCGTCTGTCTGTCTGTCCGTCTCTTAACAGTTCTGTTATGTCGAAGTTCGACATTTATGTCAAAGTTAGTATTCTAATCAACTACAAGACTAAACAACCATCAAACCTTGTATGAAATATCTCCCTGACCTCCTGACTTTGCGACATAGGTGCCCGCTTTTCCATTCGTCTGTCCGTTCGTCCGTCCGTCTGTCTCTTAACAGTTCTGTTATGTCGAAGTTCGACATTTACGTCAAAGTTAGTATTCTAATCAACTACAATTCTACAACAACCATCATTCCTTGCATGACACATCTCCCTGACCTCCTGACTTGGCAGATATGTTGACCCAGTGACCTTGACCTATATTTTGCGCTCCATTGACTTTGACACAATTTACGTTGACATTCCAGATCTTCTCAACTATAAGGCATACAACTACCAAACCTTGCATAGTGCTTCTTCTAGATGTACAGACTTGGCAGGTACATTGACCCGGTGACCTTGACCTATATTTTGCGCTCCAGTGACTTTGACATATTTTGCGTCGACGTTCGATATCTCCTCAACTATAAGGCCTACAACCATCAAACCTTGCAAAGTGCTTCTCCTCAATGTACTGACTTAGCAGATACCTTGACCTGGTGACCTTGACCTATATTTTGGCTGCAGTGACTTTGACATAATTTACATCAACATTCCAGATCTCCTCAAGTGTAAGACCTCTAGCCACCAAACCTTGCATAGTGCTTCTCCTATATGTACTGACTTGGCAGGTATCTTGACCCGGTGACCTTGACCTATATTTTGAGCTCCAGTGCCTTTTACACATTTTACGTCAACGTTCAATATCTCCTCAACTATAAGGCCTACAACCATCAAACCTTGCATAGTGCTTCTCCTCAATGTACGGACTCTGCAGGTACCTTGACTGGGTGACCTTGACCTATATTTCACGCTCCATTGACTTTTACACCTTTTAGGTCACCCTTCCATATGTTCTCTACTGTAAGGCCTTCAACCACCAAACCTTATATAGCACTTCTTCTCGATGTACTGACTCGACAGGTACCTTGACCTGGTGACCTTGACCTATATTGTGCACTCCAGTGACTTTGACACATTTTATATTGATGTTCGGTATCTCCTCAAATATAAGACCTACAACCACTAAACCTTGCATAGTGCTTCACCTCATTGCCCTGGCTTGGCAGGTACCTTGACCCAGTGACCTTGACCTATATTTGACACATTTTACGTTGATGTTTGATAACTCCTCAACTATAAGGCCTACAACCACCATACCTTGCATTGTGCTTCTCCTTGATGTACTGAATTAGCAGGTACCTTGACTCGTGACCTTGATCTATATTTCATGCTCCAGTGACTTACACATTTTACGTCAACGTTCCATTATCATTGGGCTGTATGATACGAAAAGTCAGTGCTGAAGATATAGCCATTAGAGGGAATGGGACTGGCCTGGAATATATGTGCCCCACTAGGCACTTTGTCTACATTTTTTTCAACCCAGTTTTCCAAGTAAGCACTGCTAAGAATGAAATAAACTTATTTAATAACCACATTCTGATTGAGGCTCCTGTGACTTTTGCGCCAGCAGGTGCGATGACGCCTTCCACGGAATTCTTGTTCAATTTCAGAGATAATTTTTTTCAGTTCCAAAAATGTAATATTGTGGGTACATATACTTGGTAGAATTGTTCCAGTGAGGCAATTCAAACTACAGCCCCAACAAATATTTCCGTAGAGAAACGAGAAAAAAAAATCTTACAATTATCGCTATATATTTGTCTCTAATCTATTTTTACAGGAGGATATAGAAGTTGTGATGTATGACATCATTGATGAAGTCACATTAGGACTGTGCTTCGATGTCCACAGATCTTGTAAATTAGGCACCTTATTTCTAGGAGACACAGATCCAAAGTAAGCAGTGTTTTTTAATAAAGACCCAATTCTACCAAATCTTTGTTAGCTTTAAGCAACACCCGCTTATTATTGCATTTATTTACCTATTATTATTAGTACCGTATTACAGTTGACTCGCATTATCTTGAATTCCAATGGACTCTCTGAAATACTTCGAGATATCTGTACTTCGACATATCATATTTGCAGAATTGAGGAAAAACTTATTCAATTAACCACTTTAACAAATATATTTGTAATTGGACTCTTGAAGTTAGAGATATATTGGAAATACTGTGGAAAAGAGGAGAAATTGCTCTTTAGGAGCAATTTCTCCTCTTTTCTACAATATTTTTTACATGTTAGATTTTCATGTTTAGGCAGGGACCAGATTTTCACTTCGAGATAAGTGGTTATTTGAGATAAGTGAGATCGAAATAGTGAGAGTCAAATGTATTATTATTTTCCTTTTTTTTTTTCAGAAAATAGAGTTTGGCTGTTTCAATCAATTGTCTCTTTAGGAGTTAGCCCTTAAAGTGTGGCAGAAAACATGTTTTTTCTTCTTTTTTTTTCATTTTCCTATAAAAATATGGCCTGGCACTTCATGTAAATTAGGCAGATGATTCACATGAACTGTCAAGCCATAATTTCTCAGAAAAAAAAATGAATGCTGTCTGCTGCTGTTTGACTAAATAAAAAATATTTTGTCGAGTGATTGCACAGAAAACATACAAATTACTATGTGAGAACAATTTAACAGTACAGACTAGACGGTTTGACCATTCAATCTGGTCAGGACTTACTCTGCTGGTTTTGAAACTTGATCAGTAAAGTTAAGTACCATATTATCAATTGCTCCACCATTTTGAATATTTAATAAGGCTCTAAACATTTCAAAATATGGTTGGAAATATTATTCATTTAGTTTTTGCATATTTAATTCAGGCTTAATGACATAAAGCCTCATTAAATATTCAAAATGGCAGCGCCCATAAAAGCAATTTTTATATCTTCAAAACTTGGTATTTCTTATTATATATCCGATTTTGATCAAGTTTACATTAAATTCTACCATTTTGTCAAGATTCCAAATACATTCTTAAGCAACCCTCTTTTTCCCTTTAAAATACTTGTTCTAAACTTTGACAATTCCATTTTACAACCCATCAGTCTGTCTAAAAATTGCTCGCAAGATATGATTCGGTGCAAAATTAAAAGAATAAAAAATAAAAATCCTAAATTATCAACTATTATAAAAAAAATCCTAAATTTTCACCAGTTGTCACCATTTTTTGCTTTCATAGCTGCAGATAAGTAGGGTATTCAGTTAAATATTTTTCTTATTTCTCCATGAAAACATACGTTGTAGGTACTCATTAGAAGTGCCTCATTGAGGCACTTCTAATGAGTACTCACAACACACATTTTTAGGAAAGATAAGAATTTTTTTTTGTAGAAAAAAGCCTTTCTGGAGCTATATGTATTTGTCTTATCTTATTTTACCAAATATTACATGAATCTCATCATTTTTCTTGTTGCAGGTCACAAAAAGAGCATGGTAAGTGATAGTTAAAGCTTAGGTGTACTCTTGTGTGCTAGTTTTTCTAGGGTGTGGTATTGCGGTTCCTCACTTGACATGCAAAGAAATTAAGAGGGGGTTATCAAGTTAGTATTTTTCTTATTTCTCAATGAGAACATGTGTTGTGGGTACTCATTAGAAGTACATGTACTTCTAATGAGCACCCACAATAAATGTTTTTGAGAAGTACCTATATAATAAGAGAAATGTCATGCTTCAAACTTCAAAATTAGGTGATAAAGAAATACTGGTGTACCAAATATCTTTTTCACTGAGTATCTTGTTCCTGGAGACAAGATACCATGTGATCCATGTGTCTTACCCCCTGGGACAACATCAGTTGTTGCTAAAAGATTGACCAAAAAGTTTAAATAATTTCTGTAATACATGTACAGAAAGATAACTTGATAAGTGTAGTTACACAGATATGCTTCGAGACACATTGGTCTTATAGCCTCAGTGACATACATCAGTCTGACATGCATACAGTCTGATCAAGATCTGTGGATGGCTGGATATTTTAGATGCATTCTATATACACTAAATGTTCTAAACATTCACACAAAAGAATACTTATTTTTCAATCTTCACCAATGAAGAAAAGACATGTAACAAATTTTGCAAAGGGAGGCAATGTAATTGTGTGTTTATCTTAAAAAAATCAATTTCATGTCATTTTAACTTAATTCATACACATATGATAAGTGGTACGAGCTAAATAATAATAAATAAATCCCCAGATTGATTTCCCACCGTGCAAAGCTGTGACATCATCACTGAAACAAAAACAAGCTATTGGATTCAGGCCAGTATAGAGCAAGTAAAGGAATGAAATTTAGTTAGATATAGCTAAAATATATTTTCACAGAAATAGTGGATCGACCAGGAGTGGATGTATTTGGAAATGTACCGACAAAGAAACAGCTGGAGTGTGTATGTCCAAACTGTCAGCGGAACCTAGCTGCCTCCAGATTTGCCCCACATCTTGAGAAGTGTATGGGTATGGGTAGGAACAGCTCCCGGATAGCTAGTCGGAGGTCACAGAAAGTTCTTAAAGAAAATGAAGCAAGGTAGAGTGCACCCAAATTGAGGCATGAATTTTAAGTTAGGCCTTGTCAGGCAAAATAGTGACTTAAGGCTTTGCATCTAGGTTGAATTTAGTAGGTGACAAATCAGTAATATTTTTCTTTTCTTCAGAAGACAAGGAGTGACATACAAGGGATGTTCGAAATGAATTGCTTATTGTCCTCTAGCTCGATATCCAAGTGGGGCACGATAAAAACCAATACATACCTGTATAGGGCTATTCAATATCTACACAATGGTGTATAAATGTACATGTTAGACTAAGTGTAAGACATAAAATTTGCCATTTGAATACACGCAGTCATTGACCACTGCAGTAAAAATGGTTGGTAGAAGCGTCGACAAAAAAGATGAAATAC
This sequence comes from Anodontia alba, assembly GCA_964016985.1. Taxonomy (NCBI): domain Eukaryota; kingdom Metazoa; phylum Mollusca; class Bivalvia; order Lucinida; family Lucinidae; genus Anodontia; species Anodontia alba. The sequence goes on from OZ024831.1 coordinate 53,820,973, forward strand.
GGGCTTACATCAAAGTTCGCTCAAAACTTGGTTGTTCTTTGAAGAAGCTGATGACTGAAATTTCTGCTGCTTTTGGACCTTCTTGTGTGTCTTATGACACAGTTCGGCAGTGGAAAAAGAAATTTGAGTCTGGTGTAGAGTCCATCAAAAATGCACCGAAATCAGGTAGGCCAAAATCTGCATCTTGTAAAGAAATCGTTTCCAAAATAAAGGAAATCATTGAAGGAGATGCCAGATTTACAGTTTGTGATATGCACGAAAGGTAGGCATATCACTATCAACGGTTCACCTTATTTTGAAGAAGCATTTGAAAGTCAGAAAGATTTCTGCTAGATGGGTGCCACATCTGTTGACTGACGAGCAAAAGAGGCAACGGGTTAAAGTTGCCAAAAAGCTGCTTCAAATGTTTCCAAAATATGACAAAAAGCAGTTTGTCAATGTCGTCACAGGTGATGAAACCTGGGTCCATTATTTTGAGCTCGTCAGAAAGGTTAGCAATAAGATCTGGGCCACTAAACACAGCAAACGCCAAATAATTGCCAAACGTTCTTTGAGTACAAAGAAGGTTTTGTATGCAATCTTCTTCTCTGGTGAAGGAGTCGCAATAAAAGTGCCAGTGAAAAAGGGCAAAAGCATCGCCGGAAAGTACTACAAAGACGTAGTACTGAAGAAACTGAAAAAGTATTATCAGAAACGACGCCCTGCCACTGGTTTTAAACATGTCCGTCTTCTACATGACAATGCCCCAGCTCATACCTCTGCAATAGTTACGGCGTTTTTGAAGAAAGAAAAAGTAAATGTTTTGCCTCACCCCACGTATTCCCCAGACCTTGCCCCATGTGATTTCTTTTTGTTTCCGAAATTGAAAGCATTCCTTGCTGGGCGGAAATACCAGTCCCGACAGGCACTTGGATCTGCCATTCATCAGTACCTTATTACTGTGCCCAAATCAGCGTACCGTGACGCCTTCAAGAAGTGGATACATCGGCTGAAACTTTGCATTTCTAGCCACGGGGAGTACTTCGAGGGCATGGAATGAGTACTTTTGGGCTAACTTGAAATTTGAAGTCTCCAGATAGAAATAAGCAATTCATTTCGAACATCCCTCGTATAATGTGAAAAGGCAGTTTACATGAAATGGTGAGCCTTTTCTCCTGGGGAAAAAGAAGAAAAGTACACAACAATCTACAGTCGACTCTCATTATCTCGAATTCCAAGGGACTCACTGAAACACTTCGAGATATCCATACTTCGACATATCAGAGTTGAGAGAGTGAGGAAAACAATAAATTGAACAGCCACATTTAACAAATGAATATGTAATTTTATTCCTGAAGTTACAAATATATATACAAAATAATGTGGAAAAGAGGAGAAATTGCTCCTTAGGAGCAATTTCTCCTCTTTTCCACATTATTTTGTTATCTGTTGTCATAGTTTCATGTTAAAACAGGGACCAGATTTTCACTTCAAGATAAGCGGTAATTTAAAATAATCGAGTTCGAGATAATGAGGTTCGACTGTATATCACGGTTCATTATAACACGGTTTTGGATATAAGTATCCAAACAAAAATGTATAAATTATGTACATATAGAAAAATGGCCATTTATGGTAATTTTTCTGTATAATCTTTAGTTTTTATATTCCTGTTTGGACGCATCTCAGTTATTTAGCTTACATGTTTTGTTTTTTTTGCTTTGGATACCAGTGATAGTATTACAAAGAGGTTGTGTTGTATAAGAAAATATTTGGTCATTCTCTCTCTTTTGCTGATTCAAGAAGGGCATTTGTCAGTTTCTGGCAAAAGAATGTGCACAATACTGGGTAGCCGCTTAGAGGACTAAGTCTGCCCAGTAAAAGTGTAATTAGGTAAAATGATGACCCCATTGGGTTGACTGGGCCGTAAAATCTCAAACGAATAAGAAAATATTATCTGCTAATAATTTATGCACAGACTATGAACAAAATCAGTGACACATCAGCCTCGGGCTGTTCACTGTGTTGAAGCGGACCAGGATCTTGCTGTTCATACAGTTTCACACAATAATGAAATTTTTGTAGGCTTGGCGCTGATCTTCTGAAACGAGATAGCGGAGATAGTGAGGATGATTACAATGATGTTGATTGGACACTTTATACAGATAAACGAGGTTAGCAGAGTTTATGTGAACCCTTAAAGATAACAAATTGGCTAATTTTAGAATATTTTAAATTAAACATATTGTTGTCAAAGTTCTCCTAAAATTGCTTGACCAGCTATTGTAAACTTTCATGTAGAGCCTTCTTTGGAAGGAACATTGAGATTTGTTCAAATGGTCGTGTACCATTGATGAAGATGGCTGCCATGCCCATTTATGGTAAGAACCAAATAAACATATTCGTCAAAAGTAAGAAAGGTTTGTGGCTGTATGTTGGTATATAGCATCAGAGACTTTTGTTCAACCAAACTCAAATCAGGATTGAATGTTTGTTTTTTTATTACAAGGTCAAATTGCTTCCCAATCTGTTTGTGCTGGGAAAATGTTGAGAGATCATTTTCTTAAAATATATTAAAGCCTAATGATTGAAACTTAAAATATGTGATAAGAGTAGCAAACACTTCAGTTACAATCAAAATTTTATCCGAGATGGGTTATCTGCCCTTGCCTGTGCGCTATATACATGTATAAAATCATATTAAATAACTTCTACTCTGAAACTGCAGGCCTAGTAACCAAATTTTGGTTGAAGGGGGATTGAGAGTTTGTTGTGGGTACTCATTAGTAGTACCTCATTGAGGCACTTCAAATGAGTACCCAAGACATTTTTGTGGAGAAATATGGAACACATTCATCAGGCTGCTTTTCTTAACTGGAGCTATCGGTAGAGGCCCTGCTAAGGTGTGCAGCTCGAGTGGGACTTTGCTAAACCTTCACTCTGCTTGAAATCACTTTAAATCATTCTGCTATTTCTCATTTCAGTGAAAAGATTAAGAAAAGAAAAAAGAAGCAACTCTCCAAGAAGAAATAAAAATTCTAGACATAAGAATGGAACTATAGGTGAGTGCAGACCCAGAAATATTTGAGTTGTTGTATATATATTTCCATTTATTTTGTTTTGTTTTAAGTTGTAAAAACTACATGTGTTGATAATAAATCTAATCAGTAACTTGCATTAAGACAGCAAAAATGAGCTAAGCAAAATGAGCTACAACCACAGCATAAAAAATATACATATATCCTCATGTGTATGCAGTAAAGACTCAGATCAGCTAGTGCATCTGCACAGTCTGATCTGTCTTTACAGTCTGCCTAAAGAAACCTTGGATTTTGGGCTATCCAAAGTACCCACATAGGTCTAGATAAGAATAGGTCTAGATAAGAGTGGGTATCACCTGGATTGAAAAAAAAAACACAACATCTTATCAAGAGCTTTGGTTCCAGCCTACCAAGCAGTAACTGGAAAAAGTAAACCAACATTCCAAATACAGTCTGACTCAGTTTTGTCAGCATCTTACCTCAATCCTAAATATCACTTGTCCTTCCAGAATATATTCAATGAATACACTGAACAGACATTGCTAATTACATCCATTTTTAGAGTTTTTAAAAAAATTTGTTCTTTAAAACAGCATGTCCATGCATCAGGTGTCATCCTAGGTTAACCTTTTGGTTAACCTTTTTCAAACTTATATGTTACCTTTATTCTTCAGCAGATTGCTTTCATATTGGGTAGGGATGAAAAGGAGGACCAGTAGGTGTTTCACGTGCAAGAGAGACAACTCTCACTTTCTTCGTTATTTAAAAAAAAACTCGTCCATAATGCCGTTAGACGTTTTTCTTGTTACTATCATGTATGGGAAAAAACGAAAGTAACCAAATTTTTTAAAACTGACAAAATGTTTTGCAATGAATCATCATTCATGACAAAAATTTACAAATACACAATGTACTTTACTCTTCTGAGTAAAGCACCAAGAAAAGATGACTTTCTGGATGATAAATAAGTATTGGCATCTGACCTTGATCTACACGGTTTGCTCCCAATACTTAGGCTTGTTGTGGTAATGCCAATGGCAGCATCACTTTCAGCATTGAAAGAAATATTTCTAATTTATCTGTGTTTCCAGGTGACAGTTTAGGAGACATTAAGCTGGAAAGAGAAAGATCTGATACACCGGATTCAATAGCAGGATATGAGCTTATGACCCTGGGTATGTATCCTTTTTTTAGCTCACCTGAGCAAAAGCTCAGGGTGAGCTATTGTCATCACCCTCTGTCCGTCGTCGTCAGGCGTCCGTAGGTCGTCGTCAACAATTAGTTGTTAACACTCTAGAGGTCACAGTTTTGACCCAATCTTTATGAAACTTGGTTAGAATGTTTGCCTCTATGAAATCTAGGTCAAGTTCGATACTGGGTTACTTGTATCAAAAACTAGGTCACCAGATCAAATCAAAGGAAAAACTTGTTAACACTCTAGAGGTCATAGTTTTGACCCAATCTTGATGAAACTTGCTCAAAATGTTTGCCTTTATAAAATCTAGGTCAAGTTTGAAACTGGGTCACTTGGGGTCAAAAACTAGGTCACCGGGCCAGATCAGCAGAAAACCTTGTTAACACTCTAGCGGTCACATTTTTTGAAGCAATCATCATGAATCTTGCTCAATATGTTTGTCTTGATGATTTCTAGGTCAAGTTCGAAACTGGGTCACTTGGGGTCAAAAACTAGGTCACCGGGCCAAATCAGCAGAAAACCTTGTTAACACTCTAGCGGTCACATTTTTGAAGCAATCATCATGAATCTTGCTCAAAATGTTTGTCTTGATGATTTTTAGGTCAGGTTCTAAACTGGGTCACCTGGGGTCAAAAACTAGGTCACCTGGCCAGATCAGCGGAAAACCTTGTTAACACTCTAGTGGTCACATTTTTCAAGCAATCATGATGAATCTTGCTCAACATGTTTGTCTTGGTGATTTCTAAGTCAAGTTTGAAACTGGGTCACATGGGGTAAAAAACTAGGTCACCTGGCCAAATCAGCAGAAAACCTTGTTAACACTCTAGCGGTCACATTTTTTAAATAATCATCATAAATATTGCTCAAAACGTTTGTCTTGATGATTTCTAGGTCTAGTTTAAAACTGGGTCACTTGATATCAGAAACTAGTTCACCTGGCCAAATCAAAGGAAGACCTTGTTGATGCTCTAGAGGTCACATTTTTGAAGTAATCATCATGAATCTTGCTCAAAATGTTTGTCTTAATGATTTCAAGGTGATGTATAGTTTTCTGTCCAGTGACTCTCGTAAGTTTTTCCATTTAGGTCAGTTTCTCAGTAATTGTTGGTCCTACAGATTGATATTTGGTACTTGTGAAGTGTTTGTGTTTAGGTCAGTTTCTCAGTAATTATTGCTCCTTCAGCCAGTGATACTTCGTACATGCATACATCTTAGCATGGCCTCTTTGGGTGCAGTCATTCATATTTGACCTTGACCTTCATTTTACAGTCCATTAGACATGCTACATTGTCTTACTTGTTAATATAATCATTTTGAACTTTGATCAGAATGTTTGCCTTGGTCAGTTCTAGATCAGGTTCTCAAAGTGCTATGTTGCTCAGGTGAGCGTTACAGGGCCGTCATGGCCCTCTTGTTTTTATCTTTTTTCCTCTTGGTAATCATTGTCTCTGAGTCATGTAATTATCCTTGATATCGAAGGGGACAGTATATAGTTGGAAGTTTTTCCACCTTGTTAGAGGAGATGAAACTTTAGTGACTTCCTGTTTGTCTCCCCGCAAACCAGGCCCAGTTTTAACCCTTGTTCTGCTGAATAAATTAAGACAATCCCTCCAATTTCTAATTTTCAGCCAATCAGATTACATGATCCAGATTGTTGATATAAATTCACTTACTTAATGGCAAAAAGTGCAGATCCAGATCAGTTGGCTTCTGAAGAAGCTAACTGATCTGGATCTACACTGTTTGCAAAGGCAGGACATATCCAGGTTTAGCAGGACTAGGGTTAAATCAAGTCTGCTCTAAAAGGAAAGAATTTGTCATAATGCCAAGCCCCTTTTTCCTGCCTTCCGTTTAACTTTATGCAACCACCTTAGATATGTAGGGAGCTTATTTAACATTTTAACTTTCACTCTGATGCAGATGTCATTGTAAACATATTTTTTTTAATTTTTCCCCCAAAGTAAGGCTTGATATTTTTTTTGAGTTATATGAATGACATACCCTGTTTTCAGCAGATGACATAGTAAAACATTTTGCTTATCTTCCCCTGAAAATAGGGTTTGACATTTCATCATGAGTTGTATGAAATGACGGGCCCTGTTCTCAGCAGATGACAAGATAAAAATGTTTTTTTTTATCTTTTCCTGAAAATAGAGCTTGCCATTACATTTGAGTCATGTGAAACAGCAGGTCCGGTTTTCAGCAGATGACACTAAAATATTTTTCCATTTTTTTCCTGAAAATAGGACTTGACATTTTATTTGAGTCATGTTAATTGTGAAACAACAGGCCCTGTTTCCAGAGGAAGAAATTGTGAAACATTCTTTTTTTCTTTGCCTCAAAGCAAGGCTTGATGTTCCATTTGAGTTATATGAAATGTTAGAACTATTTTTAGAAAAAAAAAGAAAAAGAAAAAAAATGCAATGTAATAGGTAAAATTATGACAAAACAAACAAATAAAAAAAAACTATATGCTTTAATCTAAATATTGTGATACTGATATTGTTTTGTTTCGGTTTGTTTGCAGAGGAGAAGAAAAATTTACTAATGGCGGTAGGTACTTAGTAAATTTTTTTCAATTATTTTTTGCTGTCACAAGCGAAACTCAGAATGAGCTATACTCAGCACTCTCCATTCATTGTGCATCAACACTTTTTAACCCATTGTAGTCGGGAGACTCGTAAAGGGTAATTGGCAAACGGTACAGACCCAGATCAGACTCCGCAGAATGCGACATCTTATCAGGGTCTCCACTGTTTACAAATAGTTCAACCATTTTTCTCTAGGAATATGTAACTTCAATTGAAATTGGACTCTTCCAATATATAGTGTGGGTAAGTCTATTCAGTCTACAATGGGTTAATGCTTAGCATGCTTGGTAAAACTTTCAGATGACATTTTGAAATATTTTTCTTGGAAAATAGGCTTTGACCTTTCATGCATTTTGTCACCAAATGAGACCATTGGATTATTCTATCCCATCCTTGATGTTATATACATGTATAAAAATATGAAAACATCCATATAAAATCCGTCAGAATTTTTTCTGAAACCTTCAATAAGTGGCCATGGTAACAAAAGCTTGTTGCAATGATAAAACAAAAAACTGTACCTTTTTGGGTTGACTGACTGGCCCCGTAGACCTGTACAAGTGATTGTTCTGAAACCTAAAAGAAAGGATTGCAGTGACAAAGCTTGCTGTTAAGTTAAAAGAAGTGTCCACTCTCCATGTGTAGTAGGTTAACCCTTATCCTGCTGAATAATTTAATTAGCCACACCAATTTCTGATTGTCAGCAATCAGATTAAATCATATAATGTTTTCATTCAAATTCACAAACTGAATGACAAACAGTGTAGATCCTGATCAGATGGCTTCTTCAGATCTACACTGTTTGCAAAGGTAGCGGTTGTCGTGAACAGCAGGATAAGGGTTAAAATGGTAATTATGTCCCCCCAACTTACTGGGAGGGGCACGTTTTGATTTTGGCATGGATCCTGTTGGCATCAGCGCAATGCTTGCATAGGAGTTGGCATAACACTTTCTTGTCTGCACAGTATCTTGTAAACCAGTGGTTTGATTCTTACCAAATTTTCTTGGATACATAATTGGCACATAACAAAGAACTGATTAGATATTGGTGACCTTGACCTTATTTTCAAGATCACAGCAGTCAATAAAAACTGGACTTTCACGGTATGAGGACATCCGTTTTCTCTGAAAACACTGTTAACTAGTTTTACTTTACATATCTTGGACCCAAGGGGAGCAAATTCTTTCTTTTACTAGTAGACCCCTATTCAGAAGGGAGGCAAAAAAATAAATTTTGCAGAGTTACTTCCCCTGAAACTATCCATTCCTCAAAAACAGCATCTCCGAAGTCTTAAAAGTGAGCTAAATTTGGCAGTAATGGTTAGTCTTTAGCAAATGTGTTTATTCCATGCTGGTCAGGATAGTCTGGGTGGCTGAGAAGTTAGTTCTCTTGACTTTGGATCACGAGGTATGGGTTTGAATCCTGATAGAGGCAGGATTCAGCTTATGGTACTTCATTGCATACAGCTTTTCATTATCACCCTTCCATCATTGCGATATGACTTAAATAAGAGACAAAAAAACACCAAACCATCATCATGCTCATCCAGTTTGATTGGCCCCATGTACTTATAATGGGAAACTTGAATTGCTGAACCTTTCTTTCTTCTGCATATTGTTCCAAGAATACTGACATTAGGTTCAGTAAGTGGAGTATTTTAGCAAACATTTTCTTTAATTTTTGAAGAAAAAAATATTCTTTGCAGATTATGAGATGAGTGGATTTAGATGAAACTTGATGTCAAGTAGGCTTTTGACAGCAGTGTGTGTGTTTTTGTTGTTGTTTTTTTTTTGTTGTTGTTGTTTTTTTTTCAGTTGATTTAGAAGTAATTTCAGGTGGTATAGTCTATGTCAGCAGTTTCTTTTTTTTTTTCTTTTTTTTTTTTTTTTTTTCAACTGATTTTGATGTAATTTTATGTGGAGTGGACTATTGACAGCAATATTTCTCATACACAATAAATACATTTGAACTATTTCATCATATTTCCAGACCTGTGGTGTGATATCAGGACATACAAAGAAAATGTGCACAAGGTAACTATCACTTTTTTATTTCAGGGCTCACCCCGTTGATTCATTATTATAATATCCCTTTGGTATCAGTCACTGGTGAATCACCACATTTACCCTTAGCAATCTGGGCCCGGTTGTTCAAAGTATCGTTAGCTTAAGGCTTGTTAATGACAAACTTGTTAACTGATGTATCTAAGGTACCTTAATTTTCAAATACATTGATAGTTTTGCTGCAAAAATGTGAGTAGCTTTTGCAATCCAAAGCAAAAAATTTCAATGTATTTGCCATATTTCAAGAAAAAAATTTTAATGTCACGTTATAGGGCTGTCACGATAAACCGGTAGATCGGTAAATTGCAATATAGACCCGAGCTGATACAGTACCGCGATATCTAAATTATATACCGGTAATACCGGCTTTTAGTTGCACCTAAACATTCCGGACAATCCGAAATGTCTGAATGAAGTGTGTCCATAAAAAAACGAAACAGCATTGCTGAAAACAATCATTTTCAACTTGTGCCTAACAAAAAGTGATGTGTGGGGCCATTTTTGGATTAAAATGAACAAGAACGGCACAGAAGCCTGTTGAAAATGTTGCGATCTGTAGGCACTGTGATCACTCAAGTCAAATACTGTGGAGGAACAACAAATCTATCATCCCATCTCAGTCGGCACCATCCATCCTCCACTTTAAAAACGAAAGTGAAAGTAGAGGAAACCGACAAAGTACAGTTACAATCCTAACACCTTCACTTAAACCAACAGAAGTCAAGAAGGTGCAGCCCACTCTTATTGGGATGCTTAGTGCTGCCTCAAAATATCCATTTCATTCAGTCCGTGCTTCTGCAATCACAAGATCCATTGCTCGCTACATCATAGATCCTTTGATGGATGTGTTACTTGAATAACTAATCAACTGGATTTTTTTTTGTATTTTCAACACATTTTTTAATTATAATGTTCACATTTGTTTGAGTTCTACTTCTTTTAGATGAAAAACAAAAACAAGCCAAAGATTACTCTGTCAGTTCACTTCAAACAAACGCTGAAGTAAATCAAGCAATATATCGTGGTATTATTGCAATATGCTTTCTGTATATCGCAATGCGCTTCTGGCATATCATGACAGCCCCATCACGTTAGCTAACAACTTCATTAAATTTGGAACAACTGGGCCAAGACAGACAGCTGTCTGGTGTCTGAACATTTAGGTTGAATATGGCTATTTCACACTTTCAGTTGGAAATGTCCGGGTTGCCAAGTGAACAGTGCTTCTGACTTGGGAGCATGAGATTCCAGGTTTGAATCCTGCGAGAGGCAGAGTTCAGCTCATGACTGTAAGATGCTTTGTTGCACAGGCCTTCCATTATCACCCATCATTGCCTGGAAATAATGTTGAAAGAGATGTGAAACACTAATCATCATCACAGTTTTAGAGCTATTTAAATGATTGATTCCTGAACTTTATTTTGATAAATTTTTTATATCCTTACCTTAGCTTCATTTCTTGTAGGATCTTGTAGGAGACACACAACCCATTGAGGCAGTACAAATGAAAATAGTATTTTATTTATAAACTACTGTAATATTTGGACACCTCAAAACTACCTTAACCTAGACGGTAATGTACTGTTAACTCTCCTTATCTCGACTTCACTTATCTTGAATAACTGCTTATCTCGACGTAAACATCTGGTCCCTGTTTTAACATGGAAATGTAACAACAGGTAACAAAATATTGTGGAAAAGGAGAAATTGCTCCTAAGGAACAATTTCTCCTCTTTTCCACAAAATTTTCAATATATCTCTAACTTTAGGAGTCAAATTACATATTCACCATTTATTTCCTCAATTCTGCAAATCTGATATGTCGAGGTACGGATAGCATGAATTATCTTGGAGAGTCCCTTGGACTTCACGAGTCAACTGTATCTAAATACTGCTGACAGGTAAAAGTAAGAGGGTGGTGGGGTAAGGGCTTGCTGTACTTGCTGCAAGTGGCAGAACCGGGCATGTTTGTATTTCTTTTGTTTCTGGAACATCGTTTGCCTTTTCCCTTTTAACCCTTCTCTTGTCTTAGCAAAGTGTAGATCCAGATCAGTTGGCTTCTAAAGAAGCCAACTGATCTGCTTCAGAAGCCAACTGATCTGGATCTGCACTGTTTGTCTTTAAATATGTGAATTTCTATTAAAAATTCGGATCAAGTAATCTGATTGGCTGGAAATTTGAAGTGGGCTTGGCATCTTAATTTATTCAGCATGACAAGGGTTAACCTACTCTGTTTCTCTCTGTCTCTCATCTATTAGGTATTCTGCCCCTCGTCTCCCTTTCTCTTGGAAGCAACTCAAAATGACCACAAGGGTCGACATGTCATTAAACAAGAACTCTAGACTGAATGACAATCATGTAGACCCTGATCAAAGTTCTCCTTCGGAGCATTTTGATCTAGGTCTACTCTGATTGCTCATGGCTTTTGATCCAATCACTTGGGGTAAATATGGTAGGCTTGTAAAATACTGGTCTAATCGGAACTAATTTGCGATGAAAGATATTCATTAAAAGTTACAAGAATTTCTGGATAAATTTTGTGATGTCCGCAACAGGTTCAGACCTGGGCCTGCACTGTCGAGATGTGCAGTAAGTTTATGATGAAATTTCAGGACTGAATGTCAATTTATTTACAGGTCACATAAATGTCCCCAACACACAGATGAACAGAGGCGACATGTACGACAGTATCTTCTAGGACCAGGGTATGTATGTCCAATAGAAGATATAATAGGACTTCATATAGTATACTTCTTCATAGCTCCTGATAAAGGGATCAGTGCAAAGGTATTTTTGTTATTTTTGCACCAAAAAGTTCTTTGGCAGGTTGGTGAAATTATCAAATTTTATTACTTGTCCATGGACAAGTAAATAGTCAAAATCCACTTATCCAGCCAAGATCTACTTGCCTAAACATTGACATTTTTCTTATTTCTCGAAGAAAACGTATGTTGTGGGTACTCATTAGAAGTGCCTCAGTGAGACACTTCTAATGAATATCCACAACATGTTTCCTTCAAGAAATAAGAAAACTATATCTTTTAGCTAAAGGCATGAAGTCTTTGCCCCAGGACAAGTACCGTAATATACGTAAGTATTGGGACGGGAAAAAATAATTAAATTTCTGGCTGTCCCAATACTTAGAAACACGAAAATTAATTATTTTTTAGGTGTCTCAATACTTACGTCTCGTAATTGAAAATGGCACCGATTAATGATGGAAAATGTGTCATATTTGTGTTCATTGTTTTGTGTATTTTCGGACCACTGGCTCGTTAACCTAATCTATTGTTAATATTGAATAAACAGATTGGCACTTATTGTTTTGATTTATAATCCCCTCGTTTATCTATCATGTGTTGAAAGCGTCCAAGTAAAAAAAATAATCATATGCTGCTTCCCCGCTGTAAAGGTTAATTGCGCATAACCGATACCGCGAATGCGGGCAACAATCTACCTGTTCTAAAAATACTGCCAATACATCGGGTGATGACGTTATTATTGGGGTTCGTCTCAACGATGTTTTGGGGTTCATCTCAACAGTGTTCTAGGGTTCCCCCAATGCTGTTTTGCATTAAAACGTTGTCGGTAAATAATTCTGTCCAATTTCTTTTTATTATTATTATTTATTCATAGTTTTTTTTTCTTTTTTTTTGTTGTGTTTATTTGTTTTTGTTTTTTTTTTTGTAGAACTTTATTGATGCACTCGAGTTGCAAATTAAAACGTGACGTGTCACGTGACAACTACAAAATGGTGACGCATCCAGACTGATGCAAACGCATGTGCGTTTTCGTTTTTGCAGATTTCTTGAATAAATTTCATATTAATATTCTCAAAGAAAGGTTTTATTTATTTTCTACTTTCTAACCAGCCAGCCCCTGTTGTATGCTTAATTTAGACGTAAAATATTTCGTGACATCGCTTGTAAACAAAACAAACCGAGAAAACAGTTTTACCCTGTTAACTAGATCATTTTTTCACCCAAATGCACTGTCCCAATTCATATGGTACAAAAAATTACTGAAAATTTTAGCGATTTTTGATATGTCCCAATTCTTAGGGTGACGGAAAATAATTATTTTTACGAATTGTAAGGGTGTCCCAATACTTTAGGTGTCCCAATACTAAGGTATATTACGGTAAATTGAAATTTCTTACTTGTCCTCAGTGAAATGGGTCAAGCTGGACAAGTAGGGCATGGTATTTCCAAAGCCCTGTTTTTGGTACACATTGGCATTGCCTGCCTCACAAGACAATTCCAATGTGATCTCACTAGATATGTTTTGATGCAGAAAGCTGAGGCAATTCCAATAAGGTCAAACAAGATCATTGTATGTTTCCATTAACCCTGGTCCTGCTGAACCGGGATATGCCCTGCCTTTGCAAACACTGTAGATCCAGATCAGCTGGCTTCTGGTCAGAAGAAGCCAACTGGTCTGGATCTGCACTGTTTGCCATTCAGAATGTGTGAATTTATATCAGCAGTCTGGATCAAGTAATCTGATTGGCTGAAAAGTAGTAGTGGGTGTGGCATCTTAATTTATTCAGCAGGACAAGGGTTAATTTAAAAAAAAAAAAAACAGAAAAAAAAAACTGTTATCATGATAGTTTAACCATGCTTGGAACTGTGATTTAGTCTTGTTTTCTTATTATACTCCTGGCTTACATATACAGAGGAGTATACATTTTTCATGTCTCCATATTTCAGTTTGTTTGTATGTACATATATTTGTGTGTCCTTCCGTAGCAGTATTGGAAATTTGCATCAAAAGTTTTAGTGTCAAAGTTTTTAAGGCATTGTATTTTCAAGGTCTGTTGATGGATTGGTGCTGGCTGAGGGCATCTGTTGCCCACTGATCACTTTGTCTAGTTTCTCTGTTGAAAGGTTGGTAACATTATTTGAGAAAAGAGTCCTTCTATATATTTGTGCAGTCTGATCAGAGCTTTTCAGAATTGATGGCTACATCATATATCAGTAAACAGAGAAGACCCTGATCATATTGTGTGATCTGGGCCCAGTTGTTCAAAGCATAGTTAGCTTAACAAGCTTTTTAGTGGTCAAAATGTTAACTGTTCTAGTAAGTACAATATCTGATTCACAGGTATTTTTGCTGAAAAAATGTGGGTAGCTTTTCCCCTGGTCTTCGAGATAACGAGAGTCAACTGTATCTAAATACTGCTGACAGGCAAAAAAAAAGGGCTGGGAGGGTGTTGTCTGCTACAATTTGCTTGGTGCTTCATGGGTTAACTATTGCCCAAATATTGATAATTCCTGGCCTTTAGACATGAATAGATTAAAATACAAAGCCATAGATAAATAAAATTAATTTTGGATTTGATTCTGTATGCATCACGCGCAGGGCTCGGGAAAACCGGAAAAATAGCCGGTCTAGACCGAAATTAAGAATTCTGGACCGATTTCAAACACCCCAAAACGCTAATAAATCGGTCCAACAGGTTTGTGATGAACCCCATTTTTCCAAAACCAACCAATTTTCACAAATCAATGATGTCTAAAAAATCACAAACGGTCAAGTCTTTCCAAACTGACAACGTCCGCGCACCTTTTAAATGTGATATTATGGTAGTTAAAAGGCTCTAAACGATCATTTGACATGTATATTGGAGAGACAGCTGAATAACGGCAACCTACCCGCAGCACAAATTAATTACGTCATTATCCAAACATTGTCAAAAAATCAACACTTCACTGACCTTTGTGCGGTAAACAAGCGATTAACACGAATCATCAGTAACGGTAGTCTGATAATTAATCCGTTTGTGTGACACGTGTGAATACACTGAGACTGCAAAACATCCAGGTGCAGTCGGCGTGTCCAAAAGATCAAAGGTCGCTTTACTGCATGAGAGTGATAAACGAATGCACCGCTTGAACGCACCCGTTTTCTTCCTCTTCTTTATTGTTTTGACCAACACGGTTTGTCGGTCCCAGATTCGATAAATGAATTCCCAAACCGTGTACGTCCTGATCAGATGTCGCATACAACGGCGTCTGATCTGGGCATTATTGATTGCTTTTTTTTTTTTTTTGTTGATTGCCGTAACACGCGAGTATAATTCAAGGTAGATTTCACAGTAAAAATAAGTAATGCACCACTTGCGCTAGACAAGATTGGTCAGTGCTTAAAATTTAAGCAGTCTGATCAAATCTTGAAACACTGAAAACTGCAAAATCGCCCGTGGCGCAGGCCTTTTTTATTAGACCTAATTAGGTCCATGAAAGTCGTTTCGTTCCGTCTCTCCTGTTTCCCGCCGTCTTCGCGCTTATACAAGACGGGAATCAGTTGTTTATAAATAGTTTTGGAAAATCCTGCGGAGGTGGAAATAACAACAAAACCGTTTTTTCTTTTTTTTCTTTTTTTTTTTCTTTCTTTTTACATACCTGACTGTATTTATTGATGACGCCAGCTTTGATCATGCTCGTTGTACCTGGACTTCCGTCATATAACGGAGTTGAGGTGTATTATTTAAAAGGAGTTATAGGACTGCCAATTGTCATTAGTTTTCGTGACAGGTGATATACACATATTTTTTTTTTTTTGGAAATGGGCTCATTGATGACGTCATCGTCATTGGCTGGACCGATTCAGATTTCAAAATTTCCAGAGCCCTGATCACGCGGGACCCTTTCCCCTAGTTCTTAAGAGTCCCAAATAAGGTTTTGGGGGTAAAAACTACCAAAATGTGAATCGAGGGAAACCCTGTACCTTAGGACATGTGTGCCTAGCAAAGATTCAGATTGGCCTGCACATTTGCATGGTCTGATCAGAATCTTCACTGGGCACATTTTGGATAGCCAAGGATGCAAAGTTTCTTCATGCAGACAATGAAGACTGATCATTCTACACAGATGTTTGGGTTGATTTGAGTCTTTGCTGGGCACATATGTCAGATGGTACGTTTTCTCAAGTTGTGGTTCCATAGCAACAGATAAGGCGCTTTTTTCATCCGAAAAATGGTATCTTTCTTATTTCTTGACGAAAACATATGTTGTGGGTACTCATAAGAAGCGCCTCGCTGAGGCGCTTCTAATGAGTACCCACAACATATGTTTTTGTCGAGAAATAAGAAAAATATTATGTGGATACCCACTCTTATCTGTAGCTATGGTCAGTGGTTCATATGTTTTCATGGGGAAATGAGAAAGATTATTTTCCTGGTATTTCTATTATTTGTATTTGTATCTATTGTAATTATGGAAACACAATTTCAGAATGGGTGCAGATGATGACGATCAAGTTGATATTGACACTTACGTAGATGGTGATAGCCAATCATTGAGAGAATCTTTACAGTGGGAGGTGGCCTCCACTTCACCGTCACCTTCAGATTCAGTCTCAACAACCAGCAGTAAGTTTCTTACCACTTTGCATGCTAGTAAATTAAAAAAAAATAATAATTAAAGAATGGACAAAGATGAGTTACTAAGAGTAAGAACTCTGTACACTAATTACTTGCTGTTCATGACTATTTACATTGCAAACCAGAAAGGATTGAAAATTGGATACACCTTATTGGATCCAATTACCGCACATACCCCTATAACAGGGCACGAGAAAATGCAGATTCGTCAGTCCGAGACCGGTTTTTGAAGAGCTGGACTGATTTTCACTTCAGAAGGACATCAACAAATCGGTCCATAATAATTCATGTTTTCCAGTATTCGACTGTAAAGTTTACACCATATCTGGAGCTATAAAAACAAACAAACCTTTTGTCAACACATGACACTAACCATGTACCAGAAATAGCCTTGAGTGATCTGCTCATTATTGCAACGCTGCCTGATCCTCGAGTCAGAAATAAGTAACTGACCGTTTAATGGACATGTGAAAAATCAATACCATATTTATTTAAAGTATTAGGACACCTTAAGCCTTATCGTACTGGTCCTAAAATTTGAACAAGTCTAGTTTACTGCATCATTTACATTGCTGGATATGTGGTAGACAGTGAAGATGTGGATCAGAAGCCACATGTTTTGCGGCATCTGATCTGGGTCTACACTGATTGCTCAGGCCTGTCTATCCCAACACTTGGGTTTATTACAGTAAGTATAATAGAGACAGCGCTTCATACCAGCTCTGTCATGTATTTCAACAATGAAAAATGTTTTTCTCACTGTTGTTAATTTGTTTATTTAATTTTAAAAGATCTGTTTAATGTGCTTCAGTGACCATCATTGTAATTTTAACGTGCGGGCCCCCTTAGCCTAGTGGATAGGAGAGTGGACTCTTAATCCATCAGGTTTCTCACCACTGTGGTTCGAGCCTTGCTCGGGTCACATATGGGAGAGCCAAGTTCTGCTTACGAATGGTCAGGTGGTTTTTCCCTGGGTTCCCCGGTTTTCGCCCACCTTTGATGAACGATCAGCTCGATAAAATGAAATATTCATGAAAGAGCGGTAAAACCCAAATAAAAAAAAAAAGAAAAAGAAAATATAATTTTAACAGGCTTTATCTGCCGAAGTGCTGGGCCTCGATGCACCACTTGGATGAAACGAAAGAAAAATAAAAGGGAGTGGCTAGCTGCAGCACAACGCGAACACGAAAATGTGTTTTGTCACACATGAAGACATTCTGGTTGTTTCCCTTTTGCACTCTTCACTGACTGAGTGTTCGGTTGTTGTGAAAGTAAAAGTACATTAAATCGCGCTTGTCCGATAATTTTGAGCTACATTGTTGTTTATAAGCGTGATACTTATGGGCATGTAAGTTCAGAAAGTGTAAGGAATGTTGGTATGTCATTTGTTATGTTAAAAATGAAGCAGTCTCTCCATTTGGAAGTAGCAATACGGAAATTCTTATACAAGGATTACGGAAAAGACTGAGCTATCCGCTAGGCAAACTCTGTATATGCGGCCGAGAACGACTCTGCAAACTCTGGAAATGTGGCCAAAAATGACATTTATAGGGCAGGGCTCGTGAAACTGAAAATTGCCATTCGAGCCCTGCCCTATAAACGCACTGTCAAGCAATTTCTTAGTCTTCAGATTACAGGCCATGTATCAACTTCTTTATAAAAGCATATATTGTTGATACTCGTTTGAATTACCTCAACAAGTAAGTACACAGTGCAGTCATTAGGGCCAATACGGTATTTTCATTTGGCATTATGCCCCCAACTTTGAAAAGTTGAGGGGTTATATGCTTTTGCTTTATTTGTCTCGTTCATTTGTTATTCTGTTCATCACAGTAATAACCTTGTGTATAGTGCTCAGAGGATAATTTGACAGTGATTCATGGCAGCTACCACTCTACCTGGGTAAAGCAGGTTTTGCACAAATTGTCTGGTAAATGTTACAAATAATTTTATGTAGTATCCAATCTTATTGCTATAAGTGTTTTAGTTTGGAATGTTGCAATAGTGCATTTGGTAGAGGGGAGCGCTCTAGACGAATAGCTAGATGATTGTTTTGTGCAAGAGTCCTAACCCTGTCAAAATTGTTTTTGAACCCTTTTGGAAAAGGGTCTGGTCAAATAGAAAAGAAATTGCTCCCAAGGGGAGAAAATTCTTTCCTTTTATAGTAGACCTCTTTTCAAAAGAAGACTGGCTAACAAGAAAGCAAGCAGAAAGTCACATAAGTTGTCTCCCTTGTCAAAAATGACAGAAGATCTACCAAATGTATCCATCCAAATTAACGACCTTAAATATCTAAAGGTCTACCAGTGAGTCAGTGAATTATACCTTTCTTCTAGGTTCTTCAAGAAAGCGCCATGGTAAATCGAGTGGATCTAAATCCAAGAAAAGAAGAACTATGAAACCACATGGTCTGACAACAGCTCATCCAATCAATACACTGTATGAGTTTGATTGATATAAGAAAAGCATATCTCTAGACAGGGCACTTAATACAGCCAGGCAGTATTGATATTTTTCTTTGGCATGATATAAATGAAATATTCTTCCGAAATAAAAAAAAAAAAAAAAAAAATGATATTTTTCTTATTTCATGAAAGCATGTTATGGATACTCATTAGAAGTGCCTGCCTGAATTGCTTCTTATGAGTATCCACAACATATTTTTACATGGAAAAAATTTTTTAAAAAATATAAACGGCTCTTTGTAAGTGCTTTTTTCAACCAAAAAATATCTATATTTTTCTTATTTCTCAACAAAAACATATATTGTGGTACTCATTAGAAGTGCCTTGGTGAGGCACTTCTAATGAGTACCCACAACGTATGTTTTCATCAAGAAATAAAAAAAACTTAATCTGATACCCACTCTTATCTAGACCTGTGATATTTATGCGATACCCTTCCTATCTGTAGCTATGGTAAAAGAAAGTGAGATTGCCACAGGACATAGCTTCAGATAAGGCGCTTTTTTATTTTTTTGATATCTTCTCTTATTTCTTCACAAAAAACATGTTGTGGGACTTATTAGAAGTGCATCGTCTAGACACCTCTGATGAGTACCCACAACATGTTTTGATGGAGAGATGAGAAAAATGTGTACCTGATACCCCCTCATATCTGGAGCTGTGAAAAGAGAAAAAGAGATTGCCAGAGGAAATAGCTTTAGATAAGGTGCTTTTTCAACTTAAAAGTATTGATATTCTCTTATTTATTCACAAAAACATGTTGTGGGTACTCATTAGAAGCATCTTGGGGAGGCACTTCCAATGAGTACCCATAACATATGTTTTTATGGCAAAATAAAAGTATTTATGCAAAATAAAAGCATTTACTAGATAATCAGTCTTAGAGCTATGAAAACAGAAAATGAGATTGCCACATGACTACCAGCATTATCGATAGAGTGGGCGTAGTACCAAGTGAATATAGTCAAAGGCTTAATATAGGCACTTTATTTTTTCAGCTACAAAGTATAGATATAATTCTTATTTCTTCATGAAAACATATGTTGTGGGTACTCATTGGAAGCACCTCAGTGAATCATGAGTACCCACAACATATGTTTACATGAAGAAATAAGAAAAATATTTACCTGATACCCACTCTTATCTAGAGCTATGAAAAGAGAGTGAGATTGCCGCAGATTGTATTAGTAGAGTGGTTATAAAACTAAGTGAATATAGGGCATAGTTCCAGGAAAGGTGCTTGTTTCAACTAAAAAGTACAGGGCCCAGTTGTTCAAAACTAATGATGTCGTTAGTTAACATATCGTTAAAACTTTTATCATTAAATATGGATTATATGCTAATTTTTTTGCTGAAAAAATGTGAGTAGCTTTTGCATTTCACATTTTTTCAGCAAAAATACCTGTGAATTAGATATTGTACTTACTAGAACAGTTAATATTTTGACCACTAACGAGGTTGTTAAGCTAATGATACTTTGAACAACTGGACCCAGATATTTTTTCTACATGAAAACATGTTGTTGGTACTCATTAGAATGTTGTGGTATTCATTCTTATATTCTAATGAGTGAATATAAGGCATAGTTCCACAACATATATGTTTTCATGGAGAAATAAAAAAAGTAATTAACTTGAAATCCTTTCTTATCTAGAGTTATGCATAGCTCTGCATAAGGTGCTTTTTAAACCCCAAAAGTCTTATTTATTCATGAAAATATGTTGTGGATAGCGAGTTGCTTCCACTGACACCCATAACCATACGTCTGGATAAGAGTGGGTATCAAGTAAATAGTTTTCTTATTTCTCGACGAAGACATATGTTGTGGGTACTCACTAGAAGTGCCTCGGGGAGGCACTTCTAATGAGTACCCACAACATATGTTTTTGTCCAGAAATAAGAAAAATATAGATATTTTTTGCTTGAAAAAAGACCTTATGAAGAGCTATGCCCCTAACATATGTTTTCTTGGAGAAATAAGAATATTTACAATACACCCTCATATCTTGAGCTGTGGGCTTGTACAACAATAATATTCATAACTGCAGATAAGGTGCTTTTTTCAACTGAAATGTATTGATAATTTTCTTATTTCTCAACGAAAACATACGTTGTGGGTACTCATTAGATGCTCACCAAGATGCTTCTAATGAGTACCCACAGTGTATGTTTTCATTGAGAAATAAGAAAACTATTATGCAGATACCCTCTCTTATCTGTAGCTATGATGCTGCTTAATATACAAACACCCTGTCCATCTGCAGTATCTACATGTTTCCATTTTTAAGCATCTAAATGATGTGCTCAGTGTCTTTTTTCCTCACTTTTTAGATTCACCATTGCTCTTGATAAGGCAATTTTTTCAACCAAAGAGTAGCAATAATTTTCTAATTTTTCCATGAAAACATTGTTGATACTCATTAGAAATGTCTGCTGCGCTTCTAATGAGCAACCACAACTCAGAATTTGTGAAGAAATAAGAAAAATATTTATCTGGGTACTTTTTTTAGCTCACCTGAGCTCTGCTCAGGATGAGCTATTGTGATCACTTTTCGTCCGTCGTCCGTCCGTCCGTCCGTCCGTCCGTCCGTCCGTCCGTCCGTCCGTTAACATTTTCAAACGACTTCTCCTCTGAAACCGCTGAGCCAATTTTGCTCAAATTTCATATGGAGCCTCCTTAGGATGGGGGAACGAAAAATTGCTAAAATGGTTGCGGTCCGTTGACCAAGATGGCCGCCAAGCCCGTATATGGTAAAAACCTTTAAAAATCTTCTCCTCCAGAACCGAGAATGCCTTGGGGCTGAACTTTTGCAGGAATCATCGGGGACGGGAGGTCTACCAAAATTGCTAAAAGAATTGTCGTACGTTGACGTTTGACCTTTTTACGGCAAGGTCAAGTTTGCTTCCCTAGGCATTTGTATGGGAAAAACCTTTAAAAATCTTCTTTTCCAAAACCCAGCATGCCTTATGGCTGAATCTTTGCATATATCTGTGGGAACAGGAGAGCTACCAAAATTGCTAAAATAATGGTGGTACATTGACATTTGACCTTTTTACGGTAAGGTCAATTTTGCTTCCTTATGCATTTGTATGGGAAAAATGTTCAGAATTTCAAACAACTTCTCCTCTGGAGCCTCTGGGCCAATTTTGCTCAAATTTCATATGGAGCCTCCTTAGGGTGGGGGAACAGAAAATTGCTAAAATGGTCACGGTCCGTTGACCAAGATGGCCGCCACGCCCATATATGGTAAAAATCTTTAAAAATCTTCTTCTTCAGAACCGAGAATGCCTTGGGGCTGAACCTTTGCAGGAATCATTGGGGACAGGAGGTCTACCAACATTGCTAAAAGAATTGTCGTACGTTGACATTTGACCTTTTTACAGCAAGGTCAAGTTTGCTTCCCTGTGCATTTGTATGGGAAAAACCTTTAAAAACCTTATTTTCCAAAACCGAGCAGCCTTATGGCTGAATCTTTGCATATATCTTCGGGAACAGGAGGGCTACCAAAATTGCTAGAATAATGGTCATACATTGACATTTGACCTTTTTACGTTAAGGTCAATTTTGCTTCCTTATGCATTTGTATGGAAAAATGTTCAGAATTTCAAACAACTTCTCCTCTGGAGCCTCTGGGCCAATTTTGCTCAAATTTCATATGGAGCCTCCTTAGGTAGGGGGAACAAAAGATAGCTAAAATGGTCACGGTTCGTTGACCAAGATGGGCGCCATGCCCATATATGGTAAAAACCTTTATAAATCTTCTACTCTAGAACCGAGGATGCTTTGGGGCTGAATGCATAAATCATCGGGGACAGGGGGTCTACCAAAGTTGCTAAAATAATGGTCATACATTGACATTTAACCTTTTTACGGCAAGGTCAAGTTGCTTCCTTATGCATTTGCATGGGAAAAAACATTTAAAATCCTTAATCTCCAAAACCGAGGATGGCTTGTGGCTGAATCTTTGCATATATCATCTGGAACAGGCAATCTACCGAAGTTGCTAAAATAATTGTCATACATTGACATTTAACCTTTTTAGGGCGAGGTCAAGTTTGCTTCTGTATGCATTTGTATGGGCCCCATACATTTATATGGAAAAAATGTTGATAATTTCAAATGGCTTTTCCTCAGACGCCTCCGGGCCAGTGTTGCTCAAATTTCATGCGGAGCCTCCGTGGGCAGGAGAATGAAAGATTGCTAAAATGGGTATGGTCCATTGATCAAAATGGCTGCCATACCCATATATGGTAAAAACCTTTAAAAATCGTCTTCTCCATAACCAAATATGCCCTGGGTCCTAATCTTTGCACAAATTACGGGAGACAGGAGACCTACCAAAATTGCTCAAATGATGGTTCTATGTTGACATTTGACCTTTTTGCCTCCAAGGTCAAATTTGCTTCCCTATTTGTGTGGGCCCTATACATTTATATTGAAAGTATCGAAGTGACTTGTAGATCAACAGTAGTTAAAATTGTTCTGATTGGAAATCTGAGATGGCCATCATCTGGTTTATATTTATAATATTTCCCTGCCACTGTGCTGTTTACATGTATAAAATCACGATTCTTCAGAAACCACTTAGCCAATTTCCACCAAATTTCACATTGATCCTTCTGTTAAAATTCAGAAACCACTTAGCCGAATTCCACCAAATTTCACATTGATCCTTCTGCTGAAATGTGTTTGATAGTTTATTCAAATGATCATGCTCCATTGACTGTCAGGCTCATATATTCTTCTTCAAAACTAAGAACTGTTCAAATGATGATATTTTCATTAGTTGCGATGATAGGACTGGCAAAATGTTGCATAACATCTGCATGTCTGCAGTGGCTATGTCACTCAGGTGAGCGAATTGTGGCCCGTGGGCCTCTTGTTATCAAGAGCCATGGTTCGTGAAGTCCTGCATATGAATTTCAAGACCATTGTTTGTATGGTATGGATGATGGTTTATGCTCCATTGTTTATAATCCTGTAATTACCCTAAATGTTTGGTTACAGCAATTCCTTACCATACTGATCCTAAAATGGTAACAAGTTCCAGTTTTTAACCCTGGTCCAGCCAAACCTGGATAATTCATGCCTTTGCAAACAGTGTAGATCCAGATCAGTTGGCCAACTGATATGGATCTGCACTGTTTGTCATTAAGTATGTGAATTTGTATCAACAACCTGGATCAAGTAATCTGATTGACTTAAAGTTAAAAGTAGGTATGACATCTTTATTATTCAGTATGGCAAGGGTTACTACTTCATTCCAGAGCTTCTGAAACTGGACACATCCATGGTTGCAAATAGGGGTTTCAGTCAAACTCAGAAACAGAGAGCAAACAGTGTGGATCTTGTCACGACAGCTCATAATGAGCGGTCTTTTCTGTTTGCATATGTAGTCGTCTCCCGTTATCTCGACATCGCATATCTCAAATAACCGCTTATCTCGAAGTGAAAATCTGGTCACTGTTTTAACTTGGAAATCTAACATCAGATAACAAAATGTTGTGGAAAAGAGGAGGAGCAATTTCTCCTTTCCACAATATTTCAATATAACATTATCTCTAACTTCAGGATAAAAAAATACATATTTATTTGTAAAATGTTGTTGTTCAATTTATTTTTTCCCAAACTCTGCAAATCTGATATGTCAAAGTAAAGATAACTCAAAGTATTTCAGAGAGTCCCTTGGGCTTGGAGATAACGAGAGTCTACTGTATCTGGTTTGGTCAGCTAGGCTAGAAGGAAGGAGGAGCATTGTTGATAATTTGGGACACATCTTAACGGGACTGGATAGCTCTGAAAATTCAGCTTGAGTCTTGGTTGCACTATCGCAAAATTAAAATCAAGCTCTAATTATTGTAGTTGCAGATATTATTTAATGTTAACCCTTGTCCTAGTGAACCTGGATATACCCTGCATTTGCAAACAGTGTAGATCCAGATCAATTGGCTTCTGAAGAAGCCAACTGATCTGGATCTGGTTTGTTTGCCATTAGGTATGTGAATATATAACAAATATCTGGATCAAGTAATCTGATTGGCTAAAAATTAGAAATAGGCATGGCATATTAATTTATTCAGCAGGATAACGGTTAACATTTTAAAAATTCAATTGTGATAAGTTTGACTATAAAGATGGGGCACATTTCTAGGACAGTGGATACTGAAGTTTGTTTTAAGCTCACCTGAGTCAGTTAGGCTCATAGGTGAGTTTATAGTAAAGGCAGGTATCTCTCCTTTGTCTGTCTGTCATTTGGAATGACTTCTCCTCTGAAGCCGTGAAGCCAATTCTTACCATATTTCACATATAGCAATAAGTAGGGTGAATGAATAATTTTGTTGTTTTTTTCTGTTCGTTTTTTGTTTCAATCGAATAAGAACTTTTGTTGCTATGGTACTTTATAGTTGCCATTGACTTATAATGGAAAAAGTGGAAATTGTCCTTTATTACTGACTCACTGCAGAAAGATTTAAAGAAATGTTGACTGAGTAGTCCTCTACGATACATAAAAACCTCCCAAATCTTGTCCTTCATGCTTGGGAGTTATCAAGCAATCTGTTAAAAAAAAAAAAAATATATGTAAAACATTTGCAAAATGTTGCAGAATTTGCTCCAGATAAAAAAAAAGTATTTACTCAGAAAGTTTATGACACAAAATGGGTCACATATTACAGTGGGTGTCATAGAAGGTTAGTCCAGTCACAGTCTCTCTTACTGTCCTAGCCGACTTCCTTTCATAAATATTTTTTGAGAAAAATATCAGAACAGTACCATCAAAAGCTATGTAGATCCATAATCTCAAATACCCTTGAAATTAAGTCTGGTAATAGAAGCGGTTCTAACTTGGGCTTATCAGGAATAATCAGATCTTTAGAACTTCAATGTCTTTTCAATATACATTGTACTTACCCTAAATTGGATTTAGCTTGGGTTTTGCCTGCAAAACCACATATGAACCTTTACATTAGGTTTCTAGACTCCACAACATGATGAAAACAGCTTCTTACTGGCCATTGCCACGGCTAAACGATCCAGTCAATTCCACGCCTGACAGTGAACCATAATCACCTAAGGCTCAGTCAGTCAGATGCTTTAGTCTCATTGATACTACAAACTGGATTTGGCAAAGAATCATCCCTAATTTAGCTAGTATTGCAAAAGGGAACATTTAGACTGACTGTTATGCCCAGTTAGAGCATTTAAGTTTTATCTTAGAATGACTAGTTTCTATTGTAAATCTAGAACTAGACTCTTTCTGACATTTAAAGGCAATCATGACATCTCTAAGACCTCAGTCTCAAGATGGATAGTTTGTCTGTAGGAAACTCACCCGAAGAGACATTTTCTTTCACGAAGCCAGGGCACTAATTTCATCCTGGGCTTTCTTTAACAAGGTTCCCAGAATCTTCTAAATTAAAAAAAATTTACTTGAGGGACATGTCTCGACAAGTTACAATTTCATTCACAGGCTCAGTCATTGTTGCCCAAAAAGTGATCAGGGGCCAGGAAGATCAGTCCTCAGGTGCTTAAGAAACTGTCAGCCTCCTGGGTCAGTGGTCAATGCTCTATCCATTATCATGCTATTACTTACACTGGCTTATTCTGAACTGCTCGTCATAAGAGCGCCATGTGCAAGTTACTGAGCGCGGAGCAGCCGCATATATTGTAAAATCTCCTGGATTTTGTTAGGGTAGTGTTTCAAGTAAATGGAAGTGAAAACCAAGAAAGAGTCTGTCCATTTTTCAGTGTTAGTCACTTTGTCTTTTGTACTTATTAAAGGCCTAGCTTCCAGGTGACCTTTTCCTGACAAATGCACAACAGTCCACTAGAGAAGAGGTCTTGGAGCTCAACACTGCCTTGAGCAGTAAGGATATATTAATATACTCATGGGCCTATATCTTTTGGTTGACTGGGCCATAAAACCTCAACACAAACAAATCTTTTAGCATAACTGAAGGGGTAAATGCAAAGATATGTCCTCTGCACCTAAGTGATTTTTCTCCTCCCTAAACAATATGTTTGATGCTGCCAGCACATTTTCGAGAGCTTTCACTGAGTAATTAGAATTTCCAGAGACTTCAGTTGCAGGGGCGTTAATGCTAGAATGTGCTGAGAGATTAGAATCCAGGAGTAGTTTTTTTTAAAATCAATAAAGTTGGCCTCTGTTTTTTTTTCTGTTTTTACTACCTTGGGTGGTGCTTGTCCTAAATTCCAAAGAATCTGGTTGAGATGCCCCTGACAATGACATGCATTCCAGCTCGTCACTCTGCTGCTGCATGTTCTGACTCGGAGGCAGAACTGGCTGAAGGCGCTTAGTTGAAACAGCTAGTCCACCCATTGTTGGAGGATTCCTCTTCTTACAGCGCCTGCCTGGCATGACTAGCAACTTAAATAGGTTATTTTCTCTTTATGAAAACTATTTAAATGAGCTGAATTAACACGTTTGCATTGGAACTCAACCTCCTGGGCAATACAGACTTCATGTATTAAAGTTCTTTGGCGCTGAATGAAATAGAACATAAAATGCAAGCATCTAAATGGTCATGAATCACTTAAGTTATTGGGCACTTTATGAATTAGTACATATAATGCAAGCATCTGTATGATCATGAATCACAAGCACTCAGCTGCCCTGATAGCTTCCTAATGGAAACCCGGAAGTGTTTTCAAGTAAATGTCATTTTACTAGTATTTACTGGATATTTGAAACTATAAAAAGCAGAAAACGATAAACAAAGGTAATCTCACACAACTGTTTCAGCGCCAAAATAAACTGGATTATGGCAATATCCATAATCCCTATTATGTAATGGAATATTTAAGATATTTGTGTAATTATTAACGGTTGTGCAGCCAAATGCTGAACATGTCAAAGACTGTTTATTATCTAATACAGCTTTACAAATACTTAATGGTAAAGAGTTGTTTCAGTGCAGCCAAATGCTGAACACATTCTCATAAAAGTTTCTCATATGACATGCAACGTTAGAAAAAGGCACTTATGCTGTATGCGTGCAGCGAAGATCCAGATGAGCCTATGCATCTGTACAGTCTGATTTGGACATTCTCTGTTCGTCAAAACATACCGTAGTATCCATTGATTCAATTTCTGTAAGCGGGCAATGAAGGCCCAGATCAACCTGTGCAGATGCGCAGGCTGATCAGGGCCTGCATTGTCCCCAAATTGCATAAGGGTCCTTTTGCGCATTGTGCATCATGTGTTATACCTTGTGGAAAACATACTTCATTAAACAAACATTTACATCTCTTCAAAAATCATGTGCAGCCAAATGCTGAACAGTAACCAGACATATTTACATGACTTTAAAAACCTATCTTAAATGTGGAACTTGTGCTTTAGTATGTGTACTTTTGTCTGTAGCCGTATGCTGGACAAACATGCTGTTCATAGTGATGTTTACATGCTCATCTGACAGATTCACCTGACCCCCAATGTCCTAAAATTTTGAAATCTCGCATGCAGACAAATTCTTAACATGGGAGTGACAGCTCACTCAAAAGGCTTTCCATGAAGTTTAAATATTTCTAAATGAAGGTGTTGACAAACAGCGCCATGCCATCAACCCATGTCTCAAATCACTTTTTCAGAATATCCGAATTAAAAGCGTGTGTAGCAGCACCAATATGGAAATACTGCCCTTCATAATGCCACAGATGTAATCCTATAAAATGAATGACATTCTGCAGGCTATCAGCAACAAAACTATGTTATAGGCTGGCCATCTGTAAATTGAAATAGAGGCCGCATGTCTGTCTAAAGGCCTTGAAATATTGTGGTAAATGCATGACTGGACAGTAGGGAGATGGCAAGTCAGCTTTGATGAATATGATAACTAGACTCTGATCTTTTTAGCTCACCTGAGCTCTGCTCAGGATGAGCTATTGTGATCACTTTTCGTCCGTCATGCGTCCGTCCGTCCGTGCGTGCGTCCGTTAACATTTTCAAACGACTTCTCCTCTGAAGCCGCTGAGCCAATTTTGTTCAAATTTCATCTGGAGCCTCCTTAGGGTATGGGAACGAAAAATTGCTAAAATGGTCGCGGTCCGTTGACCAAGATGGCCGCCACGCCCATATATGGTAAAAACCTTTAAAAATCTTCTCCTCCAGAACCGAGAATGCCTTGGGGCTGAACCTTTGCAGGAATCATCGGGGACGGGAGGTCTACCAAAATTGCTAAAAGAATTGTCGTACGTTGACGTTTGACCTTTTTAGGGCAAGGTCAAGTTTGCTTCCCTATGCATTTGTATGGGAAAAACCTTTAAAAATCTTCTTCTCCAAAACCGAGCATGCCTTATGGCTGAATCTCTACATATATCTCCGGGAACAGGAGGGCTACCAAAATTGCTAAAATAATGGTCATACATTGACATTTGACCTTTTTAAGGTCAATTTTGCTTCCTTATGCATTTGTATGGGAAAAATGTTCAGAATTTCAAACAACTTCTCCTCTGGAGCCTCTGGGCCAATTTTGCTCAAATTTCATATGGAGCCTCCTTAGGTAGGGGGAACAATAGATTGCTAAAATGGTCACGGTTAGTTGACCAAGATGGCCACCATGCCCATATATGGTAAAAACCTTTAAAACTCTTCTTCTCTAGAACCGAGGATGCTTTGGGGCTGACTGTTTGCATAAATCATCAGGGACAGGGGGTCTACCAAAGTTGCTAAAATAATGGTCATACATTGACATTTAACCTTTTTACGGCAAGGTCAAGTTTGCTTCCTTATGCATTTGTATGGGAAAAAACATTTAAAAATCTTATTCTCCAAAACCGAGGATGGCTTGTGGCTGAATCTTTGCATATATCATCTGGAACGGGCAGTCTACCAAAGTTGCTAAAATAATTGTCATACATAGACATTTAACCTTTTTACGGCGAGGTCAAGTTTGCTTCTGTATGCATTTGTATGGGCCCCATACATTTGTATGGAAAAAATGTTGATAATTTCAAATGGCTTTTCCTCTAACACCTCCGGGCCAGTGTTGCTCAAATTTCATGCAGAGCCTCCGTGGGCAGGAGAATGAAAGATAGCTAAAATGGGTATGGTCCATTGATCAAAATGGCTGCCATGCCCATATATGGTAAAAACCTTTAAAAATCTTCTTCTCCATAACCAAATAAGCTCTGGGTCCTAATCTTTGCACAAATTATGGGGGACAGGAGATCTACCAAAATTGCTAAAATGATGATTCTATGTTGACATTTGACCTTTTTACCTCCAAGGTCAAATTTGCTTCCGCATTTGTATGGGCCATATACATTTATATTGAAAGTATCGAAGTGACTTATAGATCAACAGTAGTTAAAATTGTTCTGATTGGAAATCTAAGATGGCCATCATCTGATTTATATTTATAATATTTCCCTGCCACTGTGCTGTTTACATGTATAAAATCATGATTCTTCAGAAACCACTTAGCCAATTTCCACCAAATTTCACATTGATCCTTCTGTTGAAATGTGATTGATAGTTTACTCAAATGATCATGCTCCATTGACTGTCAGGCCCATATATTCTTCTTCAAAACTAAGAACTGCTCAAATGATGATATTTTCATTAGTTGCGATGATAGGATTGGAAAAATGTTGCATAACATCTGCATGTCTGCAGTGGCTATGTCACTCAGGTGAGCGAATTGTGGCCCATGGGCCTCTTGTTATATTCTGCCATTCCCTGCCACTGAAAAATGGCCTGCCACTGAATAGTGACAGGATATTATGTTACACAGTGCAAACATCAATGTGTCCATCCATCAGCGCTTTGAGTCTGATCTCTAACTTGAGTAGGTTTTAGCTTATCTGAGCCAACTTGATAAGCTATTGTGATCACTTGCCCTCCCATGTCCATCCATCCACACTTTTGAATGACTTCTCCTCTGAAACCCCTGGTCAGTTTTCTTCTTACTTCATCAGTTTCCCTGTTAAAATCATTCTGCCGTTGTCACTATCAGTTTTCTTGTTAAAAGTCACTATACCACTGTCACTGTCAGTTTTCTTGTTAAAATCACTTTGTCTCTTGTCACTACATGTATATATTTTTCTTGTTAAAAATCACTATGTTATTGTCACTATCAGTTTCCCTGTTAAAATCACTATGTCATTGTCACTATCAGTTTCCCTGTTAAAATCACTATGTCACTGTCACTATCAATTTCCCTGTTAAAATCTCTATATCACTGTCTGTCAGTTTATTACTGTCAGTATCAGTTTTCTCATTAAAATCACTATACCACAGGCTCTATCAGTTTTATATATATATTTTATTTCTCTCACTGCTTTATTATTTAATAGGTTATATACTGTTTAGTGGTGGATATGTCTGATAGTTGTTTTTTATGCCCCCATCTGCCAAAGGCAGGAGTGGGGTATATAGCGTTTCGCCATGAATAGAACCCAGAGGGTTATGGGGCTATGCCCTTCTATTTTTTAGCTAGGTCATGTCCAGTGTTGAGGTCAAGGTCAGGTCAGATTTCCACGTCATAGGCACACGACATAGGTGTCCATCTGGGAAGACTGCAACACAAATGTCTCAACATAATTCTACTACACAGTATGTGTATAGCATTGTTTAAGGGTTTTGAAAAGAATACAAAGAATGGATTATTAGCTCACCTGAGCATGAAGTGCTCATGGTGAGCTATTGTGGTCAGTCAATGTCTGTCGTCCGTCATGCATTGTGTGGCGTCAACAATTGCTTTAAAAGCCTACTGCTCCTACACCCCTGGGCCAATTGCTCGATACTTGGTAGGAAGTATTGGGGTGACTTGTAGATCAAAATAGCTAAAATCGTTCTGATCGGAAATCCAAGATGGCCGCCATCTTGAAAATCTATTTTTCGCTTCTTCTCCTGAGCCGAAAGGCCAGTTGACTCCAAACTTGGTAGGAAGCATCAGGGTGACTTGTAGATCAAAAAAAGCTAAAATCTTGCTATTCGAAAATCCAAGATGGCCGCCATGGCTGCCATCTTGAAAATCTATTTCCCTTCTTCTCCTGAGCTGAAAGGCCAATTGACTCCAAATTTGGTAGGAAGCATCAGGGTGAGTTGTAGATCAAAAATAGCTAAAATCGTGCCGATGGAAAATCATCTTGAAAATCTATTTTTCGCTTCTTCTCCTAAACCCAAATGTCAATTGACTCGAAACTTAGTAGGAAGCCTCAGGATGACTTGTTGATCAAAAATAGCTAAAATCTTTCCGATCAGAATCCAAGATGGCTGCCACAGTCGCCATCTTGAAAATCAATTTTTCGCTTCTTCTCCTGAACCGAAAGGCCAGTTGACTCGAAACTTGGTAGGAGGCATTGGGGTGACGTGTAGATCAAAAATAGCTAAAATCGTGCCGATCGGAAATCCAAGATGGACGCCATGGCTGATATCTTGAAAATCTATTTTTGGCTTCTTCTCCTGAGCCGAAAGGCCAATTGACTCCAAATTTGGTAGGAAGCATCAGGGTGAGTTGTAGATCAAAAATAGCTAAAATCGTGCCGATCGAAAATCCAAGATGGTTGCCATGGCGGTCATCTTGAAAATCTATTTTTCGCTTCTTCTCCTAAACCCAAAAGCCAATTGACTCAAAACTTAGTGGGAAGCATCAAGGTGACTTGTAGATCAAAAATAGCTAAAATCGTTCCAATCGGAAATCCAAGATGGCCCCGAGTTGACTCAAAACTTGGTAGGAAGCATTGGGGTGACTTGTAGATCAAAATTAGCCAAAATCGTTCCGATCGTAAATCCAAGATGGGTGCCATGGCGGCCATCTTGAAAATTTATTTTTCGCTTCTTCTCCTAAACCCAAAAGTCACTTGACTCGAAACTTAGTATGAAGCATCAGGGTGACTTGTAGATCAAAAATAGCTAAAATCGTTCAGATCAGAAATCCAAAATGGCCGCCACAGCCGCCATCTTGAAAATCTATTTTTCGCTTCTTCTCCTGAACTGAAAGGCCAGTTGACTCGAAACTTGGTAGGAAGCATTGGTGTGACTTGTAGATCAAAAATAGCTAAAATCGTTCCGATTGTTAATCCAAGATGGCCCACCATGGTTGCCATCTTGAAAATCTATTTTTCGCTTCTTCTCCTAAACCCAAATGCCAATTGACTAGAAACTTGTTAAAAGGCATCGGGGTGACTTGTAGATCAAAATTAGCTAAAATCGTTCCGATCGGAAATCCAAGATGGCTGCCATGGCCGCCATTTTGAAAATCTTTTTTCGCTTCTTCTCCTGAGCCGAAAGGCCAATTGACTCCAAACTTGGTAGGAATTATCAGGGTGCCTTGTAGATCAAAAAATGTCACCTTTAGCAAGATTCATAAGACTCTTAATTTTCAGACTGGTCAGAATATGTTTTGCTTGAGGATTCCTACCCACGCGGATACTGTCGTTCATAGGTCCGTCGATAATATACTGTACTTTATTATACAGTTTCTTATTGTCCACTATGTCCCTTTCACCTTTTTTTAGGGCAGGACTTTGGGAAAGTCATCCTCCATGATTAATATGCACTTTGTTTGGAAGAGAACAATACTAAAATGGATACAACTGTTCGTCACAAAAATATCCACAATTTTTAGAAACCGTTTTATAAGAATTTTCTTATAATATTACACAGTTTCCAAACTAGACCAGCTATATGGGCTATTTCTCCTAAGCTGACAATAGCTTGTCCCTATTGAGGACAAGAGAGGAGTTTTCACATAATATTACACTTTTTCCAACACAAACCAGCCATACGGGCTGTCTCTCCTAAGCTTACAATAGCTTGTCTCCACTGAGGACAAGAGAGGAGTTTTCACATAGAATTACACTTTTTATACACCGCCACAGTATAGTAGCGAGATATTATGGTTTCACGTTGAACATCTGTGTGTCTGTCCATCCGTCTGTCAGTCGTATGTTCGTCCGTCTATATTTCACTTCCGGATGATAACTTGAGTAAACATCAGTTGATTTTCACCAATCTACGGAGCATATTAGTGTCCATGTCATCAGATTGCATTGTACTAAAAGCGGAAGTAGCAAACAGATCTGCATATGAATTGATGGAAATGACATTCCTTGGGTGCCGCCCTCCTTTTGGAGATAAGCCACGACAGAAGAATTGTCTGTCGCTATCATTACTGAGGAATTGGACAGAATGAGTTGGAACTCTTTGAGAGCTACCAAACTTGATATGTGCATTGATATTGTGGAGATCTGGTTTGGGATTGCTAATGGGCAAATTTCTTCAAATTCTGCCTGAGACACGCCCATATTTTCGTTTCTGGACAATAACTTGTGTAAATGTCAAGGGATTTTAACCAAACTTGATAGATGCATTGATATTAAGGAGATCTGGGGAGATCTGGTTTTGGATTGCTAATGGGCAAATATCATCAATGTTTGACAGAGTAATCTGCCTGCGACATGATAATGGTGGGGTATTATAGTTTTTATGTTTTTATTCTAACACAAACCAACCATGTGGGCCATCTCTCCTAAGCTTAACAATAACTTATCTCTACTGAGGACAAGAGAGCAGTTTTCACATAATATTACACTTTTTCCAACAAACCAGCCATGTGGGCTATCACTCCTAAGGTTACAATAGCTTGTCTCCTGCGAGGACAAGAGAGGAGTTATCACATAGTAGTACACTTTTTCCAAGACAAACCAGCCATGTGGGCTATCTCTCCTAAGCTTACAAAAGCTTGTCTCCACCAAGGACCAGAGAGGAATTTTCACATAAGATACTGCGAGCCGTTATAACGCGGTTGGTGGGGTCCAAGGTAGCTGACCACATTTTATGTGACAAGAGAGGAGTTTTCATGTAGTATTACACTTTTTCCAACACAAACCAGCCATGTGGGCTATCTCTCTAAAGCTTAACAATAGCTTGTCTCCACTGAGGACAAGAGAGGAGTTTTCACATAATATTACACTTTTTCCAACACAAACCAGCCATGTGGGCCATCTCTCCTAAACTTACAATAGCTTGTCTCCACCGAGGACAAGAGAGGAGTTTTAACATAAAATTACACTTTTTATACCCTGCCACACGATATTGGCGAGGTATTATGGTTTCATGTTGGACACCCATGTGTCTGTCTGTCCATCTGTCAGTCGTATGTCCGTCCGTCCATATTTAATTTCCGGATGATTACTTGAGTAAACATCAGTTGAGTTTTACCAAACTTGGTATGTGCATTGATATTGTGGAGATCTGGTTTGGGATTGCTAATGGGCAAATTTCTTCAAATTCTGCCTGAGACACGCCCATATTTTCGTTTCTGGAAAATAACTTGTGTAAATGTCAAGGGATTTTAACCAAACTTGGTAGATGCATTGATATTAAGGAGATCTGGGGAGATCTGGTTTTGGATTGCTAATGGGCAAATTTCATCAATGTTTGACAGAGTAATCTGCCTGCGACATGATAATGGTGGGGTATTTTAGTTTTAATGTTTTTATTCTAACACAAACCAACCATGTGGGCCATCTCTCCTAAGCTTAACAATAGCTTGTCTCTACTGAGGACAAGGGAGGAGTTTTCACATAATATTACACTTCTTCCAACAAACCAGCCATGTGGGCTATCTCTCCTAAGCTTACAATAGCTTGTCTCCTGTGAGGACAAGAGAGCAGTTTTCACATAATATTACACTTTTTCCAACAAACCAGCCATGTTGGCTGTCTGTCTTAAGCTTACAATAGCTTGTCTCCTGTGAGGACAAGAGAGCAGTTTTCACATAATATTACACTTTTTCCAACAAACCAGCCATGTTGGCTGTCTGTCTTAAGCTTACAATAGCTTGTCTCCTGTGAGGACAAGAGAGCAGTTTTCACATAATATTACACTTTTTCCAACAAACCAGCCATGTTGGCTGTCTGTCTTAAGCTTACAATAGCTTGTCTCCTGTGAGGACAAGAGAGGAGTTTTCACATGATATTACACTTTTTCCAGGACAAACCAGCCATGTGGGCTATCTCTCGTAAGCTTACAATAGCTTGTCTAAAAAATATCCACAATTTTTAGAAACCTATTTTTATAAAAGTTTTCTAATAATATTACACCAGCCATGTGGGCTATCTCTCCTAAGCTTACAATAGCTTGTCTATACCGAGGACAAAAGAGTTTGTTTTTGTTGAGGTTTTACGGCCCAGTCAACCCAGTGGGGTCATGTCGAGCATGGTCAGTTTCCCTAACCACACATTTACTGGGCAGGCTTAGTCCTCTAAGCAGTTAACCAGTATTGTGCACATTCTTTCACCAGAAACTGACAACTGCCCTTCTTGAATCAGCGGAAGGGAGAGAATGACCATAGAAAATATTTCATGATCAATCTCCACGAAAGAATGATGCAGACCCATTGGGGGTCGAACCCGCAACTTCCTGATCTCCAGTCGGATGCGCAGCCAACTGAGCCACCAAGGCCGGCCCGAGGATAAGAGAGGAGTTTTCACATAATGTTATACTTTTTCCGACACAAACCAGCTATATAGGCTGTCTCTCCTATGCTTAAAATAGCATGTCTCCACTGAGAGCAAGAGAGGAGTTCACATATTACACTTTTTCCAACATAAACTGGCCATGTGGGCCATCTCTCCTAAGCTTAACAATAGCTTGCCTCTAGTGAAGACAAGAGAGGATTTTTTTCTATTTCAATGACAAGCCTGCTGTATTGTCCTGTGTTGTTTATAATTTTAGTTACTGACAAACATGGGGCATTACGATTATCCGGTACAAGTGTAATTTCAAGATCTGGGGGTATATATATTGCTATTGTAGATGGCATGTCTTTACAAGGTATTAATCCACAGCATTTAGAAGTTGATCTGGGGTATGAAACTATTTAGTTACGTGAATCCTCGCCGTCATCTACCCAACAAAGTTCCAGTGTAATTTATGCATGTCAGCAGTACTTGTGAGTTGATATTTTGCTTGAGTGAAAGTAGCATGAAGGTCAATACTTTCTTTCTTCTCTGAATTCTTTTCTCCTTGCTTATGTATATTGAGTCAGTAATTATAACTTATTTAGTCCTTGAGCCACAAAACAACTTGTTCCTCTGAACTGGAAAACTAGATTCCTGAGGCAACAATATCAATGCCTTTGTCTGAAAGACAAAACTAAACACATAAGCTTAAAGCCAAATAATGATGCTGTCTATTCTGATTAAGGTATAAGTCCTATCCCATAGAACTCACTTAACAGGCCACTTTGGGACAGAGTGAAATACAGGAATAGAAATAGGCAAAAATGCCTTTAACATTAAGATCTCTCTTAAGCAGAATTTCTGATTTGCCTTTTTGTGAGAAAAAATTATGCCTTTGTAGAAGTTTGAAAATATTGGCTGAAGCTGGTTAATCTGGCCCAGAAAACTTGGACACTCGACAGTTCCAGTTCTTTGGTGTATACGACATCTTTTCTTCAAAAGTCTAATTCCAATCAAATTATCTGTCAGATTTTTTCTGGTTTTCTTTATAAAAGCATATGTTGTGGGTACTCATTTGAATTGCATCCACAAGTCAGTGCAGTTCAAATGGGTACCCACAACATACGGCTTTATAAAGAAGTAGACAAAAAGTACACTGGCTATAATGTGAAGACTACAGAATTGCTTGACTGTGCGCTTATAGGGGTATGTGCGATAATTAGGTCGAATATGGTACTTATATTTTGTGGAGAAACTGAAGCTCCTGGAATATAGCTTTTGTATTCATCTAGTTGTAATGGCTTCTGTACATTCAGCTGAGTTTTTTTTTTTTTGTGTTTGCTGGTATGAAAGGAGTCCTATTCACCCTCTTTTAGATCCTGGTCCATAGTTCTGTTATTTCGTAACATGCAAACTGAAAATTGGTTTCTCGTGAAAATTTCTTTCAGTCTTTTAACTCTTGGTACTTGTAAAATACTGTTGCATTTAAGGTTTGGATTTGTAAATCTAGGCATTCCATTCCACTGTCTGAACAAAATTATAGGCCTTGACTGAACGCAGTGTCACTAAAATAAATCAACACGGCTTTGGGAAAGTCATCCACCATAATTAATATTCACTTTGCTTGAAACAAAAAAAAGTGATGAGAACAATACAAAACATGGATATGACTGTTTGTCACAAAAATATCCACAATTTTTAGAAATCTTTTTAGCTCACCTGGACAAAGTCTAGGAAGAGCTATCCCACTATCCCTGGCGTTGGCAAGGTCGGGGTGGCGTCCACATTTATGTTAAAGTTTCTTAAGAGTTTATATTTTCCAGACCATTTGATAGATTTGGTTCATATTTGGTATGATGATAGACATAGTTCCAAAGTTTTATTCAGCAATACCCCAGCCCATTACCTCAATGTCAAGGTCATGGACTTATAAATTTTTAATGTTAAAGATTTTTAAGAGCTCATATTTTCCAAACTATGTGATGGATTTTGTTCATATTTGGTATGATGATAGATACAGTTCCAAAGTTTTATTCAGCAATACCCTACCACCTCAAGGTCAAGGTCACAGACTTAGAAACTTTATAATTGATCCCTGATGTGAAATTCATGACAACAAATGACCAAACCATAGCACAAGAAATCCTATCAAGAGCTAAAATGCGATAACATTTCCTCTTACCGTAATGATTCTAAGTATTGGGACAGATAGGCCTAAGCAAACAGTGCAGACCCAGATCAGACTGGTCCTAAAGAGCACCCCGAGTCATTTTTCAATATTTCCCGAGCCCTGACCCTGACACCCCCGTATCACCCCAATTCCAGGCGGGCTATGCTGTCTGCTGACAGCTCTTGTTTTATAAGCACACAATATTACACTTTTTCCAACACAAACCAGCCATGTAGGCTATCTCTCTTAAGCTTAACAATAGCTTGTCTCCACTGAGGACAAGAGGGGAGTTTTCATGTAATATTACACTTTTTCCAACAAACCAGCCATGTGGGCTATCTCTCCTAAGCTTACAATAGCTTGTCTATACTGAGGACAAGAGAGTTTGTTTGTGTTGAGGTTTACCGGCCTCATCAACCTAATGGGGTCATGTTGAGCGCAGTCAGTTTACCTAACCATACATTTACTGGGCAGGCTTAGTCCTCTAAGCGGTTAACCAGTATTGTGCACATTCTTTCGCCAAAAACTAACTACTGCCCTTCTTGAATCAGCAGAAGGGAGAGAATGACCGTAGAAAATATTTCATGAGTAATCTCCACAAAAGAATGTTGCCAACCCGGTGGGGTTCGAACCCACAACCTCCTGATCTCCAGTCGGACACACATCCAACTGAGTCACCAAGGCCGGCCCCAGGATAAGAGAGTTTTCACATAATATTACACATTTTCCTAAACAAACCAGCTATGTGAGCTGTCTCTCCTAAGTTTACAATAGCTTGTCTCCACCGAGGGCAAGAGAGGAGTTTTCACATAATATTACACTTTTTCCAACACAAACTGGCCATGTGGGCCATCTCTCCTAAGCTTAACAATAGCTTGTCTCTACTGAGGACAAGAGAGGGTTTTTTCTATTTCAATGACAAGCCTGCTGTATTGTCCTGTGTTGTTTATAATTTTCGTTACTGACATATATGGGGCGTTACGATTATCCAGTACAAGTGTAATTTCAAGATCTGGGG
Organism: Anodontia alba; assembly: GCA_964016985.1. Classification (NCBI taxonomy): domain Eukaryota; kingdom Metazoa; phylum Mollusca; class Bivalvia; order Lucinida; family Lucinidae; genus Anodontia; species Anodontia alba. The sequence continues at coordinate 53,860,311 of OZ024831.1, forward strand.
GTATATATATATTGCTATTGTAGATGGCATGTCTTTACAAGGTATTAATCCACAACACTTAGAAAGTTGATCTGGGTTATGAAACTATTTACTTCCCTGAATCCTTGCTGTCATCTACCCAACAAAGTTCCAGTGTAACTTATGCATGTCAGCAGTATTTGTGAGTTGATATTTGCTTGAATGAAAATAGCATGAAGGGCAATTCTTTCTTTCTTCAACAAATTCTTTTCTCCTTGCTTACGTATATTGAGTCAGTAATTATAACTTATATAGTCCTTGAGCCACAAAATAACTTGTTCCTTTGAACTGGAAAACTAGATGTCCTGACTCAACAATATCAATGTCATTGTCTGAAAGACAAAACTAAACACATAAGCTTAAAGTCAAATGATGATATTGTCTATTCTGATTAAGGTATAAGTCCTATACCATAGAACTCACTAAACAGGCCACTTTGTGACAGAGTGAAATACAGGAATAGAAATAGGCAAAAATGCCTTTAACATTCTCTTATGCAGAATTTCTTATTTGCCTTTTTGTGAGAAAAAATTACGCCTTTGTAGAACTTTGAAAATATTGGCTGAAGCTGGTAAAGCTGGCCCAGAAAACTTGGACACTCAACAGTTCCAGTTCTTTGGTGTATACTTTGCTTCCAGAGGATAACCCATTTATGCAACGACATCTTCTCTTCAAAGTCTAATTCCAATCAAATCATCTGTCAGATTATTTCTGGTTTTCTTTATAAAAGCATATGTTGTGGGTACTTATTTGAATTGCATCCACAAGTCAATGCAGTTCAAATGGGTACCCACAACATATGGCTTTATAAAGTAGACAAAAAGTACACTGGCCATAATGTGAAGACTACAGAATTGCTTCAATGTCCGCTGATAGGGGTATATGCGATAATTAGGTTGAATATGGTACTTATATTTTGTGGAGAAACTGAAGCTCCTGGAATATAGCTTTTGTATTCATCTAGGTGTAATGGCTCCTGTACATTCTGCTGATTTTTTTTTTTTTTTTTTTTTTTTTTGTGTTTGCTGGTATGAAAGGAGTCCTATTCACCCTGTTTTAGATCCTGGTCCATAGTTCTGTTATTTTGTAACATGCAAACTGAAAAATTGTTTTCTCATGAAAATTTCTTTCAGTCATTTAACTCTTGGTACTTGTAAAATATTATTGCATTTAAGGTTTGGATTTGTAAATCTAGGCATTCCATTCCACTGTCTGAACAAAATTATAGGCCTTGACTGAACGCAGTGTCACTAAAATAAATCAACACGGCTTTGGGAAAGTCATCCACCATAATTAATATTCACTTTGCTTGAAACAAAAAAAAGTGATGAGAAAATACAAAAATGGATACGACTGTTTGTCACAAAAATATCCACAATTTTTAGAAATGTTTTTAGCTCGCCTGGACAAAGTCCAGGAAGAGCTATTGCACTACCCCCGGCATTGGCAGGGTCGGGGTCGGCGTCCACATTTACGTTAAAGTTTCTTAAGAGTTTATATTTTACAGACCATTTGATAGATTTGGTTCATATTCGGTATGATGATAGATATAGTTCCAAAGTTTTATTCAGCAATACCTCAGCCCATTACCTCATGGTCAAGGTCATGGACTTAGAAATTTTTAATGTTAAAGATTTTTAAGAGCTCATATTTTCCAAACCATACGATGGATTTTGTTCATATTTGACGTGATGATAGATACAGATCCAAAATTTTATTCAGCAATACTCACAGCCCTTGCCCATGGCCTCAAGGTCAAAGTTAAAAAATTAGAAATTTTTTGTTAAAGTGTTTTAAGAGCTCATATTTTCCAAACCATATGATAGTTTTGGTTCATATTTGGAATGATAATAGATACAGGTCCAAAGTTTTATTCTTCATCACCCCCACCCATCCCTATGACCTCAAGGTCAAGGTCACAGACTTAGAAATTTTATAATTGATCCTTGATAATGTCAAATTCATGACAACAAATGACCAAACCATAGCACAAGAAGTCCTATCAAGAGCTAAAATGCAATAACATTTCCTCTTACCATAATGATTCTAAGTATTGGGACAGATAGGCCTAAGCAAACAGTGCAGACGCAGATCAGACTGGTCCTAAAGAGCACCCTGACACTCCAGTATCACCCCAATTCCAGGCGAGCTATGCTGTCTGCTGATATTACACTTTTTCCAACACAAGCCAGCCATGTAGGCTATCTCTCTTAAGCTTAACAATAGCTTGTCTCCACTGAGGACAAGAGAGGAGTTTTCACATAATATTACACTTTTTCCAACACAAACCAGCCATGTGGGCTATCTCTCCTAAGCTTACAATAGCTTGTCTATACTGAGGACAAGAGAGTTTGTTTGTGTTGAGGTTTTACAGCCCAGTCAACCCAATGGGATCATGTTGAGTGTGGTCAGTTTACCTAACCACACATTTACTGGGCAGGCTTAGTCCTCCAAGCGGTTAACCAGTAACGGCACATTCTTTTGTCAAAAACTAACAACTGCCCTTCTTGAATCAGCAGAAGGGAGAGAATGATCGTAGAAAATATTTCATGATCAATCTCCACGAAAGAATGTTGCCAACCCGGCGGGGTTCGAACCCGCAACCTCCTGGTCTCCAGTCGGACGCACATCCAACTGAGTCACCAAGGTCGGCCCTTCACTTTGCTTGAAACAAAAAAAGTGAAGAGAACAATACAAAATTGGATATGACTGTTTGTCACAAAAATATCCACAATTTTTAGAAACCTTTTTTATGTTTTCACATAATATTACACATTTTCCAACACAGACCAGCCATATGGGCTATCTCTCCTAAACTTACAACAGCTTGTATCCACTGAGGATAAGAGAGGAGTTTTCACATAATATTACACGTTTTCCAACACAAACCAGCTATGTGGGCTGTCTTTCCTAAGCTTACAATAGCTTGTCTCCACCGAGGGCAAGAGAGGAGTTTTCACATAATATTACACTTTTTCCAACACAAACTAGCCATGCGGGCCATCTCTCCTAAGCTTAACAATAGCTTGTCTCTACTGAGGACAAGAGAGGGTTTTTTTCTATTTCAATGACAAGCCTGCTGTATTGTCCTTTGTTGTTTATAAGTTTTCGTTACTGACATATATGCGGCATTACGATTATCCAGTACAAGTGTAATTTCAAGATCTGGGGGTATATATATTGCTATTGTAGATGGCATGTCTTTACAAGGTATTAATCCACAACACTTAGAAAGTTGATCTGGGGTATGAAACTATTTACTCCCCTGAATCCTCGCTGTCATCTACCCAACAAAGTTCCAGTATAATTTATGCATGTCAGCAGTACTTGTGAGTTGATATTTTGCTTGAATGAAAATAGCATGAAGGGCAATACTTTCTTTCTTCGACGAATTCTTTTCTCCTTGCTTATGTATATTGAGTCAGTAATTATAACTTATTTAGTCCTTGAGCCACAAAACAACTTGTTCCTCTGAACTGGAAAACTAGATGTCCTGACGCAACAATGTCACTGCCATTGTCTGAAAGACAAAACTAAACACATAAGTTTAAAGCCAAATGATGATATTGTCTATTCTGATTAAGATATAAGTCCTATCCCATAGAACTCACTAAACAGGCCACTTTGGAACAGAGTGAAATACAGGAATAGAAATAGGCAAAAATGCCTTTAACATTAAGATTTTTCGTTTGCAGAATTTCTGATTTTCGTGAGAAAAACCTACCCCTTTGTAGAACTTTGAAAATATATAACCGAAACTAGTTAATCTGGCCCAGAAAACTTGGACACTCGACAGTTCCAGTTCTTTGGTGTATTATTTGCTTCCAAAGGATAACCCTTTTATGCAACAACATTTTCTCTTCAAAAGTCTAATTCCAATCAAATCATCTGTCAGATTTTTTCTGGTTTTCTTTATAAAAGCATATGCTGTGGGTACTCATTTGAATTGCATCCACAAGTCAATGCAGTTCAAATGGGTACCCACAACATATGGCTTTATAAAGAAGTAGACAAAAAGTACACTGGCTTTAATGTGAAGACTACAGAACTGCTTCACTGTGCACTTATAGGGGTATGTGCGATAATAAGGTCGATTATGGTACTTACATTTTGTGGAGAAACTGAAGCTCCTGGAATATCACTTTTGTGTTCATCTAGTTGTAATGGCTCCTGTACATTCTGCTGAGTGTTTTTTGTGTGTTTGCTGGTATGAAAGGAGTCCTGTTCACCCAATTTTACATCCATAGTTCTGTTATTTCGTAACATGCAAACTGAAAACTGTCTTCTCGTGAAAATTTCTTTCAGTCATTTAACTCTTGGTACTTGTAAAATACTATTGCATTTAAGGTTTGGATTTGTAAATCTAGGCATTCCATTCCACTGTCTGAACAAAATGATAGGCCTTGACTGAATGCAGTGTCACTAAAATAAAAAGAAAATTAACAGGGCTTTGGGAAAGTCATCCGCCATAACTAATATTCATTTTGCTTGAAACAAAAAAATGTGAAGAGAACAATACAAAATTGGATATGACTGTTTGTCACAAAAATATCCACAATTTTTAGCAACCTTTTTTATAAGTTTTCACATAATATTACACATTTTCCAACACAGAGCAGCCATATGGGCTATCTCTCCTAAACTTACAACAGCTTGTATCCACTGAGGATAAGAGAGGAGTTTTCACCCCTAATACATGTATTACACTTTTTCCAACACAGACCAGCCATATGGACTATCCCTCCTAAGCTTACAATAGCTTGTCTCCTACCAGGATGAGAGGAGTTTTCACATAATATTACACTTTTTCCAACACAAACCAGCCATATGGGCTGTCTCTCCTAAGCTTACAATAGCTTGTCTGCTGCCAGGATGAGAGGAGTTTTCACATAGTATAACACTTTTTCCAACACAAACCAGCCACAAGGGCTGTCTCTCCTAAGCTTACAATAGCTTGTCTCCACCAAGGACAAGAGAGGAGTTTTCACATAATATTACACTTTTTCCAACACAAACCAGCCATATGGGCTGTCTCTCTTAAGCTTACAATAGCTTGTCTCCTACCAGGATGAGAGGAGTTTTCACATTATATTACACTTTTTCCAACACAATCCAGCCATGTAGGCTGTCTCTTCTAGGCTTACAATAGCTTGTCTCCACAGAGGACAAGAAAGGAGTTTTCACATTATATTACACTTTTTCCAACACAAACAGCCATGTGGGCCATCTCTCCTAAGCTTAACAATAGCTCGTCTCTACCGAGGACAAGAGAGGAACTTTTCTATTTCAATGTCTCTTAAATTAATTAACAGGGCTTTGGACGGGTTCACCAGGAGAAATTAAATGCCGTAAAAGATCTGGCGCTTGTAGAAAAACGTGCTTTCTGAAGTCTGTAAGTGACATGATATTTACCGTCTAATTATTCCAAACAGAACAAACTGTCATACTCAGCAAGATTATGAAATCCGCAGTAGGTACAATCAAATCCAACAAATGAACAAACGTACGAACTTAAAGAAAAAACTTCCATTAAGAACAAACTTTTTCCGTATTCACGCACTATTACACTTTTTCCAACACAAACCAGCAATGTGGGCTATCTGTCCTAAGCTTAAAATAGCTTGTCTCCACTGAGAACAAGAGAGGAGTTTTCACATAGTATTACACTTTTTCCAACACAAACCAGCCATGTGGGCTATCTCTCTTAACCTTAACAATAGCTTGTCTCCACTGAGGACAGGAGAGGAGTTGTCACATAATATTACACTTTTTCCAATACAAACCAGCCATGTGGGCTATCTCTCTTAAGCTTAACAATAGCTTGTCTTTGTTTGTGTTGAAGTTTTACGGCCCAGTCAACCCAATGGGGTCATGTCGAGCGTGGTCAGTTTACCTTACCACATGTTTACTGGGCAGGCTTAGTCTTCTAATCGGTTAACCAGTACTGTGCACATTCTTTCGCCAGAAACTGACATCTGCCCTTCTTGAATCAGCAGAAGGGAGAGAATGACCATAGAACAATAGCTTGTCTCCACTGAAGACAAGAGAGGAGTTTTCGCATAATATTACACTTTTTCCAACACAAACAGCCATGTGGACTATCTCTCCTAATCTTACAGTAGCTTGTCTATACTGAGGACAAGAGAGTTTGTTTGTGCTGAGGTTTTACAGCCCATTCAACCCAAATGGGGTCATGTCAAGCGCGGTCAGTTTACCTAACCACACAATTACTGGGCAGGCTTAGTCCTCTAAGCGGTTAACCAGTATTGTGCACATTCTTTCGCCAGAAAATAACAACTGCCCTTCTTGAATCAGCAGAAGGGAGAGAATGACAGTAGAAAATATTTCATGATCAATCTGCACGAAAGAATGTTGCCGACCCGGAGGGGGTCGAACCCGCAACCTCCTGATCTCCAGTCAGATGCACATCCAACTGAGCCACCGAGGCTGGCCCGAGGATAAGAGAGGAATTTTCACATAATATTACACTTTTTCCAATACAAACCAGCTATGTGGGCTGTCTCTCCTAAGGTTACAATAGCTTGTCTCCACCGAGGGCAAGAGAGGAGTTTTCACATAATATTACATTTTTTTTCCAACACAAACTGGCCATGTGGGCCATTTCTCCTAAGTTTAACAATAGCTTGTCTTTACTGAGGACAAGAGAGGATTTATTTCTATTTCAATGACAAGCCTGCTGTATTGTCCTGTGTTGTTTATAAGTTTCGTTACTGACATACATGCGGCATTACGATTATCCAGTACAAGTGTAATTTCAAGATCTGGGGGTATATATATTGCTATTGTAGATGGCATGTCTTTACAAGGTATTAATCCACAACACTTAGAAAGTTGATCTGGGGTATGAAACTATTTACTCGCGTGAATCCTCGCTGTCATCTACCCAACAAAGTTCCAGTGTAATTTATGCATGTCAGCAGTACTTGTAAGTTGATATTTTGCTTGAATGAAAGTAGCATAAGGTCAATACTTTCTTTCATCGACGAATTCTTTTCTCCTTGCTTATGTATATTGTCAGTAATTATAACTTGTAGTATTAGTCCTTGAGCCACAAAACAACTTGTACCTCTGAACTGGAAAACTAGATATCCTAACACAACAATATCAATGCCATTGTCTGAAAGACAAAACTAAACACATAAGCTTAAAGCCAAATGATGATATTGTCTATTCTGATTAAGGTATAATCCTATCCCATAGAACCCACTAAACAGGCCACTGGGACAGATTGAAATACAGAAATAGAAATAGGCAAAAATGCCTTTAACATTAAGATCTCTCTTATGCAGAATTTCTGATTTGCCTATTTGTGAGAAAAAATTACGCCTTTGTAGAACTTTGAAAATATTGGCTTGTAGATCAAAAATAGCTAAAGTCGGCTTGATCGGCCGCTATCTTAGAAATCTGTTTTTGCACTTCTCTTGAACGGAAAGGCCAATTTACTCGAAACTTGGTAGGAAGTATCTCAGTGGTCACTTCTTTTTCTCCGAGTTTCAATACAATTGGTTCGCTCAAGTGTATACAAAAGTTGTCAATTAGATCGGTAATTACTGCATGCAAAAGAAATATTTTGTTTCATTCAGATCAATTTAGGATAGTTGTACCGCTGCATGACTATTTTAGACAAGTTTTTAATGACTGTTATCAACAAAAACATGTACTTATTGCCATAAATCTACATGTGATAAGTTTTTGCGACTTCCTAATTTCCCGAAAAAAGTTTAATTATTCAGTCAATAAACACTGTTATGAATATTAAAAGCACTCAGAACTCCCAAGAAAATGTCATACACTCTTTCATAAAATTTCCAATCTTTCATGCCATTTTGCAGTAGCGATTTTCTAAAAAATCAGTATGTCCGGCTCACACTGAATGAAAGGAACAACATTCTGGACAGAACCTGTTTTCGAACATTGCATATCTAGGAAGCTTTAATAGTACTTGAACTTGGCTGTTAGTATTAGGTGCTTTTGACTGAAGAATATGTTTTGGAAAGGTGACGTCTTGATATCATGAATGAAGCACAGTTTTCCTTTTATTTAAAATACTAAGACAAAGTACCTAAAACTGACCACAATGACATTTATAGTATATAGTCTTCCCAGTGCTTTACAATGCATTTAATTACCCCAAACTATGTGTACCCTCAAAAAGTGATCTGTACCCCCAAATGCTAAACCCAAGGGGTACATGTACCCGTTATATCAAAATGTGAGTGGGAATGCTGATAACTCCTTAACCGTATGGAATATGTTTATGAAACTTTACAGGTGCATGCATGACATTGAGATGATGTGTCTTGAAAAAGGAAGACAACTCTTGCTTGTTTGTTTTTTGAATTATCTGCCCTTGACTTAGGTCCATATAGTAAACCGTGTGTGGGCCATAACTCCTAAACCATATGGAATATATTTATGAAAATTTACAGATGCATGCATGACATTGAGGCGATGTTAAATGAACATAGAAGACAACTCTTGAGGGTCATGCCCCTGGGCGGGGCTAGGGGTCAAAATATATAACAGGTCACCAAGAAAACATACAAAAAGTGACTAAAATATCACTATGGTATCATTGGTGAGGGGCTAGTTTCAACTTAATTTTTTGCAAAATGCCTGCGTGTGGATGAGGATGGCCCTTGGTGGGGGCATCCGTGTCATATTGACACATTTCTAGTTTATCCTGAACCAAAAGGCCAATTGAATTGAAACTTTATTGGAAGTATCGAGGTGACTTGTAGGTCAAAAATAGCTAAAATCAATCTGATTGGAAATCCAAGATGGCCACCATCTTGAAAATCTATATTGAACTTCTTCTCTTGAACCGAATGGCCAACTGACTTGAAACTTGTCTGGTCATCAGGTGAGTGATACAGGGCCATCTTGGCCCTCGTCTTGTAGATTTTATCTTCCTCTGTCCTCGGTAAATGATGGTATGTACAACACCCATAATGACATTGCATAATTGCAACATTATCTGGCTGTAACAAAAGAAAGTCATTTTATACATATCTTCACCTAAGCATGGCCTTTAGGGCCATACCCAGGGCCCAGTTGTTCAAAGCTAACGACGTTGTTAGTTAACGATTCGTTAAAATTTACATCGAGTGATACGCAAATATGTTGAAATTTTTTGCTGAAAAAATGTGAGTAGCTTTTGCAGTGCAAAAGCTACTCACATTTTTTCAGCAAAAAATATCAGAATATTGTATATTGAATCTGCTAAAACAGTTAACGAAATGACCCTTAACAAGCTTGTTAAGCTAATGACGCTTTGAACAACTGGGCCCAGGACTTTAAATATTAAAGTCTTGTCTTTAATCTTCATCTATGCATGACCTGGAGGATCATACAAGGCACTTTAATCATAAAACAACATAACAGTTAAAATAATGAATAAGGTTTGTATCTCTTTTGTTTCAAATATCAATTCATAAAATTTTATTTTCAGTCACTAATAGATTTTAATATTTTTGAAGAATAAGTCTTGTTCAAAATTAACTGTACAAGATTCATAGAAGTTTATGGCCTGTTGATAATCTTGCACTCATCTATGCATCCTTCACTTTATGACCTATCAATAATGTTTTACTCGCCAGCCTCGGTGGCTCAATTGGATGTGCCGTCCGACTGGGGACCAGGTCACGGGTTCAACCCCCGCCGAGGTCGGCAACATTCTTTCGTGGAGATTGATCATGAAATATTTTTTACCGTCATTCGCTCCCTTCCGCTGATTCAAGAAGGGCAGTTGTCAGTTTCTGGCGAAAGAATGTGCACAATACTGATTAACTGCCAAGAGGACTAAGCCTGCCCAGTAAATGTGTGATTAGGTAAACTGACCACGTTCGACATGGCCCCATTGGGTTGACTGGGCCGTAAAACCTCAACACAAACAAATAATGTTTTACTCACATAGGCAGCCCAGGAACTAAGTCCAACTCAAGCTCAGTACATTTTCTAACTTATTTTTGCCCTTTTTATCGCACCTGCTTGTAGCAGGGTGCGATATAGGCGTCCGATTTTCTGTCCGTCCGTCTGTCCGTCTGTCCGTCAGTCCGTCCGTCAGTCAGTCCGTCCGTCTGTCAACATTTATGTCGACGTTCGACATTTATGTCAAAGTTAGTATTCTAATCAACTACAAGACTAAACAACCATCAAACTTTGCATGAAACATGTCCCTGACCTCCTGACTTTGCGACATAGGCGTCCGCTCGTCCATATGTCTGTCCATTCGTCCGTCCGTCTGTCAACATTTATGTCGACGTTCGACATTTATGTCAAAGTTAGTATTCTAATCAACTGCAAGACTAAACAACCATCAAACCTTGCATGAAACATCTCCCTGACCTCCCGACTTTGTGACGTAGGTGCCCACTTTTCCATTTGTCTGTCTGTTCGTCTGTCCGTCTGTCTGTTAACAGTTCTGTTATGTCGAAGTTCGATATTTATGTCAAAGTTAGTATTCTGATCAACTACAAGACTAAACAACCATCAAACCTTGTATGAAACATCTCCCTGACCTCCTGACTTTGCGACATAGGTGCCCGCTTATCCATTCGTCTGTCCGTTCGTCCGTCCGTCTGTCTGTTAACAGTTCTGTTATGTCGAAGTTTGACATTTACGTCAAATTTAGTATTCTTATCAACTACAATTCTACAACAACCATGATACCTTGCATGACACATCTCCCTGACCTCCTGACTTGGCAGGTATGTTGACCCAGTGACCTTGACCTATATTTTTCGCTCCATTGGCTTTGACACAATTTACGTTGACGTTCCAGATCTTCTCAACTATAAGGTGTACAACTACCAAACCTTGCATAGTGCTTCTCCTAGATGTACTGACTTGGCAGGTACCTTGACCCGGTGACCTTGACCTATATTTTGCTCTCCAGTGACTTTGACATATTTTGTGTCGACGTTCGATATCTCCTCAACTATAAGGCCTACAACCATCAAACCTTGCAAAGTGCTTCTTCTCAATGTACTGACTTGGCAGATACCTTGACCTGGTGACCTTGACCTATATTTTGGCTGCAGTGACTTTGACATAATTTACGTCAATGTTCTAGATCTCCTCAAGTGTAAGACCTCTAGCCACCAAACCTTGCATAGTGCTTCTCCTAGATGTACTGACTCTGCAGGTATCTTGACCCGGTGACCTTGACCTATATTTTGCGCTCCAGTGCCTTTTACACATTTTATGTCAACGTTCAATATCTCCTCAACTATAAGGCCTACAATCATCAAACCTTGCATAGTGCTTCTCCTCAGTGTACGAACTCTGCGGGTACCTTGACTGGGTGACCTTGACCTATATTTCGCGCTCTATTGACTTTTACAACTTCTACGTCACCCTTCCTTATGTCCTCAACTGTAAGGCCTTCAACCACCAAACCTTATATAGCACTTCTTCTCGATGTACCTTGACCTGGTGACCTTGACCTATATTGTGCACTCCAGTGACTTTGACACATTTTATGTTGATGTTCAGTATCTCCTCAAATATAAGACCTACAACCACTAGACCTTGCATAGTGCTTCACCTCATTGCACTGGCTTGGCAGGTACATTGACCCGGTGACCTTGACTTATATTTGACACATTTTAGGTTGATGTTTGATAACTCCTCAACTATAAGGCCTACAACCACTATACCTTGTATTGTGCTTCTCCTTGATGTACTGGATTAGCAGGTATCTTGACCCGTGACCTTGACCTATATTTCGTGCTCCAGTGACTTTTACACATTTTACGTCAACGCTCCATTATCATTGGGCTGTATGATACCAAAAGTCAGTGCTGAAGATATAGCCATTAGAGGGAATGGGACTGGCCTGGAATATATGTGCCCCACTAGGCACTTTGTCTACATTTTTTTCAACCCAGTTTTCCAAGTAAGCACTGCTAAGAATGAAATAAACTTATTTAATAACCACGTTCTGATTGTGGTTCCTGTGACTTTTGCCCCAGCAGGTGCGATGATGCCTTCCGCGGAATTCTTGTACTGGTGCAGTGCTCCAAAGGGGAGCAAATTCTTTCCTTTTAGAGTAGACCTCTTTTCAAGGGAAGCAATTCTTTAAACGAGGCAAAACCCTGAAATTTTATCCAGTCCCCTCCAGTCCCTACGATGTGTCTAAAAAGTGTTAGCAAAATGGGAAACGATGTAGCCTGATGACATTCCTCCTTTAACACTAGTCCTGCTAAACCGGGATATGTCCTGCCTTTACAAACAGTGTAGATCCAGATCAGTTGGCTTCTGAAGCTTTAACCATGTAGATTTAACCTTTATCACTGTCTGGGCTAATTAAGCAGACAACCAATTGATTATAATTTGCATGAAATGTCACAACCTGTTTTCTGGGTGGGTGGGGTGCGGTGTGGAATAAGAAAAATACCAGTTTGTCGTCTGCTGATTTAGCCCAGAGAGTGGTTAAAGCACTAAGCAGAGTTGTAGCAAACAACATTCAAAACTTGATTTTGACATTTTTCAGAGAAAATAAGAATTCACATTTCATGTGAATGGTCTGCTAGGCAAATGATTTGCATGAAATGTCAAGGCTTATTTTCTCTTAAACATAAAAAAATCAAAGTGTCATCTGCTGTAGTTGTTATTAAAATGGGTAATAATAGTGCATATTTTTGTGATAATCATTCTTTTGTATTCAATCCTTAAAAAAGGTCTTGTTTTATTCTTTCCTTATAGACCATGTGTTTTGGATATTTGTTAGAATTGCCTCAGTGAGGCAATTCTAACAAATATCCCAGACATATGTTGCTTGAATTTTTAATGCAATATTCTTGCATAATTTCTCATTAACTGTCACCTCCTGAGTGAAGGTTTCTTGACATTCAAATTGTCATTGTAAAGAACTTTGTCGTTATATCTAGTGTCGGTATCAAGAGGGTTGACTGTATAACAGACAGTAATTTTTTACTAATTATTATTTTTCAGGGAAATAAGCCTTTGCATGTCATGTGAATCATCTGTTTGATTTACATGACATGCCAAGGCATATTTTCTTACAAAAATAAAAAAAAAAAAAAAAAAAATGTCATCTACTGCAGTTGTAATCTGCGCTTAACCCTTCCCTTGCTGAATAAATTAAGATGCCACACCCACATAATTTCCAGCCAATCAGATTACTTGATCCGGGCTTTTGATAGAAATTCACATATTTATTGACAAGCAGTGCAGATCCAGATCAGTTGGCTTCTTCAGAAGCCAACTGATCTGGATCTACATTGTTTGCTAAGACAGGGCATGTCGTGTTCAGCAAGAGAACGGTTAAACTTTAAAGCTCTAAGCAAAAGCAAATTTTAGCAGATGACATTCAATTTTTTTTTTCAAGATAATAAGAAATGGTATTTCACATGAATCATCTGTTAGAGATATTCACATGAAATGTCAATTCTTATTTTCTCTGAAAATAAGAAAAAAAAAATACTGTTGTCTCGTGTAGTGATAAGCACTTTAAGGGCTAATACATGACAATCTCATTACTTGGATTAAAAAGCTCATTTTCTTGATATAAATATTGTATATGGTAAATGTCCTAAAATTTCAAACACTTATTTCCATATTTTCTGGCTTAAATTTTGCTTTTTATGCAGTTGTTTTTAAAATACATAGTGGAATGGCAAACAATGTAGACCCTGTGTCATTTAGCCCTTGTCCTACTGAACCCGGATATACCTTGCCTTTGCAAACAGTGTAGATCCAGATCAGTTGGCTTCTGAAGAAGCCAACTGATCTAGATCTGCACTGTTTGCCATTAAGTATGTGAATCTATATCAACAACCTTGATCAAGTAATCTGATTGGCTGAAAATTCGAAATGGGTGTGGCTCCTTAATTTATGCAGCGGGACAAGGGTTAAGGGAGCTGCATACATTTGGTAGATTCTTTGCCAGTGTCTACAAGGGAGACAACTTTTGTAACATGATTTGCAGTCCTGCATCCCATGTTCCTTCTGAAAAGGGGTCTACTCTAGAAGGAAAGAATTTGCTTCCTAGGGGGAGCCTATTCTTTCCTTTTAAAGCAGATCACATTCCAGAATGGAGCACAATTTTGGCAGAATTTTCTCCTTTAAAGTGTTATCAGTTTCTCTTAATTTTGCTATGTGATTTTGTAGGTAAGAAAGTATTTTATGTAAGTGGCTGTTTAATTTCACAAAGTTGTGTGTTGACTTTATATGTTGCTACACCCTTTCCCTCACTGCATTTTAGACACTTTAATGGGTGATCAGTTAGCTTGGTAAATACATCATTAACCTGGCTAATTCAGCAGATGACAAAAATTGATATTTTTCTTATTTTTCCCAGAAAGCAGGATTTGACATTTCATGCAAATGGTCTCCACTGGAGACAATATTCATGGAATGCCAACTTCTGTCTTCTGGGAAAAATAAGAAAAATATTTCAGTACATGTATGTCTTCTACTGGAAATTTTACCCAGAGTGCTAAGCATTAAGGAGTTAAGATGTCAAAAGTATTTAAGATAGATAAGGTAAGAGAGACATTGAGTAAGATAGATAAGGTAAGAGAGACATTGAGTAAGATAGATAAGGTAAGAGAGATGTTGAGTTTTTGTATCTAACATACAGATGGGCAGGCAGGGTTTGGCTGTTGGCTCATACCAGAAGTGGGTCATAGCTCCAGATAATATATTTTTTGCCCAGTTTTCTTATTGCTCCAGGAAAATGTATGTCGTGTGTACAATGTGCTTCTTATAAGTATGCACAACCTATGTTAACCAATTGTAGACTGAATGAACTCACCCGCATTATAGGAAGATTCTAATTTCGATTTTAGGTATGTTAGGCTATGTGATTTAGATATTCCTAGAGAAAAATGGTTGAACTATTTGCAAACAGTGGAGACCCAGGTCAGACGCCGCATTCTGCGGATCTGGGTCTGCACTGTTTGCCAGTTAACCTTTATAAGGGTCACCAGACTAAATGGGTTAAAAAGTACTGACAGTTTTCTTATTACTCATTAGAAGTGCCCATAACCCATGTTTTCATGGAAAAATAAGTAAAATATTATGAAGGTACACCCTCTTATCTGTAGCTTTGGTGGGTACTTTTAAATGAATACAAGACACTGAGAGAGAGAGAGAGAGAGAGATGTTTAGGGACTAAATGTATGTTTATGTAGATATTTGTACAATGTATAGTTTGCTTTCCAGACCACCATGTCACCAGGCAAGTGTTGAAAACAGCATAATTCATCTACCATAAATGTCCTAAAAATTTTACACCAAAGTTTTTGATGAAATGGCATATGAAAACAGTGCAGACCCAGATCAGACTGCTCCTCTAGGAGCCATCTGATCTGGGTCAGCACTGTTTGCATATGCCATGTGTCACTTTGGCATAGGAAATTTAGGACATTTACCATATATGTATGGATGAGTTTAATGCCAGCCTTTTTCTTACCAAATTTTGTTGACAAATATAAACAGCAAACTTTGGAAAAAAACTTGATTCATCAAGGCCATAACTGTTTGTTGGCGTATCCAACAGGGCTCAGTTGTTCAAAGCATTGTTAGCTTAACGAGCTTGTTAGTGGTCAAACAATTAACTGTTCTACTAAGTACAATATAATCACATGAAGCAAATGCAAAAGCTACTCACATTTTTTCAGCAAAAATATTAGCATATATGCCATATTTAATGATCAAAGTTTTAAGGATATGTTAACTAGCGACATCGTTAGTTTTGAACAACTGGGCCCAGGTCTGTAACTTGCATTGCTTTAGATAAGAGCAATATCCAGAAGAAATGTTTTCTGAGGAACTCTTATGCCGTACCTCTGGAAATGTGCAAGCTGATCTGGGCCCAGTTGTTCAAAGCATTGTTAGCTTATCAAGCTCGTAAGTAGTCAAACTATTAACTGTTCTAGTAGTACAATATCAAATTCACAGATATTTTTGCTGAAAAAATGTGAGTAGCTTTTGCAAATGCATGCCAAAGCTACTCACATTTTTTCAGCAAAAATATTAGTGCACATGCCATATTGGATATGTTAACTAACGACATGGTTAGTTTTGAACAACTGGACCCTGGGCTTTTTAGCTCACCTGAGCAAAAGCTCAGGATGAGCTATTGTCATCACCCTATGTCCGTCGTCCGTCGTCGTACGTCTAGAGTCACAGTTTTGACCCAATCTTGATGAAA
The DNA here is from genome assembly GCA_964016985.1 of Anodontia alba. NCBI lineage: Eukaryota > Metazoa > Mollusca > Bivalvia > Lucinida > Lucinidae > Anodontia > Anodontia alba. Next base: position 53,876,533 of record OZ024831.1, read on the forward strand.
CTTGGTCAGAATGTTTGGCTCTATGAAATCTAGGTCAAGTTCGATACTGGGTTACTTGGGGTCAAAAACTAGGTCACCAGGTCAAATCAAAGAAAAAACTTAACACTCTACAGGTCATAGTTTTGACCCAATCTTGATGAAACTTGCTCAAAATGTTTGCCTCTATTAAATCTAGGTCAAGTTCGAAACTGGGTCACCTGGGGTCAAAAACTAGGTCACCAGGCCAGATCAGCAGAAAACCTTGTTAACACTCTAGCGGTCACATTTTTGAAGCAGTCATCATGAATCTTGCTCAATCTATTTGTCTTGATGATTTCTAGGTCAAGTTCGAAACTGGGGCACTTGGAGTCAAAAACTAGGTCACCGGGCCAGATCAGCAGAAAAACTTGTTAACACTCTAGCGGTCACATTTTTGAAGCAATCTTCATGAATCTTGCTCATTATGTTTGTCTTGATGAATTCTAGGTCAAGTTCGAAACTGGGTCACCTAGGGTCAAAAACTAGGTCACCTGGCCAGATCAGCAGAAACCCTTGTTAACACTCTAGCGGTCACATTTTTGAAGCAATCATCATGAATCTTGCTCAATATGTTTGTCTTAATGATTTCTAGGTCAAGTTCGAAACTGGGTCACTTGGGGTCAAAAACTAGGTCACCGGGCCAGATCAGCAGAAAACCTTGTTAACACTCTAGCGGTCTCATTTTTGAAGCAATCATCATGAATCTTGCTCATTATGTTTGTCTTGATGAATTCTAGGTCAAGTTCAAAACTGGGTCACCTAGGGTCAAAAACTAGGTCACCTGGCCAGATCAGCAGAAACCCTTGTTAACACTCTAGCAGTCACATTTTTGAAGCAATCATCATGAATCTTGCTCAACATGTTTGTCTTGATGATTTATAGGTCGAGTTCGAAACTGGACCACTTGGAGTCAAAAACTAGGTCACCGGGCCAAATCAGCAGAAAACCTTGTTAACACTCTAGCAGTCACATTTTTGAAGCAATAATCATGAATCTTGCTCAAAATGTTTGTCTTGATGATTTCAAGGTCAGGATCGAAACTGGGTCACGTGGTATTAAAAACTAGGTCACCAGGCCATACCAGCAGAAAACCTTGTTAACACTCTAGCAGTAACATTTTTGAAGCAATTATCATGAATCTTGCTCAAAATGTTTGTCTTGATGAGTTCTAGGATATGTTTGAAACTGGGTCACTTTGGGTCAAAAACTAGGTCACCGGGCCAAATCTTGCTCAAAATGTTTGTCTTGATGAGTTCTAGGATATGTTCGAAACTGGGTCACTTGGTATCAAAAACTAGGTCACCGGGCCAAATCACCAGAAAACTTTGTTATAATCATTTTGAACTTTGATCAGAATGTTTGCCTTGATCAGTTCTAGATAAGGCTCTCAAAGTGCTATGTTGCTCAGGTGAGCGTTACAGGGCCATCATGGCCCTCTTGTTTTTTTGTTGTTAGCATACCAGATTTTACTCTTTTTTTTTTTTTTTTTTTTGGTCAGCATACCAGATTTACCCTAAATATTCAGCAGCATTTTCTTCTTACTGGAATTTCTAAAATTTTAACAAGTCTATTTTGATATATATTGATGTGTTTAAAATACTGTTGGAGGAGTGACAGTGTAGACCTTTATCAGATGCACTCTGTGTGGGTCTGATTTGGGACTACACCATTTGTTCAGGTCTGTCTTGTCAGATAATCGCTTTGGATGATGGGTAAAAATTTCAGCAGAAGACGCTTTGAAATATTTTTTCTTTCCTATACGCCCGTTTGAAAAACAGCCGTTTGAAAAACGGGACGTATTATGTTACGGGGTATGGCGTCTGTCCGTAAACTTTTTTGTTTCCGGCTAACTCCTCCTACAGTTTACATCCGATCAAGCTGAAACTTGGTATATAGTTAGACCATGATGTGGCGCAGCGCATATTGTTTCAGGGTTACAGACCACCAAATGTTTGCAGAGTTATGCCCCTTAGAAAATTTCTTTAAACTTTTCATTTCCGGTTAACTCCTCCTACATTTTACACCCGATCAGGCTGAAACTTCATATATAGTTAGACTATGATGTGGAGCAGCCCATATTATTTCGAGGTTACAGTCCACCAAACATTAGCAGAGTTATGCCCCTTTGAAAATTTCAATAGACTTTTCGTTTCCGGCTAACTCCTCCTTCAGTTTACATCCGATCAAGTTGAAACTTGGTATATAGTTAGACCATGATGTGGCGTAGTGCATATTGTTTCGGGGTTACAGTCCACCAAATTTTTGCAGAGTTATGCCCCATAGAAAATTTCTGTAAACTTTTCATTTCCGGTTAACTCCTCCTACATTTTACATCAGATCAAGCTGAAACTTCATGTATAGTTAGATCATGATGTGGAGCAGCGCATATTGTTTCGAGGTTACAGTCCACCAAATATTAGCAGAGTTATGCCTCTTTGAAAATTTCAGTAGACTTTTAGTTTCCGGCTAACTCCTTCTACAGTTTACATCCGATCAAGCTGAAACTTCATGTATAGTTAGACCATGATGTGGAGCAGCGCATATTATTTCGAGGTTACAGTCCACCAAATATTAGCAGAGTTATACTTCTTTGAAAATTTCGATTAATTTTTAGTTTATGGCTAAATCCTCCTACAGTTTACATCCAATCAAGCTGAAACTTCATGTACAGTTAGAACATGATGTGGAGCAGCGCGTATTGTTTCGAGGTTACAGTCCACCAAATATTAGCAGAGTTAAACCCCTTCGAAAATGTCTATTAAATTTTTGTTTCCGGCTAAATCCTCCTACAGTTTACATCCGATCAAGCTGAAACTTGATTTGTAGTAAGACCATGATGTGGAGCAGTGCATATTGTTTCAAGGTTACAGTCCACCAAATATTAGCAGAGTTAAACCCCTTTGAAAATTTCTATTAATTTTTTTGTTTCCGGCTAAATCCTCCTACAGTTTACATCCTAAAGCTGAAACTTCATAAATACTTACATGATGATGTGGAACAGCACATATTATTTTTAGGTTACAGTGCACCAAATATTTGCAGATTTATGCCCCTTTGAAAGTTTTTGTAAACTTTTCACAGCATATTGTTTAGAGGTAATAGTGTGCCAAAGGCTCATATGAGCTTATAATATAGCCATGCTTCTGTGATGTGTCCTTCGTCAGAAAGCACTTCTCCCTAGAAGCAGCAAACTTCTCCCTTAATTTCTTGGCCAGCTTGGACCCTTAGGTTACAGTTCACCAAATATCAGCAGAGATTATGCCCCAATGAATTTTTTTTAAATTTCTTTTTTTTTTTTGTAATTCCACTTACAGTTTATATCCGGAGCACTGAATTATACAGGAGCCAGTTAATGTGCTGCATCTTATTACTTGCCACGGGCGTATAATGCCCCGCTTGGCGGAGCTCTTGTTTCCCCAGAAAATAGGCAGTGATATTTTATGCAAATTGTTCCCCACATCAGTGTGCAAGAAATGTCAAAGCATATCTGGCAAAGATAAGAAAAATATTGTCAATTTTTGTCTGCTGAATTTCCCCATATAGTGGTAATGGTTAAGGTAAATAAGTTTGTGATAAGAAGTCTTTTTCTCATCTCATGTTGGGACTATGTTATTATGACAAGGATTGATTCAATGATAGTGAATCTTATCAAAATATCAATTACCTAAGGCCAGAGAAAATTAATTATTAAATTCTGATCCCTACTGGCCCATAAAAAATCTGACCAAAAACAAAACTTTGAGATACTTTTTCAGGGACGGATGGCCCAGGAATAAAAAAATAAAATTAAAATCCACCCATCCACTCCATTATTCTTTTCTAAAATTTGGATGAGAATCTAATAATAATTAATTTTCTCTGGCCTGGAATTTTTAGTTTCCCCTGTACAGCTATGTAATGTGGTGTTCATGCATGTACTAAATGCTAAAATGTGATGTACCAGTTGATGTTACGTTAATGTTAATCTGCATTTAATGCAAATAAAATGTTTTGTTGGATAGGGCTTTGTGTATGTGTTTTTCTCTCTCTATAGGTCCCGTTGCAACACAATGGTTGGGAACCATGGAATAGCATAGCAATATAAATCAGTACTGTTGTAATAAGGCCAACACAAACAGAGGTGCTGTGAAGGGCAGTCAGAGTTGGAGGACTTTGACGGCCCAGTCAATACCATTAAGGTCATGTTAAGCTAGTCAGTTAACCTAACCTTTTGGCAGGCTTAGTCCTTTAAGCGGTTAACCAGTATTTGCGCACATTCTTGACCCAGAAACTAACTGCCCTTCTTGAATTGGCTGAAGGAAGAGAATGACCATAGAAAATATTCATGATCAATCTCCACGAAAGAATGCTGGCAGACCCAGTGGGGATCGAACCTGCGACCTGATCACCAGTCGGACGCACAGCCAACTGAGCCACTGAGTCTGGCAATTTTCAGAAGTTAATTTTTGTTGTTTTTTTTGCACCAAAACATATCTTGTGGGCACTGCCCACAAGATGCCCACAAGATATGTTTTGGTGCCAAGATAATAAAATTGTCACATAGATGGAGATGTGCATGTAAAGAATCTGAAGGAAAATAGTCATGACTTGTTTTGGCCATTTTTGAACCAGAACATAAAAAGTCTCCTAAGTGCTCATTTGAATCACCTTTCATAGGTGACTCCAATGAGCACCTACAAGATTTTTGGTGCACAATGATCATCATAGGCAGAGATGTGCATATGAAGACCTTGTAGGAAAATAAGTATTTGGGAGCCACCCCTTGATGTGGCTTACATATATATATATATATATATATACCGTATTCAACCTAATTACTGCACATACTCCTATAAGCGCACAGTCAAGCAATTCCATAGTCTTGAAATTATAGCCAGTGTACTTTTTGTCTACTTCTTTATAAAGGCATATGTTGTGGGTACCCATTTGAATTGCATCGACTTGTCGATGCAATTCAAATGAGTACCCACAACATATTTAATAAAGAAAATCAGAAAAAAAAAAAAAAAAAAAAAAAACTTGCATAAACACCAAATAAGGCCTTTGCTGATATTCGTTTTTAAGGGTATCCTTAGTAAGTAGAGTCATATTTTGAAAAACCTAAGGGCACTGTGCGGTAATTAGGTCGAATACGGTATATACAGAGCTGCAGATAAAGGCAGTTTTCAGAAGTTAGTTTCTGTTACTTTTGCACCAAAAATATCTTGTGGGTACTCATTGGAATTGCCTCATAATTGGATGTTTGGTTCAGCAACTGACTGATACCTAAATACCTAAAAAAATTTAACACTTTAACCTTTTCACCCCTGAGTTTCTTAAATGAACTTTTTCTGCCCCGTAACTTTGACAAGTCCATTGATCAAACCAGGGGTTTTAGTCTGAAATCAAAAACAGAATGGCAAACAGTGTAGATCCTGATGAGATGGCTCATTATGAGCCATCTCCTCTGTATCTACACTGTTTGCACAGGTATAAAGGCTGAAAGGGCAAACAACAATCCATCAAGGAGTGTAAAAGTGAACATGAAGTATGAGCCATGTCTGACCTTTAATTTTACCCTTGGCCTTAGGTAAGCTCCAGATATGAATAAACATGTGTCTTTGAATAAGAACAAAAATATTCCATAATATTTTTCCAAATATATTTCTCTTTTTAATATCTAATGGAAGGAATACCTAGTATCTTGGACATCTAATTCATTCTTAGTTTAATATAATAGGTGCAACAAGATATGTGAACAAATCCACAAAATGCTTTGTAATGTTTAGTTCCAGCCCAGCCGTTCATTAACAAACTCATTAAACCAAGTTCAACATTTACATTTATACCCTGAACAAGTTGCGGTGGGGGTATACTGTTTCCACATTTGTCCTGTATATCTGTACGTTAAATTTTAGTTTCTGCTTCTTATCTTGCGAAATACTTTATCAGAAGGCAGTCATTATTTTGCTGGCAGTATCTAATAAGCACTGATTATTGACGATTCTTCTTTACATAAATATCTTTTTAAATATGGCAACAACACCTGGATGCATAAATTTCAACAACTATTGTCCAAATGCTCAATCTAATCTGTTACACATTTTGACCCCTTGCCCCACCCCAGATATGAAAACAGTATACCCAGTCCCATCACATATCTCAGGGGCAACTAGCACAGAGTTGAAGGTTATGGTCTGGATAATTAGCATAATAAATTCCAACTTCCTAGCATAAAAGGACCCAAGCTATTATCTCCAAGACATACATGTCAATGTAAATTTGAATGTAAACTAAACATTTATTATACTCTGCTTATCAATTTGACATAGGCATATACAGATGTAACATCACGGCAAAACGCTATATGCCCCACTCCTGCCTTTGGCAGGTGGGGGGCATAAATATTAGATATCCTTCATGCAGAAAACAAAAGAAACGGACAGATGGACATTATGGATGGACGTAAAAACAGTATACCCCGCCCATCACATAGTTTGCTGGGGATATAATAAGATTTGACTATTTCATGTGAATCGTCCATGTTGCACACGTTTCACTCTGAAACATAATAATAAAAATAAATAGACCGTCATCTGCTACAATTTTGCTTAGCTTTTTAATGGTTAATAGTTCTAAACTTCAATATTTACTGTAAGTATTGGGACACCTCATCTACTTTACCATACCTCATAGCCACAGATAAGAGGGGGTATCCACATAATATTTTTCTTATTTCTCAATGAAAACATATGTTGTGGGTACTCATTAGAAGCACCTCGGCGAGGCGCTTCTAAAGAGTACCCACAATATATGTTGTCATTGAGAAATAAGAAAGATATCAGCATTTTTCAGATGAAAAAAGTGCCTTATCTGTTGCTATGTATACCTGTCCTAAACTTTGAAATAGTCCATTCTAATACCTGTTGTGTCCAAAATATTGTGTTATGTATGGCAAACAGTACAGACCCTGATCAGACGTCACATTTAGTGGCGTCAGATCTGGGTCTACACTGTTTGCAAAGGCCTTTCTGTCCCCATACTTAGGGTTATTAGCATCAATGACTGTTCAGCAAACAATGCTATGAAAACTGGGCCAAAGCTGCTAATTGCCTGTTGGCAAATAAGCCAACTTGCCAACATAATCTAGGCATTGAAAAAAACAACAAAAAAACAACTACAAAGCATTTTGAAGATGTGTAAATATTTGCTGTTTGTTAACTTACCCTCTACAGGCAAAACCCTAACACACACCATTTTAACCCTTAAAGTGCCAGTCAGAAAAACAGCAGGCAACATCCTGAAATACTTTTATTTTTCAGAGAAAATAAGGCTTGATATTTCTGGTGAATTTTCTGCTAGGGAGACAATTCATATGAAAAGTCAAGCCTTCCTTATGAGAATGTCACATGCTGTTGTTTTGACTGCTTAACTCTTTGCATGCTGGGTACTTATGCATGCTTTTTTGTTGTCTGTGGATTTTTAGCTCACCTGAGCTATTGTGATCACTTTTCGTCTGTCGTCCGTCCATCCGTTAACATTTTCAAACAACTTCTCTGAAGCCCCTGAGCCAATTTTGCTCAAATTTCATACAGAGAATGCCTTATGGCTGAACCTTTACATATATCATCAGAAACAGGTCTACCAAAGTTGCTAAAATAATGGTCGTACATTGACATTTGACCTTTTTACGGTGTCAATTTTGCTTCCTTATGCATTTGTATGGGAAAAATGTTCAGAATTTCAAACGACTTCTCTGGAGCCTCTGGGCCAATTTTGCTCAAATTTCATATGGCGCCTCCTTAGGTTGGGGGAATGAAAGATTGCTAAAATGGTCGCGGCTCGTTGACCAAGATGGCCGCCATGCCCATATATGGTAAAAACCTTTAAAAATCTTCTTCTCCAGAACCGAGGATGCCTTGGGGCTGAATCTTTGCATAAGTCATCGGGGATGGGAAGTCTACCAAAATTGCTAAAATAAAGGTCGTACATTGACATTTGACCTTTTTACGGCAAGGTCAAGTTTGCTTCCCTATGCATTTGTATTGGAAAAACCTTAAAAAATCCTGTTCTCCAAAACCGAGGATGCCTTATGGCTGAACCTTTACATATATCATCGGAAACAGGAGGTCTACCACAAAGTTGCTAAAATAATGGTCGTACACTGTTTTTACGGTAAGGTCAATTTTGCTTCCTTATGCATTTGTATGGGAAAAATGTGCAGAATTTCAAACGACTTCTCCTCTGGAGCCTCTGGGCCAATTTTGCTCAAATTTCATATTGAGCCTCCTTAGGTTGGGGGAATGAAAGATTGCTAAAATGGTCACGGCTCTTTGACCAAGATGGCCGCCATGCCCATATATGGTAAAAACTTTAAAAATCTTCGTCGACAGAACTGAGGATGCCTTGGGGCTGAATCTTTGCATAAGCCATCGGGGACGGGAGGTATATTGACATTTGACCAAAAATTGTTCTGATTGGAAATCTAAGATGGCCGTCATCTTGTTTATATTTTATATTTCCCTGCCACTGTGCTGTTTACATGTATAAAATCATGATTTCTTCAGAAACCACTTAGCCAATTTCCACCAAATTTCGCATTGATCCTACTGTTGAAATGTGTTTGATAGTTTATTCAAATGATTATGCTACATTAACTGTCAGGCCCATTATTATATTCTTCTTCAAAACTAAGAACTGCTCAAATGATGATCTTTTCATTGGTTGCAATGATAGGATTGGAAAAATGTTGCATAACATCTGCATATCTGCAGTGGTTATGTCACTCAGGTGAGCGCGTCATGGCCCATGGGCCTCTTGTTTAATATGTGCCAGTTTGGTATGCATTTCTGACGCATAAAGGCTCTATAAATTAAGTTTGTTTTTCTCCTGAAGCGGTTTCCAGCCATGATTTCACGTGGCGTTCCTGCTATGAACATGTGGTTTCATCGTGGGGCAAGGGAATTAATGTTGCTTTGTGATGGTTGCATTTTCTGCATATTTTAATAATCATATTGTTCGCAATATATAGAAAAGGATGTAAAAGGATAACAGTGCTAATATTTATTCATACCCAGGTAAATGCCGGGTAAGGCCCTCACTCTTTAGGTTTTACTGTTTAAAGGGAGCTAATTGCATATGCCTTGATAATGAATTTTACGTGAACACAGCATTTTTTTATTTTCATGAATCAGGGGCGGATCCAGGATCCAGGATGATTTCTGAAGGGGTTCAGTTTGATTGAATTTCCGTACTTACTCTACGTATTCTGACAGACAGGCCTGTGCAAATAGTGTAGACCCAGATCAGACACCACAGCATGCATTTAAACCTTCACTGGAATGGGTGATGTATTTAACCAGAGATTTGTAATCTCTCAAAGAACTGAAGTTTACATGCCTGTTTGTCACCAAAAATGGCAAAAATCTGACCGCGCTTGCATCATCAGATGATCTGAGTCTTCACTGGTCACACATCTTACTGTCCTATAAGTGTTTTAAAATTTCCATGTTCCCTGTTTCCCCTATAACTAGTCTCATTCCCTCTTTCTCTACTGTGTCTGATCTGTGTCTACAGTTTGCATAGGCCTATCTGTCCCAATTATAATTTAACAAACATTAGTGTGTTTTTCTCTCTAAGCGGTATCTGCCACAATTTTCGTGACATTACCATTACGAGCATGATCTTTCTTCATGCAGGGCAAGGGAATGCGACTGTTGCATTATAGGTATCTTCTCTTATACATGTATTTTTGTAATCTATACTGGAAATGAGACTGTCTCAGAATTGCGTGCCGTTGCCCAGTGGCGTATCTGAGCAGACCCATGAGAATCTACATAGGGATTACTAAATAGATTCTGTAGGACTTATCATCACTTATATACTGGAAATTATAATGTCCCAGAATTGCCTGCCGGTGGCATATCTGAGCAGACCCATGAGAATCTACGTAGGGATTACTAAATAGGTTCTGTAGGACTTAAAAACATGAAATGTTGCACATAGAAAGTGTATGGGGATACGAGTTCAAGCATTTGATGCCCTCAAAATGTGGACAATGTTAAAATTAACAGAAAGGACGGCAGCGGCCATTTTGTGGTATAATGGTTTACCGAACAGAATCACTAATAAATCACGTTATCTCTTTTGCGGTTGCGGTACGGAAGCTTACCAAAATTAATAGATCTTCCTGAAATTAACCGAAAGTTCCGAAAACGATTTTTGTGGCCCGGAAAAAAGATTGGATTTGGCAGTAAAATGTTAGGGTCAGTCGGGCAACCGGAAACACAGGTATTTTTTTTTTGGCCTTACCATAACATTGCATTAGGTAACCTTAGAAATTTAATGTAACTTTGGGAAACTATAAATATTTACTATAACATTGAGAAACCTTATATTTACTGTAACATTAAGAAACTTTAAATATTTATGTAACATTTGGAAACCTCAAATATAATATCATAACACAGGGAAATCTTAAATACGAGGGTCTTGCAAAAAGTTCTGTCACTAATAGGCTTACTTAGTTTTATCCCAGGTATATCTGTACCCCTGGCATACGAAGTATGCTAAAGGGGTATATAGTTTCTGTCTTTCTGTCTGTCCATCTGTCTTTGAGTTAACATTTATTTTGTGTCAAAGATTTCTCAAGAACTACTATACCTAGAAGCTTGAAATTTTGTGCACATGACAAGTATGACTAGTTGTATTATGGGAAAGAAAATAGGGGATGTGGGGCCAGGTCCCTCATAGTTATTTCCCTTTGTTGTTCTGGCTATTTGTGTGTGAGTAAACATTTATTTTGTGTCAAAGATTTCTCTATAACTACTGTACCTAGAATCTTGAAATTTTGTACACATGACAGGTATGACTAGTGGTATTATGGGAAAGAAAATAGGGGCCATCGGACCAGGTCCTTAGAGTTATTTCCCTTTGTTGTTCTGGCTATTTGTGTGCGAGTTAACATTTATTTTGTGTGATTGTGTGTGGAAGATTTCTCAATAACTTCTGTACCTAGAATCTTGAAATTTTGTACATATGACAAATATGACTAGTGGTATTGTGGGAAAAGAAAATAGGGGCCATCAGACCAGGCCCTTAAGAGTTATTTCCCTTTCTTGTTCTGGCTATTTGTGTGCGAGTTAACATTTATTTTGTGTCAAAGATTTCTCAAAAACTACTCTACCTAGAATCTTGAAATTTAGTACACATGACAAGTACGACTAGTTGTATTGTGGGAAAGAAAATAGCAGCTGTGGGGTCAGGTCATTTAGGGTTATTTCCCTTTGTTGTTCTGCCTATTGTGTGTAAGTAAACATTTATTTTGTGTCAAAGATTTCTCAAGAACTTCTGTACCTAGAATCTTGAAATTTTGTACACATGACAAGTATGACTAGTTGTATTGTGGGAAAGAAAATAGGGGTCATGAGACCAGGCCCTTAGAGTTATTTACCTTTGTTGTTCTGCCTATTTGTGAGTTAACATTCATTTTGTGTCAAAGATTTCTCAAGAACTACTGTACCTAGAAACTTGAAATTTAGTACACATGACAAGTATGACTAGTTGTATTGTGGGAAAGAAAATAGGGGACATGGGACCAGGTCCCTTAGAGTTATTTTCCTTTGTTGTTCTGGCTATTTGTGTGTGTTAACATTTATTTTTGTGTCAAAGCTTTCTCAAGAACTACTACACCTAGAAACTTTAAATTAAGTAAACATGACAAGTACGGCTAGTTGTATTGTGGGAAAGGAAATAGGAGCCACGGGGCCAAGTCCCTCAGAGTTATTTCCCTTTGTTGTTCTGGCTATTTAATTAGGTAGTTTTGTGTATAACCTCTATACCTGTTTCCAGATTTTGTTGTTATTTCCCTTTGTAATTTGTGCTATTGAAGTATGTATTTTTCTTAATAACATTTATTATGTGTCAAAGATTTTTGGTACCAATGACAAGAATGAATAGTTGTATTGTGAGAAAGCAAATAGAGGCCATGGGGTCAGTTCTCTAAGTGTTACGGTAAATGTCCTAAAATTTCGAACACCCTAAAATTTTGTATTTCCCTTTGTAAGTCTGACTATTTATACCACTGGCATACGAAGTATGCTAAGAGGGTATATATTTTTTGTCTTTTCTGTATGTTTGTTTGTTTGTGTTGAGGTTTTACGGCCCAGTCAACCCAATGGGGTCATGTCGAGCGCGGTCAGTTTACCTAACCACACGTTTACTGGGCAGGCTTAATCCTCTAAGCGGTTAACCAGTATTGTGCACATTCTTTCGCCAGAAACTGGCAACTGCCCTTCTTGAATCAGCGGAAGGGAGAGAATGACCGTAGAAAATATTTCATGATCAATCTCCACGAAAGACTGTTGCCGACCTCGGCGGGGGTTGAACCTGCGACCTCCTGGTCTCCAGTTGGACGGCGCATCCAACTGAGCCACCAAGGCCGGCTTTTTTTCTGTATGTCTGTCTGCGAGTTAACATTTATTTTGTGTCAAAGATTTCTCAAGAACTGCTATACCTAGAATCTTGAAATGTTGTTGTATTGTGGGAAAGAAAATAGGGGCTGTGGGGCCCGGTTCCTTTTAGTTATTTCCCTTTGTTGTTCTGGCCATACTGATGGCCATGGCCGGGGGTCTTAGTGAGCATATGCTCGCTTCATGGTCTAGTTTAAAATGCTTCACTGCACAAATGGTGTGTTGAATAGCTAACGATACCTGTTTATTTTGTGCAAATTGCTTTCCAACTGATCAAGTTATTGCAAATTGAAATAGATGCAGTCATATACATTGACCAATTTACTTGTTACATTGGAACATGGACCAGATGACTGAAATTCTTAGCTATATTAAATGCCGCATTAGGCTTAATATAGTATTTGGTGTTATATATGGACCTCATACCATTTCAATGCACACAGTTTTTAGGTGGGTTAAAGCTTTTTAAGCTGGGAAATTTTTTGTTGAAGATGATACCCATCCTGGAAGGCCTAAAACATCTGTTACCAAGGCTAACATCACTGCTGTAAAGATTGTGGTCAAACAGGATGCGCGATTGTCTGTCAAAGATATAGCTAGTTGTACTGGTATATCAGAAGGCAGTGTGCAAACAATTCTGAAAAAGTGTTTGGACCTGAGAAAGGTTTGCACTAGGTGGGTACCTCATTCATAAAGAGCAAAAGACACAATGCCTTAAATGTGCCGGGGAACTTTTGAAAACATACAAAGGCTGTAATAGTCGGGTTATTTCTAACTTGCTAACAGGTGATGAAACCTGGGTGCACATGTTTGAGCCACAAAGAAGGGCTGATAATAAGCAATGGGAGCGAATAGATAAAAAATGCCCATGTATGCCAAGAGAACCGTAAGTTCAAAAAAGATGTTGTACCAAATTGTCTTTAATTCAAGCGGGCCAGTCATTCAAGTGCCTTGTCTGTCTGGTCATACAGTCACTGGCTGATTCTACAAGAATTCTGTACTGAAGACAGTGGAAGAGTTTTACAATAAGAAACGACCAAGCAAAGGATGGTCAGGAGTCCACCTTTTACATGACAATGCCTCTCTCATAAGTGTGAGGTTGTTAAGACTTTTTTGGCTTCTGAAAAGGTGAAAGTTTTAACCGTCCACCTTATTAACCTGACCTGAGTCCCTGTGACTTCTTTTTAGTTCCAAGGCTTAAGAAAATGCTTTCTGGAAATAAGTATACATCTAGAAATTCTCTTGGCAGCGCTATTTGTCAGTGTCTCAAACAGATACCAAAAGAAGACTATTCATCTGCTTTTCGTGACTGGGTAACAAGGTTACAAAAATGTATTTCAGTAAAGGGGGAATACTTTGAAGGTCTGTAATGAAAATGTTTGATAAAGGTAGCACTGAAGTAATCCGAACCCAGTGGCAAAACGTTTTGCAGGACCCTGGTACTGCTCTTTGTAAATTTTGGCAGCTGCCAGAGACATAATGAAGTAAGAGTTAGGGCTGTTAACCTCCAAGCCACAGAGGCCCAAATATCACCCTATGAGCGAAAAAACTGTAATTTGGTTTGCAACAATATTATACCAAAGCAGGGTTTGAAACTGCAAAGTTGAGAGCATAGTGTTTTACAAATATAATTTCTAGTTGTTCTAGAAGCACCTGGTTTCCATCAGAGTCGGTGGACACTTTTTTTTTTTTTTTTTTGTTTTGCATGTACAGAGCATATTTACGCATACAATAAAGGAAAACTTGAAAGTATTAATAAACTTTATGTATTTCAGAAACCATTAGAACAAGTGAGAAGCGACTCATTGTCACACGAGACGACAAATGTTGAGGATCCTGACATAAATAAGAATGACCAGAAAGAATCGCAGGGAGTCGATGCAGTGAACATTGACATGCCTGATGCGTTAGATGATGACAGTGATGAAGAGGAAACTCCAATCAAACAGGATCACATAAATCATGCACGGCTCTGTAATGCCCTGATGAGTGTTTGCGTGGATGCATTGCGAGAAATCTTGCTGAGCCAAGTACCTACCGGCTACCACGATATATATCACGCAATAAATGCTGGTAAACGGAGGCTGACCCAGATGAGACAGTTGAGGCCAGAACAGCTAGATTTGATATTTCCCGATCCTCACAGCAGATATACCGGAGCTGTAGATCAGTTTGATATAACTCTGCTGTATACATTGATCAGAAATATCAGTTCAGTGCAGTCCCGTCACCGGCTGGAATAATCCCCCAGAAGACTATCCTCGGGACACAAGTCTCGGCACAAATGTTGTGCGAATTAAATCCTGTCATAATATAATCATGGGACACTCCGCGGATGGCAAACTTGATGATCAGTGTTTCGAGGCGTACTGGAAAGAGATAGGAGAAATGTTAGACGACATTGAAAGTGCTATTGGAGACCAGGGTTTCAAAGGTGCTTTAGAACAACGGAAGAAACAGGCTATTACCCCAGAAGAGGCACACTTATGGAAAAAACAATTAAAAACCTACCTACAGTCACAACTTCAAGGTTTGTATTATACGAATTTTTAGTATGACATTCCGGATCAGTTTTGTTAATCGGTAATAGGTCTAAATGGCAACTATGTAATTGACCTTACCCATAAAAAATCATATAAGTTGTATCATGAGAAAGTCTGCTTTATGTATATGCAAACAACAAAAGCCTTTATATCTAGTTTTTATATCCTAGATTTCAAGAATCCAGCTAATCTCTGAAGCTTAGCAGGCTGATTCCAGTCTTACCTGAATGCAAACCCCAATGACCTGTTTTCTCGTGACAAGTGGCTCATATGTTTAATAAATAAACAAATAAAAAAAATTCAATTTATATCCGAATTCAAATCCAAATTAATGCACATTAAATATGTAATTATATGTTCTGTACTTGCAAAAAAAAAAACAACTCACCTGAGCAACATAGCACTTTGAGAGCATGATCTAGAACTGATCAAGGCAAACATTCTGATCAAAGTTCAAAATGATTAACAAGTAAGACACTGTAGCATGTCTAATGGACTGTGAAATAAAGGTCAAGGTCAAATATGGATGACTGCACTAAAGAAGCCATGCTAAGATGTATGCATGTACTAAGTATCACTGGCTGTAGGAGCAATAGTTACTGAGAAACTGACCTAAACACAAACACTTCACAAGTACCAAATATCACTCTGTAGGACCAATAATTACTGAGAAACTGACCTAAATGGAAAAACTTAAGAGAGTCACTGGACAGAAAACTATACATCACCTTGAAATCATCAAGACAAACATTTTGAGCAAGATTTCTGATGATCACTTTCAAAAATGTGGCCTCTAGAGCATCAACAAGGTTTTCCATTGATTTGGCCAGGTGAACTAGTTTTGATATCAAGTGACCCAGTTTTAAACTAGACCTAGAAATCATCAAGACAAACATTTTGAGCAATAGTTATGATGATTATTTAAAAAATGTGACCTCTGGCGTGTTAACAGTTTTCTGCCGATTTGGCCAGGTCACCTAGTTTTTGACCCCATGTGACCCAGTTTCAAACTTGACCTAGAAATCATCAAGACAAACATTTTGAGCAAGATTCATTATGATTGGTTCAAAAATGTGACCGGTAGAATGTCAACAAGGTTTTCTGCTGATTTGGCCAGGTGACCTAGTTTTTGACCCCAAGTGACCCAGTTTCAAACTTGACCTAGAAATCATCAAGACAATTATGTTGAGCAAGATTCATGATGATTACTTGAAAAAATGTGACCACTAGAGTGTTAACAAGGTTTTCCGCTGATCTGGCCAGGTGACCTAGTTTTTTACCCCAGATGACCCAGTTTCGAACCTGACCTAAAAATCATCAAGACAAACATTTTGAGCACAATTCATGATGATTGCTTAAAAAATGTGACCGCTAGAGTGTTAACAAAGTTTTCTGCTGATTTGGCCCGGTGACCTAGTTTTTGACTCCAAGTGACCCAGTTTCGAACTTGACCTAGAACTCATCAAGACAAACATTTTGAGCAAGATTCATGATGATTGCTTGAAAAATGTGACCGCTAAAGTGATAACAAGGTTTTACGCTGATCTGGCCAGGTGACCTAGTTTTTTACCCCAGGTGTTCCAGTTTCAAACTTGACCTAGAAATCATCTAGACAAACATTTTGAGCCAGATTCATGATGATTGCTTCAAAACTGTGACCGCTAGAGTGTTAACAAGGTTTTCTGCTGATTTGGCCCGGTGACCTAGTTTTTGACCCCACGTGATCCAGTTTCAAACATATCCTAGAACTCATCAAGACACACATTTTGAGCAAGATTCATGATTATTGCTTCAAAAATGTGACCGCTAGAGTGTTAACAAGGTTTTCTGCTGATCTGGCCCAGTGACCTAGTTTTTGACTCCAAGTGACCCAGTTTCGAACTTGACCTAGAAATCATCAAGACAAACATATCGAGCAAGATTCATGATTGCTTCAAAAATGTGACTGCTAGAGTGTTAAAAAGGTTTTCTGCTGATCTGGCCCGGTGACCTAGTTTTTGACCTCAAGTGACCCAGTTTCGAACTTGACTTAGATTTAATAGAGGCAAACATTTTGAGCAAGTTTCATCAAGATTGGGTCAAAACTATGACCTCTAGAGTGTTAAGTTTTTCCTTTGATTTGACCTGGTGACCTAGTGTTTGACCCCAAGTAACCCAATATCGAACTTGACCTAGATTTCATAGAGGCAAACATTCTGACCAAGTTTCATCAAGATTGGGTCAAAACTGTGACCTCTAGAGTGTTAACAAACTAATTGTTGACGACGAACGACTGACGATGACGGTCGACAGACATAGGGTGATGACAATAGCTCACCCTGAGCTTATGCTCAGGTGAGCTAAAAAAAAATGCCGGCCTGGGTGGCTCTGTTGGATGCATGTCCGACTGGAGACCAGGTCACGGGTTCGACCCCCGCTGAGGTCGGCAACATTCTTTCGTGGAGATTGATCATGAAATATTTTCTATGGTCATTCTCTCCCTTCCCCTGATTCAAGAAGGGCAGTTGTCAGTTTCTGGCAAAAGAATGTGCACAATACTGGTAAACCGCTAAGAGGACTAAGCCTGCCCAGTAAATGTGTGGTTAGGTAAACTGACTGCACTCGACATGACCCCATTGGGTTGACTGGGCCGTAAAACCTCAACTCAAACAAACTTGCAAAAAAAGTATTATCATTTTCGCTTTCATCAGCAAGTATTTTCTTGAGTTTCACTGTAACAAAAGTAAATAGAAAAGTCCATAGTGACAAAATCAGATGTCATAGCTTACTACCCTCTGCACCTAGAGAAAGATGAGTCATAAATCCATGTGTGCAAAATGTGAAGACTGAGATTGTTGCTTGTATAATGTGTTCGGTTTTCGTTAAAATGTACCATGCTGATGGGATTAGAATTCTGGTTTCCATGGCAATATATAGCTCCAGTAGACTTATAATGGGAAAAATCTTCTTCTCTGAAACCATAAGGCCTAGAGCTTAGATAATTAGTATGTAGCAATGTTAAGTGGTCACCTATATAAATCTTTCCAGTCATGCCCCTGGGGTCCAGATTGGCCAAGCCCCGTGGTTCATTAGCTCCCATAGACTTATAATGGGAAAAAAAAATCAAAAATCTTCTTTGCTGAAACCCATAAGGCCCAGAGCTTAGATATTTAGTATGTAGCAACATTAAGTGGGCACCTACATAAATCCTGCCAATCATGCCCCTGCGGTCCGAATTGGCCACGCTCAGGGGCTCATTAGCTCCTATAGACTTATAATGGGAACAAATTAAAAAATATTCTTCTCTGAAACCATAAGGCCCTGGTGGTATGTAGCAACGTTAAGTCGTCACCTACATAAATCCTGCCAATCAAGCCCC
This sequence comes from Anodontia alba, assembly GCA_964016985.1. Lineage (NCBI taxonomy): Eukaryota > Metazoa > Mollusca > Bivalvia > Lucinida > Lucinidae > Anodontia > Anodontia alba. The sequence goes on from OZ024831.1 coordinate 53,894,901, forward strand.
GGGATCCAAACTGACTACACCCCAGGGGGTCATTTGTTTATATAGAGCTACATAGCTAAAGACCCTTCAAAAATCTTATATGAAACCATGAGGCCCAGCGTTAACATACTTAGTATGTAGCAATGTTTAGTTGTCTCCTACATGAATCCTGTTAGTCATGTCCCAAGGGTCCAAGTTTGCCATGGTGGGGTGGGGTGGGGGGGAGGGTAAAGCAGAGTTCACTTCATAAAGACCTAATATCTTGGAAATCGTTCAGATCCCAACCCCTAAACCCTATATATTCTTGTTCCATATGATAAAACCCATCCATTGACACCAGCCAGTGGTCTCCTGACACTATGTCCCACCCACCCCCTCAAGTTCATGTAAGGCTTAATATCTCAGAAACCCTTCAAAACCCCACCACTAAACCATATATAATGTTGTTCATTTTGATAAGAAGCAATCAGTTACACAGACTTTATGCTCCCTGGGGATATGCCCTTCACTTGATAAAAGGCTTTATATCTCAGAAACTGTTCAGATCCCCACCCCTAAACCATATATATTCTTGTTCTTTATGGTAAGACGCAGCCAGCTGAAAGAGGGAGATATTAGTAAGTTGAATTACCTTGATGGGTAGCATAAATTATCAGGTACAATTGAAAGATGCCATTAGCTTGTTTAGAGTCAAGTGTGTGAGTTGTTAAAATTTAAGTTTCTCAGGTGAGCAGTTTAGGCTCATTGAGCCTCTTGTTTTTTTAATTAATTCTTTCAAAAAAGTCTTTCAGGAGTACCATCAGTGTTGAACAGTTTAAACCAGATCAGGCCCAACATTAAGTCAGGCCTGATCTGGGTCCAAGCTGTTTGCAAAGGTTACCAGCAGACGACAAAAATTGCCACTAGCGGGGAAAGAGTTAAGGGTTAAAATATTTTTATATTCCTGAAGATAGGGCTTGGCATATCATTCAGACAAATGAAATATTCAGCCATAAGATTATAGTATTTGAATGTCAGAAATGCCAGGCCCTATTTTCAAAACCAAAACTTTACTCTTGCCTAGAAAACTGGACATGACATTTCATTCATACTGTCCAACAAAAGAATAATGGAAATGTCAAGCCCTATTTCTAGAAAAAAATGTCATCCCTGAAATTCAAATTCAGCATGTTAAAAATTAAACTGAGCATATAAATTTAGAAATCAAATAATTTACTATATACAGTTGAACATCAGTGTCTCTAACATTATTTTGGAACATGCAAATCTGGGCCCAGTTGTTCAAAGCTAACGATTTCGTTAGTTAACGATTCGTTAAAATTTACATCGAGTGATACGCAAATATGCTGAAATTTTTTGCTGAAAAAATGTGAGTAGCTTTTGCAGTGCAAAAGCTACTCACATTTTTTCAGCAAAAAATATCAGAATATTGTATATTGAATCCGCTAAAACAGTTAACGAAATGACCCTTAACGAGCTCGTTAAGCTAACAACGCTTTGAACAACTGGGCCCTGTTCTAGATATGCCTAGTTGGAGCCACTCAGGAGGTGAAAGAGATAATTTGGAGATGTAATTTCAATCTTCTATAAAGTAATGGTATGTTGTGAGTACTCATTATTTGCCTCGATGAGGCAATTCTAACAAGTAGATACAATGATTTTCATCATAAAATTACAAAATTTCCCTAAAATATTCCTGAATACTGTATTCGACCTAATTACCACACCTGCTCCTATACATGCACAGCAAGCAATTTGGTATTTAGATCACTGCTAGTGTAATTTTATCCACTTCATTATAAATACGTATGTTGCTGGTGCTCATATGAATTGCTTAACAATTCAGATGAGTACCAACAACATATGCTTTTATAAAAAAAATCAGAACAATATTGCGCAAGTATCATTAAATATGCCCCTCATGAAGTTCTCTCCTGAGCTTTCTTTAAAGTGTACCTGTCTTAGGAGGATCTTTTACTACAATGTTTTCTATTGATTTTTGAAAAAGAAAAAAATAAGTGCACAGTGCAATAATTAGGGCGAATACAGTATTTGTTTAGGTGTACTATCAGAAAACAAGAATCAGCCATAGTAAACAAGCCATGAGTATTTGAGCCACTGAAGTTTTTCTGCTGTAGGTCACATCATGAGAAAAGCCACTGAAGTTTTTCTGCTGTAGGTCACATCATGAGAAAAAAGATCCTTTAACCCATTGTAGACTGAATAGACTCTCCCACACTATATATTGGAAGAGTCCAATTACAATTTTAGGTACATCTGGCTATGAGATTTACATATTCCTAGAGAAAAATGGCTAAACTATTTGCAAACAGTGGAGACCCTGATCAGACACCGCATTCTGCGGCGTCTGAACTGGGTCTGCACTGTTTGCCAATTACCCTTTTACGGGTGTCCTGACTACAATGGGTTATAACACCATGATTCATATTCAGTGGAAATATTTTCCTCCTTTCACTGGTGGATACACTTTAAAGAAAAAATGATTGCTCTGGCAGTGGTTCATATAACAATTCAAATACTTGTGAAGTCAATTCCTGTCCTAAAATCATCCTGGGCTGTGTGCAGTTAACCGAAATGTCAGCAGTTACTCGCAAACTATTAAAAACTTTATGTTCAGTTATGACAGTTTTCGGCAGGTAGTCATGAGTATTCACAAACTGTTCTTAAGCTGTCTTTAACACACCCAAATGGCGGCCTATGTGAACAAACTTTTTGTATACTTATTTGTAACAAAAAATATGGAAATGTTTACTGTGTTGACATTACACATTCGATCCCTTATCAAATTAATAATAATTATTGATATAAATTATCTGATCTAATAGCAAGTCTTGTCAACAAGAATAAGGGTTTCTCTCTGGTTTGCAGTCACATAAAATGTATTTAAAATAATCTTTCAAAAGATGCAAAATAGCTTGGGAAAAACTCTCCTGAGTGTTTTTGTTTTATTGAATGCAACCCAGGTATAGCCATTCATCTTAATAAGGAACGAATTTTATATTTATATATGTCCCAGAGTTTTAACTCACTGTGTATTCATCAAAAATTTACTGACGATATTTGTGTTGGTTAGCCGCCCAGCCAGTAATGGTTTTTATGTTGTTGGTCAGTTACTTTCAAATAATCTTTAACACACACAGTGCTATGGGCAAATTCAGCAGATGACAAAATGAGGATATTTCCCAGAAAATAGGATTAGACATTTCATGCAAACTGTTTCCCTAGGAGAAATAAGAAAAAATCAATACTTTTGGATTGAAAAAAGCATCTTATCAAGAGTTATGACTGTAGACGCTCATCAAATCAAGCCTTCTTTGATCTAGGTCTGCACTGTTTGCTCAGGCCTGCCTATCAGAATATTTAAGGTAAAGTATTTGGACATTTTAACTCTTTGCCATTATTCTAAAATCTCAACATATTCATTTGACCACCTGAATGGCAAACAAAGCAAACCTTTCAGAACAGTTTGATCTGTGTCTATATTGTTTGCTCAAAGATGAACGACCTGTGGCGGTTCAAAACAGATAGGGCAGATGTTAGGCTGATTTTGATTTGACATTCACTTCTTGCTAATGACCTGCAGATCCTTTTTCACATGGTGCAGAACATTTATGTTCAAATACTGCATGTCGGAACTGTGAGAATCCTAACCAGTCTAACCCAGATGTGCAGGCTGGTTTAGTCCTTTCAGGTTCAGACATAAGGTATCTTCTTCAGAATGTGACCTGTGTGTCTAAACAATAATACCACATTAATCCAAAATGTTGGGACAAATGAACTCCTTACCATACATGTCCTAAAATAAGAACAAGTCCAATTTACTACCTGTTGAGCTATGTAAAAACTGTTAGACTGAGTGGCAAACAGGTAGATCCTGATCAGATGCTGCATTCTGCAGCATCTGATCAGGGTCTACACTGTTTGCTCAGGCCTGTCTATCCCAATACGTAGGTTTATTAAGGCATGACACTATTTACATTCTAATACATACAAGGAAATACATTCAACATCTTAATATCTTCCATAAGAGAAACCAACATAAATAAAGAAATGTGTTCAAATTCTACAGATCTTCCATAGGCTGATACTGAAAAACGAGCATTGGAAACTTCCAAAGTCATTCCCCTTAATAACAGAACAACTGTGTTTGAACATAAATAAGGAAAATCCATATGTGCCACACCATAAAGACAATGATATATATACCTGATCATTTTGTTCATCTACACAGTTTGTTCAGTATGGATACTTTAGCTATTGATAACTGAGAAAGCCCAGTCTAACTGTGAACACGGGCTGATCTAGGCCTGCCATGTTCAAATATAAAACTGCAAGCCGTGCACCATGCCCCGCCACAGGGACATATTCCCTATGCACTTCTGTGGTATAAGGGCTGAAAACAATCTAAGTTAAACATGAAGAGAAGCAATAAACAGTTATTTCATAACTCAAAAAAAAAAAAACAAGAATTCCGCGGAAGGCGTCATCGCACCTGCTGGCGCAAAAGTCACAGGAGCCACAATCAGAATGTGGTTATTAAATAAGTTTATTTCATTCTTAGCAGTGCTTACTTGGAAAACTGGGTTGAAAAAAATGTAGACAAAGTGCCTACGGGGGCACATATATTCCAGGCCAGTCCCATTCTCTCTAATGGCTATATCTTCAGCACTGACTTTTCGTATCATACAGCCCAATGATAATGGAACGTTGACATAAAATGTGTAAAAGTCACTGGAGCATGAAATATAAGGTCAAGGTCATGGGCCAAGGTACCTGCTAATTCAGTACATCAAGGAGAAGCACAATGCAAGGTATGGTGGTTGTAGGCCTTATAGTTGAGGAGTTATCAAACATCAACGTAAAATGTGTCAAATATAGGTCAAGGTCACTGGGTCAAGGTACCTGCCAAGCCAGTGCAATGAGGTGAAGCACTATGCAAGGTTTAGTGGTTGTAGGTCTTATATTTGAGGAGATACTGAACATCAATATAAAATGTGTCAAAGTCACTGGAGTGCACAATATAGGTCAAGGTCACCAGGTCAAGGTACCTGTCGAGTCAGTACATCGAGAAGAAGTGCTATATAAGGTTTGGTGGTTGAAGGCCTTACAGTTGAGGACATATGGAAGGGTGATGTAAAAGGTGTAAAAAGCAATGGAGCGTGAAATATAGGTCAAGGTCACCCAGTCAAGGTACCTGCAGAGTCCGCACATTGAGGAGAAGCACTATGCAAGTTTTGACGGTTGTAGGCCTTATAGTTGAGGAGATATTGAACATTGACGTAAAATGTGTAAAAGGCACTGGAGCGCAAAATATAGGTCAAGGTCACCGGGTCAAGATACCTGCCAAGTCAGTACATATAGGAGAAGCACTATGCAAGGTTTGGTGGCTAGAGGTCTTACACTTCAGGAGATCTGGAACGTTGACGTAAGTTATGTCAAAGTCACTGCAGCCAAAATATAGGTCAAGGTCACCAGGTCAAGGTATCTGCTGTCAGTACATTTGATGGTTGTAGGCCTTATAGTTGAGGAGATATCGAATGTCGACGCAAAATATGTCAAAGTCACTGGAGCGCAAAATATAGGTCAAGGTCACCGGGTCAAGGTACCTGCCAAGTCTGTACATCTAGGAGAAGCACTATGCAAGGTTTGGTAGTTGTACGCTTTATAGTTGAGAAGATCTGGAACGTCAACGTAAATTGTGTCAAAGTCGATGGAGCGCAAAATATAGGTCAAGGTCACTGGGTCAACATATCTGCCAAGTCAGGAGGTCAGGGAGATGTGTCATGCAAGGTATAATGGTTGTTGTAGAATTGTAGTTGATTAGAATACTAACTTTGACGTAAATGTCGAACTTCGACATAACAGAACTGTTAAGAGACAGACAGACGGATGAACGGACAGGCGAATGGAAAAGGGGGCACCTATGTCACAAAGTCAGGAGGTCAGGGAGATATTTCATACAAGGTTTGATGGTTGTTTAGTCTTATAGTTGATTAGAATACTAACTTTGACATAAATGTCGAACTTCGACATAACAGAACTGTTAAGAGACGAACAGACAGACGAATGGAAAAGTGGGCACCTATGTCGCAAAGTCGGGAGGTCAGGTCAGGGAGATGTTTCATGCAAAGTTTGATGGTTGTTTAGTCTTGTAGTTGATTAAAATACTAACTTTGACATAAATGTCGAACTTCGACATAAATGTCGAACTTCGACATAAATGTTGACAGACGGACGGACAGACATACGGAAAAGCGGACGCCTATGTTGCAAAGTCAGGAGGTCAGGGAGATGTTTCATGCAAGGTTTGATGGTTGTTTAGTCTTGTAGTTGATCAGAATACTAACTTTGACATAAATGTCGAAGGTCGACATAAATGTTGACAGACAGACGGACGGACGGACGGATTGACGTCGGACGGACAGAAAATCGGACGCCTATGTCGCACCCTGCTACAAGCAGGTGCGATAAAAAACACCAAAAGGTCTAAGTTAAAAATGCAATAAAAAGTGATAAAAAACAAGAATTCCGCGGAAGGCGTCATCGCACCTGCTGGCGCAAAAGTCACAGGAGCCACAATCAGAATGTGGTTATTAAATAAGTTTATTTCATTCTTAGCAGTGCTTACTTGGAAAACTGGGTTGAAAAAAATGTAGACAAAGTGCCTACGGGGGCACATATATTCCAGGCCAGTCCCATTCTCTCTAATGGCTATATCTTCAGCACTGACTTTTCGTATCATACAGCCCAATGATAATGGAACGTTGACATAAAATGTGTAAAAGTCACTGGAGCATGAAATATAGGTCAAGGTCATGGGTCAAGGTACCTGCTAATTCAGTACATCAAGGAGAAGCATAATGCAAGGTATGGTGGTTGTAGGCCTTATAGTTGAGGATTTATCAAACATCAACGTAAAATGTGTCAAATATAGGTCAAGGTCACTGGGTCAAGGTACCTGCCAAGCCAGTGCAATGAGGTGAAGCACTATGCAAGGTTTAGTGGTTGTAGGTCTTATATTTGAGGAGATACCTAACATCAATATAAAATGTGTCAAAGTCACTGGAGTGCACAATATAGGTCAAGGTCACCAGGTCAAGGTACCTGTCGAGTCAGTACATCGAGAAGAAGTGCTATATAAGGTTTGGTGGTTGAAGGCCTTACAGTTGAGGACATATGGAAGGGTGATGTAAAAGGTGTAAAAGTCAATGAAGCATGAAATATAGGTCAAGGTCACCCAGTCAAGGTACCTGCAGAGTCCGTACATTGAGGAGAAGCACTATGCAAGGTTTGATGGTTGTAGGCCTTATAGTTGAGGACATATGGAATGTTGACGTAAAATGTATAAAAGGCACTGGAGGGCAAAATATAGGTCAAGGTCATCGGGTCAAGATACCTGCCAAGTCAGTACATATAGGAGAAGCACTATGCAAGGTTTGGTGGCTAGAGGTCTTACACTTGAGGAGATCTGGAACGTTGACGTAAATTATGTCAAAGTCACTGCAGACAAAATATAGGTCAAGGTCACCGGGTCAAGGTATCTGCTAAGTCAGTACATTGAGGAGAAGCACTTCGCAAGGTTTGATGGTTGTAGGCCTTATAGTTGAGGAGATGTCGAACAGATATCGAATGTCAAAGTCACTGGAGCGCAAAATATAGGTCAAGGTCACCGGATCAAGGTACCTGCCAAGTCTGTACATCTAGGAGAAGCACTATGCAAGGTTTGGTAGTTGTACACCTTATAGTTGAGAAGATCTGGAACGTCAATGTAAATTGTGTCAAAGTCAATGGAGCGCAAAATATAGGTCAAGGTCACTGGGTCAACATATCTGCCAAGTCAGGAGGTCAGGGAGTTGTGTCATGCAAGGTATGATGGTTGTTGTAGAATTGTAGTTGATTAGAATACGAACTTCGACGTAAATGTCGAACTTCGACATAACAGAACTGTTAAGAGACAGACGGACGGACGAACGGACAGACGAATGGAAAAGTGGGCACCTATGTCGCAAAGTCAGGAGGTCAGGGAGATATTTCATACAAGGTTTGATGGTTGTTTAGTCTAGTAGTTGATTAGAATACTAACTTTGACATAAATGTCAAACTTCGACATAACAGAACTGTTAAGAGACGGACAGACGGACAGACGAACAGACAGACGAATGGAAAAGTTGGCACCTATGTCGCAAAGTCGGGAGGTCAGGAAGATGTTTCATGCAAGGTTTGATGGTTGTTTAGTCTTGTAGTTGATTAAAATACTAACTTTGACATAACTGTCCAACTTCGACATAAATGTTGACAGACGGACAGACGAATGGACAGACATACAGAAAAGCAGACGCCTATGTTGCAAAGTCAGGAGGTCAGGGAGATGTTTCATGCAAGGTTTGATGGTTGTTTAGTCTTGTAGTTGATTAGAATACTAAGTTTGACATAAATGTCGAACGTCGACATAAATGTTGACAGATGGACGGACGGACAGAAAATCGGACGCCTATATCGCACCCTGCTACAAGCAGGTGCGATAATAATTTCAGGATTCTGAAAAAAACAATATGCATATCTTCAGACCATCCTAAAAGCACCTGTAAAGTTTCAGTAGGATCAGCCTGAAAATGTAGGAGGAGTTGCGCATACAAGGTACATACTCCCTATACATTTCTGTAGTATTAGGGCTCGAAAAAAGTCTAAGTTAAAAATGCAAAAAATGTGATAAAAAATAATTTCAGGATTCTGAAAAAACAATATGCATATCTTCAGACCATCCTAAAAGTGCCTGTAAAGTTTGAAAAGGATTGGCCTAAAACTGTAGGAGGAATTGCGGGCAGAAGAATGGTGGGGGCGCTGACTGACACTCAAAATTTCAGAGGGTATAACATAATACCCCGCCACTTTTTTGGTGGCAGGGCATAATGATATAATGATTTTTTTCTCATGCTGTGAATTATTTTAAATTTAACACTTAGCACTCCAGGTAAAAATTAACACATAGCACTCTGAGTAAAATTTTCAGCAGACAACATATTGAAATATTTTTTCTTGTTTTTCCCAGATAACAGGATATGACATTTCATGCAAATTATCTCCAATAATTTGTCTTCAATGGAGATAATTTGCATGAAATGTCAAATCCTGTTTCCTGGGAAAAATATCAATTTATCGTCTGCTGAATTAGCCAAGAAAGTGGTAATGGTTTAATTATATAAACCAATAAAGAATCCCTGACATATAATTTGTAATCTCATAGATCAGGATAAGGCAATTTTGCAACCATAAAGTCCTGATATTTTTTTTATTTCTTTTTTCTCCATAAAAACATACTGTGTCGGTACCCCTTTGAAGTGCCTCACTGAGGTGCTTCTAATGATTACCACAACATTTTTGGTGAAGTCATGGGAGAAACTGTTACCAGACACTCCTCTTATCTTGACCTATGAATCCATGCCTCATCAGTTAGAATAGGGGTTTAACCCTTAACCCATTGTATATTGAATAGAATCTACTACACTATATATTGGAAGAGTCAAATTTCAATTTAAGAAGTCCGGCTAAGAGATTTACATTTTCCTAGAAAAAAATGGCTAAACTATTTGCAAACAGTGAATACCCTGATCAGACGCCACATTCTGTGGTGTCTGATCTGGGTCTGCACTAGTTGCTAATTACCCTTTTACGGGTCTCCTGACTACAATGGGTTAAAATGCCAAGAAAACCTGCATCTGAAAATGTCATCTGTTTATGTCGTATATTCTTGCAAACTTTTCAAACCTGTTTTTGCATACAGGCAAACAATGTGGACCCTGATCAGACTGCTCCTAGAGCAGCAGTCTGATCTGGGTCCACACTGTTTGCAAAAATGACTTTTAAAAATCACAAGCAGATGACAAAGCAGATGACAATTGTTGTGAATGGCAGTTTAAGGGTTAATGCACAGGCAAACAGCAAAGGCCCACCTTTGCTGTCTGTTCATGCCCCTTGAGTTACAATGTGAGCAAGTATGTCTTCAGATGTCATATGTCCAGTGAAGACTCAGATTAACCTGCACATCACTGCAGTCTGATCAGTCTTCACTGACTATCCAAAGAAACTTTGGATGCTTGGCTATCCTAAGATCATGCAGCAAAAACCATTTGAATTTGCGGATTGATCTGAGTTAGCACGCTGCAGCTTGCTCTTTACTTTTCCTCTGTAGGTTTATAAATACACATTATTACATGGTTATGTGATCTGACACCCTGCATCATACTGTGTATGTTCCTAGATCACAGGATTACAGGAGATTTAATTTTGGCCAATATCTGTCATCATCATCTGATACTTAGTTCCAGATAAATGGGAGTACTAGGTAAATAATTTTCTTATTTCTCCACCCAAGCATATGTTGTGAGTATTCATTAGAAGTGCCTCAGTGAGGCACTTCTAATGAGTACCCACATCACATATTTATGTAGAGAAAAGAAAAATATCAATACTTTTTTGTTGAAATAAATGTCTTATCTGGAGCTAGGCGTTATTGTATCTCAAGCTTCTTGTGTCCTTGACACAGCTTCTTTGATAAAAAGAATTTTTTCCTTAAAAGTTTTATAAACCATCCAAAAATCTACTTTTTCCTGATTACAACAGGTAGTCCATACACGACAGGAGCACAGCCAACAAGATTCTTCATCTTGCATGCCTTTCGGGATTCCTGTACTATTGCTGACAATGATGTACCATCCTCGGAGGCTAGCCACGTTTTCAAAAGATGTTCCAGGAATTTGTCGATATCTCGGTCTGTTACATCCCAGAGGTTGGCTATCATACATGGACTAAAAAGAAAATAAAAAATTATTAATGTAAACCATTTGTGCCACACACTGAGAAAAGGGGTTTTCGGGGCATACACAAACAGCATAGGCCCTGATCACTCTGCACATCTGGATAGTCTGATTAGGGCCATCATTGTCTGTATACAGGTCACAGGGTACTGTAGACTATACCTATGCAAAAATCTTATCAAATGGGGTAACCATTGGCTGACCTTGGCCCAGTTGCTCAAAGCTAACGATGTCGTTAGTTAACGATTCGTTAAAATTTAGATCGAGTGATACGCAAATATGTCAAAATTTTTTGCTGAAAAAATGTGAGTAGCTTTTGCAGTGCAAAAGCTACTCACATTTTTTCAGCAAAAAATATCAGAATATTGTATATTGAATCCGTTAAAATAGTTAATGAAATGACCCTTAACGAGCTCGTTAAGCTAACGACGCTTTGAACAACTGGGCCCTGGCTTTTTATGCTCTAAAGATCTCTTTACTTATGGCATGGCTCATATGAATTTGAAAATTCATATCATGGCAATATGAGTCACACAGTGGCAAAACAAGATAGTCTCAGACCCAAGCAACAAAGATTCCTAAGGTGTTTTTTTTTTTTTCAGCCAAAAAGTATCTATATTTTTCTTATTTCTCCACGAAAACGTATGTTATGGGTACTCATTAGAAGGGCCATGGCGAGGCTTCTAATTAGTACCCACAACATATGTTTTTTCATCGAGAAATAAGAAAACTATTTACTGATCCCTACTCTTATCTAGATCTATTAACCCTGCACCATCTGATCTGGGTCTATATTATTTGCTCAGGCTTATCTGTCTATATACTTAGTGTAAATATAGTACATCATTGGTTTTAAATCTCCCTTGCATCACATAATCTGTTATAGCTTTATTTTTTCTTCCCAAAACTGACAAAACAAATTACAACCAACCTGGCCATTTCGTAAGACTGTGCAATTTTCCTACTTAAGCTTTGCCATGCTATGGGTAAATTCAGCAGACCACAAATTAATAGTTTTCTTATTTTTCCAAGAAAATTGGCTTTGACATTTCATGCAAATTGTCCCCTAAGGAGACAATTTGCATGGAATCTCAAAGCCTACTTTCTGGGAAAAACAAGAAAAATATTTTCAAAACGTTGAAATTTTTACCCAGCATGCTAAGTGATAAATATCATTTGTAATGAAAAAGCAAACAGATATTACCATCCAGCCAAGAAGTAACTGATCATCATCCCTGAGGGCTCCAGCTGACCTTTGACACTTAGTTTACCACTGCTACATCCCATCAGTATGATCGCTGCTTGACCTTGTAGCTTCTCAAGGTCATCACCATTAAAATATCGACCACCACTGCCATGGCCACAATATCTAAAACAATATTACCACAAATTAATACAGTGAAACTTCAAGGGCTCAAACCTTGAGGATTCATTTACCCTGGCTAACTAGAACTTATATCGGTATCCCTACACAGTTTACACAGAAATGAACTCCCTCTGACTAGAGCTAATTTTTGTAGTCTCAAGTCTGAATTATTCAAACCTTAAATCATTGCTCTAGACAAGGCACTTTCCTTCAGTTAAAAAGTGTTGTTATTTTCCTTTTTCCTTAAAAACATGTCATCAATGAGGCACTCCTAATGTCTACAACATATATTTTAGTGAAGAAATAAGAAAAATTGTACCTGGATGACCTTCTTATCTAAAGTTATGTAAATATATCGTATTCGACCTAATTACCGCACATACTCCTATAAGCGCAGTCAAGCAATTCCATAGTCTTCAGATTACAGCCAGTGTACTTTTTGTCTATTCTATAAAGGCATATGTTGTGGGGACCCATTTGAATTGTATCAACTTGTCGATGCAATTCAAATGAGTACCCACAACATATGCTTTTATTAAGAAAATCAGAAAACAAAAACAAAAAACATTGCGTAAGCATCATTTGATAAGTCCTACGCTGATCTTTTTTAAGTGCAGCCTTAGTATAGATGGATACAATTTTTACCACAAGTTTTTCCAGTAATTTTGAAAAACCTTAGCGCATGGGGTGGTAATTAGGTCAAATACGGTATGTACCAATTTTGCATCCAGCTGACCTGTAAATGATGTCAACTATGTGAAAATTAAGTTTTCCATTTATTTATTTAATTTTCATTTGGAGCTTTACAGCCCAGTCAACACTATTAAGGTCATGTAGAGCGGATCTGTTAACCTACTCATACTTTTTCCTGGGCAGGCTTAGTCCTCCTAGTGGTTAATCAGTTCTTTGTGCACATACTTTTGTCATAACTGACAAATGCATTTCTTAAACCAGCAGAAATGGGAGAATGACCATAGAAATCAGTTGATGATCAATCGCCACAAAAGTTGGCCTATCTGGGATTCAAACTTGCAACCCCTGGATCTCACTTTGTTTGTTTGTGTTGAGGTTTTACGGCCCAGTCAACCCAATGGGGTCATGTCGAGCGCAGTCAGTTTACCTAACCACACGTTTACTGGGCAGGCTTAGTCCTCTAAGCGGTTAACCAGTATTGTGCACATTCTTTCGCCAGAAACTGACAACTGTCCTTCTTGAATCAGCGGAAGGGAGAGAATGACCGTAGAAAATATTTCACGATCAATCTCCACGAAAGAATGTTGTCGACCTTGGCGGGGGTTGAACCCGCGACCTCCTGGTCTCCAGTCGGATGGCGCATCCAACTGAGCCATCGAGGCTGGCAGTCAGACACACTACCAACTGCACTATGAAAACTGGCTTTCAATATATGATCATCAGTGAAAGTGTTTACTTTGCATGCAGGGGGTTTATGTTTGATCCCCAGCCAAGCTGCACCAAACTTTATAAATGGTACTAGCTACACAGATGTTCAGCATCAAGAAAGTATAGAGATAATGATCACAACTGAGGTGAGTTCAACAAAGCAAATGCTCGCGAGTTCTCACTTTATAGGTACAGATTTATGCATAAAATATGTCAGGCTTGGTACCAAACAGTCGAGCGCCCGCAAGCTTTTGTATGTGGCCGGTATAATGAGATTTGGCAGAATATCATATCATGGGACCAGGATGTAATGTTTTAGTGATGCAGCTCTCTAACCTTCTCTTGCTGAACACGACATGCCTCGTCTTAGCAAACAGTGTAGATCCAGATCAGTTGGTCTCTGAAGCCAATTGATCTGGATCTGCACTGTGTAAAACCTGTGTAAGAGAGCCACCTTTGAGACTGACTTTAAATTGTGGTTGATGTGGAAAGATTTGTGTCTTATAAAGGTACATGTCATGTAAATTTTGCTTGCAAAATTACATGACATGTACCTTTATAAGACAACCACCTTTCCACATCAATCACTAAAGTCAATCTCAAAGGTGGCTTTCTTACAGAGGTTTCACTGTATTGAGTTCTGTCAGTGTCTTTCTTGTGTAAACAGAAAAGCTGCTGGTCGGACTGCACTATCAAGAAGACTCAACAGTACCAGGAGTCTGTTTACATACTTTCCAACCGTAAGCCTCATCTGTACAAACATGTTTTGCATAACACAGAGCAACAGACAGGCAGATGGACAGAAGCTAGAACAATTTCTCAACTACTTTTGCAAGCATAATATATCTGCTCATATTTTCCTGACTTCAGTAAAGTCTAGCCCACATGGGCATTCATATAGGATAATAGGATAAGCTACACATGTAATTGTTCCAAATGATTCTAATGATGCTCACAATGTCAGAGTTGTCCCGCAAGTATTGCAACACTTCAAATTTAAAAAAAAAAAAAAAAAAAAAAAAAAAAAAAAAAAAAAAAAAAAAAATTCTATCATTCTGGAAGATGAGAAAAATAATCATTAGAGTCCAGTGAAGACAGGAAAAATGCCAACCCTAGGATAAACCCTCCATATAGAAAACTCAGCAAGCCTTGTTTGCCATTCAGACAGTCCTCTGATTGGAATTTCCCATCCTCCACTAATGAAGTCTCTTTATCTGAAAAGCATGAGGACAAAAAGTATCTTCCAAAACTCCTTTTCTATAAAGCTTTACAATAATTCAAATAGGCTTACATTAATAAGTCATGGTCTGTGATGGCTTCTGCAAACTGTTCTTTTGTTGGTGGTTTACCTACAATGCCCTTCCAGCCTTTCTCACTGTAACAAAATACATGTACTTGTAGCAAACAAAACTTAACGCTTCTCTTGCTGAACATGTCATGCCCTGTCTTAGCAAACAGTGTAGATCCAGATCAGTTGGCTTCTGCACTGTTTGTCATTAAAATTGTAAATTTCTGTCAAAAACATGGATCAAGTAATCTGATTGGCTGGAAATTAGAAGTGGGCGTGGCATCTTAATTTATTCAGCATGACAAGGGTTAAAGTGAATTGATACATTTTCAGGGGAGGCCAAAACAGTGTTGGCAAAAGGGCCTGTTAAATTTTTAGAACAAATATGGTAGACTTATGATGTACAAATATTTAGGGTAAATATGTATTCAAAGCATCTGTATTTCCCTAAATAATATCAAATGATTAACCCGATGGGTTCATGTACTAGCTGCCAATAAAAGACTCTACATGGCTTTCGTAGACCTGGAGAAGGTGTTTGATCGAGTACCTCGGAAGATCATCTGGTGGGCGCTGAGAAAACTTGGTGTGGAGAGTGGATTGTGCGACTGGTGCAGGGGATGTATGCAAATGCACGGAGCTGTGTCCGTGTTGGTGAGGGGTACAGTGAAGAGTTTGAAGTGAAGGTTGGTGTTCACCAAGGATCAGTACTCAGCCCACTGCTCTTCATCATTGTGCTTAAAGCCTTATCACGAGAGTTCCGCTCTGGGGTCCCCTGGGAGGACCTCTATGCCGATGACCTTGTTATCATCACTGAATCGCTTGAGGAATGTGTCAGGAGGCTCTTGACTTGGAAAGAAGCAATGGAGAAGAAAGGACTCAGAGTAAATGCAGGAAAGACAAAGATCATGATCTGCGGTACGGGACTGGACCTCCTGGAGTTCCTGTCTGTCACACTGGAGTGGGCAGCAACAGCATCTTCTGCAATGGCTGCAAGCACTGGGTGCACAAGAAATGCAGTGGGCTCAAGCGCTTGAAAAAGGACCCTGACTACAGATGTACACGGTGCCAGGGAACTAAATTCCCCTTGGATGGCAGACCACAGAAGGAAGTCCAGGTCGTACCTGACAAGCTTGAGGTGGTAGCTTCCTTTTGCTACCTAGGAGACATGCTCTCAGCAGCAGGTGGCTGTGAACTTTCAACCACAACACGTGTGAAAACCGCCTGGAAGAAGTTCAAGGATCTGCTACCAGTCCTCTCTTCACGCCACCTCTCTTTCAAAATACGTGGCCGTGTGTACAGCTCTTGTGTGCGTGTGTGCGGAGCGCAATGCTCCATGCCAGCGAGACTTGGCCTTTGATAAAGCCGAACCTCCAGCGTCTGCAGCGAAATGACAGGGCAATGATCAGACAGATCTGCAATGTCAGGCCGCAAGACATTGTCACCACCAGGTCCAATGAGCTACTTGTGCGGCTTGGCATTGAGGATCTGGACCTCATTCTGAAGGAGAGAAGACTCCGATGGTATGGACATGTGGAACGCTCCAATGGTGCAGTCAAGACAGCCTTTGACATACAGGTTGATGGAAAGCGTGGGCCTGGGAGGCCCAAAATGACATGGAAGCAGCTGACATAGAGGGATTGCATGCACAGAGTGGAAGCTCTCGGCTATCAACCCTCATGATAGACGTACCTGGAGATCTGGTGTGAGATCTGCCATACGTGCAGCAAGCCAGCTATCTGGAAGGGGCCCACTGACGTGGATGTTGCCCCTGTACCTGCACGTTAATCAAAAATCCGATTATGATATGATGATGATGATGATAAGATTACACCACAACCTCTTTATAACAGTTCCCCAAATAATATCAAATGATTACACCATAACTTCTTTATATCACTATTGTTGGGGTCAAAGCATAAACCGTGTTAGTTATACACTGTGTTATATCCAAACAAAAATGTATAGACTATATAGAAAAATGACCATTTTCTATAAAATCTATACATTTTTGGGATCCATCTTTGAACCATTTTGTATCCAAAACCGTGTTATAACCAACCGTGTTATAAAGAGGTTAATGTGTACCATATTCGACCTAATTACTGCACTGTGCACTCAGGTTTTTCAAAAGAACTAGAAAGACTTGTAGTAAAATATCTAACTAAGGGCAGAAAGATCAGCAGACTTCTTAGTAAACGGGAGATAATCTAAAGACTAACAAATTCCTTGACTGTGCACTTATCGGAGTTTGTGCAGTAATTAGGTCGGTGTAAAATTTGTACAGCCTTTCCAGCTAACATTTTCTCATTCTGCATGATTTTCAACAAACTACTGAAATGTCTTAACCCTTGTTCTGCTGAACCCGATATATACCCTGCCTTTGCAAACAGTGTAGATCCAGATCAGTTGCCTTCTGAAGAAGCTAACTGATCTGGATCTACACTGTTTGCTATTAAGTATGTGAATTTATATCAACCATCTGGATCATGTAATCTGACTGGCTGAAAATTAGAAGTGGGCGTGGCATCTCAATTTAATTCAGCATGACAAGGGTTAAAAGTATCTGCTATTGTCATTGAAACCTTGGGCCCAGCACATGCTTTCTATTTATACAAGGCAAATTCATGACCAGTTTCATCAAATGATGTTTAACTCATCCTTAAGTGTCAACTATGTTTTATGACTCACTTAGTTATTTACACTAGCACCAGTTTGTTTGTGTTGAGGTTTTACAGCCCAGTCAACCCAATGGGGTCATGTACTAGTAATTTGATCAGTGCTGAAAGGCTACATGAATGAAGCAAATCAAAGCTGTACAATTGTCTGTATTACATTTTTACCATCACACAGTATATTCATCCACTTGTTCAATTGTTTGAGTTGGAGGGAGCTTTATGGTGCAGGAAACATGGTTAAGGTCATGTCAAGCCCATCCGTTAACCTACTCACACTTTTCCTGGGCAGACAGAGTTCTCTAAGTGATTATCCAGTACTTGTGCCCATACTTTCAAAAGTTACGGACAACTGCCTTTCTTCTATTTGATACTGTAATTATCTTATATGGTAATTTTGGAGAAATAAGTACCTTTTATTTTACTTTACATTTTACTTTCATATAAAATGTTTCTTTAAGTATGATGCTGCATGACCAGTTGGGAATACTTCAATCATTCATTGCTTTACCTTACAAAACTTGCATGCCACAATAGCTGTGTGTACCGTGACAGGATCCTCTGCACAAACAGTGTAGACCCAGATCAAAGTGCTCTTAAGGAGCAGTCTAATCAATGTCTGCATTGTTTGCCACTCAGCCTATAACTCTGTAACACATGAACTTATAGTCAACATAGTTTAAAGGTTTTAGCGGGACTTTTGCCTTGTTTTGGTTTGGTTTGGAGTTTAATGACCCAGTCAACACTATTAACCCTTGTCCTGCTGAATAAATTAAAATACAACTCCCATTTCTAATTTTCAGCCAATCAGACTGCTTGATTCGGATTGTTGCTATAGATTCACATACTAAATGGCAAACAGTGCAGATCCAGATCAGTTGGCTTCTTCAGAAGCCAACTGATCTGGATCTACACTGTTTGCAAAGCAGGGCATATCCGGGTTCAGCAGGACTGGGGTTAAGGTCATGTAAAGCTGGTCAGTTTACCTAACCACATTTTTCCTGGGCAGGCTACATCTTCTCAGTGGTTTAGCCAGTACTTGTGCACATTCTTTAGCCAGAAACTGACAACTGTCGTTCTTGAATCAGCAGAAGGGGGTGAATGACCATACAAAATATTTTTTGATCAATCTCCATGAAAGTATGTTGCTGGACCTGGAGGGGATCAAACCCACAACCTCCTAATTACCAGTTAGACATGCATCCAAATGAGCCACTGGGGCCATTTAGAGGGACTATAGTTTATATTTAGTGCTATTATGGTAAAATACCTCTGGAACCAATCTTTAAACACTGACTCAGCATTAGGAAGATTATCATCTGGGTTCACCATGTAGTAGGTTCTCTCAGGATTAACTCCCCTGACAAAGACTGAGCTCTCCTGGGATTGGAGGTAGTTTAACTGTGTGTAAAGATGTGACAGACATGGCATGCGAGAGACTGAGTGACTCTTCAAGACTGGTATACACTCCCAAGGAAGATGTTGGATCGCCTGTAATACAATTTGGAAATAGAAAGAATAGACAGGTTATGGTATTTTGTCCATTTATTTTCATATTTACCTTAAATATTCATGGCCCAGTTGTTTGAAACTTAACGAAGTTGTTAGCTAACATGACGTGAAAAATTCTATCTTGAACTATGGCAAATACACTGCTATTTTTTGCTGAAAAAATGTGAGTAGCTTTTGCATTGCAAAAGTTACCCACATTTTTGCAGCAAAAAATATAAATGCATTTTAAAATACCTTACCTACAACAGTTAACGAGTTTGTCATTAACGAACTTGTTAAGCTAACGATGCTTTGAACAACAAGGCCCAGATATAGAACTCCTTAACCACACTTGTCCATAATTTGACAAATGATTTGACTACCAAAATACAGCTGGATGATAGGCAAACTGTAGATCCTTATCAGATTCTATGGCATCTGATCTGGGTCTGCACTTTTGCTCAGGCCTGTCTGTCTGACTACTTATGGTAAATGATATGCTTTATTTGTAAGGCAAAAAAAACCCCAAATGTTCAAAATATCTGGTCCAGCTATGCTACTGTGATTACTAGGTATCACAATTTTAAACAAGAAATTTACCAAATGGCTATGTTGCGACTGCTGGTGGTGTTAAAAAAAACGGAACTAAACCCACAGACTAAACGCTGTTCAGCAAAGCATAAAAAGTAGGTCAAGGTCAGTAATGGTTGATGGCAGTGGGCTGGGTGCATTATGGTGGATGTATGTATGAAGTTTCATTAGCCTTTGAGAAATGGAGCTAAACGCACAGATTTAACATTGTTAACACTGATGCCGATGCTAATGCCAATACTGCCACCTCTGTGTTCACCCTAAATATTAACTCACCATACTTCTAAAATTTTAACAAGCAGCGTGTGATATGGGTCTACAGTTTTCTAAGGCTTGCCTGTCCCAATACTCAGTTACTGCAGCAGTTTCTTATCTTTCCACAAAGACATAAATGTATGTTGTGGGTACTCACTGAAGCATCTCTGTAAGGCACTTCCAATGAGCACCCACAACATGTCAACACATTTTTATAGCAAAACAAGAAAAATATAACTATTTCTTTTTTGTTAATAAAATGCCTTATCTTTGGTAAGAATCAACTATGAGCCAGCGCACGACATAACCTACAATAAGACATTTCTGTGCAGTCTGATCAGTCTTCACTGATCATTGATGTGCCTTCTACAGCCTCCAGGCTATCCAAAGAGGGATAAAGGAGAGCCCCTGATGTACAGGCTGATCTGAGTCTTTGCTGGTCACACAGGGCTTATTATAGGTTTTATCATATATTTACTTGAAAATACGTTCATTTTGCATATGTGATACTAACATGGCTTTCAAGCACATATCACTCTTGTGGAGCGCTAAAGGTGTGATAATGGGTCACATGGGTGATACGGCTATTTTGCCTGGGTGAAAAACCCATATTATCAGGTCATGTGGGTGATACGGCTTTTTTGCTCGGGCAAAAAATAACTTATGACCACTTTCGGAGCACTTGGCAGTCTTGCCTTTGACTCCGCATACGATATCAATAGGCAAACTTGTCAGAAACAAAAATGTATGATAAATAGATTATGATATGTCAATTTTCATATCAAAGGCCCATACCCCAAAGGCCCTCAGGCTGATATGGATGTCTCGGGTTGATATAGGGTATGATATGAGAATTGTTATACAATAATCTCTATTTATCATGTACTTGCTCATTTTTTATTTTGTTATTATAAATAATGTTCATACTTTATCTAATATGAGGACAATATGGCCAGATGAACTCTTTTCAGCTGATGTTGCAGTTTCCTTCACATGCCCTATTATAGTTTCTATGTCTGAAGAGCTGCAGTTTGATCCGAGTAGGTCAGAAGCACACCTGTGAAGTTCTCTATCACTCAGATGCTCTACTGAATGTAGTAGAATCTAGAAGACAAAAATGCTAGCAGATGTATCACACTGTTGATATCACATTTATAAAACTGGTTGAAGAGAACATACATCAAGTTTACAGCTAATTTATTATGAGGGACATAATGATTCCCCTTACCCTGTCTACCCTCCTAAAAGTTGGGCCCTACATTTAACGTGTTTCAAAATCATTTTGTCTCAAAAAATCAAATGACTCAATAACTGACAGAAACTTCTGCAGATGACAGATCAATGATATATTTCTTATTTTTCCACAGAAAACGGCTCAAAAGTCCATGCAAACTGTCTCCTGCATCCTTCGAAGACAATCTGCATGAAATGTCAAATCCTTTTTGCTGGGGAAAAATAAGAAAAATATTTCAAATTGTCATGTACTGAAATTTTACTCAGCATGCTAAGCTTTAACTTCATAATCATGGTTATCTTAAAAAAAAAAAAAAAAAAAAAAATCAGCAGCTATCTACCTATCCTGACAACTTTGGTGAATTATACAAAGGCAAGCAATAGTCCAGGCTGATCTGAGACTGCCCTGTGCTTAATCAAAGAATTTAAGAACCATAGCAACAGATAGGGTGCTTTTTTCATCCAAAAAATGCTGATATCTTTCTTATTTCTCAACGAAGACATTTGTTGTGGGTACTCATTAGAAGCGCCTTTCCGAGGTGCTTCTAATAAGTACCCACAACATATGTTTTTGTGGAGAAATAAGAAAAATATTATGTGGATACCCCCTCTTATCTGTAGCTATATAAGAACTTTTGTTATATGGAATGCCTACATATTTCATAGCTCTGGAGAAGGCGGGTTTTTTTTGTCGTTTTTTTCAACCAAATAGTATTCTTATTTCTCCATGAAAAGATATGTTGTGGTACTCATTAGAAGCACCTTGCCAAGGCTCGTCTAATGAGTACCACAACATATGTTTTCATGGAGGAATAAGAAAAATATTTATTGGCTAGCCCTTCATATCTGGAGCTGTGCATATTTTACCAGCCCTGTGTAACTCACCTCAGCATGACAAGGATCAACCTCCTTCTTAGTTTTCTTCTTGAACTCTTTCACCAACTTGGTGATGGTCTGCTCTGTGAACTGTCGTGGCTTGAACAGTGCTCTCCAGTGACCAACCCAAAACTTCTCCATATGTTCTACCAGAATCTGGAGCAACGAACAAATAGCAATCAGCAAATTAAAAATAAAGACAATAAACAATAATACCCCACCACTATTGTTTGGTGGGCATATAACTCTGTCAAAAACTGATAAAATTTGCCCGTTTGCAATCCTAAACCAAATCTCCACAATATCAATGCACATACATACCAAGTTTGGGGAAAACCCACTGACATTTACTCAAGTTATTGTCCAGAAATGTAGATGGATTGACTAGCATACAACAAATGGACAGATGGAAACCTGAACCGATAATAACCAGCACTATTGTGTCAAGGGGAACAAAAAAGTATGTCGTTTATTAAGATGAATGGATAAACATAACTCCATATAAACTGATCAAGTGTTTCTCTTTTCTGCCATATATTCTAAGTCTGCAAGCAGGAAACAGGCCCTCAGGCTGATCAGGCCCCGAGGTTATAAAACGTTTTTCATGCTCAACTCAGCTGAGCATGAAATTTGTCCTGCTACTTGTTCTCAAATTACTAACAATTGCAAATTCTTTCTTGCTAAACATGGCTGAGCATGAAAATTTCTCTGCTAATAAATATGAAAATGCCAACAAGTTGGCATTTTCATATTTATTAGTAGAGAAAATTTCATGCTCAGCTGAGTTGAGCATGAAAAAAGTTTTATAACATTGGGGCCAGTATAGCTCCAAACAACCAACCAACTAGTACTGATATCTTTCTTTCTCCATGGAAACATACATTATGGGTACTCATTAGAAGCACCAGCAAGATGCTTGTAATGAGTACCCACAACATATGTTTTTGTAACAAAATATGGGAATATTTACCCAATACCCTCATCTAGAGCAATGTGATCAGATTGTGTAAAAGTTTAGACCAGTGTGAGCCCTTTTTTGCCCACATATGGAAAGACTCCGATGGTATGGACATGTGGAATGCTCCAATGGTGCAGTCAAGACAGCCTTTGACATACAGGTTGATGGAAAGTGTGGGCCTGGGAGGCCCAAGATGACATGGAAACAGCTGACAGAGAGGGATTGCAGAGAATGGAAGCTCTCGGCTATCAACCCTCATGATAGACATACCTGGAGATCTGCTGTGAGATCTGCCATGTGTGCAGCAAGCTAGCTATCTGGGAGGAGGCCCACTGGTGTGGATGTTGCCCCTGTACCTGCACGTTAATCAAAATCTGATTATGATGATATGATATGATATGGCATAAGGGCCATTTTTATGCAATGTGCATTATATACTCCTCCTTAATTGCCGATCAGCTGTCCAAAAACCAGTACAAGCAAGGACCCTGATCAGACCACATATAAATAAAAACTTATCAGGGCCTTCACTGATCACAAAAGAAGACAAACTAATGCCCAGTGGACTCTTCTAATTCACCCTTTGCTCACGTCCACTTTCTATTTATGGTGTTTCTACATACATGTAATTAGTTTTAAATGGTCAGTTTGCAGAAATTTTCATATTTAAATTGAAACAATGTAGGCCATGATCAGATGCCGCATTCTGTGGCATCTGATCTGGGTCTATGCTGACTGCCTTTGTCCCATTTTCTGGATGCTAGGAAGTAATAGGTTATTCTGGAAGAGACTTGACCGTCCCATACCTCCATATCAGCATCAAGTTCTCTTCTAATTTTCCACCAGTCTGCCTTCACTGTTATCTTCATAACATCCATATTTCTTTTGACGATGGAAGCGAAATTCTTCAAAATCTCTCGACCCTTGAAATATAAGACGGGGCATAATTATCCAAGTACAATGACAACAAACTAGCAAGGAACTGGTACACTATTAAATTAACCCCGAGTTTTGGTCTTTGAATTTGGACATCCATCATTGCAAATCGGGGTGTCAGCCAAAAATCAATAATGACTAGTAATGGTGTTTTCAGAGAAAACGGATGTCCTACGTGAATTTTCAGTTTTTCTACTGCTGTGACTTTGAAAATTAAGTCAAGGTCACCAAAATCTAATTAGGTCTTTGTTATGTCCCAATCATATAGCCATGAAAATTTGATAAGAATCCAACCACTGGTTCAACTGGACACTTCTATAACCTGCCGGTGTTTATATCTTACCTGTGGTGAGGAGAATCCTGGAAGATGTAATACAACAGGAGTCTGGTTCCTAGCAAATCTTGTGAGTAAAATCTGTGGGCTTGAGGTCACCTGGTTAATAACTGACACTTGCAACACACTCCAGTCTGAGAATAGTATTTATAAAACAAGTTAATTACCATATTTTAACTATTCATACACTTTATTTCCTAACCATTTCTATCCTAGAATTTGAACAACTCTTATTTACTACCTGCTGATGTTTCTAAAAGACTGCTGGATGTGCGGTAAACAATGTAGATGTTTTGCAGCATCTGATCTGTGTCTACATTGTTTGCTTAGGCATGTCTGAGACAGGCCTAAGCAACAGTGTAGATGCAGATCAGATGCTGCAACAGTCTGTCTAAAAAATTAGGGTAACTAGTAATAGTGTTTTCAGATAAAAACGCTGTCCCCACACCTTGAAATCAGGTCAAGGTCACCAAAATCTAATCAGTTTTTTGTTATGTCCCAATTATATGTCCATGAAAATTTGGTATAAATCCAACCACTGGTTCACAAGATATTGTGTAGACAAGAAAGTATGACGGCAACACCATCATCAATGCTGACTCCAATGCCAACGGGATCCGCACCAAATCAAATGGTCCCTCACTTTTTTTTTTTTTGAGGGGGTTGGGGGGGGGGGGGGGGGCAGGGACATAAACATGGTAAATGTAGGAGACAAAAGAGAATTCTCCATCAATAATATGTCACATCCCTATCACTTAACTAAGAGAGGCATTCAGAATAATGAAGGAAGTAACAAATTTTGCTATGGGTGGCAAAATTGGTTACTTCCCGCAAAGAACACTTTATATGTTTTTTCTTGTTTTGAAACAAGAATCAGACTGCTAAATTTTGTTTTCAATATTTCATAGCTTTAGATAAGGTACTTTCAACTGAAAAGTACTAATATTTTTTCATACTTCTCCAGATAAACATGTTTTGGGTACTCATTAGAAGTGCCTCACTGAGGTGCTTCTAAGGAGTACCCATAACACATGTTTTTGGTGTACAAATAAAAATATTATGTGGATATCTGGAGCTATGCAATTTACCCCAATATAAAATACAAGGGTACTGTACTTTGTGGAATTATATCAATCATCTCTTGAAGGTTACTCTGATCCTTGTTAAAGAACAGACCATCTACATAGCCTTCTAAACTTCCTGGATCAGCTTCTTCTGTCTCACCAGACTTTAATTTCCTGTATAACATAAATAAAATATATATAAAATATTGGCAAAACAGGGTTATCAATAACTCCAAATATGGAGTCATGGTGGATGGGACTCCAATTAAAAAAAAAAAAAAGAAAAAATGTAAAATTGCATTGTGGGACTCCTACTTTTTGCAGAAAATGGCTTTGGGAAAATCCTGATGAGATTCCTGATAAAGGTTGCTTTTTGAAATAAACAACACATAAAAGAGTGATACATACTTTTGCCAGTAACTGACAACTGCCCTTCTTAAATCAGCAGAAGGAGGAGAATGACTGTAGAAATGATCAATCTCCATGAAAGCTGTGTTGCCAAGCTGGGCCCAGTTGTTCAAAACTAACAATGTCGTTAGTTAACGATTCGTTAAAATTTTAATTGAGTAATACGCGAATATGCTGAAATTTTTTGCAGTACAAAAGCTACTCACATTTTTTCAGCAAAAAATATCAGAATATTGTATATTGAATCCGCTAAAACAGTTAACGAAATGACCCTTAACGAGCTCGTTAAGCTAACGACGCTTTGAATAACTGGGCCCTGGGGTTTGAAATTGCAAGCCCTGGACCTGCACTTAGATGCACTACTGACTGTGCTATGAAACATGGCTCCAAGATACATTGTGGGTACTCATTAGAACTGCTTTGGGGAGACAATTTAATGAGTACCCAAAACCTATGCTTTTGTGGACAAATAAGAAAAAAATATTGGTTGGAAAAAAAACAGCATTGGGAGTTACAATCTTATCACAAAACCAACAAAATGGCATGTGCGCCCAGTGAAGACTCAGATCAGACTGGGCACTGATCAGAGTCTTTGTTGTGCACTCAATAGGTAGCTAAGGACCAAAGCTTTCTTCATGGGGAGAGCAAAGACTCTGATAAGACTGGGCAGATGCCCAGGCTGATCTAAGTCTTCACTGGGTGCACATTCCAGTTTATAAGTTTTGTCAGGTGCTGGCTCATGTCTTTTATCTGAAAACAAGAACAAACAAAAACATTTTTACCAGGAGTACCAATCAGTTAGCCCTTAAAGCATCAATTACAAATGCAGCAGATGACATTATAATAGTTTTGATTGTCAAAGTAAATAAGATTTGACATTTCATGTTAATCATCTGCAGGGCAGACCACTCACATGAAATGTCAAATCTTATTTTCTCTGAAAAATAAAAAGGAAGGAGAATGTCATCTGCTTCAAATTTGCTTGAAGCTTTAATAAGTGAAGTAATATTCTGTACTTACCTGACTTTCTTGCCTATATTAAGCATAGCCTGGTGTCGGAATGTTACAGCTATGGAGTCGCTGAGTAGAAACGCTGCTCTCTGAGGATTTAGGTGTAAATAATGTAAAGCTAATATCTGGCAGATGTCTGAGTGTCGAGGATATGGTGCTAGTCTACGAATCTGATCATAAACATTCTCTAGGGCAGAGATTATATCCTGCTGATCTGGACTACAAGTTCCTGTATGAAATATCATAATTTGAAACATACAACAATAACATACGAAAGAATACGGCATTTAAGTGAACAGCAAATCTGTCAGTTTTTTTTGTTGTTTTTTTTTTGTTGTTTTTTTTTTTTTATAAAAATAGTACAACTAAAGTGCTTTTTTCAATCAGAAAGTATGATTATTTCTTTTTTCCCCAAAAGAAAAAAAGACAAAAAACATGTTGGGTGTACTCAAAAGAAGTGCCTCACTGAGGCACTTCTACTGAGTACACACATATGTCTTTCAAGGCTTTGGTTGCTTTGGCTTTGGTCGGCTTTTGTTTAACGGCCCAGTCAACACTGTTAAGGTCATGTTGAGTCTATCGGTTTACCTAACCAAATTTTTCTTGGGCAGGCTTAGTCCTCTAAGCAGTTAACCAGTAATTGTGCATACCCTTATGCCAGAAACTGACAATTGCCCTTCTTGATGCCAGAAACTGACAATTGCCCTTCTTGAATCAGCTTGAAGGAGAGAATGACCCTCTTAAAGGAGAGAATAACTGCAGAAAATATTTCATGATCAATCTCCATGGAAGAATGCTGCCGGGACTGGTGGGGATCAAACCTGTAACCTCCTAATCACCAGCAGACACACATCTGACTGAGCTACTGAGGCCGGCGTCTTTTGAGGCACTTCTAATGAGTGCCCACAACCTTTTTGCAGAGAAATAAAAAAAATATTCTTTTGGATAGATCTGATCTGGAGCTATGAAGTACTGGGCTCAGTTGTTCAAAGCATTGTTAGCTTAATGAGCTTGTTAGTGGTCAAAATCTTAACTCTTCTAGTAAGTACAATATTGGAATTCATAGGTAATTTTGCTGAAAAATGTGAGTAGCTTTTGCAAATGCAAAAGCTACTCACATTGTTTCAGCAAAAATATTAGCATATATGCCATATTTAATGATCAAAGTTTTAACCATAACGTACGTTAACTCATGACATTGTTAGTTTTGAACAACTGGGCCCTGATATTTTTATAATTTCTCCATGAAAACAAGTACTCATCACAAGTGCCTTGCCAAGGAGCGTTTAATAAGTAATGCAACATATAATCGCCTTATCTGGAGCTTTAGATATTTGGTGATAATTCTGGGATGTTTGATTTCAGTTTTATTCCTCCAGAATAAGATGTGTTCTGGTTACTCATTACAACCTTGTTAGCATAATTAAATGGAAAATTTATGAAGGAAAATTGGACAAAATTATTCCAAAATCAAAATCAAATAATCCTCCCTCACAAGTCTTCTGGGCCCAGTTGTTCAAAGCATTGTTAGCTTAACAAGCTTATTAGTGGTCAAAATGTTAACTGTTCTAGTTAGTACAATATCTAATTCACAGGTACTTTTGATGAAAAATGTGAGTAGCTTTTCACATTTTTTTCAGCAAAATTATTAGCGTATATGCCATATTTAATGATCAAAGTTTTAACGATAACTTAACTAACAATATCATAAGTTTTGAACAACTGGGCCCTGGAATTTGTAAATGTGTCTTATTTTGCAGCAAACATGAAAATGCCAGCTCTAGATAAAGTTGCCTTTTTGTTGATAGCCATCTCATTCTACAAACAAAAGCAAAACAAAATATACCGTGGGTACTAATTAAACTGACTTCAGTGTGAAGAGAAAATTCTACCAAGTACCCATAGCATATTTTTATGGTGGAGAAATAAGCAAAAAATATTAATCTATATACTACTTTTATCTAGGGCTATAGATGCCATTTTTTAGTATAATGTGCTGCAAGCAAATTACAGAGTCAGACCACTTTACATTATTGCTAATGCTAAGCAGGCTATCTAATAAAATAATCATTTCTCCACAAGAACATGTGGGACTCTTCAGATGCTTGTGGCAAAATAAGAAAATACTACTATAAAACACTTAACCCTTGTCCTGTTGAATAAATTAAGATGCCACGCCCACTTCTAATTTTCAGCCAATCAGATTACCAGATCCAGATTAGTGCTATATATTCATATACTTAATGGCAAACAGTGCAGATCCAGATCAATTGGCTTCGAAGAAGCCAGCTGATCTGGACCTACACTGTTTGCAAAGGCAGGATATATCCGGGTTCAGGAGGAAATTTTGGCCGTTTTATGAGTGGACCTTTTGGCAGATTATATTTTTGGCGGATTTTTTATTCCCTCTCCTCCCCGCCCCCCACCCCCCACCCCCCCACCCCTCAAAAAATTCCATATCTGACGTAGCCCTGTGTGTCTTATTGTTTGCGAGTTCTGCATGCTGATTTGCAAGTGATACATGGTGATTTTTAACTGTTTTCCATAGAGCATTGTTCTTGATGTGTGAGTGACTACAAATCAATTCTACTGTTATTTAATTACATATTGACCTGTTGAAAAAATGTGTCAATCATTCAATTATCAAGTTGTGTTCAATGAGACTGGACAATGAGATAAACAAGCAGTCATCTCATTGTGCTATGACTTTGACGTTGTACTGCCCTTCATCATACTTGCTATGTGTATTGGGAATATATTTCTGCAAGTTTGTCATTCTTCTCTTGCGCTCTTTGATCTTTATTGGCGTTTTTTTTTATTTTGGCGTCTCTTTTCCTTGACCACCAATAGCGCCAAAATAAAATGACGGCCAAATATAAGTGTTTTACAGTAGTACTTTTTTACTGCAAAAAAGTGACAAAGCAAGAGCACATAGGACTTGTTAAGGACGATTATTTGATAATTCTGGGATAATCTATCTGCATAAAAACATATTTTGTGGGAATTCATTAGGACCTCGAGGTACCCACTACTTACATTTTTATGGAAAACTAGAGAAAATTATCCCAGAATTATCATCAAATACTCTTCCTTAATAACTCCTCTGTAAGACCTATGCACATTTCTCACCTGAATTACTACTAGTCATGGCACTGGCCTCTGGGGAATAGGTCATTCTTTCTGAGAGCTCTTTTAAACTGGGATGCCTACTGCTCCTCATTACTTCAACCCCTGAGTCTACCTGTTCACTTGGGCTCCCTATCTTGTCTGATGTAGTTGACTCTGACTTCTGTTTCCCTCTTCCTTTACCCTTAGTTGTCTTTCTATCACCTCTCATTACTTCAATAGGTTCTAATTCCAGCCTTGGCAATACATCTGGAGAAGATGCATTCAGAAGCAACATGTCTGCAAAACTGTTTACTGTGTCATCAATTTCTCCTGGAGAAATTTCTGAATTATTCAAACTTATGTCATAATATCCAACTACAGTCTCACATTTTCTTTGCATTTGATCATCATCTGATTCATTTATTTCAATGTTGTCCAGTGAGACATTTATTTCTTGGTCCAACTCTTTAACAACATTTCGAGGAATTTCAATTTCTTCTGCTGCTTTTTTCCCTCTAGTTGATCTGGTCTTTGTAGGTGCTATAGAACGTTTTGCATTAGCATTGGTTTTTCTACCCCGTTTAATCACAGGTTCTTCATTAACTTTTATTGTCACGTTCTCTTGTACAAAAACAGTTTTGCTTACTTTACTAGGGATACTCTCGTCAGTAGTTTGTGACATTAACTTACAGTCATCTTGAGTCAAACAAGCAGCTTCACTTGAAGTTGTCAGGTTTTCTTTACATATATTTTCATTCGCTTTTGAATTCTTCGAAACGTTGGCTAATGCTGACTTTGGCTTTGAAGCAGATTTTGTCTTAGCAGAAGTTTTACCTTTTTGTCTTTTTACATTCAATCGAAAATCTGGTGATGAATCATCATCAAATTGAAATATATCACTTTTGTGCTCAAGTCTATCGGTTTTATCTGTTTCTGCATTATCAGAAAATTCTTTAGAGTTTGTCTTTGAGGCAACAGCTATCTTTGACTTTGACAGAATACCTTTTTCAAAAAATTTTGGACCTGCTTCTAAACTGTGTTCTGTTCTGTCTGCTCTGCTGCTATCATTTCCAGCAGATTGTTTCTGAATATAACCTTCTTCAGATTCTTTTGCTTTTGAATTTTTATTTCTGCAGCCTCTTACATTTGTAGTTTTTGTTTTTACTTTATCATTCTTTTGAACTGCAAGACCTACAATTTTTAATTTATCAACATTTTCCTCTGACTTAGCTTTTCCCAAACTAGGACAACTATTTACATATTCATCTGAATCATTTTTACTTGTAGACAAATTGGATAGCTTAGGAATAATTGCTATATTTGAAGATGTATCTGGAATATTTTTGTCATCAGTATTACTTGGTGAACTAGACTGTTGTAATGCAAGAGTTAAGTTACAAATTACACCCTTTGAAGACTCACTAACTGCCTTCTTTTTAGATTTCTTAGGTTCAGTTTTAGACTTTGCTGACTTCTTACTTATGACCCTGTCAGTTTTTGGTGTAACTGGTTTGAGATCAGGGAACACAGGGATATCATCATCACTGTCTTCAAGAAGTAAATCCAAGGCCATCTTTCTATTGCTAACATTTAAAGGTGTCTGAAAACTTAATTTAGTCTTAGATGTACAAGGTGTGTGAGACAGAGCTTGACTGTTAGGTGTACTGACTACATTCTTCAATGCACTCCATGACAGATTCTTTACAGGCGTAGTGAGAGCAGCTCCTTGGGCTATCACACCACTAGAATGTTCATAATTTTCTTTGTCATTAGTTTTCTGTTTTCTTGAAGATCTGGCTTTTGGTTGTGAGCTTTTAGGTTTGCTTTCTTCAACAATGAACACTTCAGCTTTGTCACCAAAAGTTACTGTTCTTTTATTGAGAGTCAAATCTTCTAACTTATCTTGGATTTCACAGACATCTGTTTTACTTGCAGCATTCAGTTTAACTGTAGAATTATGCAGTTTAACATCTCCAGAACCAGATTCCATTTCTAAAGAATTCTTTTCAGCCATACTAGTTTCAAGTTCTAATTCACTAAAGTTAGTCTGCAATGAATGTAAGAAGCTGGAAGCCTCACACAAAGCCAATCTGGCAACCAGGATATTGCTGTGCAACACATCATCAAAGAATCCTGACTGTTGAAGTTTCTTTATATCATGCCAAATTTGGTGAACTTTCTTGTACTGCTTTTGCTGACTAAATGCTTCTGCCTGAATGCAGCTAGCTTCCAGGCACAAGTACTTCAAGCTTGGCTCAAAATGCTCAAAACCCAGGCCAGATTTTCTACAGCTTAAATAGTCCTTCTTAACAGGCTCAACAGCTGATGTTTGTTGCACCATTTTACCAAAATCAATGAATTCTTTGTTATCTACAAGTAGTTTATCTAGAATATTATAAGCATTTATTTTCATTTCAGATACTGTCAGAAATTCAACAATTACAATTCCTGCCTCAGTACAAAGTCTATGAAAAATTGCATCATCACAAGCACTTTCACCATTCAAGCATTGACACCATGGAACCTTCAAATTAGCAAGTCTTAGCTTCTGACAGCTGTCTAATTCTTCTACACCTGATTCCTTACCAGGTGTTACATTTGTCTTTGGTATAGTGACTTTTGGGGTTATAGAAAGTCCTTCAAATCCAAAGCATTCTGGACTAGCATTAGTTTGTTTCTCTATACTTTCTGTCTCACCAGAAAATCTACTATTCAGTTTGCCCATGGTTGGCTGCAAATTCTGGTTCCCAGTACATAGGGTAAATTGGCTCAGTTTATCAGAAGACAGGGTCATTTTTTCATTACTGCTTAAAATCTTATTAATGGTATCAATCGTATCTATAGCACTATTACAATTGGCTTCCATGGACTGGACACGAAGCATTTCAAACAGGAACTCACATGCCCTGAAAAACAATATAAGCATTTGACCATTACCATATTTATATACAAATTAAGATGGAAAGGCCTCAGCAAACAGTGTAGACCCAAATCAAACTTTTCCTAAGTGAGCAGTTTGATCAGAACCTACACTGCTTGCTATTCTATCACAACAATTTAGACACATGACTGGGTAGTCAAATGGGCTTTTAATATTTTAAGACAGTACTGTATGGGGCTAAGGTATCCAACATTTAGGGAAGCTAAACTTGGGTTTCTACAGAAAAAATGATGTCACACCCACCTAAATCAGACATAAACTTGACACTACTTGTTCTGTGCTGACCTTGAAAACAAGGTAAAGGTTACCAAAACCTAATTAGCTCCAAGGGCTGGTCCCAGTGATGTATCCCTACAAGTTTGATGAAAATGTGCTAACCAGTGCTAAGTTCAAATATATTATCCAGATTGCTGTCAGTCAAAAAAACTAATGGTTAACCCTTAAAGTGCTAATAACAACTGCAGCAGATGACAGTTTGACTTTTTTTTTTTTCATTTGAGAGAAAATAAGCAGATGATTCACATGAAATGCTGAGCCTTATTTTATCTGAAAAATAATGAAAAAAAAGTTTAGAATGTTGTCTGATATCCTTTTGCTTAGTACTTAAAGGGTTAACCCATTTTCATCTGGAGAAACAACTGGTAAACAGTGCAGATCCAGATCAGATGCCACAATCTGCAGAATGTGGCACCTGATCAGGGTCTCCACTGTTTACTAATAGTTTAGCCATTTTTCTCCAGGAATATCTAAATCACATAGCCTGACATACCTAAAACTGAAATCTGACTCTTCCAAAATATAGTTTGTGTTAAGGTTTTATGGCCCAGTCAACCCAATGGGGTCATGTCGAGCACAGTCAGTTTACCTAACCACACTTTTACTGGGCAGGCTTAGTCCTCTAAGCGGTTTAACCAGTATTGTGCACATTCTTTCGCCAGAAACTGACCAATATATAGTGGGGAGGGGGGGGGGGGGGGGGGGGGGGGGGGGGGTCTAAAATGTATTAAACATTTATTTTCAACTTACCATCTTGGAAGTCCTTGAGCCTGTGAAAGCTTTAGACCTTCCCTTAGGTAACAGAGAGCATTTCTTGGTAAACCTATGAGTCGGTAGAGCTGACAGAGATGTAGCAGCGATTGTAGCACCTCCATCACACAAGTCCACTTTTCTACTGAACCTGTAAAATAACCTTTCAGTTATATAAATAATGAATAAATACAGTGGAGTCAAAAGTTCTATGTGAGATGCTTTCTTTAACCCCAAACAAGTAACAATGTTTTCAGAGAAAACAGATGACCCCATGACCACCCCCCACCCCCCCCCCCCCCCCCCACACACACACACACACACCAGGAATTTTCAGTTTTTTCTATTGCTGTGACCTTGAAAATTAGGTTAAGGTCACCAAATCTAATGAGTTTTTTACATGTCCCAATTTATTAACATCCATGAAAATTTGGTAAGAATCCAACCACTGGTCTGGTTCACAAGATCATCACCAAAATCACTATGTCCCCCTCCCCTTAGGTGGGGTTCATAAGTATTGCTATTTTTCTTCTTTCTCCAAAAAAGAAATATGAAAGTCATTGGCATTGCCTCAGTGAAGCAATTCTAAAGAATATCAATATTTTTTATGATATAAGAAAAATAGCAAGTGGCTGCTGTTGAGAGGTGATGATTCCTAGAGATTCCACTGCATTATACTTTTTGCTCACACAAAAGATAAAGCAGGGACGTGGAATTGTCAAATTTTATTACTTGTCCACGGACAAGTAAATGGTCAAAATCCACTTGTCCAACCAAGATTTACTTGCCCGAAAATTGACATTTTTTCTTATTTCTCGAAGAGAACATATGATGTGGGTACTCAGAAGTGCCTCACCAAGGCACTTCTAATGAGTACCGGGTACTCATTAGAAGTGCCTCACCAAGGCACTTCTAATGAGTACCCACAACATATGTTTTCTTCGAGAAATAAGAAAAATATCTCTTATAATCTGGATACTCTTTTTAGCCAGAGCTATGAATTACTTGTCCCAGGACAAATAAATTGAAATTTCTTACTTGTCCTCAGGGAAATGGGACATTGGACAAGTCGGGCATAGTATTTCCACAGCTCTGGATGAAGGAAGATAATTACCTTTGTTGGCCTCAGAAGATTTTGCTTTGTCGATCAAATGTAAGACTCCAAAGTGACTTTTAACAGCATCAATAGCTAGTGTCAAGAGGTACTGATTGTTCGCATGGATAAGGTGGTCCCCAGGGAAACACAGGAACATGGACAGAAGTCGCTTTGCATAGCCATTGGCTAAATACACAGATTTTGTCAGTCTGGCACCGGCTTCTTGTCCCAGCACTTCATTCAGGATATCCATTCCCTCTTGTTTCTGTTTAAGAAAGATAAGACAAATATGAGAAAAACTACTTCAAAAGAACTAAGGGACACTTTCTGTTATTATACATTTTAAGGCTTAGCATCATGGCTAAAAATTTCAGCAGAGGACATTTTGAAATATTTTTCTGAACAAATAGATTTTGACATTTCATGCAAATTGTCTCCTAAGGAGACAATTTGCATGAAATGTCAAAGTCTATTTTCTGAAAAAAAAAAAAAAAAAAAAATATCATCAATTTGTCACTGCTGAATCTGCTAAAAAAGTGTAAAGTTTAACGTGAAGTAACTTCCTCAACTAAGGAAAAGGTATTGCTCACCAGCTACATATTTTATTTTTGGAAATAGAAAAACATTCCTATTCTTGTCTTCATAATTACCCTAAATAATCGTATGATGTAGGATTTTGTTGTTGTTGTTTTTTTTTGTGTGAATGGGGAGGGGAGCTGGAATGCCAGATGAATTTTAGGACACCACATAGAATTCTCATTATTTTTAGGTAACACCCCGCCACCTCCTTCCCCTCCTCCCCACCAACACCACCACCACCACCATCTGGGATGTTTTTCTTGGTTTGTTGTATTTATCTCCATTAGTTGTATTAAAGTCCATTTGTTGTATTGAAGTCCATTTCACTATTCTAGGATGTAGCTAAAAGCAATCCAATTGTTCTTTTAGAAGCAGTTTAAGGTCACTACTGACACCTGACCCTTATTTTTTTCTCAACAATAAATTTTTTTCATATTCTATTATTCGGTGTTGTGTTATATTCTAACTATTTTACGTCAATAAAATAGCCATGTTACCATCTGGTTTACCAGTTATGGCCCTTTAAAGAACCCTACTATGTTTACTACTATGGCCATTTCGGTAAAATTTTACTAACATGCTAAAATTCATTATTAGTTCATTAATATAGGGTAAAATCTTTTTTTTACTGTAAGTGATTTACCACAAAAGAATAACCAGAGCAAAACATACAAAGGTTTCACCGAACACAAGTGTACATTTTTTATTTCTCATTTTCAAACAAGAAAATTCAGACAAAATCACATCAATTTTAACAAGCATATACTGAAGATACTAATATGTAACATACTTCCTAACAATAGATTTCCTTTAAACTTTTTCAACAGATCAAACTAGGTATAAGTTGTATTCTGACGGAGTATGAAGGTGAGCCACCATGTCGTTTGTGTGGTATTAAACTACCCTACCCTCTAAACCATATAAAAAGCAATTATAAAGAAAATGATAATTATTATGGCTATAAATTTAATAACGATTCTCTTAATTTGCATATTCTGTGTCCAAACGTTGCTTTAACAATATTAAGCATATTGGCTACTCCTGTACACGGTAAGAAACATGTGACCTGAAAAATTTCTGATAATACAATAGAAGTTACCCCACCCACCTCATCATACTCTGTAATACTAAAGATAGTTATGAAAATATTATACAAAATTTTACAAAATTCGACATACAACAAGCATATGTAGTATGAATCAAAAGATTTCTTGTTGACCAAATTAATTTTAAACTTCTGTTGTCATGGCAACCAAAAAAATTAAACATAATGGAAAATTACCATAAAAAAGGGACTTTTTGATCATACTATTCAATACGTTTCAACAAAATTTAACCAAAAAGTTTCCATGAGTAGTTCTCAATAAAATGTAAGAATTTTGTGCAAAAGACCCTTTCATTTGATTGTTGTCATGGAAAGCAAATTTGGAAATAAAGGATTAGGATCATCAAATGTTTTTAGTGACGGCTTTTCTGTACCTTCAGAAGCTTTTTTTTTTTTTTCCTGCAGTTAACACTTGCATTGGAACATAAATACATCAAAGCTAGCATCTTGACTACTCCTGTACACAATAGGCACACGTTACCTGATTTTTTTTTTTTTTTTTTTTTTTTGAAAATACGATAGGCAGTTAGTCAAACTGCTACATCATACACAGAGTTAATTTCTAAAGATAACCATAAAATATGAAACAAAATTTTACAAAAACTCATGTACAATATCCATACGCAGTAAGAAATGAAAAGTTACTTTTTGACAAAATTAATTTCAAACTTCTGTTGCCATGGCAACATGAATATGCCTTAAATATAATGGCTTATTACCATAATAAAGGTCTAGTTCTTGATAAAATATAAAAACTGTGTGAAAAAAACCCGTCAATTTCATTGTTGTCATTGAAACCAAAAGAGTAATAAAAATTTGGGAAAATAAAGGAACAGGGTCAATAAGCATTTTTGCCTCAACTTTACTGTAAATTCATAAGAGGGGGTACCTGTTCCCTTGTTTCCCTGAGAAATCGGCATTTTCTCTTGTTCCCCTAAATCAAAATCCCGATTATCTATGTTCCTATGTTCCTTGTTCCCAAGAATTGCCTTTGTTCCCCTGTTCCTTTCAGTTTTAGACTTTTGTTCCCTTTTTCCAATGAAATAAATGGCCTTATTCCCCTGTTCCCCAAAACCCCTGGGAGGGCCTCATAAGTGTTTATTTTAATTACCCCGCTGAGGCCCTCCTCAGAAAACTGCCTGCCTACGTCAGTACATGTAACTGACGTAATCGGTAAAGTGTTACAAAAGATAACAATGTCAACATGCTGAATTTCAACGAGTTCTAATGAAGATTTTCAACCTTTCGATTTGACTATTTCTTGCAGTGACAAACAAAGGAATTTAATGACCTACCCATATAGATCATAGTATACTTGAGTGCTTGATCAGCCTCTTCAATTTGGGACCAAAAAACTGAAGGTAAATCATTTTATTTCTTGTCTGATTTTTTCTGTCCTCTTTTATTGTATCAGTTTTTTTTTGTTGTTTTTTTTTTTTTTGCAATAAATTGGCACTATCAGGGAATAAAGCTCTTTTGAAAGGTCTAGAAAGGGTTAGGCTAGCAAGAGCACATTGCATTTTATCCGGGTATAATATATAGACCTTACATTT
Source organism: Anodontia alba (assembly GCA_964016985.1). Classification (NCBI taxonomy): domain Eukaryota; kingdom Metazoa; phylum Mollusca; class Bivalvia; order Lucinida; family Lucinidae; genus Anodontia; species Anodontia alba. Next base: position 53,933,010 of record OZ024831.1, read on the forward strand.
AATTACACATTAAGAAGTTGTTTTTTTTTTAATCATAAACCCACGTTCAAATATCACTAAAACAATCCTTGGTTTTCTGGTTCACAATATCGGTTCGTCGTGTGACACTCCCCGCGAAAAAAACGTAAATAAATTTTGTGTGTTTGTTCGGAGCAGAGCGCCCATTGTTAGAATCAATTCAACGTTAGAATATTTTTTTTCTTTCCCTTTATTTGGTCAGATGAAAAATATTTATCAGTTTTGTTTTCACTAGTATATGCATTGTTGACGGGTCATACTACGTGGAAACAGATTTAATTAACACTAGAAATTATATACTCCGGTCTAAAAAAAATGGTCCTCTATTTTAATCAAAAACCACCCTTATTATCTCCCTTGTCATTCAAGAGTTGCTGTTATTAGTACCGGTAGTGACCTTAATTAGAGTCTACAATGTTTGCACAGGAATTCTGTCCAAATAATTGTTAAATCTTTTAGCTCTGCTAACCAAGACAGATACATTCAGGAACAGTGTAGATAATGATGATTTGGTGTTTTACATATCTTTCAACATTATTTAAGTCATACTGGGACAATGAAGAGGTGATAATAAAAGGCTTTGTGCAATGAAGTGCCGTAGTCACGAGTTGACATCTGCCTTTAGCATGCCCCAAGGTTTATAACCCTTTTTTTTCATGCTCAACTCAGCTGAGCATGAAATTTTCTCTGCTAATAAATATGAAAATGCTAACAATAGTTGGCATTTTCATATTCATTAGTAGAGAAATTTTCATGCTCAGCTATGTTGATCAATAAAGAATTCGCAGTCATTAGTAATTTGAAATTTATTAGCAGGACAAACTTCGTGCTCAGCCGAGTAGAGTATGAAAAAAGTTTTATAACCTCGGGACCAGGATTCAAACCCCGGATCTCATGCCCCTGAAGTAAGGAACAGGAGCTGCTTGGCCACCCAGATGCTTTGAAACAGTGTGAATCCAGATGAGATATGATCAGACTGATGGCAAATATCGAATGATGATTTCTTCTAGGATCCCATGAAAATCATTTTGTTGATCTCAGGACATATTTGTCAGATATAAACCTTCCTGAGCTATATGTTCTTTTCCTAAAACCTTACACAGCTCTTGATAAGATGTTTTTTGGTTTTTTTTCATCCAAAAGTACTGATATTTTTTCTTATTTCTCCATGAAAACATATGTTGTAGGTATTCATTAGAAGCACATTGCAGAGATACTTCTAATGAGTACCCATAAAAGATGTTTTCATGGAGAAATAACAAAAATATTTACCAGCTATCCACTCTTACCTAGACCTATGCCTTACATTTTGGTATCAGAAAATACTATTTTTCCAAATGAGATGCAGCTGCTGTTAATCCGATATAAAATGCTACTAAGAATTGGATATCAAAGTATTGCTGGAGGGAATAATGTCTGAATGGGTATTTTGCTAACCAGGCTACATAGCGATGTTAGGTGAAGGGAGGTAAATTTATCAGCTGCTGAATACTGATTATAATGTAAAATACTGATTATAATGCAAAAAGCTTTATAAACCTTGTTGGATATTTGTCTTTTTTATGTGTTTTCATGACTAACAAGTACATTTATTTCACAATGAGTGAATATTCAGATTTCCATAGAGAACATATATATTTTGTACTTGAAACTTTGAGAGCACATTCTTTCCATTTTGAATGGTATTAGTAGGCAGGAAAGCAAACAGGATGTCACAAAAGTTGTCTCCCTTGTGAAAAGTTTCAAGAAGTCCATAAAGTATATCCAGTCCCCATAAATTACAATACTTATTTAGCTGACTATACTTTAAAACAATTTTCCTTTTTTTTTCTGAGAAACCAAGGTCTGACATACCAAGACATATTTTATCAGAAAATAACAGATTTTGTGTCTGCTAACTTCATGATAAGCATGCTAAATGGTAAACTTACCTTTCCCATAAGCAACTGCAGCTCAGCCATCAGCAGTGAGCGTATAGTAGACTTCTGGTTGTTGATATTATCTGAACAGATCAGTTTTTCAGCTTCTTCATACATGCCAAGTAGCATTAGAACCTTGGCAAGTTTTTCTTCTAAACGACATATCATGTTACTATCATTGAGATTCTTCATCTGACACTGGGCCAGTTGGAGAGCTTTCAGGGCCAAGTAAGGCTGAAATTAGCATCAATCAAATAATGATTTGGCATGTTATTAATCATGTCCTGCAGATACCCACTGGAATCACTTACTGAGGCAATTTCAGTGGGTATCCTGATGGTATATTTTGGTGTCAAAATAACAAAAAAAAAAAAATCATCTGAATAATCCCTTTATATAAAGCTACGCGGCAATTTATCAATCTGGTAATGTTTAGCTTTATTCAATCTTAAACATAAACAAATGCCAGGGGACTGTTTATAATACACTGATTTCTTTTATTTCTAGGGGTTAAGAGGAAATATCACCTAGCTGCCCCCAGTGTGTGTGTGTGTGTGTGTGTGTGTGTGTGTGTGTGTGTGTGTGTGTGTGTGTGTGTGTGTGTGTGTGTGTTGGGGGGTGGATACACTTAAATGCAACTATTAAAAACTGTTTTTATCAAGGGGCTTGGTGTGCAGGAAAGCAAACAGGAAGTCACAGAAGTTGTTTCCCTCGACAAAATTTGAAACTGTACAAGAAATCTCCTATCCCTTTATGGCTCGTATGTATCATTTTCCATAATAGATTCTGGCTTGAATTCACAAAGGTTTTACTTATTTTAACCTTTCCACTGCTACAAGTTGAAGTAAATTTAGAAAGATGGCAATGTTTTCATAAGGAAGCTCTTTTTTTCTTTCTACCTTGAAACAGTATTATGCATTTCTATCAAAGCATCTTAGAACTGATAATTCAAATGAAATGCAGGCCTATTCCCATGGAAAAAAAAACAAACAAAAAAAACATATATATTTGTTAATCAGCTAATTTTGATATGTAGGGTAAAAGTCAGTCTTGGGTTATTATCCACAAACCTGTTTCATAGCAATCAGTCTTGTCCCACAAGCTACCATAGCCTCAAGGTGGCTGTGTATATCAATGCCATCTATTTCTACACCATCACCCATACCCCTCTCCCATAGTTCTAGAGCTCTGTGAAGATACTTCAAATATGGTTTCTCTGTTGCCAATGTGAAACAGCTTCCCTGATTGGTTGGTTCTACAGAGCTGTATCTGTCTGGGGTCTTCTGACTGGCTGATGCTGCAGCTATGTGCCTCTTTGGAGTACTCTGATTGGTGTCTCCAGCTTCATCTATTTTAATCTCTGCTTGTTTTCCTTCCCTCTCTTGACTGGCATTCAGCTCCTTTTTACAAAAAGCAATAAAAAATGAGTGAGATTACAAAAAAAAAACAAAAAAAAAACACTTCATTATAGCATCTGGGCATTATCAATTAGTATGGAACCTTAAGCCTTTACCCTGTCTGGGCAAATTTAGCAGATGGCAAACTGATTTTTTTCCCAGTAAATAGGCTTTGATACTTTAAATCAAACTGTCATGAAATGTCAAATCCTATTTTCTGGAAAAAATAAGAAAATTATTTCAAATGTCGTCTGATGAATTTTTCCCAGCATGCTAAGCAGTAAGATTATGAGCAAAAAACGTATGTACCTTCAGAAATGTGCACCATTAAAGACTCTAATTAGCCTGCACATCTTCACAGACTTCACTTGGATAGCTTTGGATCTAAGGCTTCTTCAGGCAGACAGCAAAGACCCTTATCAGACTGCATGAGTGCACAAACTGACCTGAGTCTTTGCTGTGAACACATCAGTTTCTCACATAGCTCTAGTTAAGGTGCTTTTTTTCACTCCAAAAGCATTGAAATTTTTCTTATTTCTCCACGTAAACATATGTTGTGGGTACTCATTAGAAGAGCCTCGCTGAGGCACTGCTAATGAGTACCCACAACATATGTTTCCCTGGAGAAATAAGAAAAATATAAACCTGACACCCACTCTTATCTAGGCCTATCTAAGACTCACTTTGTGGCTCTTGTGTAAAATATAACACACCATAGCTCTTGATAAGATGTTTTTTTTTCAATACAAAAATATTCATATTTTTCTTATTTCTCCATGAAAACATATGTTGTGGTACTCTGACATTAGAAGCACATTGCCAAGGTGCTTCTAATGAATACCAACATATGTTTTTGTGGAGAAAAATTAAAAATATTTACCCGATACCCACTCTTATCTAGACCTATGCGGCACACAGTCTGCACATTTAGCAAGATTTTATGAATTCTGCAGTCACCTTAGCTTTTTATAAGGTTCGTTTTTGTTTTTCAGTCAAAAAGTACCTATATTTTGTCTTAGTTTTCCATGATCAACACCATATCAAATCAAATGGATGAAAAGAAGTCAAAGTCACTGACGAGTGTGACCAGACCTTTCGACAAATATCAAACAATAACCACAAGAATCTATTCAATCCAATTTGGCAATCAGGATAAAAAGATCTTTAAAAACTCTGAACCTAAAAGTGTAATATGAAAATTTAAGCCTGTGACCTTGAAGTCACAGGAAGAGGTGAAGGTGATACTGTAAAAAATTATGGACCAACATATACATGTACCTACAGGCCAACTATGAACAAACTCTTGCAAAGGATGTGGATAATTAATGACTTTTTAAAACTGTAGTGCAATAGCTATTTCTGCATTTTCATATAAACAAGCTAAAATGAAGGAATTTTTGAGGGAGGGAAGTAATTCTTTTTTTTTTCAGAGGAAAGCAATTAAACTGACTCTCTTCGCAAAACTGGTTACTTCTCTTTGTGTAAAAGATGTCAGAGCACTTATTAATTAACCCTTGTCCTGCTGAATAAATTAAGATGCCACATCCACTTCTAATTTTCAGCCAGTCAGATTACTTGATCCAAGTTGTTGATACATATTCACATACATAGCAACAAACAGTGCAGATCCAGATCAGTTGGTTTCTTGATCTGCACTGTTTGCAAATGCAAGGTATATCCGGGTTCAGCAGGACAAGGGTTAATATAGGCAAACTAAAACTGAAGTATTTTTTTAGTGAAGTAAAATTTTTTCAAAGGAAAGCAATTAAACTGCCTCTCTTTGCAAAATTGGTTATTTCTCTTTGTGTAAAAGATGTCAGAGCACTTATTAATTAACCCTTGTCCTGCTGAATAAATTAAAATGCCACACCCACTTCTAATTTTCAGCCAATCAGATTACTTGATCCAAGTTGTTGATACATATTCACATCTTAACAACAAACTGTGAAGATCCAGTTCAGTTGGCTTCTGAAGAAGCAAACTGATCTGGATCTATACTGTTTGTAAAGACAGGGTATATCTGGGTTCAGCAGGAGAAGGGTTAATGTCTCATTAAATAATTTTTTTTTTTTAGGTTCAAATTTTTAGAACATTTACTTTGCTGTCATACCTGTATAACATCTTCATGTGTGATGACATACTTGGTGAAGTTAGCAAGGGCAAGGACAGCCTGAGACTGAGGACTGCTCTCATCTAACCCATCAATCACCTCACTCAAAACTGAATCTGCTGACCTACAAAATTGTTTTAAAAATCCTACAAGCAGGTTCTTTCAATCACAGTTCCAGGTAACAGGGCACATAACAGTTTTCGTATGCCTCTATGAAAGCATCTGTTGTGGGTACTCATAAGAATCGCCTTGCTGATGCACTTCTTATGAGTACCCTCAACATGTTTTCATGGAAAAATAAAAAAAACATCATTACTTTTTCCATAGAAAAAGTACTTTTTCTGGAGCTATGGATTCCAACAAATATCATGGACACACTGAACATGGTAAAGGGTCCACAGCAAAATGGCCAGCTAAAATACAAAAATAAAATTAGCATATACATATATGAAATGCATAATCACAGAGAAGCCTGATATCTACAAATTCTAATCTGGCTTGGTTCATAGATACTGCCTGTTTTCAGAATTCCAGAACATTGTCAATCTGGCACATGCTGAATGCCAATCACAAAATATGACTAAGTTCTCATTGTTAATCTCTAGATAAAGTAACCAGTGGGTCACATACTCCAAAGCAGGCATCACATACTCAAGGCACCACTAACAGTATCAATGTCTGTCCATGATATTAACATTCCATTTAAGGTAACACTTATAGCTGTATACCCTAATAAAGCTTTTGAATATAGGTTGGTGCCATATGGAACCAAATTCCCAAGTATGATGTTCATACCTCAAATAGTCTTCAAGACATAAGGCAAAATTTTTGGAGTGTGAAATATAGGTCAGATAAACCTACATATATTATCAGGTCAATTTTGGTGCCACCTAAAACCATTGTTACCAGTAGATGCTCATACATCAATAGTCTTCAAGATATAAGAAATTATCACTGGAGCACGAAAACCACTGTTACCAGCATATGCTCATACATCAAGTAGTCTCCAAGATAGAAAAAAACACTTCAGCATGAAATATAGGTAACACAGACCTATACATATGACATGGCCAGTCTTAGTGTCACAGGGAACTATACTAGCCCAAGCATGACTATCTTTTTAAATAAGTTACATAAAACACATTAAGCAAGAGAAGACTTCAAACATGTGAAATGACAGTCCTAGATTTTGACCTCCAGCACTGCCCAGGGGCAGAGCTGTCAGGCCAGTATTGAATGTAATAAAATTTGAGAACTGCATGTGTTGGCAGAACACAAATTAAATCCATCAACAGGCCTTGATAATATACGTAACACCTTAAAATTTTTACCAAGGGCAAACTAACATACGTATGCATGATAATTAAATGCCAAAACTACATACCCATTAGCATCAAGGCTCAAGAAACTGAAAATTGCCAATCCGTCCAGTCTTTTTTGGCCGCATTTACTGAGTTGTTTGATGAGGCATTTTTGGTAGCATTTACTGAGTTTGCCAAGATTTCAGTATTTCCCATGACTATTGTTTAAAAAAATTCTGTATAGCCGATATTGTAAATACTGCAACATCAGGTATTGATTTTTTCACATGTCAATCAAATGGGCAGTTACAAATGTACTTATTTTTAACAAGTCAATTAAGCAGCGTTGCAATTATAAGCAGATTGCTCAATGTAATTTCCTGTACACAGTTTGTGTTATGTATTGACAAAAGGTTTGTTTGTTTTCACAGCTCCAGATAAGGTGTAAACTTTAAAGTTGAATATTAGAAAACATGAATTATTATGGACCGAATTTTTAATGTCATTCTGAAGTGAAAATTGGTCCAGCTCTTCAAAAACTAGTCCTGCACCAAAGAACCAGCATTTTCTGAAGCCCTGGTTGGCATGGCGGGGATATAAATGGCAGGTCTTAGATTATAAAATGATCCATACCTGTTTTGGTATAAATTTCCTGTTATGCACATATTTTTGGCCAGCTCTACCATGTATGAAGATTTTTCTATTCCATTCTTCAGTTTATTCACCAACTCAGACAGGATGTAAAACTCTACTACATTGTTCCGGCTGGAAAGAAAATCAACAAAGACATGAATGAACTACATAACCTAGTTAAGTATGTCACATGAAACAGCTTTATGAAATATTAAATAATCACAAGAAGTACAAATATGACTTCTTTTGATAGCTCCACATAATAGGGTACTAGTTAAATATTTTGCTTATTTCTCCATGAAAACATATCTTGTGGTTCCTCATTACAGGCTCCATGAAAAAAAAATAACTCATTAGAAGTGCCTCACAAAATATCTTTTCATAGAATAATAAGAAAAATATTAGCCCTTCTCTTGCTGAACACGACATGCTCTGTCTGAGCAAACAGTGTAGATCCAGATCAGTTGGCTTTGTGCACTGTTTGTCATTAAATATGTAAATTTCTATCATAATCCAGATCATGTACAATGTAATCTGATTCGCTGGAAATTATAAGTGGGCGTGGCATCTTAATTTATTCAGCATGACAAGGGTTAGTACTTCTTGGCTGAAAGAAAAAAGCACCTTATCTCTATACAGTGTAGCTCCAATATATCGTGGTATTGCGGGTCCATAACCCTGAAACCGCAATGTGGTCGGAGCGCGATATAAGTCCCGACATGTACCATGCATGTATAACGGCGTGCATAACACTCGCTCGGTTTGTCGCTGTGGTAGTTTGCTGAGACATCACGGATAAATGGATTCAGTTATGTTGTCACCATATTTCCTAATTAAAATTGGATTAGAATTGCTCAATGGAATAATTTACAATGGTGTGCTATGTCTAACAAGTAATTCCAATCGAAACCAGCTGATAAACTACGTTTGAAAACAAGAAATCATCGGATTGACAATTTAGGACGCCATTTTGGATACTCTGGCGAAGGGAAGTTACTCCATTGTGCTAAGATAACTTGAGTTGCTTCCCTTCGCTTATATTGCGGGCGCAAAAAAAAAAAAAAAAAAAAAAAAGTTAATTTCTTTTTATTTATTTTTTCTATTGTTTTTTTTTTTGTTTGTTTTTTTTGACGCAGTTGTTTTCTTCTGAAATATTTATATCTACAGAAGTGTAAAATAAGCGGACTATGTTGGACAGAAACATCGTAAGGCTACTGTCTTGTAAAATTTGCTGGTGTTGAAAAGGAGGTGGACCGTTTTCCCCTGCTGAGCAAAATTAGTTTGTGGGCATCATTGACTCATTGAGCATTGAGTAGATCTATGTACTAAATGATGATAATGATTACGACAATTACGGCGATATAATTTATTGTTTGCCAATTATAATCAACGTGTGCGCTGATTGACACTAAGTGGATTGTTTATCATATAATACCTGACGCGCGACTTAGCGTCGGGATAGGCGCGAAAAATCAATTACCGGAAGCGGAACGCTTTTTTTTTTCTTTCTGAAGTTAAATAAAACAACAAACATTTTATGCTTTTAAATTTTTTTTATTTTTTTTTTTTTGCTTTTGGAAAATTTGGGAGCCATGGCCTATTCGCGATATACTGGATTTCGCGAAATAACGGACCACGATGTATTGGAGCTACACTGTATATGCTCATAAATATTTGACAGCAGTACTCTTTTTGTTTGCTGGAATTCATTTTTTGTGTCCATAAAGAAGGAAGAAAAGGAACAGAAAATCGAGAAAAATAGAAGAAATAGCAAAAGATAAGAGAAATAGCAAATAACAGTGCAGAAACAGAAGAAATATTAAACTTTAAAGCGCCAAGAAAACCTGCATCTGAAATGTCGTCTGTTAATGTCGTCTGCTGAATATTCTTGCAAACTTTTCAAACCTATTTTTGCATACAGGCAAACAGTGTGGACCCTAATCAGACTGCTCCTAGAGTCCACACTGTTTGCAAAAATGACTTAAAATCACAAGCAGATGACAAAGCAGATGACAATTGTTGTGATTGACAGTTTAAGGGCTAAGATATCCCCTTCCCTCACCTGCTGCAGATCCTTACCAATAGAGCACTGAATTTTTTTCATCTATTACAAAAACCAATGATTTCCAGTCATTACCACAATAAAAACAGCAAAGTCAGTTCTATGCATATCTTTTATTGCTCACTCTCTTTGATGTTAACTGACCCCAAAATGGCATCCATACTTTTGTGACAGTTGTGATTGCATATGAAATTATTTTGCCTTTTACCAGTGGAAGCTGCCATTTCTTGGATCATTAAGGAAAATGGTGCTGTTCTGAATGGAAATGAGTGTAAGTTTGGACTAAGGAACATCTTTAGCTCAGTATGTTTAGCACTTGCCATCTTATACCATGATCTTGCTCTAAATCACGATCTTATACTGTGATCCTGCTCTAGAAAGATTGATTGTGTTGGGGTTTAACGACATATCAACCCTTGTGGGTCATTTTGTGTTGCCTCCCAGAGAAAGGGAGAAAAGAGATAGAAGAGATAGTAGAGGAGATGAAAGAAAGGGACAGGGGAGAAAGAGGAAAATGGATGAAAGTGAAGAAACAGAAGAAATAAAAACATTCCCCCTCTACCCTTACTTGCTACAAGGAAAGCAGGCCTTGCCCAATTGTAAGCCAATATCAGTTGGACGCCCCAGTGACGTAAGATACATGACACCTTCGCCACACCCGACCACCCTCCTAGTCTGGAAAGAGTTCCTCTCATGACTGTAGGATGTTTCTTTGCACAAAGCTTTATAAGATGTCATTGCCATTGTCCCGGAAAAGCTCAGATACTGGGACATTAATGCACTAACATCATATACAAGAACCCTACCATAGTTCTTCTAAAACATAGTTCTGGAGAAGGTATTTTTTCAGTAAAAACACTGATATTTTTCTTATTTCTCTACAAAAACATATGTCGTAGATTCAGGATACTGATAAGAAGCATCTCATTGAGTTGCTTCAAATGAGTACTCACAACATATGCTTTTGTGAAAAAATAAGGCACTACTAATGAGTACCGTAATAATCCTTAGTATTGGGACAGATTGGCCTTTGCAAATAGTGTAGACTCTGATCAAATGCAGCAGATACAGAACACCGCATCTGATCAGGGTCTACACTGTTTGCCATTCATACAGCAATATTTCAGAGAAGTAGTAGAACAGACTATTTCAAATTTTAACCCTTATCCTGCTGATCACGACAACCCCTACCTTTGCAAACAGTGTAGATCCAGATCAGATGGCTTCTGAAGAAGCCATCTGATCAGGATCTACACTGTTTGTCATTCAGTTTGTGAATTTGAACAAAAACATTATATGATGTAATCTGATTGGCTGATAGTCAGAATTGTTTGTTTGTGTTGAGGTTTTACGGCCCAGTCAACCCAATGGGGTCATGTCGAGCGCGGTCAGTTTACCTAACCACACGTTACTGGGCAGGCTTTGTCCTCTAAGCGGTTAACCAGTATTGTGCACATTCTTTCGCCAGAAACTGACAACTGCCCTTCTTGAATCAGCGGAAGAGAGAGAATGACCGTAGAAAATATTTCATGATCAATCTCCACGAAAGAATGTTGCCGCCCTCGGCGGGGGTTGAACCCGCGACCTCCTGGTCTCCAGTCGGACGGCGCATCCAACTGAGCCACCCAGGCCGACTGATAGTCAGAAATGGGTATGGCTAATTAAATTATTTAGCAGGATAAGGGTTAGGATAAGTATGGTAAGTAGGTAAGGTGTCCCAATACTTAGGGTAAATATGGTTTGTTTGTGTTGAGGTTTTACGGCCCAGTCAACCCAATGGGGTCATGTCGAGCGCAGTCAGTTTACCTAACCACAGGTTTACTGGGCAGGCTTAGTCCTCCAAGCGGTTAACCAGTATTGTGCACATTCTTTCGCCAGAAACTGACAACTGCCCTTCTTGAATCAGCGGAAGGGAGAGAATGATGATGATGATGAGTTCAGGTTTAACGACGCATCAACCCATGAGGGTCATTTGCGTCAAAATGGTAAACTAACATGGTTCTGTAATGAAACGGCTATAAAAGTAAGTCATATAAGGGAGAGAATGACCGTAGAAAATATTTCATGATCAATCTCCACGAAAGAATGTTGCCGACCTCGGCGGGGGTTGAACCCGCCACCTGGTCTCCAGTCGGACGGCTCATCCAACTGAGCCACCAAGGCCGGCAGGGTAAATATGGTACCCTTAATATATTTTCTTGGAGATAACTGGGTACCTTTATCTAGAGTTCATCGATCCCAAACAAAACACTTGGCTGAGTTGCGAACAGTGATGATCTTGATCAGACTGCAGCCTGACCTGGGTCTATACTGTTTGCTCATGGAATTCTGTTCCAAGAGATGAGCAGTCCAATGTGGGTCTACTGTCTGCTGAAGGTATCCTGTCTCAACAGATGTACAGTCTTGATGTGAGTCTACACTGTTTGCTCAGATGTTCCTGTCTCAACAGATGTGCAGCCTGATCTAGGTCTACACTGTCTGCTCAAAATATCCTTTCCCAACAAATGAGCAGTCTGTTCTGAAGCTACACTGTCTGCTCCAGAGATCCTTTCCCAGCAAATGAGCAGTCTGTTCTGGCTACACTGTCTGCTCAAGAGATCCTGTCTCAGCAAATGAGCAGTCTGTTCTGGCTACACTGTCTGCTTAAGAGATCCTGTCAGCAAATGAGCAGTCTGTTCTGGCTACACTATCTGCTCAAGAGATCCTGTCTCTTCAAATAAGCAGTCTGTTCTGGCTACACCGTCTGCTCAAGAGATCCTGTCTCAGCAAATGAGCAGTCTGTTCTGAAGCTACACTGTCTGCTCAAGAGATCCTGTCTCAGCAAATGAGCAGTCTGTTCTGGCTACACTGTCTGCTCAAGAGATCCTGTCTCTTCAAATGAGCAGTCTGTTCTGGCTACACCGTCTGCTCAAGAGATCCTGTCTCAGCAAATGAGCAGTCTGTTCTGAAGCTACACTGTCTGCTTAAGAGATCCTGTCTCAGCAAATGAGCAGTCTGTTCTGAAGCTACACTGTCTGCTCAAGAGATCCTATCTCAGCAAATGAGCAGGCTGATCTGGGTCTACATTGTCTGCTCAGGGGTATTTTGGTAATATTTCTTTATTACTTTACTTACCTACTGATTTTCTTCCATGCACTGTTTTCCAATCTCAACAGTTCCACTGGACTCAATTTATGGTTATCCCTCTTGACTATCACAGAAGACAGAGTCCTAGAAATAAACAGAAAAAATTCACCACAGCTCCAGATAATAGGGAGTGTCAGTAAAATATTTTTCCTTATTTCCACACAAAAACATATGTTGTGGTACTTACTAGAAGCATCCCAGTGAGGCACTTATAATGACTACCCACAATAAATGTTTCATGGAGAAATACGAAAAAATAATATGAAATAAATACGTGTTACCTATGAAACAAGCTTAAGCATTTTATGCACTTTTTTTTTTTTTATAAGGTATGCAAAGTTGCGGACCAGACAAAACCTGTTTAAACATAGGTCTGAGGCAAAGTGCACAACATCGACCAATTTTTTTCCATGAAATTTTGTAAATTAGTGTGTCACCGGGTATATGATACTCTTGTACTGCCTTGCATTACAAGCCTGCCTTTTTAGCCACATGGTAGAGTATCCGCCTATCACGCGGATGGCCCAGGTTCAATGCCGGTCGTGGCAAAAATGTTTTTTTACCTGTTACAAGTGTATAAATAAATATTTAGTCTTATAGTAAAAAGAAATTATGCATGTACTCCAAAAATTTATTTTTATAGGCTGATTTCGTCAAAAAAAAAAACAAAAAAAAAAACAACTTGATTTCTCCTTTTAGCTATACCGCGAACGATCAGCTGATCGGCAGTCAACTGAATCACGGCATATCCTACCTTTGTCATGTTGTCAGCAATAAATTCTTCTCCATGCATAATTCCTGTTATGTGCTGTAGGAATGTAATCCATTTTTTTACTAAAAAACTTCAGTATTTACACTTAAATACGCGAAAATGTTGTTTGTTTGTGTTGAGGTTTTATGGCCCAGTCAACCCAATGGGGTCATGTCGAGCGCGGTCAGTTTACCTAACCACACATTTACTGGGCAGGCTTAGTCCTCTAAGAGGTTAATCAGTATTGTGCACTTTCTTTCGCCAGAAACTGACAACTGCCCTTCTTGAATCAGCAGAAGGGAGAGAATGACCGTAGAAAATATTTCATGATCAATCTCCACGAAAGAATGTTACGAAAATGTTTAATGCGAAAGGTCACAAATTAAATATGGCGGCTAAAACGCAGATCAGTCACGCATTTATCCTTGTCAATGTCGTAGAAAATGTATCCTTCTATTTCATTGGCTATGCAATTCATTACAGCCAATGAGATCACTTGCGGCAGCTGACAGGCTTTCCATGTTTGCAGCGGACCGTATCTGATCATCATATTTTTCGGATACCAGGCTGGCAACGGACATAAATTAGCATTGGTTTTCCAGTTCAACATTAAGCGGATACACTCTACTGTAGATTTGGGAAACCAGTCAGCCGCGGCATGCAAATTCTTCTGCATAGTATGTGAGAGACTCACGATACCTACAGTACGAGCTTAAGCTTCGCCACCTGCTGTGCAGGTGGTGACCTGCAAATGGTGACCTGCTTTGCAGGTCGCTTAAGCTCGTTATTAACAATTTTTATAGAAACATGAAATTCACTGATGAACGGCTATGTCGCGACTGCTTGTTGTTTTCAAGAGATGGAGCTAAATGCACAGAATTAACATTGTTTAGCTAAGCATGAAAAGTAGGTCAAGGTTAGTTGATAACAGTGGGCAGGATGCATCACGGCTAATGTGTATGAAGTTTCATTAACCTAGAAGCCTTGGTGTTTGAGAAATGGAGCTAAATGCACAAACTTTTAACAACAAGTAATCCGTAAGTTGCTCCTGCTTGCTAAAGCAGCCACAACAAAAAAAGGCTATCAATGAAAGAATATCATATTTGACCTAATTACCGAACTGTGCTCTTAGGTTTTTCAAACTTACTGGGAACACTCATTCGTGGTAAAATATGTACCTACTAAGGGTACACTATAAAAAAGATCAGAAAAGGACTTATTTGATGATGATTATGCAATTTTTTTTTCTTCTGATTTTCTTTATAAATGCATATGTTGAGGGTACTCATTTGAATTGCATTGACAAGTTGATGCAATTCAAATGAGTACCCACAACATATGCCATTATAAAGAAGTAGACAAAAAGTACACTGCCTCTAATCTGGTCTACGGAATTGCTTGACTGTGGGCTTATAGGAGTATGTGCGGTAATTAGGTCAAATACGGTAAGTAATTTGGGGCATAACAGCAAAACTGTTCTATTTTTGGAATGGTTCAAAAGTAGCATTTCACTGTCTATGCTAAAAACTGCACTTTCTAAAATTATAAAATTGGTTATAATATATAGGTGGTTGTTGCCGAGCAGTGAGTGACCATTCATGAAGGTTTCACTGTTGTATAAGTCAGAAGATAAACTAAATATGTATAAACTTACCTTTGGAGAAAAGTTGTCTCTTGTTTGGCTATTGCCACTCTCTTGAGTTTTACCCACAATGCCACACAGGAAGTAAGATTTCCCTCAAGGAGTGATGTCTCCAGAATGACTTCTACAGCCTTTTCCCATTGTCCTGCTCCAATGTGACAGTCTACTAGTGACTCTACAAATTTACCTACTTCTGGATGTTCATTTATTCTCATCTGTTTCAGAACAGCGGCATCGAGTGTTGTGGCTAGCTCATAATTTTCTTGACGAAAACAGTGTTTAGCTATTTCTCTACATATGTAACCTGTAACAAATCAAATTTTGTTTGTGTTGAGCTTTTACAACCCAGTCAATCCAATGGGGTCATGTCGAGCGTGGTTAGTTTACTTAACCACACTTTTACTAGGAAGGCTCAGTCCTCTAAGAGGTTAACCAGTATTGTGTACATTCTTTTACCAGAAACTAACAACTGTCCTTCTTGAATCAGCGAAAGGGGAGAATAAGTATAGAAAATATTTCATGATCAATCTCCACAAAAGAATTTTGCTGACCTGGTGACTGTCGAACCGAAACCTCTTGATCACCAGTCAGCTGCCTATCCAACTGAGCCACCAAGGCCGGCAACAAATCAAATTGACTTAAACCTAGTAATCTGATTGGCTGACAATTAGAAGTGGATGCAGCATCTTAATTTATCCAATCAGATTTCTTGATCCAGCTTTTTTATACAAATTCACATACTGAATAAAAAAATCTGCAGACCCAGATCAGTTAGCTTCTTCAGAAGCCAGCTGATCTGGATCTACACTGTTTGCAAACACAGGACATATCCAGGTTTAGCAGGGCCAGGGATGATTTAGACTTACCAAGTGAAAAGCTACAAAGTTGTTCTCAGAGAAAACAGATGTCCTCCACCTCCAATATTGTAAGTTAAATACCGAACTTGAAAACAATGTCTGGGTCACCAAAATCTAAACAACTAAAAGGCATGTCTCAATGGTATATCAAAGATGAAAGTCTGCCAATCCACTAAAGAGATATCGCACACATAAGAAAATATGCCAATGCAAATATTAACAGTATCGGCACCAAAACAATATGTCCTTCTTCATCTCCAGTTGGGGGACATATTGATTCATAGATCGTGATAGTGTTTTCAACTTTTGATAACCATCGCCGATAGTCTCTTCAACTATTGATAGTTTTGGAAGTGTTTGTTCCTGTACATTTTCTCTTCCTGTAATACCATTCTGAAACTTATTTGTCCAATCTGATAAAGTATGAGAACAGAAACGACTTCTGCCTTGCAAAAATACTTTGTTAAAATGGTGGCAAAGCTGATATTTGAGAAGACAGTGATGTTAGGTATCTTTAGAGGCAGCCTCGTCTTTATAAAATTCAACTTAATTCATTTGATTTTGAAATACTGATAGTATCGTGATGGTATTAGACCCTTGATAGTAATAGTATCCTGATAGGGGTTTCTCCGATAGTGATAGTATTGTGATATCCATAATTCGACATGACAAGTCAGCTCTACTGATCTCATATCAGCCTAGAGGTATTGTGGATTCTTGACTTCACACAAACTACCAAGCAAATACTGATCAGACTGCATGGATATGCCAATGATCAGAGCCTTCTCTGGGTGCAAGTCATAAGACATAAGGTACATTTTCTCAAACTTCAGATCACCTTTTCAGAAAAGTTGCTAAGGAGGAGAAGACAAGAATTCCGCATAAGGCGTCATCGCACCTGCTGGCGCAAAAGTCACAGGAGCCACAATCAGAATGTGGTTATTAAATAAGTTTATTTCATTCTTAGCAGTGCTTACTTGGAAAACTGGGTTGAAAAAAATGTAGACAAAGTGCCAAGTGGGGCACATATATTCCAGGCCAGTCCCATTCCCTCTAATGGCTATATCTTCAGCACTGACTTTTCGTATCATACAGCCCAATGATAATGGAACATTGACGTAAATGGTGTAAAAATCACTGGAGCATGAAATTTAGGTCAAGGTCACGGGTCAAGGTACCTACTAATTCAGTACATCAAGGAGAAGCACAATGCAAGGTATGGTGGTTGTAGGCCTTATAGTTGAGGAGTTATCAAACATCAACGTAAAATTTGTCAAATATAGGTCAAGGTCACTGGGTCAAGGTACCTGCCAAGCCAGTGCAGTGAGGTGAAGCACTATGCAAGGTTTAGTGGTTGTAGGTCTTATATTTGAGGAGATCCCGAACATCAATATAAAATGTGTCAAAGTCACTGGAGTGCACAATATAGGTCAAGGTCACCAGGTCAAGGTACCTGTCGAATCAGTACATCGAGAAGAAGTGCTATATAAGATTTGGTGGTTGAAGGCCTTACAGTTTAGGACATATGGAAGGATGACGTACACGGTGTAAAAGTCAATGGAGCATGAAATATAGGTCAAGGTCACCCAGTCAAGGTACCTGCAGAGTCTGTACATTGAGGAGAAGCACTATGCAAGGTTTGAAGGTTGTAGGCCTTATAGTTGAGGAGATATTTAACGTTGACGTAAAATGTGTAAAAGGCACCGCAGCGCAAAATATAGGTCAAGGTCACCAGGTCAAGATACCTACCAAGTCAGTACATATTGGAGAAGCACTATGCAAGGTTTGGTAGCTAAAGGTCTTACACTTGAGGAGATCTGGAACGTTGACGTAAATTATGTTAAAGTCACTGCTGCCAAAATATAGGTCAAGGTCACCAGGTCAAGGTATCTGCTAAGTCAGTACATTGAGGAGAAGCACTTTGCAAGGTTTGATGGTTGTAGGCCTTATAGTTGAGGAGATATTGAATGTCGACGCAAAATATGTCAAAGTCACTGGAGCGCAAAATATAGGTCAAGGTCACCGGGTCAAGGTACCTGCCAAGTCTGTACCTCTAGGAGAAGCACTATGCAAGGTTTGGTAGTTGTACGCCTTATAGTTGAGAAGATCTGGAACGTCAACGTAAATTGTGTCAAAGTCAATGGAGCGCAAAATATAGGTCAAGGTCACTGGATCAACATATCTGCCAAGTCAGGAGGTCAGGGAGATGTGTCATGCAAGGTATGATGGTTGTTGTAGAATTGTAGTTGATTAGAATACTAACTTTGACGTAAATGTCGAACTTCGACATAACAGAACTGTTAAGAGACAGACGGACGGACAAACAGACAGACGAATGGAAAAGCGGGCACCTATGTCGCAAAGTCAGGAGGTCAGGGAGATATTTCATACAAGGTTTGATGGTTGTTTAGTCTTGTAGTTGATTAGAATACTAACTTTGACATAAATGTCGAACTTCGACATAACAGAACTGTTAAGAGACGGATGGACAGACAGACAGATGAACAGACAGACGAATGGAAAAGTGGGCACCTATGTCGCAAAGTCAGGAGGTCAGGGAGATGTTTCATGCAAGGTTTGATGGTTGTTTAGTCTTGTAGTTGATTAAAATACTAACTTTGACATAAATGTCGAACGTCGACATAAATGTTGACAGACGGACGGACGAATGGACAGACAAACGGAAAAGCGGACGCCTATGTTGCAAAGTCAGGAGGTCAGGGAGATGTTTCCTGCAAGGTTTGATGGTTGTTTAGTCTTGTAGTTGATTAGAATACTAACTTTGACATAAATGTCGAACGTCGACATAAATGTTGACAGACGGACGGACGGACGGACGGACGGACGGACGGACTGACGGACGGACGGAAAATCGGACGCCTATATTGCACCCTGCTACAAGCAGGTGCGATAATAATTCTGGGATATTTTTTTCTTATTTCTCCATAAAAACATATGTTCTGGGTACTCAGGCCAAATAAAAAATATGCACCACGAAAACATGCCTATATAATTTTGACCCCCGTAAACCCCACTTTTATATAGTAAAACTGGGGCTCATAGGGGTATACATTATTTTTCTTATTTCTGCTCATAGATTGTGGGTACTCGTTAGAATCGTCTCTATCTATGTTTTGAGCAGAAATAAGAAAAATATCACAATTTTTTATCTGAAAATTTTCATTTATTGGTGGTAAAATTTTCAGTATACATGTATTTGAATAGGCATGTTTTCGTAATGGTGTGTTTAGGGTAATCCTTCCCTACCTAATTTACCTGGTGAAACCTAGCAATTTTTTCATGTCCCTCCCCCAGTCACACCCCCACCACTACGCACCCCCACCCCCTTACTCCCTCCCCCACCAAAAAAAAAAAAAATATGTGTTACTGGGATAAATTATTTATGCTACATACATATATTCAGACGAATAGGTATGAAACAAGAGCTGTCGGAGGACAGCGAGCTCGCCTGCTGGGTACATTTTATATTGTAACATTTTTATCATTAAGCCATATAATATAGGTCACACTGACCTAGATGTATTTGTATGTAAATCATTTTGTCACTTAGATATAATAATCCAGGTATGACAATTCTCCATGAAATAGTAATAAAAATAAAAGGCAAAATCACTGAAGCATGAAATATAGGTCACAATGACCTAGATATAGTAAGTGGTCATTCATTGGGTCACATGGAACTAATATCCCAGGTGTGACATTTATCCAACAAATATTCAAGATATAAGGCAAAATCACTGAACCATGAAATATAGGTCACACCAACAGAGATATATTTTGACGTCAATAATCGGGTCACAAGGAACTAATATCCCAGGTGTGACATTTATCCAACAAATAGTATTCAAGATATAAGGCAAAATCACTGAACCATGAAATATAGGTCACAATGACCTAGATATAGTAAGTGGTCATTCATTGGGTCACATGGAAGTAATATCCCAGGTGTGACATTTATCCAACAAATAGTATTCAAGATATAAGGCAAAATCACTGAACCATGAAATATAGGTCACACCAACAGAGATATATTTTGACGTCAATAATCGGGTCACAAGGAACTAATATCCCAGGTGTGACATTTATCCAACAAATAGTATTCAAGATATAAGGCAAAATCACTGAAACATGAAATATAAGTCACACCAACAGAGATATATTTTGACGTCAATAATCAGGTCACAAGGAACTAATATCCCAGGTGTGACATTTATCCAACAAATAGTATTCAAGATATAAGGCAAAATCACTGAACCATGAAATATAGGTCACAATGACCTAGATATAGTAAGTGGTCATTCATTGGGTCACATGGAAGTAATATCCCAGGTGTGACATTTATCCAACAAATAGTATTCAAGCTATAAGGCAAAATCACTGAACCATGAAATATAGGTCACAATGACCTTGATATAGTAAGTGGTCATTCATTGGGTCTCATGGAACTAATATCCCAGGTGTGACATTTATCCAACAAATAGTATTCAAGATATAAGGCAAAATCAATGAACCATGAAATATAGGTCACAATGACCTAGATATAGTAAGTGGTCATTCATTGGGTCACATGGAACTAATATCCCAGGTGTGACATTTATCCAACAAATAGTATTCAAGATATAAGGCAAAATCACTGAACCATGAAATATAGGTCACAATGACCTAGATATAGTAAGTGGTCATTCATTGGGTCACATGGAACTAATATCCCAGGTGTGACATTTATCCAACAAATAGTATTCAAGATATAAGGCAAAATCACTGAAACATGAAATATAGGTCACAATGACCTAGATATAGTAAGTGGTCATTCATTGGGTCACATGGAACTAATATCCCAGGTGTGACATTTATCCAACAAATAGTATTCAAGATATAAGGCAAAATCACTGAACCATGAAATATAGGTCACAATGACCTAGATATAGTAAGTGGTCATTCATTGGGTCACATGGAAGTAATATCCCAGGTGTGACATTTAACCAACAAAAAGTATTCAAGATATAAGGCAAAATCACTGAACCATGAAATATAGGTCACAATGACCTAGATATAGTAAGTGGTCATTCATTGGGTCACATGGAAGTAATATCCCAGGTGTGACATTTATCCAACAAATAGTATTCAAGATATAAGGCAAAATCACTGGACCGTGAAATCTAGGTGACCTTGACCTTAAAATGTAGGTCACCATGACCTTCACTCTCTTACACTTAAACTGATGTCACATAGTTAGCTGATGTATAACCAGTTGTGTCTATAACCTGTAGGCATATAAGATTTTACAAATGTGTCCTAGATTTTGACCCCTAGCCCCACCCCAAGGCCCACCCTGAGGTATGAACCCAGGGGTATGTTCTTTTGGAATCTCAGAAGACTCGTCCAGGTACCCAAATTCTAAATATGAATGCTCTATGAGGAGTGAAAGTCAAGATATAAGAATTTGAAAAACTTTAACACAGTATTACAAAGGTGTCCTAGATTCTGACCCCTAGCCCCACCCAGGGGCATGAACCCAGGGGTTTATTCTCTTGGAATCTCAGAAGACCCTCCAAGGTACCTAAGTTCCAAATTTGATGCCTCTGTGAGGAGTGACTGTTGAGATATAAGCATTTGAAAAACTTTAACACAGTGTGACGGGAACGGGAACGCAAACGCAAACGTGGACGACCGGGGTGACTACAATAGCTCTCCTTGTACTTTGTACAGGCGAGCTAAAAACAGTGCAGACCCAGATCAAACTGTTCCTATAGGAGCAGTTTGATCTTAGTCAACATTGTTTGCCATTCCATCAGTACTTTTTGATACATCAAAGGACAGTCAGACTTGGTAAAATTTTATGTGAATTATGGTGCTAAGTCCAAATACATCTGGTAATTAAAATAATATACATGTAATTCTACATAAACTAGAAATGTGTTCAAAGGACACGGGGTACCCCTATCTGAAAAACTTACATGCAAATTGCTATAAACGCCTGAAAAACTTAAACGCAAATTGCTAACACCATCTCGGACCTGGACGGAGACGGACAGACATGGGTAACACTATATGCCCTTTCCACCATTCTTCGAATGGCAGGGACATAAAAAAAAATAGTAAAAAATTCTAACGAGTACCAACAACATATGTTAATATGGAGATTTTGAGAAAATTATCCCAGAATTATCATCAAATACTTCTCCTTAACAAGCCCTATGTATTTTGAAGCAGCTATACTTACTGCAGTTGCATCTGTGGATATAGAGAGCTTTTGCTGACAAAATGGTCTTGGCTGCGTCTAAACTAGCTTCAAACTCAGCTGCCACAGTACACACACTGTCACACAGGGCGGGATCTGTTGTACCTAGAATTTAAGGCAATACATATGTACATGTAGTAATAAAAAACACTGCAAAACATGGCAGGATATTTTGCCACAGGCAGTGAGTTCCATCCTCTGCCACCACCCTCCCCCCCTACCCCTCCCCTCCTCCCCCCCCCCCCGCTCCCACCGCAACCTCCTCCACACTCCAACCTTGGACTACTGCCTGCCTGTTTGTTTGTTTGTGTTGAGGTTTTACAACCCAGTCAACTCACTGGGGTCATATCGAGCGCTGTCAGTTTACCTAACCACGTTTACTGGGAAGGTTTATTCCTCTAAGCAGTTAACCAGTTTTGTGCACATTCTTTCGCAAGAGAACTGCCTGCCTGTCCTTTGGTCTTCCATCCATATGTTACATGCATCCTACACCTGTCATTCAACTTAAAAAATTAAATACCATATTAACTATAAGTATTGGAACACCATAACTCCTTACAGACCCCGTTAAGTAGCCACTGTTTGCAAATAAAAGATAATTTTGCTCACAATAATCTCACTTTTCTTCTTGATGTTCAATGCAAAAATTGAAAGTGATATGAGGTAGAATTCTGCATTCATTGCACAAAAAAAAAAGCAAACACATTTTTTATGGACTTTCAGCGGTTTCTAAATTTAATATGTTACAAAATATGTACAAGTATTTCATAAATTCATAGCAATTTAAGTTTGTGTGTTTTCTATTATAATAACTACTAGCTTTGTCCTTATGAACCATTTTAATTGATCATCAGCCACTTTTGCCTTTTGTGACTGATGGTAGGAAAGAATTTTCATAGTTAACTTTATAATATCAGAAAATTCTAATTTTAGTAACATATTTTTTCTTACTTTTTATTTTAATAGATAAGTTCTAAAAACTGAAAAAGTATCAGTCTATTTGGATAATGTTAAGACTTGTGGTGAATAATGACGAAGAACTTTGTTAAAAATAACCTGAAATAAGTACCTGGAAAAGGATTAAAAATAATAATGAATATATTTTCTACATGTCGAATGTAGGAAAGAAAGTATCAGGAAAAAAAGTATCCGGAAAAAAAGTATCGGAAAAAAAAAATCCGGAAAAAAAGTATCAGGAAAAAAAATAAGTCTCAGTTTCATGTACAAAGGATAGATAAAAGGCTATGTAATGTCATCCTAATTAATCTTTAATTGCATTTTGATCATTCAGTACCAAAATTCAGTGTTAATCCTGACTGATGGTAAGGTTTTTAATTGCACTTTGATAATTCAGTACCAAACTTTGGTACCAATCATAATCATGTTAATCCTGATTGATGGTAAAGGTCAATGGTAATTAAATTGTTTACTGTTTGTTGATTGTTTTGTTAATTTATTATTGACTTTAATGAGTTTGTTTGAAATTATCATTGCTAAACAAAACAATTATATGCAGACATAATCTTAAATGGTCTTTAAAGTACCCTATGATCAAGTAAGTGCAAACATTCATATTTTGTTAAAATGATTTTATTTCTGATTTTTATTTTTGATTGATAATTTGCATGTTTATCACAAAAATCACAATTTGTAAATTTTGGATAAAGTATAATCCCATTGGTAGAAATTAACATATGTAAATTGTTAATACATGTATATAAGCTGAAAAAGTTAATTTTCTATCAGTATATTGTGTGCAATTTTTTCATATGTGCTTATCTATATAAGAAAAAATGGAGTTAATTACAACTTCTAAAGGTGGACTTAAGTTATGTTTTGAGGGTTTTATGTATACCAAGGCCTATACTAGAAAGACAAAAGTGTGGTGGAAGTGTTCCAAGAAAACTAGCTTAGGGTGCCGTGCTACTTTGAGTACTGCACAAGACCACACAAATCCAGTTCCTGGGCAGCCACACAACCATCAAGCGGATGAGACAGATGTGGTATATGTTAAACATAGAAAAAACATGCGTGACCAAGCTGCTTCTTCCTTAGACAAACCATCCCAGATCTTTGCCCAAACAGTTTCCCAGATGCCGCCTGAGGTTCTATCATTCTTACCAACTGAGGAAAACGTGAAACGTAGTTTACGTTACCAGCGTCGTACACCTCCTGTTCCACAGAATCTGTCAGAATTTGTCATTCCAGACGAATGGACAACAACTGCCGGTGTCAACCAAGAACCCTTCCTTCTGTATGACAATGGTCCTGACAGCAATTCCCGAGTTATAGCCTTTGCTACAGAGGCTGACCTACGCCGACTATCTGCAGCTGATACTGTTTTCATGGACGGAAACTTTGCCATGGCACCTAAACTATTCTCCCAACTTTATGTTCTTCGAGTTTCTTTCGGAGAAACGTCTGTGACATGTGTTTATGCGCTCTTACAACACAAAACTCGCGCTGCCTATGATGAGTTGTTACAGGCAATAGTTGATAAATGTGAAGCCATTGGATTAGTCATGAACGTTCAGACAATTATCACAGACTTTGAGGAAGCTGTACTGCGTGCTGTAGCAGGTGTGTTTGGTCGCGATGTTAACAGCAAGGGGTGCTTCTACCATTTAACACAAAGTACCTGGAGAAAGATTCAAAGCCTTGGACTAGCTCAACATTATAAGTCCAATGAAGATTTCAGACAGTTTTGTGGCATGCTTGATGGATTAGCTTTTCTGCCACATGCTGATGTTCAACAAGGAATAGAGTATTTAAAGACAATTGCTCCGGCTGAAGCTACAGACCTTGTGGCATACTTCGACAAAACATATGTTAGTGGTACATTCAGGTTACTTCCAGGTGACAACAATATTATTCGTGTGCGACATGTTCAACCGCTCTACCCACCTGTAGTCTGGAGTGTCCATGAGGCTACACTGAACGACAGTCTAAGGACAAATAATGTGTGTGAAGGATGGAATAATAAATTTCTTAATCTTGTTGGACACTACCATCCATCAGTTTGGAAACTAATCCAGTGGTTCCAAAAAGAAAATGCTACCGTCAGGACAGTGATCCAACAGGATGCTGTTGGAAATCCTCCCAAAAGGCGTGTTAAAAAAGGACTTGAACGCTTGCAGCATCGTCTAAGAACTCTTTGTGAGCAGTACAATAGCGGCAATAAAACTCTTCCAGAATTCCTTGAAGGAGTGGGACACAACATACGCATTAACAAACACTATGAAATCAATGAGTGAATAAGTGCAAGAATACAATAAAAATCTAGTGCTCATTTGAACACTTTGAACACATTACGAAAACATGACTATACAAATACATTGTAAACTTGATCGTCGAAAAAACAAAAATATAGATTGAGGATACTTATTAGAACCACCTCATTGAGGCGTTTCTAACGAGTACCCACAATCTATATTTTAGAGCAGAAATAAAAAAAACATAAAGTATACCCCTGCAAACCCCAGTTTTACTATATAAAAGTGGGGTTCAAGGGGGTCAAACTAATATAGGCGTGTTTTCCAATCATGAGGTTTAAAGGCCCTCTCAACACTATTTAGGTCATTTTGGACAAATACTTTGTGCGGTCACTTTCATTTGCATGGAGGCACAAAATGCTTAGGTTAGTAAGGTATTGTGGTGAATGGTGAAAAGAGAGATAGCTCAAAATGAGGAATTTCTCTTTTTACTAAACCAGAAAAGTAGACTTCAGCATCAAATCTATGATAATGTTGTATTGATATATTGCAATTAAAAACACATTGTTCACACATGTCTTTATTACATCATTACGTTAATTGGAGGGTTAACATCCCTGTCTACACTATATAGGTCATTTCGGAGACGTTGCTACTAATTTGTGGGACTGTTACCCGACATTGAGATGAAATATCATCTCAAGCCCTGCCGCCCAATGAAACCCAAATAGGGTTCATGAGCATGGACTTTAGCTTGTTTAATTGGAGGTCTAACATCCCTGTCTACACTATATAGGTTCTTTTGGAGAGTTGCTTCCAGCTTGTGGGACTTTTACCCAACATTGATATGAAATGACATCCCAAGCCCTGCCACCCAATGAAACCCAAATAGGGTTCATGAGCATGGAGATCCGACTTGCACACTTAGCTCAAATGAGGAATTTCTCTTTTTACATCCCTGTCTACACTATATAGGTCATTTTGGATAGTTGCTTCTAACTTGTGAGTCTTTTATGAAACATTGAGATGAAATGACATCTCAAGCCCTTTTATAAGGTAAGGATTACAGAGATAGGTTGCAAAATTTATTATTAAACTGAAAAGTACTAGTAAACATACAAAAGGATCCTAATCATCATCTCATTGTAACATCAGAGGCGAATCTGGTTAAAACTGATACTTTTTTTCCGGATACTTTTTTTCCTACTCAAAAGTGATACTTTTTTTCCGATACTTTTTTTCCTGATACTTTCTTTCCGATTACCTACATGTCAACTATCAGTCATTGATTAGTCAATTTTACAAATTGATGATTGACTAATAACAGTGCAAAAATAAAACTTTTTGTATATTCCTTTTCCATTTTTACACTGATCTGAAGCCATACTGCCGGATAAAAAGAGTACTGAGTACTACAATAATAAGGTATTGGGACAGACAATCTGATCAAACAGTGCAGACCCAGATCAGATGGTGCATAATGCAGGTCTACACAGTAGGCCACTCATCCAGCAGTTTTTAGAAACATCATCAGGTAGTACAATAGGCTTGTTCAAATTTTAGGACAAGTATGGTAAGAAGTTAAGATGTCCAATATTGAGAGAAATATGATACTTATTAGTTAATTTTGTGCCAAAACATAGAGGTACTTATACATGTACCTTGTAGATACTCACTGAAATCATCTCGCCAAGGTAATTCTTATCAAATATCCATACTTTTCGGTTGAAAAAAAAAAAAAAAAAAAAAGAGTCTTATCTGGAGCTAAGCTTATAATATTCACAAAGTATGTAAGAGTTTCCCCAGGACATCATAGCTCCCCTGAATGGCAGCTTATCTGTCAATGGTACCATAGCTCTAGATAAGAGGGTGCATCAGGTAACTATTTTCCTTATTTCTCCATGAAAACATACATTGTTTGTTTGTGTTGAGGTTTTACGGCCCAGTCAACCCAATGGGGTCATGTCGAGTGCGGTCAATTTACCTAACCACACGTTTTGTTTGTGTTGAGGTTTTACGGCCCAGTCAACCCAATGGGGTCATGTCGAGCGCTGTCAGTTTACCTAACCACACGTTTACTGGGCAGGGTTAGTCCTCTAAGCGGTTAACCAGCATTGTGCACATTCTTTCGCCAGAAACTGACAACTGCCCTTCTTGAATCAGCGGAAGGGAGAGAATGACCGTAGAAAATATTTCATGATCAATCTCCATGAAAGAATGTTTAACCACACGTTTACTGGGCAGGCTTTGTCCTCTAAGCGGTTAACCAGTATTGTGCACATTCTTTCGCCAGAAACTGACAAATGCCCTTCTTGAATCAGCGGAAGGGAGAGAATGACCGTAGAAAATATTTCATGATCAATCTCCACGAAAGAATGTTGCCGACCTCGGCGGGGGTTGAACCCGTGACCTCCTGGTCTCCAGTCGGACGGCGCATCCAACTGAGCCACCGTTGTAGCATGGCTCTTGATAAGATGCCTTTTTCAATCCATAAGTGTTGATATTTTTCTTATTTCTCCACTGAAATAGATGTTGCGGGTTGAATACCGACATGTTTTTGTGGAGAAATAAGAAAATTATTTACCTGTTATCTGCTCTTATCTAAACCTATGTTGTAGGTACTCATTAGAAGTGCCCCATATATGCTTTCATGGAGAAACAAGAAAAAAAATCCATATATTTTTGTTTAAAAAAAGCATTTTATCTGGAAATATATAAAAACTATCCTAAATTTTCACCTGTTATACATGTACCACAGTATCAGGACCTATGTGGAAACATACCTTCAGAATTCTGCATCACTTGGTATACCAATAGCAATTTCTTGAAGTAAGCCATCAACAATGTCTGGTAGATCTTTGAAATATCTTCTTTTTTAACAGCACACTGCACATTTGCAGTCTTCTTTTTCAGTCCTTCAATATTCATAAGCAAGGTTTTGGAAATTTCAGTGGCATTATGTACACAACTGACAAGTACTTTTATTATTTCGGGAGGAAAATGTGATAATTCAGAAGTTTTTGTTCCTAATAAACTACAAACAAAATAGAAGCTTGAATGCAGAAGGCCGACCTCATTCTGTGTTAAAGAACCTAAAAGTTTTGCCATATTTCTGCCTTTGTCATCAGTCAATTTGTTAAATTTTGAAATACTCCTGTTATCATATTTAAAGACATCTTCCTTTGATTTATGTCTTTTAGCATGATCACTCTGAGACTTTTTCAGAGATTTCTCATCCTTTCCTGCTTTGAAACTTTCTCCTTTTGACATTAAAGCTTTTACTTCTATAGCCAATTTATAAAGCTGAAATGCAATCTCTACTATTTGTTTCACATTTGTTGAGGTATCAGAAACAATATCGGAAGAATTAAAATCATTGAATACAGCTCCTACCATATCAGTACTTCCAACCTTAATTAGATGTTCTACAAACATAAAAAATACTTTAAGACATAGGAAGACTGTATCTTTAGAATTCCTAGATTTCAAATGTTTAAGTATATCAGAAAATATCTGAATAGAAAGTTTATTACAATTTTCAATAATATTTCCATCTGTTGGTTCTTTGTTTACAGACAACACTTCCAACATAATATACTGAATTCTCTCTGTGAGCATATCCAAATTTGGTAGAAGACACAGAAACATCAGAGAGGAGTGTTGAAGTTGGAGTGCAGTTTCTATAGCGAGTTTGCCATCTTTTTCTGATCCAAGACGATGTGGCAGGTTCCATATAAAAGCAAAGAAACTCTGAGTGATTCTTTCCCCTGCTGTTGGCAAAGGGGTCATCCCCGACAAGAAGGTAAGCATATGTCTACTGATGTTCAGGATGTCTACAGCATAGTCCTGCAATGATAATACCATAGCTTTAGATAAGGTCATTTTTTTTTATCATTATTTTTTTTTCTTCAAAAAAACATTTAATATTTTTCTTGTTTCTCCACAAAAGATATTGTGGTACTCAGAAGTACTTCAATGAGGCACTTGTTATGAGTACTAACAACATCTGTTTTCATGCATAGTTCTTGATAAGATGTTTTTGTTGTTTTGTTGTTTTTTTTTCAATCCAAAACTTATTTCTCCACGAAAACCTATGTTGTGGGTACTCATTAGAAGCACCTCAGCGAGGCACTTCTAATAAGTACCCACAACGTATGTTTTCATGAGAAATAAGAAAATATTTACCTGACAGGCTGACACCCATTCTTATTTAGACCAATGTTCATGGTTAAAAAAAAAAAAAATATCAGAATGCTTTTTATGTAGAGCTATGCATAGTTTTCCAGATAAGATTTTTCAATCAAAAATGTTGATATTTTTCTTATTTCTCCATGAAAACGTATGTTGTGAGTACTCTTCAGAAGTGCCTCATTGACAGTCAGGAGCATACTGTTAACCTCCACAAGTCCATTTTTTTTTAACTTAATACAGTTAAATTATTTTAGCACTTAAGCATGTATAACTTGTTTAAGTTATATGGTCATTTTTCACCTTCATATTCTTGAGTTCTCATAATTTTTATGTACAGGTAGTTAATTTTTGCTGATGGATTGCTTACAAAACTTTATGGTTAAGCACGAAAACTCTGCACGCATTGTCTAGAAACTTGTATGCAAGGATCTTGAAGATCAGGAAAAATGCTACTTTATAACTTGTAACAATTACTTTAGAATGTTGTTTACTAATTTTACCTTGACATAAATAACTTGAGACATAATCTAAACAAGATATTCTACAGCCTCACTCTGAAATTACTGGTAGATAGGTGACTTTATACTGTTCAGTATTAAGTTAAAAAAAAAAATCTTGTAGAGGTTGACTGAGGTGTATGTTATAGATAAACCATGGTTATTGTCGAGGTTTTGGGTATACTGTAAATTATACCATAGTTTGGTGACCTTTCACTGTCTGACCCCAAACGAGGCGGAGCCGAGTTTGGGTCAGACAGTGAAAGGTCACCAAATTATGATATAATTTACAGTATTCCCAAAACCGAGACAATAACATGGTTTATCTGTTTTAACCAATGTATGGGACTGTTTTTGTTTTTGTTTTTTTTTTTCTTACAAAAACAATCCTTTTATTTATTTAGTATATTTTTTTCTACTTCTTTACTTTTATTTCTCTTTTTTTTATTTTTATGGTAAAGTGGTAACAGGCTGTCTGATAAAATGCTGTACCAGTTGACCTTGTGTACTAAAAAGGATGAAACACCCCACCTTTTTTGAATTAAACTAACTGAGGTACTACTGCTAAAATCTGATTGGTTGCAACCTTGTCAATCACAAGAAATTACATCAGCATCTTAATTTGGTCAAACTTTGTTGCAATCTGGTTGGTCAGCTGTAGCTTTGGTCATTATAATATACTCCAAGACAGACTGTCTGGTTTCATGTGTTTTATTCAACAAAAAATGTCATTTTTAAATAGAAAGTTGCTCAGTGCAGAAGTAAATTTGAAGTTCCTCTAACCTTTACCACTCTCTGGATAATATCAGCAGACAATATACATGTATTTGATGATACTTTCTTAGTTTTTCCAGCCAACAGAATTTGACATTTCTTGCAAACTGTCTCTAGTTGAGACAATGTACATGAAATGTCAAATCCAGTTACCTGAGAAAAAAAATAAGAAAACTATTTAAAAAATGTCATCTGCTGAAAACTGATGGTTAGCACTCTGGACATTTTCAGCAGACAACATATTGGTGATAGTTTATTTTTTTCCATTAAACATTTGACATTTGGAGACAATTTGCATGAAATGCCATTCTATTTTCTAGGAAAAAATACGAAAATGTTCAAATTGTCTGCTGAAACAAAATTCAACATACAACGTTTTGAAATATTTTTCTTATTTTTCCCAGAAAACAAAAACCTGTTTTGTTTTGGGGGGACAATATCAACTTGTCATCGCCTGCGGAATTAGCCCAGAGAGTGAAAAAGGTTAAGGCGCCCTGATGTATTGACAGTCATTCATTCTAAAGTACACCTGTGAGATCTATAAATAAAACCATGAGTTAATTTTCAAATCTGAAAATTATCCCATGGTCCAGCTATGGTATAATTTTCGGTTATTGAGATTTAACCTTAGTTTTATTTACATAGAGACTATGGAACATCCATTGGTTAAGTCTTAGTTATACCATGGTTCGTGCGCATGTACGATGCGATAATGCACGAGCGTCAGCGAGTGCATTATCGCACGTACATGTGCAGAACCATGGTATAACTGACTTATCACATTTGCAAGCATGTAGATCATCTACGTCGCGAGATATTTCATGTTGAATGTTGGGAATTTAGGCCACTATGTGATAACTAATGATAACAATAATATATGTGCTGCATCAAGCTAAAAAGTGCCTTCATATCTGTGCATGCACAGAAAATCATCCGGGCCTTTGCTCTCCATTCATAACATTCTGCAGTATGCAATTATTCTTTTAGTGGACGTTGAAGGACCCATCAGACTGCATGGATGCGCAGGCTGATCTGGGCCTTTGTTGTCCACATATGCCTGAAGACAAGTTTTCACATGGCATGCCATATATGTTTCCATAGAAAATAAGAAAATTATCTATCTGGGCCCAGTTGTTCAAAGCGCCATTAGCTTATCAAGCTTGTTAGTGGTCAAAATATTAACTGTTCTAGTAAGTACAATATCTATTTCACAGGCATTTTTGCTGAAAAAATGCGAGTAGCTTTTGCATTTTTCAACAAAAATATTAGTATATATGCCATATTTAATGATCAAAATTTTAACGATATGTTAACTAACAAAATTGTTAAGTTTTGAACAGCAGGATATATATATACTGGATACTCTTCTTATGCAGTGTTATCCGAAAGTGTGGATAAATTTACTGTCTATAAATCTGACAAACAATAAATTTACCCTTGTCATGCTGAATAAATCAAGATGGCACCCCACTTTTAATTTTCAGCCAATTAAATCACTTGATCCAGGTTGTTGATATAAATCCACATACATGTACCTAATGACAAACAGTGCAGATCGAGATCAGTTGGATTCTGAGAAGACAACTGATCTGGATCTACACTGTTTTGTTTGCAAAGGCAGGCCATGTCCGGGTTCTGCAGGACTAGGGTTTAAAAACAAAGATATACAATGATAATCAAACAGGACGTGTGCAAGCTTGATATTGACTAGTTCTTTTATATTTCAAATGAAGGACAGGGCTTGTGGGGAGGAGAAGTGAAGTCAGAGATGATACATCATGTGAGTAGGGTTGCAACAGAGATTACCGGGTATACGCAGAACAATTTTCAACGGAAAAGTGTTGATATTTTTCTTATTCTCCACAAAAACCTATTCTGTGGGAACCCAAGTGGTAAAGGCTTTTGACCAACAATTTATGTTTGTTTGTTTGTGTTGAGGTTTTACGGCCCAGTCAACCCAACCAACAATTTATGTAATTTACTACAATCATGGGTTTGAATGCCACTTGAGTTGTAGGAGTTTCCAATCATATCATCTTATACTCGATCTACCTTGTTTTTTTTGTTTGTTTTTTATTTTGTTTGTTTTTTTTTTTTAACTGGGTTTTATGGCCCTTTTAAAGAATATTTCACTTATATCGAGCCAATCGTTCATCAAAGGTGGGCGAAAACCGGACAGCCCGGGGAAAAAACCACCTGACCATCTGTAAGCAGAACTTGGCTTTCCCACATGTGACCCGAGCGAGGCTCAAACCACAGCAGTGAGAAACCTAATGGATTAAGAGTCAACTCTCCTATCCACTGGGCTACGAGGGCCCGCCGATCTACCTTGTTTACATGTGTGTATAAAATGAACAGAAAAGATATGAATAAGGCTGTAAAAACACTAGCACACTGGGATACATGTATCTCTGATACTCTTCAAGAGTTGACCCCTTCTCAGAAGGGAGGCAACAAAAAAATGTTTTTGGCAGAATTGTCTCCCTGAAGTTGTATCTATTTCCCTTAACTACCGCCTTAACCCTTGTCATGGTAAATAAATTAAGATACCACACTCACTTCTAATTTCCAGCCAATCAGATTACTTGATCCGGGTTTTTGATACAAATTCGCATATTTAATGACAAACAGTGCAGATCCAGATCAGTTGGCTTCTGAAGAAGCCAACTGATCTGGATTTACACTGTTTGCTAAGACAGGTCATGTCGTGTTCAGCATGAGATGACAGGGCATGTCGTGTTCAGCATGAGAAGGGTTAAGGACATTACGATAATTTACCTTGTGCTTTACACTGTTCAGTATGTGGTAGACCAACTTGGGGACTGTGTAGTCATCATCTAGAGTCAGTTTATCCCATACTCTAATGTAGCAGGCACAACATTGTTCAGCAGCAGTCAGAAGTTTTCTAATGCTGGTTTGGTCTGTCAGATTCTTCAGCTTGGAAACACAGGCATGCAAAAACTGTATGGTAAAGTTGCCATAGCCTTTGGCTTCGGTGCTGTGCAGTGAGGCTCCCTCAGCCAGTACAGGCTGCAAGAATTCCTATAAAATAAAACACCAGTATTAGAAACATAGCTCCAGATAAGACGGCACATCTGACAGGTAAATATTATTCTTCTTTCTCTATGAAAACACGTTGTGGGTACCATAACTCTAGATAAAAGTGGGTATCTAGATATTTTCCTATTTCTCCATGAAAACATTATGTTGTGGTTACTCATTAGAAGCACCTCAATGAGGAGCTTCTAATGAGTACCACAACATTTGTTTTCATGGAGAAATAAGAAAAACAGCAACACCTCTGTGTTGAACAAAGCACCTTATCGAGAGCTGCGGGGTACTCATCAGAAGAGCCTCAGAGGTGTGTCATTTGGAATAAGTAAGACAACTTCTTGTTTTGCCTTCCCTCACACCAAATCCTTTCTGATAAGTAGACCTACTCTTAACCCTTGTCCTGTTGAACCCGGGTTACCCTGCCATTGCAAACAGTGTAGATCCAGATCAGTTGGCTGCTGAAGAAGCAACTTATCTGGATCTATACTGTTTGCCATTAAGTATGTGAATTTATAGCAACAATCCGAATTAGAAGTGGGCATGGCATCTTAATTTATTCAGCAGGAAAAGGGTTAAGAAAAGAATTTGCTTCCCAAGAATCCCTTTTCAGAGGGCAGGCAAAACAAGTTCAGATAGGGTTGCCTCCTCCCTGAAAGTGTATAGTTAGTATAATATATCCACATTTTAACCCTTGTCCTGCTGAATAAATTAAGATGCCAAGCCCAAATCTAATTGTCAGCCAATTAATAAATTAAGATGCCAAGCCCATTTTTAATCAAATTACTTGATTCAGGTTGTTGATACATATTTATATACTGAATGACAGATCCAGATCAGCTGGCTTCTGAAGAAGCCAACTGATCTGGATCTGCACTGTTTGTAAAGGCAGGATATATGCTGTTTAAGCAGGACAAGGGTTAAAGTAATCTGTATATAAAAGGTTTTAAATGTGGATCTATCTATCCTCTCTTATCGTAGGTTTACATAAGCCTAGGCTCCGGAATGTGGTTGCATTCTTATATAGACAGCAACCACTGATTATGGGTTTAAATATAGGAAGTGGCTAGAGGTCCAGCACTGTACATTTAGCCTCAAAGACTATAGAGGTCTGGAAAGGACCTTTCAGGGATCAAGCTGGCTCAGAAATTTAGGGAGAAGTGACTTCTCCCTCCAGACAAAACAGGGATAAGTTTTATAGGATGAGGGAGAAGTCAAGACTCCATTCACCTATTGCCTTGCTGAAAGCTCGACAATTTAGGACTCGACTCACTTTACTGCATTGTCTTGGGAATTTTTACCATATTGTCTTGGGAATTAACAAAGAGGGAAACAAATTTTACTGTAAACCTGTTCATTCTTACTTCTAAACCAATTAAATGATGCAAAGTAACACAGACATGAGTAGGGCAAATACATTATATCTGGACACATAAGTTCATTCATATCGTTTTGGAAATTGACAATTCTTTTGAGTAGATACAGTCAAAACATCAAGGTCTGTGGCTTGGTAAGTAAGCTATAAACATAATGATAATAATAAATTTGTTAAACTAAAGTGTCTGCCAACTTCTAAACTTATTTGTTTTGTTTTTTTGCACTTTTAATGATGTTTCTGGCCAATTTTCAGCATGTAAATGGTTCATTTATGAAAAAACGGACACCCACGGAAACTAATGACATTGCTGAAAACGATCTTTTGCTCACTTAATGGGCGAACAGTTTTCCTTAAAAACTTGTTAAATCACATCAGACTTTCATTCAGTGGCATTTCTGATACAACTAACAATATTTTTCAACAGATTTTTACCTTTGCATGTTTTCTCAATTTTTTCTGGATTTCTCCCAACAAAAAGTTCGTTTTGCACAAGTACTAGCTTTTTCAAAAGTTGCAAAAAACGGAGGGCGAAGTATATATATATATGGAAAATAGGTATTCTGCGGTAAAAATTTTTTTAACGACCGTTTTTAATTCCCCAGGGGCTACAGAGGTGATTCTGCGGTAAATTTTTTTTAACGGCCGTTTTTTAATTTCCCAGGGGCTACAGAGAGGATTTATTGGCCAAAAAAAATTAATCTATATTTGTATTTGTCCTGGAAGCCTGAGGATTGCTTTTTTTATATTTACCATAATATTTTTTACTTATATTTAAGAAAAGTCATTAATATAGTAAAACAAAAAAATGGTCGAGATACAAGAAATCACAGATGCCGAATTCGTAAAGACGGACAGCAAGATGAAAACAAAAAGGGTAGATGTTTTTTTTTCTCTACCAAAAATACAGTTTAAACACCTAAAACAACCCAATTTTACATACTTTTTCATCTTTTTTTGACAAAACATGTAAAATTTCATCTACCACTTATTAATATATACAAAATTTCATCTACCTTGGCTCTAACAGGCAATTGGAATACAAAAAACAACAATTAATTACATATTAAATAAATAATCTACCAATAATAAAACAAAAAACAATGCATAAAGTAGATGAAAAGATGAAACAGCCAGAACATTATATAACTATACAGAGATCCCAACTAACTAGGTTCCCAAAGACAAAGGACAGAGCACTTGTGGAGAAAATGTGCCTCCTAAATTGCAAGAATGACTTAAGAGGCCTTAATTATAATAAATATGGTAAGAAAGGCCACGCAATATACCCAATAAGCAAAGTCTTCTGTGATAATTTCCTGTTGTCTACGCCCTCCAACATAGAAAACAAGAAAAATAGCTTAGTTGGATTATACAACCAACGCATACATACAGTCTTGGTAAAACATAACCAAAGAGCCTTTATAAAAGCTTTGGGTTACAGCACAGATGGTAGGCAACGTTATAAAGTTTCTTGTAATTCCATTCCTTTAGATGCAGTTATTGCTGTACTAAAAGACGAAGAGTTATTACAAAATGACATATTGTTGGAAGATGTAGACATTACACAAGACTTTGCAGGTTGTTTTAATAAAGCAGAGGTTACATCTGCAATGTCTGGCAGTGGTTTCCACATACAAGGGGAATTATACAACTGAGAAGAAGAGGGAACAGTGTTAGATAATTCTCTCTGTGTAGGAGATAATTGTTTAACCTATTGTTATGGAGAGAATGATGAAAAAACAAGAAGCAAAATATATAATAAGTTTGCACAAGAGGTAGAGAGTGATAGCATTAGAGAAAATTTTGGGCACCATTTATACAGTTGGTGTCATGCAGGTGGAATCTACAAAGATACAGTTAAAAAGGCATTAGAACATGGATTACTCTGTGTGGAGACCACCTACTATGGTAGGATTCCAACACAAGAAGAGATGGACTACTCCATAGAAAAGTGGAAATGCATTCTTACTCCCAATTTGTGTTACTCTACACCTATAGAAAAATAATGGCTTTGCATTACAGAACGTATTAACAGAAACTTGGTTATAAAATGTGGAAATCTAGTTGCTGTATGTCATTGGATTAACTCTTTAACTGGTAAAATTGGGGGCTGCCTAAAGGAAACAGAAGATCCTAGAGACTTTTACTGGATGACGACAGAATTAACTTTTAATAAACCTTTGGATGTTATTTACATGGATACAGAGAAAGAGATTAGATTAGGAGTAAACACTTACACAAAAATATGCCTTGGAGACAACACTGCAGCATAACTAATTACTTGTAGGAAGAAAATATATATACCAGTCTGGAACAGTTAATCCATCCCAGTTTGGATTAGTAAGTAATAATGGAGTAGAGTTTTATGTAAACAAAAGGAGGTGTGGCAGGAAAACAAGACCTAGATTTGCACTAACATTGGAAGAGCCTATAAATATTGTTTGTATGGATGAAAAACTTGTTGTTAAGGAAGAATTGACGAACCTCTTAGAGGAGCAGGAGAAAATAAGATCTAGAGTAAGAGAGTTGCAAGAGAAACAAAGCACAGCAGGCTTAGAGTCTATCATTAAAGGTGCTTCTAATGTACAAAATCTAACAGATTGTAAAGATGGGGATATTATAGAGGTTTGCGGTGCTGTGCAAAGGAATACAAGATATGGTTTGTCGTATATCATAGTGGACGGTAAAGGAACAGCTCATTGGACAGATGCACAAACAAAGTATTATCTTAGTAAACTTAAACCAACTGCAACACACAATGGGTGCGATGTTATATGCAACAGGTTTAATCTTAAAATTCTAGGACACCGCTGGACAAGTTCTAGAAATAGATGTGTAAGAACAGAAATCTCCGCAGCAGAGAATATAAAAGAACTGGAGGAACCTATACCCAAACCTCCTCTGCCAAAGAAGAATAACTTAGGGAAACCAAAGGATTATAATAAATTGGATGGTTTGGCAGTGGGCACTGTGTTAGATGTAAAAGAATATGGAATATTAACTGTGCGGGGGAAAGACAGACATGTCATTTTTACAGATAAAGGAGCCTACATAGATAATTGGTTTCTGCGGGAAATCTATGCAAACCTAGATGAATTAACAGTGCACAAGATAGTATGCCTGGGTTTAAAAACCACAAAACAGAAAGTAAGGGCAATGTTTGTAAGAATACTTTAATTTAAAGTAAAAAAAATAATATGTTATAAGAAAAATGAAAGGCTTCTACTTGTGGGATTTGGAGCTTATTAAGTTTAAGCATGGGCAAGATTCCATTATAGAAAAAGTTATACCCAAAAAGGAATTAAACAAGATGTTTCCCAAACCATACAATCCAAGAAACATACCTGTATACAAATTAAAAATATGGGATGGGGAACTTGTATTGGAGGATGGTAGTAAACTGTATTAGTTTAACTTGCTTTTTTATGCACTCTTAAACAGACTTGTTTATGTGTTCTCTGGTTTTACACAACAACTGCCACACAACAAATCCAGTGGCAACACAATACACAAGTGTCTTTGTAAACTCTGTGTATTCCTGTACACTCCTTCCTATGTCCTGTAATGTGTGTGTTTCTTTCTCTATGGATTGTGTGTCTGGCTCTGCCTCTGACACAGAATCCAAGGAATCTAATATGTTCTGCATTAGGTCAGTTTGTCTCTCCATCTGTGTTGTTTGTTTGAGCATCTTTGCCTCTAACTGTCCAAGCCTTGCAAAGAAATCTTCCACTACAAGTTCTTTATGTTGGTTTGTTACATGCTCTATTCCTCTTTGTTTAACAGGCCCCAACAGAGCAGGTGTTAGCTGTGCAACAGGTTTATCATTCCATAGTTTTTGTAATCTGTCCCAACCAATACTGTACTTGTGTAAGATTTGTCTTAGGCATTCTTTTTTTTCTGTTTATATATCTGTTTGCAAAATAAAATAACAGAACCACAATGGAGTATAGTGTTAAAGTGGATTATGGGCTTGTTTTGTGTTATTATAAGCTAGTTGCTTGTGGCTTGGCTTATAATGCTACAAAACAGTTATATATTGCTATATAGTATTGCTATAATGCTATTAGCATTGCTATATAGCATTATAGCAATGCTAATAGCATTGAGCTAATAGCTAGATAGCTTGGCTTATAATGCTACAAAACAGTTATATAATTGCTAATAGCAAAAATAGCTTGGCTTATAATGCTACAAAACAGTTATATAATGCTATATAGCAAACAGTGTTTAAACTGTGTTTTTGGCAGAAAAAAAAAATATCTACCCTTTTCGTTTTCGTCTTGCTGTCCGTCTTTACGAATTCGGCACCTGTGATTTCTTGTATCTCGACCATTTTTTTGTTTTACTATATTAATGACTTTTCTTAAATATAAGTAAAAAGTATTATGGTAAATATAAAAAAAGCTATCCTCAGGCTTCCAGGACAAATACAAATATAGATTAATTTTTTTTGGCCAATAAATCCTCTCTGTAGCCCCTGGGAAATTAAAAAACGGCCGTTAAAAAAAATTTACCACAGAATCACCTCTGTAGCCCCTGGGGAATTAAAAAATGGCCATTAAAAATTTTTTTGCCGCAGAATCACCTCTGTAGCCCATGGGGATTTAAAAACGGTCGTTAAAAAAAATTTTACCGCAGAATACCTATTTTCCATATATATGAAGTTTTTGTTGCCCTCTGGGCTTCCCTGGGCGACTTTGAGCCCTCTAGGGCGACTATTTCGCCCCAGTCGCCCTGTAGCTTGATCCCTGCCTTTAGCCAGTGAGTTGAAAGGTCCAGCATCAAACACATCATAAAAATGAAGTTTTTAAAAAAGTAAAACGTATTTTAACTAGCAATACTTAACCTATAGATAATGTGCTATTCTATTCTGTATTCTACACCTTCCACAGAAAAACGACAGTTCAGTTGTCTTATACAAGTCTTAATCCAGAAGGTCCCTTAGGCAGTTACCTGTATGACATAACTCTTCCCGCTTAAATGATCTTGTGTCAGTTTCTTTGATGTGTATAAAAACAATAGAAACAATTAGAAGAGAGCTGCGTGGGTGGAAGGTGGGATTCCCTTATCTACAGGTTAAGTACATGTATTGCTAGTTAAAATATGTTTTACTTTTAAAAATTTCATTTTAACTGCACAATATATTAACCTATAGATAATGTGCTAGTAATATAATAATTAAGCCTCAGGAAACTCTAAGGAATCAGATACATTCTATTTCTATATGTAATAGTAAGAATGATCTGGATTCACTAATAACATATCTTTAAGGTGTTACAGGTTACTACCTTACATGTTGATAGTAGACTCTATAGGATGCTAGGTCTTAAGCCTCAGAGAGCTACATGTAATTACTAGCCCCCCCCCCCCCTTTCTGTTTTTTTTTTAGGTAACAACAGTTGGCCCCAAAAAAGAATTAATGAGTCATTGAGACATAATCTCAATATGGCACTTCAAGTGCAACCTCAAGAACATTATTTGATATGCTTGAAACCAAACTTGTCAAACATACGCCTAAACAAGAAGCTGTCTTTCTTTAGAGGCACATAATAAATAAGGATATGTCTCTCGGACGAGCTTCCTGTAGATAACCTACATTTCTCGAGATTTTCATATATATCCTAGACATGAAAAGATTATCCAATTTTTAAATAGTCTAAACTATTATTATTATGATCTATTATCTAGAGTCTGAATAATTGGATCGATATGACTGTTTCCAATACGCAGACCATAATCCTTAGCTAGTCGTAAGGTTTCATAATTATTCTCTTTTGTTTCGATATAAATTGGGGGGAATAATAATAATTTGGGTAAATGGTCTAATCTTAACCAAATACCCAGTTTATCCATCAACTGTAACAAATATCAAATTGATAATTTTATCTATTGCTAGATTAATTGTATTAACGTATCTTAATCCTAGCAATGAAACTATCCACCAATTCTTCTGCGAATGAAGCATGACAATCTAAGATGTTTTAATAAAACACTTCTGTATAGGAGACTTCGAAAGCGTTTCGTATCCTTCACATATTAAGAAAGGAAAAGACTGCTAGCATCATCACGTAGAGTTTGGCAGACTTCATATTGAAAACAAGAAATAAGGCTGATAACATAGCTTACTGAAAACAACTCTTAATTTAGCTTAAGATCTTACAATATTATTGAGATCTAGTCAATTAGAAAGAATTGGTTAGAATCGTTTCCATTACCAGGTTGATACAAAATACCATGAATCTACTTCGAAGTATTTGTGGTCATGGTACTGATGCTATAAATCAGTCATATACCATTACCTGTAAACAAATCAGTGTATTCACGCGTTTAACACAAACACATTAATTATCAGACTACCATCACCGATGATTGGTGTTAATCGCTTGTTTACCGCAAAAAAGACAGTGAAGTGTTGATTTTCTGACAATGCTTGGCTAATGACTTAATTTGTGTTGCGGTAAGTTGTCGTTATTCATCTGACCTCTCCAATATACATAAAAATGACCGTTTTAGAGCTGTTTAACCACCATAATATTGCATTTAAAAGGTGTGCGGAAGTTATCAGTTGGGAAGATTTGACTGTTTGTGATTTGTTAGACATCATTGATTCATGAAAATTGGTTGGTTGAGGAAAAAAATGTAGTTCAAGGCACGACCCTATTGGACTGAATTATTTGTGTTTCTGGGTGTTTGAAACCAGTCCAGGATTCTTCTTTTCTGTTCAGACCGACTATTTTCCTGTTTTTTTTTAGGGCCCTGCCAGTAATTAATTGTCATGCCTGGTTTCAGTATTGACAAAGCTTCGGAAAAAAGAACAACAAAGAACGAATTGTTTCAGACATTTATTTTCATTTTGTTTTCGTGACATTATTGCTGATTTATCTCCAATAAACCCATTCACTGTACATCAAACCATTATTAAATAAAATGTTTGTAGGTGAACTGTCTTCAGTTTTGTCACTGAACTGTCTCCAAAATATGTGTCGTGAACTTCTTGTTGGTGAACTGTCTCAGTCCCATGCTAAGTGTCCTAAAAAATTTTACACCTAAGTTGCTGATGAAATGGCACATGCAAACAGTGAATATAAAGATCAGTCTGATCAGTCTACACTATTTGCCATTCCACTGAGTAATCCAAGACACAACTGCATGAAAGGCAAAATTTAGGACAAAAATAGTATGGAATAAACTGTTCGAAATTTTAGCAGTGCTCCAGCTAGCCCTATATAGAGGGGCGGGCCACCCGTCTTGCCCTTTCCTGCCGCCCCTCTGCCCTTCTGATGCTGCCCTTTAACTTGAAATATTTCAACTTCAGACATAAAACCCTACATTTTGCTGAAAATTTCATGAAAATCAGACAAAAATTAAAGAAGTTATCAATGTTTTGAAGGTCAGTAATTTATGTGTAGTCTAGTCTTTCATTGTGGAATGGGATTATATTTTGTAACATGTAATGATACTTAGCATATCACATGACACATGGTGCCCTCATTCTTGTATGACGCGCAGAATGTGCCCTCCCCGGCACCCTCTGCCTTAAAATCCTAGCTGGAGCACTGTTTAGGACATTAACAGTAGTCATAGAGAGATAAATAAGACCATGTCCCATGCATACGTCTTGTTGTACTGTGAAAACTTGTTTTATCTCTGAAGGAATGCTCTTATTTACAGTATAAAAATCAGATTGTCCTCCTTTCAACTTTGAATACCCGAAAAAACAAGGACTGTACATTTATATTAAAAAGGACCCTGGACTCCATATGTAACAATATCTTAGCAATATTTTTGTTCTGATACAGTCTGAATAATCGTGGCGCAGGCTGACATTTTCGTCTGTAGTCCATACCGGTGCCAGTCATGTCAGTGATTTAGATCTACGATAGGAAAAAAATTGCTCACTGCTGTGGTTCTTTCGATGTCATTTAGTTGATTATTGGACAGGTCCTGAAGAATGGAAAATGAAGTAGCCATCACTGTACAAATTTCAACGCTTTTACGTTCATTTTATGTTTTAATAATGATTATTCGTATAAAGACTTCTTTGAATCAACCGCTTTTTCCCAGACGGAAGTGTTTACTTATTCTGGTACCCCCTGGTATTGACTGTTGCCGGAAACATCCGGCTAACAAGTAATAACTTTCATTAAAGCTGGCAACTGACGGGGTCTTTTCATCTGATAGATGGATCCTGGTTAGACTGACAGTTTATTTCTATCGGATTATTTATAGACCCAACGTAGACATTCTATCCGTTTTAATATTCAATTTATAATTCAGATTTCTAATTTAATATATCAGATATCTTATAATAGACATGTAAGATATACGCTATATAAAATATCTTATTTACTAAAGAAGATATCTCATTTATTCTTATTTACTAAAGAAGATATCTCATTTATTTAATTTAAAAAGATATTTCATTTTGTAAAGCAGGTGTCTTATTCAGTATATCAGATATTTATATTAAAATAGTAGATATCTTATATAAAATATATCTATATTAGATATCTGATATAAAATATAAGATATCTATTTGGCATGATAAATGGTGAAACGGCTTTCCAGCAAGCTATCTGATTTAATATATCAGATATCTTATATAGTATATCATATATGATATGCTATATAAGATATCTTGTATAGGATATATCTTATTACTAAAGAAGATATTATTCAATGAAAAAAGATATCCCGTTTAGTATATCAGATATTTTATTTAGTATATCGGATATCTATATTTATAAGATAGCTTATTCAACAAAAAAGATATCTTATATGTACATAAGCTAT
This sequence comes from Anodontia alba, assembly GCA_964016985.1. Lineage (NCBI taxonomy): Eukaryota > Metazoa > Mollusca > Bivalvia > Lucinida > Lucinidae > Anodontia > Anodontia alba. The sequence goes on from OZ024831.1 coordinate 53,976,984, forward strand.
CTTTTATGTGGAAAATAAGATATATGTTATATCAGATATCTTATATAGGATTTATCTAAAGATATTCCTCACTTTTATGCTGGGATTCCATTGGCCCTTCGGTGGCCCATTCAGCACTTGACAATAAATGAAATAAATGAACGATATTTGTTACAACACATAACCAGATATGACCTATAAAAATACTATTTATCGTATAATGTCGCTATTATTCAATGGACAGCGTCATGTCATACAAATTATGCCAAAAATCTTCATTTCCAGATGCCGTTGTTCATTCCATAAACTTATTTTGTTTTACCATAATAAACTTGGTTACCGGCGCGTAACGTCATGAAGCCAACCGTGATATTCAAGGGGGTGGGGGATCTGAATCTGATGGCCCAACGTTCCAGCGGAAACGAGACTTGTTAAACTCCCCTTGACTGGAGCGGTTGACCCGAGGGTTGGCATTTTTCTGCCGTCACTGAAAATCAGTGATCGATTCTTTTTTTCACACGCCATCAAGAAAACAGTGTCTCTCGATCTTCAAATGTGATATTTGCCAAAAGTCTTCATTTCCAGATGCCGTTGTTCATTCCACAAACTTATTTTGTTTTACCATAATAAACTCATGGAAATTACCACCCCAGTGTTAGAGCTACCTCGATAGTCTGGGAGCAACGCGACTGACTTGTTCAAGAATATTTTTTTTTACAGTGAACAGGGTTAATGCCATTTTTTGTTTCATCACAATGATATATTGTAGCCAATTTTATCGGGTTTAGCGCCAAATCCTTTGATACTCGTCAAGACTTGAAAATATGCTACAAAATCTGTGTGTGCTGTCAACTCACCGAGAAAATGCAGATCCGAGGTCGACGTTTTGCAGGTCGCCCTATCCAAATTATACACTATTTAATGGTTTCTTCGGCCTGTATGGATAGTTAAATCATATTTACATGGAATAGCATTGCCAGAATTTTGAGTGATTTCCTCATTCTTTTTAAAACATACTAAAAACGGCGGAGTACCTACCATTGTTTACAGATATTTTGGCGTTGTCACCACCTCGAGAGGTACAGGATGTGGCGTGGGAACAAATTCGTGTTAACGCAACTTCGAGGTAGTTCCCCCGATTTCCACTCGTGAATTAGTGATATCCGTGACAAAGGGAGAAATTATTAAACGAAAAGCTTTTGCGATGAATTATGGATATCATTAATCGAATTATGGATATCATTAATTCAGCCCGATTTATGGATATCATTAATTCAGCCCGATTTATGGATATCACTAATTCGAATTATTGATATCCATAATTCGAATAAGTGATATGCATAAATCAGCGGAATAATGGATATCTATAATTCGAATGAGTGATATCCATAATTCGAATTATGGATATCCATAAATCGATCTGAATTAATGATATCCATTAATCGAATTATGGATATCATTAAATCGATTTATAGATATCCGTAATTCGAATTATGGATATCCATTATTCGGCTGATTTATGGATATCACTAATCATTTGAAATTCGACAGAAAATTTTGACATATAGGCGGTTTTTTAGACATCTATAGGGGAATTTTAGATAATAATAATAATAATAATAATAATAATAATAATAATAATAATGTCTGTATTAGAAGAAGCTATGTGCAAACTTGGATGCCCACCTAGGGATTTTCGACACAAATTTGAATTATCTAATTCCCCAGGGTAATCCCGCGCCCCACGTCTCCCCTTTAACTCTTTGCGAAAACATTGATAGGTGCATTCAAATGGATATATCCAGGAAATGAGGCACGGAAAAGGCAGGCAACCGACGCAGTATACATTGTAGTTGAAAAGGCCAGGAAACAGCAGGGCAGTCATTATGTTGATGCTTAGCACGCTTGGTAAATTTTTCAGCAGACAAAATAAATATTGAAACATTTTCTCATTTTTCTTAGAAAACAGGAATTGACATGTAGACAATTTCTAACGAGTACCTATAAGCTATGTTTTCGAGCAAAAGTAAGAAAAATAATGTATATCCCTGTAAACCCCAGTTTTACTATATAAAAGTTGGGTTTAAGGGGGTCAAAATTATATAGGCATGTTTTCGTGATGGCAACGAGCAGTCACAAGGCCACACAAAGAACAAGCAACACCAGAACCACCGCCATAGAACGATTAGTACACATTACTGGTGGGGGGAGGGGGGGGGGGGGGCGGCGGGGGTGGGGGGGGGCGGATGAGGGGCTTCAGTGTATTACAGTGTAGTAAAAACTCTCGATTATGGTGGTAAGGGTTGTTAGTGGGAGCTAAATCGATTTTACTGGTACCAAATCGTTACCCTAGATTTAGATATTGTAAAAAATACAACTTGATTTACAAAACCTGTTCTCTGGGAAAAAATAAGAAAAAAAAATCACCACTTTGTCGTCTGCTGAAATAGCCCAGATAATGGTAAAGGTAATGAGCATGTAATGAGCATCCCATTTTTTCTCTATAATATATAAATAGAACCAGGATAAGCCGGGTATACAGTCTATATTTCGCTATTTGTTTCTATGTAATTTTAATTCATTACGAAAACAAGCCTATTCAAATATATAGAAAATTTTACCTCCAAAAAACTGAAAAAAAAATCAGATAAAAAACTCTGATATTTTTATTGTGGGTACTCGTTAGAACCGCCTCGGCGATGCGGTTCTACCGAGTACACACAATCTATTTTTTGAGCAGAAATAAGAAAAACAACGTATACCCCTGTAAACCCCAGTTTTACTATATACAAGGGGGTTTAAGGGAGTCATCATTATATAGGCATGGTTTCATGATATTTTTTTTTTAATGGAATTACATGTACTCATACATGTGATAACCATTTTTTCTCCACTTGCCATTTTTACGGAAAGGAAAAGTCAAGAACTGGAATGGTAATTTTCATGTATGTGTTAACATAACACTTACAGAAAGACTCTATGCTTTGAATAGCTCATAATTTTGTTGGATTTCAATGATAACAGAAAAACTAAAGGTATAGAGCTAATGACGCTTTTTAATCTAATAATAGCATAAAATAAAAATCTAGAAGGTTGCCTTTGGAAACAAAGAACACACAAAAGAAGGAAAATCGGAGAATCGGTTTTATTAAGTCTCTTCATATGCAGCAATGTAGCGGTTTGCGAATCAGCGGTTTTTGATTTTCAAAGTAGAATAGGCTCAATGATCCTAAAGGAAATTAAAATACAACCTGCACTATAGTGAAGTACGGAGAGACGTTTTACGGTCACAAAACGGCACTTTACACAAGCTGCAGTGAAGTAAAATAATAAAGAAAATCTAAAAGGTTGCCTTTGAAACAAAGAAAAATGCAAAAGAACAAAAACAATGATTGAAGATCTACGGCCATGTTTTTGCAGTTTTTGGCCTTGGCTTAGCCTCGGGCAATGAAAATGTTCAGCAAGCCCTATTGGCTGGATCTTGTCGGTATCAATCTGTGTGTGGAAACCATCAAAATATAACAGTTCAAGAATTAGTCATTTCATTAACTGACCACAGACGCATAGACGGATGAACTTGCAAGTCGATTATAGGGCACACTCCGAAATCAATCTTACGATCGGTCGACTTTTGTGCGATTCCTGCAACTGGTCTGCCAGCAAACGGACACAAGATTCGCCGTCATCATATAAGGGAAGCTAATGCTATATTCAAAGAACATTGGTTCTTACTTAATTACTTCCCTTGAAGCCAAGATACTCTGGGACACGACTGTCATACACATGCGGTTAGTGGAGACTCGGGGTGGCTTGGGGTGGGCGGCGAGAGTGGAGACACAGACCAGTCACCCCATCTGCGAGTTCCAACGAGGCTGTTCACTGTTACCCACGATAATTTTATCTTGTTTAACCTTTTCTCTGGCGATGGGCAAAGTCAGCAGACGACAACTCAGGATACATTCGCATTTTACTTATTTTGCCTTGAAAATCTGACATATCGAATTCTGTTTCCGGAGAAAAAAGGAAATACTTTTAAAAATGTCGTCTGCTGATTTTTTTTAACCGCATACTGAGCGTTAATGGGAGATAGTAGTCAGTTAACTCCTCTGAGTCATGAGTACTATCTGTAAACAACCAGGTCCAGCAATTTGGTTTCCCCTGTTTTTATCATTAGTATAGCTTCCTTTGTCTGGAGAAATCTAACTTAATTATGGTCATATGCCAATAAAGCTTCTAAAATATCAAAAAGAAACATTTTTTTGTGCAATAAAATATGTAATATCAATATTTTTGTGTGGATATGGAAAAAATAAAGTTAAAAATTATTTATATTCAACCCATGAAAAAATCAGAGTATTCCAGTTAGAAGGACCTAATTAGTAGTTGGTCTACTTTGTCTGGCAAGGGAGATAATAGGAAAACTACTGCTATCTCTCATTCTACATTAACGTTTTTCTATTGCGCCTTTCGGAAACTTCACCGTGATAAAATTACAATAATTCATGTCGCCAACGTAGTGCTTGCAAAAGGGCGCGCGCGTTTGATGACGTCGCATGTTAATATTTACTTCTATTGACGTCCGCTGCAAAAGAGTTCTTGGAAAACATTGCAAAAAAGTTGATTTTTCTTTACTCTGCTGTGAATTATCTTACGTCCAAGAAAGTAGACAATCTTAATGTCTGTCAGATTCTTTCAACTTTCCGTCATCGAATGAAATTCTGCCAACAATTTTGCCAGCAACGCTGACGTTTACATGCATTTCTTACGTTACTGATGCGAGAAGAAAAACGTAACAACGTCTTACGTCGTGGAAACGGGACTGACGTCAGCAGTGTCAAAATTACGTCGGAACGGCGCAAGATTGCGTCGCGCGCTTCCGCCCAGTGATTTGCTGCAGAGTAAATCATTGAAATTAACCATTGTCTGTATTGGCAAGGAGTGTTAGAATCGACGATAATTCACAGCAGAAAAATTACTTCTTAAATAAAACCGGCGATTTCAGCCGCATTATGCAGATAATCAAGGCGACTCGGCAGCGTCGCCATTTCAGGTCGTTATACTGCATTTACCCTAAGCATTTGGACACCTTAACTTAAAGTTTGAAGAAGTCCATTTATCTACTGATGTGTCTAAAACATTGACTGATGAGTGGAAAATAGTGTAAACACTGATCAGGCGCCGCGTTCTGTGGCGTCTGACTTGGGTCTACACTGTTTGCATAGGTCTGTCTGAATCTCCGAAAACTAGGGGTAAATATGGTAATATCTATAACCGTCTAGGACAGACGTGCAACTCCGAGCTCAGTCTACAAACTCACGTGCAAACAACAAAGACCCAGACCCATCTGGAAGTCTGAATGGTTTGATAAAGTAAGTAAATTTCTCTAAAATAACCCTCAACATTTGTATTCTTGAGATACCGGGAGAATTTCCTAAGGACTCAAAAGCCACTGTATGTAAACGAGCCATTACACGGAATAGCCTGCGTACTTAGACTTACAGACCCCCCCCCCCAACACACACACACACACACACACACACACACACACACACACACACACACACACACAGAAACAGACAAACTGTTGAAGCACGTCCAAAAATGTCTAAAATAATTGTGTACAAAAACACTGAATAGGAGTAATCTGTATCACGACCATTCTTCTCAAGAAAATGGAGGCATGGGCGTTGTACCAATGTTTTAGTCATGTGCGTTGATATGAAAATTTCGGGGCATTCTAAGCCATGTTAATACAAATCTAAAGCAGATCGTAATCCCAGGTGGCCAGAATGCTCTCCATCACGAAAACACGCCTATATAATATTTACCCTCTTAAACCCCACTTTTATATAGTAAAACTGGGGTTTACAGGGGTATACATTATTTGTCTTATTTCTGCTAAAAAAACATAGATTGTGGGTACTCGTTAGAACCGCCTCGCTGAGGCGGTTCTAACGAGTACCACAATCTATGTTTTGAGCAGAAATATAAAAAATATCAGAGTTTTTTGTCTAAAAATAATCATTTTTTGGAGGTGAAATTTTCTATATATTTGGATAGGCGTGGTTTCTTAATGCTAGGGTTGCTCTATTGTAGTAGGGTATAAGTTTTGCTGCCTGGTTTATCTTATTCTGGCCCTTGTCAGAAAATTTGTGAATGATATGTTCCTCTCGAGAGGCTAATGTCAGCTGCTGAAATCATTACACTGTCTAGTAAAATAAAAGAAAATAAAACATCATCAGATGTCACAAACAGTCTAATCCCACCATTTTAAACTGTAGCCTATGCTGAGAGCCTATGCGACCGAACCTCCATGACACTATGTTGCGTCCTCTTTTAATTCTTTATACCACAGTCTGGTCTGGGGTGTATGTATGCACTTTCTATAAATGCTATAAACGTGCACCTCTCTCTCTCTCTCTCTTTCAGAGAGAGAGAGAGAGAGAGAGAGTCTGTTTACTGTACACTTAACCTAAATTGTTTGACATCATGGTTATAAGTCTAGATAGTGCCGTGTTAAAGGCAGCAGATACTGCAGGTTAAAATAAATATACTTAAACAGATACTTAGGTTAAAGTAAAGTACTTTTTAGTCAGCCTGAAAGGCAGTGAACTTTTTAACAGCCCATTATTCTCTCGTAGGTCTAATTTTTTTACTCTAGATAAGTCACTTTTTTTAATAAAAGAGCGTTTATGCTTTTCTTAATATTCCCCCGAATAAGCATAATTCAGTATTAATATTTAGAGGCATCCCACTTGGGTGCTTCTATTCAGTACATACACTGTCAAAATGTATGCTGTTTGTGGAGACAGAAGGTAAATGCTTATCTGATTACTCCTCTTATCTGGGTCTTTGCTCGCAGTGGCTACCCGACAAAGTGGTATGGCAAAGCACGTGCATTTCGTGAACTGTTTTTTTTTAACACAAAAGCCATTGTTCAAACAGAGTTGACGAAGTGAACACATGTACGTGATATTCAGATGAGGGTGTATGCGTTTGAAGCTCGGTTTGAAGAAATAGACGTAAGTTTATATAAACAATAATATTGCCAGTTCATAAGTATGATTTTCAGGTATACCTTCATCATGGAAAACATTTTGTTGTTGTTGCAGTACTTTGATTCCAAAATATATAAATGGAGCTACGCGGGAAAGATCGAGCAACGACACATGTGGAACAAAGAACCAAAAGGCTCTTTAGGAGGAGTATTTGGCGATACTGAATTCTGGCATAATATTCTCCAATTCTCCATAAAACATACGGTGTTTGTACTCATTAGAAGCGCCGCGTCCTCGAGGCGGCTCCTAGGGATACTCATGAGTAACTACCGCAAGCCAAAATTTTTTAAAATTATTTTTTCTTAAAACATTGACAACTACTGGGATAAACTATTTATGTAAATATCCATGTTTATGATAAAATATTTAGACAAGTTATTAGGGTCTACACTGTTTGCTATATTATCAGTATACAATGGTTACAAGTGACCCATGCATTAGCCATTACCTATATCCCACATACAGCCTCACATTTCACTGTTTTAAACAACCTAAAGCTTTCAACTGGCTCCTTTGAACTGAATTTTCTGATTTCAGATGCCTCTGACAATTCTTGAAGACAATTCTTGAAGATGGGAAGCCACAGCAAATAAGTTCCTGGTACTCAAAATTTGTTCGATGTACTTGGTAAGTTTGTTTTTGTCTTTACATTTTGGAGACTCTCCCAGGAGTGTCCATGGTCCCCATTAACCTAAAAGAATGTGCATAATTTCGTGGGAAAAAAAATTGTTTGATGATGTGCACTTCACCTCAGACCTACATTTAAACAGGTTTTTTCTGGTTTGTGACTTTGCATACCTTATGAAAAAAAGAAAGTGCATAAAATGCTTAAGCTCGTTTCATAGGTAACACCTATTTGTTTCATATTACTTTGGGCATGATACATATTATATCATTACGAAAACACGCCTATTCAAATATATAGAAAATTTCATCTCCAAAAACTGAAAATTTTCAGATAAAAAAACTCTGATAGTTTTCACATTTCTGCTCAAAACATAGATTGTGGGTACTCGTTAGAACCGCCTCTATGTTTTGAGCAGAAATAAGAAAAATAATGTATACCCCTGTAAACCCCAGTTTTACTATATAAAATTGGGGTTTAAGGGGGTCAAAACTATATAGGCATGTTTTCGTGATGTAATGGTCCTAAAATTTTATCATCAGCTATTGTGGAAAATGCTGTATGCATAGCTTTAGATAAGAGGGAGTATCAGGTAAAAATTTTCATATCTCCATGAAAACATAATGCTGTGGGTACTCATCAGAAGTGTCCTGGCCTCAGTGGCACAGTTGGATGCGTGTCTGACGAGACCAGGAGGTTGCGGGTCTGTCCCCCACCGAGGTTGGCAACATTCTTTCATGCAGATTGATCATGAAATATCTTCTGCGGTCATTCTCTCCCTTCCGCTGATTCAGTTGTCAGTTTCTGGCAAAAGAATGTGCACAATACTGGTTAACCACTTGGAAGACTGAGCCTGCCCATTAAACGTGTGGTTATGTAAACTGACCGTGCTTTACATGATCCCATTGGGTTGACTGGGCTGTAAAACCTCAACACAAAATGAAATATGAAGGGCAGTTGTCAGTTTCTGGTGAAAGAATGTGCACAATACTGGTTAACTGCTTGGAGGACTAAGCCTGCCCAGTAAACCTCAACACAAAATGAAATATGAAGGGCAGTTGTCAGTTTCTGGTGAAAGAATGTGCACAATACTGGTTAACCACTTGGAAGACTAAGCCTGCCCAGTAAACGTGTGGTTAGGTAAACTGACTGCGCTTGACATGACCCCATTGGGTTGACTGGGTCGTAAAACCTCAACACAAACAAACAAACAAATCATTAGAGGTGCCTCAGTGAGGCACTTGAAGTTAATGAATACCCACAACATATATTTTCATGGAGAAATAAGGAAAATATCATTTGTTGGGGGGTGGGGTGGTAGGGAACTGAAATAAATGCCTTACCTGAAGCTAATACCTGTGTTGTTCTGTATGCAAACAGTGCAGGTCCAGATCAGACTACTGTTGGAGCAGTCTGATCAGGGTCTTCACTATATGTCAGAAACATGGAAAAAAAGAAAATATGATCAATGTTCAACATTTTAAGACAGTTACTGTAGATTGGGCTGTTGCACATTGCCATATAGGAATAAATAAATATTAAAGATAAAATGCAAAAATTAAACATAGTTGTAAATGTCAGTGTATGACCTGACTTTGATGCCGGAAGAATGTCAAACTAAGGGATTGGGTATATGCCATTGAAATGTCTACCCTAGGTTGGTATGGACGAAATATGAAAGGCCCGCCTCGGTGGCTCATTTGGATGCGCCTTCCGACTGGAGACCAGGTCACGGGTTCAGCCCCCACCGATGTGGGCAACAGTCTTTCTTGGAGATTGATCATGAAATATCTTCTACGGCCATTCTCTCCCTTCCGCTGATTCAGTTGTCAGTTTCTGGCAAAAGAATGTGCACAATACCGGTTAACCACTTGGAGGACTGAGCCTGCCCATTAAAAGTGTGGTTAGGTAAACTGACCGTGCTCGACATGACCCCATTGGGTTGACTGGGCCATAAAACCTCAACACAAAACGAAATATGAAAACTATATCTTACATACTGAATCCCTCAGGTTGGTGTGGACGAACCATGAAAGCCATATCTTACATACTTCAGCAGTCATGCACACTTTTCAAAACTTGAACACAGCTGTAAATGACAAAGTATGACCTGACTGTGACCTAGGCGGGTCAAACTGAAGAAGGGGTGTGTGCTTACCCTAAGGTAGGTGTGGGCCAAATATTAGAGCTCTATCTTGATTACTTCAGCAGTAATGTACACTTCCAAAACTTAAACCCAGAACTTGAAAGTGGGTTTAAATGACAAAAGTATAATCCGATCTTGACCTAGCCAGAAGGTCAAACTGAGGAAGGGGTTTGTGCTATTTAAAGGTCTTACCGTAATGTAGGGGTAGGCCAAAGATAAAAGCAGTACCTTAAATAATTAAATATTGTGCTAACACAATCAACATGGATAGATGCCAATGCCAATGACTAGGTGACAACATAAGCTCTTCAGAGACAAAGTTCTGGCAAAAATAAATAAATAAAACATGAGGGTGAAATTAAACCAACTGATCTGGATCTGCACTGTTTTTCATTCAGTAAGTGCATCAACAATCTGGATCAAGTAATCTGATTGGCTGACACTTAGAAGTGGGTTTGGCATCTTAATTGCTTCAGTATGACAAGGGTTAAGTCAGTGCTTGGAGGCATATGCAGACTACATTGCTGTCATATGAAGTATCTTGAGTAAAAGCGAGACTTCAGTTTTCTTTATACAGTTTTTATTCTAATATAAGCCCCCCCGCCATGCCCCCCACCCCCACTTCCTCTTATAAATGCCCCCTCCTACTTTTCTAGGAGAAAAGCATTAATTAGTAAACACATGCAACATTGGGTGTAGGCCATCAAAATATCTTATTTTTGGCCAACATTTGGACTCTATACTGTCGATTTTAGCAGCAAAGAATTGCAATGCCCCAGAGGTGTATATCAGAATAAATATGGTAGATTTTCTTTGTCACTTTAGATGCCAATTTTGAACTGAACCTTATAATTTCAGGTGCCATTTGACCAGGGAGGGCCACAGTAGCAGTTTATAGTACTCAAGCAAAAGTTTTCCAGTGGATTTGGTAAATTTGTTTCTTGTCATTATACATAGCTCTTGATAACATGTTTTTTTTTCAATTCAAAAGTATTGATACTATTTCTTATTTCTCCATGAAAACATATTTAGTGGGTACTCATTAGAAGTGTCTCACTGAGGCACTTCAAATGAGTACCCACATGTTTTTGTGGAGAAATAAGACAAATATTTACCTGATACCCGCTTTTATTGGACGGGTTTTTAAAAAAATCCGTCCTTTAAAATAGCGATGTCCCAGGTTAACCTTTGGTTATCTTTTTAAGAACCCGTCCATAATGCCGTTAGGCATTTTTCTTGTCTAGACCTATAAATATATACTGACCCCAAAAACATATGCAAAGACTACCAAGAAAAGTAAGATGAATGAATTATTTTTTTCTTGTTGTTAATGTATGAGTCGTACATGCATATTTTACACAGAAGATCAGTTTTACAAGCTTCAGGTATTAGTCTTTGTTTCTTTTGCCATTTAGAAGTGTGGCATTTCCATTTTGGTAAGTATACTTTAGATATGATACATAATACAATAATTGTCCTAAAATGTTTTAAACCAGCTTTTGTGAAAAATGGTATTATGCAAAACAGTGCAGACCCTGATCAGATTGCTCCCTAGCATTCTGATCAGGATCTGTACTGTTTCCCATTCTACTATATATTTTATGAAACACATAAAAAATGAAAAATGGAATGAAGTATTGAAAATTTCAGGACATATTGTACATTATAAATGGCCGGCCTCGGTGGCCCAGTTGGATGCGCCGTCCGACTGGAGACCAGGAGGTCGCGGGTTCAACCCCCGCCGAGGTCGGCAACATTCTTTCGTGGAGATTGATCATGAAATATTTTCTACGGTCATTCTCTCCCTTCCGCTGATTCAAGAAGGGCAGTTGTCAGTTTCTGGTGAAAGAATGTGCACAATACTGGTTAACCGCTTAGAGGACTAAGCCTGCCCAGTAAACGTGTGGTTAGGTAAACTGACCGCGCTCGACATGACCCCATTGGGTTGACTGGGCCGTAAAACCTCAACACAAACAAACAAACAAACATTATAAATGACAAAGTGCCAAGCAAAATTTGCAGCCGACCACATTATAATTTTTTTTAGTGCAATATAAGAGATTTACATGAAATGTCAAGATTCATTTTCTCTGAAAAGTAAAAACAAAATCAAAATTGTCATCAGCTGCAGTTGTGATTGGCTCTTTAAAGGCTAGTTGTACTGTTGCACAGTGCTTTATACAGAAGTAGTAAAGGTCCTTACCAGCCTGTGCATTTGCATACCATATTTGACCTAATTACTGCACTGTGCATTTAGGTTTTTCAAAACTACTAAGGGTACACTTTAAAAGCTTGGCACTCTGAATAAAATTTTCAGATGACATTTTTAAATATTTTTCTTATTTTTCCCCAGAAGACAGGATTTGACATTTCATGCAAATTATCTCCAATGGAGATATGTGCATGAAATGTCAAATCCTGTGTTCTGTGAAAAAAAAAAAAAAAAAAGAAAAATATCACTGATCTGTCTTCTGCTGAATTAGCCAAGAAAATATAAAAAGGTTAAAAACAAAAAAAAAATTGCTTTGGGAGATGATTTGTGTGCGATATCAAATCCAGTTTTTGTGTCACCTGCGTAGCATGGCAGACACATAGGGATCATGTTGTCCATTGGCATCGTTGTTGTCTGCGTCGTCGGTGTTGTCTTCACACTTTTTGTTTCTGTTCAGTAATTTTTGAAGGGATATATTGATTTCATTCAAATTTCGCAGAACTTTATATCACTATAAAATACAGGTCAAGTTCGATATTAGTAATCATCTGCCAAATTTTGGTTGAGTTATGGCCCTTTTTCAACTTAGTTTTTGTTGTTTGTTTCTGCTCAATAACTTCTGAAGGGATGCATTGATTTCATTCAGAATTTGCAGAACTTTATATCACTGTAAAATACAGGTCAAGTTCGATATTGGTAATCATCTGCCAAATTTTGGCTGAGTTATGGCCCTTTTTTGACATAGTTTTTGTTGGTGTGTTCATATTGGTTTCAGAGAAATTGTCTCTTCAATATGTTTCTAAATTAGCCGCCAATTCATGTAATTCAGCTTATGATTGTGTTTTTAACCCTAAATATGAAAGCTTTTACAACAATAAATCAACGGCTATTTAAACCCCTTGGTCTAAGAGTACAACAGTTACTTGAAGAGGCCAATATTAACATTAAAAATATTCAGCCCTTTTCCTTTCCATCAAAGATTATTTTAGATCTTCATAAAAATAAAAAATCAGAACTTGAGTCACTGTCATATTTTTAAGAATGAATTTTTAGAAATCAAATCGAAATATAAACAACACCTGTCAATTTATACTGATGGTTCGAAACAAGATGAGAAAGTTGCTTGTTCTGTTATTAGCCCAAATTTTAGTGACAGTATCAGATTACCTAACTAAACTGGCCATGCCCCAGGGGTCATTTACTCCCACAGACTTATAATGGAAAAAACTTAAAAGATCTTCTTTTCTGAGACCATCAGGCCCACAGTTTATGTATTTAGTATGTAGCAATGTTTAGTGGTCCCCTACATAAATCCTGCCAATAAAGCCCCTGGAGTTTAAACTGGTTTTACTTATGGCCATTTGAAAATTTCAGCAATTTAATCTTGTAAGCAAGGTATCTCAAAAACTGTTTAAGCCATTGCCTTTAATAGGGAATGATGAGTAAATGACCTGATTAACTTAACAGCAGTTAACTGAGCGTTGTGGCCCATGGGCCTCTTGTTAGCTCACCTGAGCCAAAGGCTCAGGATGAGTTATTGTGATCACTCTCCATCCATCTGTTCACGCCTTTGAATGACTTCTCTAAAACCCCTGGGCCAAATTTCTTCAAACTTTATGTGGAGCCTTGTGTTAAAAGGGGATTGAAAATATGTACAAATGGTTATGGTCCGTAAATCAAGATGGCCACCATGCCCATATATATCTCCTATAGACTTATAATGGGAAAAACTTAAAAAATCCTTATTTTTGAAACCATGAGGCCCACGGCTTATATATTTAGTTTGTAGCAATGGTTAGTGGTCCTCTACATAAATCCTTCCAGTCAAGCCCCTGGGGTCCAAATTGGCCATGCCCCAGGGGGTCATATGTTTATATAGAGCTATTTAGCTAAAGAACCTTCAAAAATCTTCTTCTCTGAAACCACGAGGTCCAGAGCTTATATATTTATTATGTAGCAATGTTTAGTGGTCCCCTACATAAATCCTGCCAATCAAGCCTCTGGGGCCCAAACTGGCAATGCCCCAGGTTCATTAGCTCCCATAGACTTATAATGGGAAAAACTTAAGAAATCTTCTCTGAAACCATGAGGATCATAGCTTATATATTTATAAGCATAAGTCCTGCCAATCAAGTCTCTGGGGCCCAACCTGGCCATGCTACAGGGGTCATTAGCTCCCATAGAATTATAATGGGAAAAACTGAAAACATCTTCTCCGAAACCATGAGACCCACAGCTTATATATTTAGTATGTAGCAATGTTTAGTGGTCCCTTACATAAATGGTTATGGTCCGTAAATCAAGATGGCCACCAAGCCCATCCTGCCAATCAAGACCCTGGGCTGGAATCTGCCACAGCCCAGGGGATCATTTGTTTTTTAGAGCTATATAGCTAAAGATTATCATCATAATCAGATTTTTGATTAACGTGCAGGTACAGGGGCAACATCCACACCATGCATGGCAGATCTCACACCAGATCTCCAGGTATGTCTTTCATGAGGGTTGATAGCCGAGAGCTTCAACTCTCTGCAATCCCTCTCTGTCAGCTGTTTCCATGTCATCTTGGGCCTCCCACGCTGTCCATCAACCTATATGTCAAAGGCTGTCTTGACTGCACCATTTGAGCATTCAACATGTCCATACCATCAAAGTCCTCTCTCCTTCAGAATGAGGTCCAGATTCCAATGCCAAGCTGCGCAAGTAGCTCATTGGACCAGGTGGTGACAGTGTCTTGTGGCCTGACATTGCAGATCTGTCTGATCATTGCCCTGTCAGTTGGCTGCAGACACTAGAGGTTTGGCCAAGTCTCACTGGCATGGAACATTGCCCTGCACATACAAGAGCTGTAAACATGGCCACATGGTTTGAAAGAGTGGTGGCGTGAAGAGAGAACTGGTAGCAGAACCTTGAACTTCGTCCAGGCGGTTTTCACACGTGTTGTGGGTGAAAGTTTACAGCGACCTGCTGCTGAGAGCATGTCTCCTAGGTAGCAAAAGGAAGCTGCCACCTCAAGCTTGTCAGGTCCGACCTCTTCTATGGTCTGCCATCCAAGGGGGGTGCATTTCCCTGGCACCGTGTACATCTGTAGTCAGGGTCTTTTTTTAAGTGCTTGAGCCCACTGCATTTCTTGGGCACCCAGTGCTTGCAGCCATTGCAGAAGATGCTGTTGCTGCCCACTCCAGTGCGACAGGCGCATGGAAACTCCCCTGAACTCTGCAGGAGTTCCTGTCCCGTACCGCAGATCATGATCTTTGTCTTTCCTGCATTTACTCTCAGTCCTTTCTTCTCCATTGCTTCTTTCCATATCAAGAGCCTCCTGACACATTCCTCAAGCGATTCAGGGATAATAACAAGGTCATCAGCATAGAGGCCTTCCCAGGGGACCCCAGAGCGGAACGCTTGTATTAAGGCTTCAAGCACAATGATGAAGAGCAGCAGGCTGAGTACTGATCCTTGGTGAAGACCAACCTTCACTTCAAACTCTTCACTGTACCCCTCACCAACACGGACACGGCTCCACGCATTTGCATGCACCCGCTGCACCAGTCGCATAATCCACTCCTCCACACCAAGGATTCTCAGCGCCCACCAGATGACCTTCCAAGGTACTCAATCAAACGCCTTCGCTAGGTCTACGAAAGCCATGTAGAGTCTCTTGTTGGCAGCTAGAGACTTCTCTTGCAGCTGCCTGACAACAAAGTGGTCCCCTACATAAAGAACCTTCAAAAATCTTCTCTGAATTCATGAGGCAGAGAGCTAACAGATTAAGTATGTAGCAGTGTTTATTAGTCTCCTACATAAATCCTGCCAATCATGCCCAAGAAGACCAAACCGGTCATGTGCCGGGGATCATTAGCTCCCATAGACTTATAATGGGAAAAACTTAAAAAAAATCTTCTCTAAAACCATGAGGCCCACAGCTTATATATTTAGTATGTAGAAATGTTTAGTGGTCCCCTACATAAATCCTGCCAATCAAGCCCCTGGGGTCCAAACAGGCCAAGCCCAGGTGGGTCATTAGCTCCCATATACTTATATTGGGAAAAACTTAAAAAATCTTCTCTGAAACCATGAGGCCCATAGCTTATATAATATTTAGTTTGTAGCAATGTGTAGTGGTCCCCTACTTAAATCCTGCCAATCAGGCCCCTGGGGTCCAAACTGGCCACATCCCAGGGTATATAGAACTATATAGCTGAAGAACCTTCAAAAATCTTCTTCTCTGAAACCATAAGGCCCAGAGCTAACAGATTTAGTATGTAGCAATGTTTGGTGGTCTTCTACATGAATCCTGCCAACCGTGCCTCTGGGGTCCAAATTGGCCATGTCTCAGGGGGTCATTAGCTCCCATGGACTTACAGTGGAAAAAAAAAAAATAAAAGATTCTTTTTCTCTGAAACCATGAGGCCCACAGCTTAAATATTTAGTATGAAGAAATGTTTTGTGGTCCCCTACATAAATCCTGCCAATCAAGCCCCTTGGGTCTGAATTGGTCTTGCCTTTGGGGTCATTAGCTCCCATAGACTTATAATGGGAAAACATTATAGACACTTTCTTCTCTGAAACCATGATAGCTCATATATTTAGTATGTAGCAATGTTTAGTGGTCCCCTACATAAATCCTGCCAACCATGCCCCTGGGGTCCAAATTCGCCATGCCTAGGGGTCATTTACTCTCGCAGACTTATAATGGAAAAAATTAAAAGATCTCCTTCTCTGAAACCGTCAGGCCCACAGCCTATGTTTAGTGATCCCCTACATAAATCCTGCCAGTCAAGCCTCTGGGGTCCAAACTGGCCTTGCCCTGGGATCATAAAATAGCTCCCATAGACTTGTACTGGAAAAAAACCCAACAAAAAACCTTTTTATCCCCAGACCGAAAGGTTCAGGGGATATAGCGATCGCCCTGGTGTCCATCTGTCCGCCCGTCCGTCTGTAGATGAAACCTTGTGCGGCCCATAACTCCTATACCCTTTGAGCTATTTTCATGAAACTTTGTCAGTTTGTAGAGGGCATTGGGTAGGAGTGGTGCGTGCAAGAATGGCAACTCTAATCGACTTGGTTCAGGTGTTATCTCCCATAGTCTCCCAAAATTGTAAAATGTTGTAAAATTTTGTGCGAACCATAATTCTGAAACCCTTTAAGATATTTTCACGATACTTCACCAATATGTAGAGGACATTGAGTAGGTGTGTCGCGTACAAGAAAGACAACTCTTGCTGTCTCCCTTTTGGAGTTACCTCCCATAGTTGTTAAATCTTGTGCGGCCCATAACTCTGAAACCTTGTGCGGCCCAGAACTCCTATATCCTTTGAGCTACTTTCATGAAACTTTGACAGGTTGTAGAGGGCATTGGGTAGAAGTGTTGCATGCAAGAATGGCAACTCTGATCGACTTGGTTCAGGAGTTAGCTTCCATAGTCTCCCAAAATTGTAAAATTTTGTGTGGACCATAACTCTTAAACCCTTTAAGATATTTTCATGATACTTCACCAATATGTAAAGGATGTTGAGTAGGCATGTCGCATACAAGAAAGACAACTCTAGCTGTCTCCGTTTTGGAGTTACCTCCCATAGTTGTTAAATCTTGTGCAGCCCATAACTCTAAAACCCTTTAAGGTATTTTCATGATACTTCACTATTAGGTAGAGGACATTGAGTGGCATATAGTTTACAAGAAAGACAACTCTGACTGCTTTCTTGAGTTATTTTCCATAGTTATAAAATCTTGTGCAAGCCATAACTCAATAATCCTTTGAGATATTTTCATAAAACTTGATCAAGTTGTAAAGGACATTGAGTAGGTGTGTCACATACAAGAACAACAACTCTAGCTGACTCCATTTTGGGAGTTATCTCCCATAGTTGTTAAATCTTGTGCAGCCCATAACTCTAAAACGCTATAAGTTATTTTCATGATACTTCACCAATAGGAAGAGGACATTGAGTAGGGATGTCGCATACAAGAATGACAACCCTGACTGCATTCTGGAGTTATCTCCCATAGTTATGAAATCTTGTGCAGGCCATAACTCAATAACCCTTTGAGATATTATCATGATACTTGATAAAAGTTGTAGACGACATTGAGTAGGTGTGTCACATACAAGAACAACAACTCTGACTCAGTTCTGGAGTTATCTCCCATAGTTTTTAAATCTTGTGCAGGCCATAACTCTTAAACCCTTTGAGATATTTTTATGATACTTCATCAAGTTGTAGAGGACATTGAGTAGGCATGTCATGTACACAATAGACAAGTCTGACTCCATTTTGGAGTTATCTCCCATAGTTGTTAAATTTGCTGATCGTCATAACTTCTCTACCAATTGGTTAGAGACTGACTCCTCCATGTTCTCGCAATCTCAGAGAAAACAAAAGGATTAAGTTCCTTATCTTCAAATCATCTCTCCATTTATCATGGATAAAAAATCAATTATTCAGTGGAACTGTCGAGGACTAAAAGCAAATTATAACGAAATTTTAATTTTAACAACACTACTTTCTCCGACTGTCTTTTGTCTCCAGGAAACCTTTTTAAAGAATACAGATAATATTAATTTTAAAAATTATAGTTTATATAATCATATCGCAACTGAAAATCAGAAAGCCTCAGGAGGCTCATCTATCCTTGTAAAATCAAATGTTCCTCATAGACAGATAGATATAAATAGTAATTTACAAGCTGTTGCTGTAAATGTCACTCTGTCTAAATCCATAACAATTTGTTCTCTATATCTCCCTCCACACTGTAAATTTTCTAAACACGATTTAGAAAATCTTATAAACCAGTTACCTCGTCCTTATTTATTATTAGGTGACTTTAATAGTCACAGCAAACTATGGGGTTGTCTGGATACAAATGACAAAGGAGAAATAATAGAAAATTTTATTGCAGAAAATGATCTATGTTTATTTAACGATAAACAACCAACTTATCTTCATTCTCCTACAAGAAATTATTTTGCTTTAGATTTGTCTATATGCTCTCTAAATATTTACTTAGATTTTGATTGGTCAGTTTTAGATGACCTTCATGGGAGCGATCATTTTCCAATTAAAATTGAAGAAATTGAATCGACAAATGAAGACCATCATTCCCGATGGAATTTGAATAAAGCAAACTGGGAGAATTTTATAGAGCTATGTAATGAAAAATTAAATCCTGAAATGTTTAAAACAGCAGATGATATACAAGCTTTTACTGATACATTAATTCATGTAGCCGAAAAATGTATTCCAAAGTCCTCGACACGTTCAAAAAGAAATAGACCTTGGTTTAATAAAGATGTTAAAAATTCAATAAATAAAAGAAAATCTGCCTTACGAAAGTTCAATAGGCAGCCAACAAAAGAAAATCTAATCCATGCCAAACAAATGCGAGCTAAAGCTCGCAAGACAATAAAAACGGCTAAAAGAACATCTTGGCAGCAATACGTCTCCAAACTTAATTCTAGAACTCCAGCAAAGAAAATATGGGACATGATTCGAAAAATTACTGGCAAAAATAAAAATAACAAACATGTCCATATTAAATCAAATGGAAATATATGCTCAACGACTAAAGATATTTCCAATGCACTAGGAGAGAATTTTCAGAAAAACTCTTCTAGTGCAAACTATTCCGAAACCTTTCAAAACATAAAACAGGAACGAGAGAAAGAGCATCTAAATTTTACGTCACTAAATCATGAAAAATATAATGTACCATTCACAGCTTCAGAATTATTAGATGCTCTTCATAAATCTCATGATACAGCTGCTGGTCCTGATGACATTCATTATCAAATTCTTAAACATTTACCCGATAACGCTTTAAAAACTTTATTAAATATTTTAAATGATATTTGGATCACTGGAAAATTTCCAAAAGACTGGAGTAAAGCAACGATTATACCTATACCAAAACCAAATAAAGATCATACTGAAGCTACTAACTACAGACCTATTGCTTTGACAAGTTGTTTATGTAAAACAATGGAGAGAATGATTAATGATAGGCTGGTTTGGTTCTTGGAATCAAACCAGCTTATAACAAAATATCAAGCTGGATTCAGAAAAAATAACTGTACAAACGATCATTTGATTCGTTTGGAATCCTTTATTCGTGATGCCTTTATTAAAAAAGAACATGTCGTAGCTGTATTTTTTGATCTTGAGAAAGCTTACGATACTACATGGAAACATGGCATCATGAAAGATTTACATAAATTAGGCCTTAAAGGCCGATTACCACTTTTTATTCAAAACTTTTTATCAGATCGAACATTTAATGTTCGAATAGGTAATACGTTATCGGACATATTTAAACAAGAACAAGGTGTACCACAGGGAAGCATTTTATCACCTACCTTATTTGGCATTAAAATTAACGATATTGTTAAATGTGTGAAAGACCTTGATTGTTCACTTTTTGTTGACGATTTTGGAATATTTATTAGATCGAAAAATATGGAAACCATTGAATTCAAACTACAACGATGTTTAAACAATATAGAAGATTGGGCAACAGAAAATGGTTTCAAATTTTCAAAAACAAAATTTCAATGCGTTCATTTTTGTCAGATACGTCAGCTACATTTAGATCCTCATCTTACCATATACGGTAGTCCAATTCCAGTCGTCAGTGAAGCAAAATTCCTGGGTCTTTTGTTCGATAACAAATTATCTTTTATACCACACATCAAAGCTTTAAAAGCTAAATGTTTAAAAGCTCTTGATATTCTTAAAGTTCTCTCCAGTTCCGACTGGGGAGGAGATCGTACTGTTCTTTTAAATCTCTATAGATCTTTAATTAGATCTAAATTGGATTATGGATCCATAGTTTATGGATCCGCAAGAAAATCTTATTTGAAATCTTTGGATACTATTCATCACCAAGGTTTACGTCTGGCTCTAGGGGCTTTTCGTACTTCCCCCGTCGAAAGTTTATACGCTGAATCAAATGAACCATCATTGTATATAAGAAGAGAGAAATTGTCTCTTCAATATGTTACTAAATTAGCCGCCAATCCACGTAATTCAGCTCATGATTGTGTTTTTAACCCTAAATATGAAAGATTTTACAATAACAAACCAACAGCTATTAAACCCCTTGGCCTGAGAATACAACCGTTACTTGAAGAGGCCAATATCAATATTAAAAATGTTCAGCATTTTTCTTTTCCATCAAAAGAGCCATGGACGTTAAACCCTCCAAAGATTATTTTAGACCTTCATAAAAATAAAAAAACAGAAGTCGAGTCGCATATTTTTAAGAATGAATTTTTAGAAATCAAATCAAATTATAAACATTACCTGTCAATTTATACAGATGGTTCGAAACAAGATGAGAAAGTTGCTTGTTCTGTTATTAGTCCAAATTTTACTGACAGTATCAGATTACCTGATAATAGCTCCATTTTTACCGCCGAAGCCAAGGCAATTGATATTGCACTTTACCATATCAGAGATCAGTCTGAAAAACAGTTTATCATTTAT
Organism: Anodontia alba; assembly: GCA_964016985.1. Classification (NCBI taxonomy): domain Eukaryota; kingdom Metazoa; phylum Mollusca; class Bivalvia; order Lucinida; family Lucinidae; genus Anodontia; species Anodontia alba. The sequence goes on from OZ024831.1 coordinate 53,998,486, forward strand.
TCAGATTCTCTTTCTGTATTAAAATCTCTTAAAGATTTACACCATAGAAACCCATTAATTCAGCAAATTCTTAAAAAATATTATTATCTTTCCGCTTCAAAAGAAATTGTATTTTGTTGGCTTCCCAGCCACGTTAATATTCGTGGAAATGAATTAGCAGATTCAGAAGCCAAATCTGCATTATCCTTAGTAATAACCAATTTCAAAATTCCTCACTCCGACTTTAAATCAAACGTCTGTCAATACATCAACAACAAATGTCAGTCTGTTTGGGAAACACAAACTTATAATAAATTAAATGAAATCAAACCAAATTTTAACAGCAAATGCACATTTTCTAATCTCAGCAGAAAAGAACAAACAAAAATCACGAGATGTAGACTTGGACACACTAGAATTACTCATTCTTATATTTTAAACAATGAACAAGCTCCATTCTGCATTCCTTGTAACGAACCTTTTACGGTCAAACATTTTCTTGTCACTTGTGCTGAATTTAATTATATTCGCACAAAGTATTTTAATGTAAAAAATATAAAGGAACTTTTTAATATGCCAACTCAAAAAATACTCGATTTTCTGAAAGAGATCGGACTTTTTAATAAAATATGATCTGTATTTTAATAACATAAAATCATTGATACTTTATCTTTTTAAAATGAACTCATCAATCCTAGATATTTTTAATTTCTCATTAAATAAAATCATCATATAACATGCATCTTATTAGACGCTATATGCCCTTTTAGGGTTGAGCGTCTATAAACAAAATATCCATCCATCCATCTCTACCAATTGAGATTTTTTGGTGATAATTAATAGGGATGCTTAGAACATTAAGAAGGAGAGTTGCATTTGAAAATTCTAACTATGGGTTACTTGTGTCTCCATTTATTTTCATTTATCTCCCCTGGTGGTAAAATCTTGTGCAGGCCATAACTCTTTAACCAGTGGAGACATTTTAATGATAGTAGAGATGCTAAGAACATAAACTAGGTGTGTCACAATATGTAAGGACAACTCTGACCTATGGAGTGTTGGAGCTATCTTCCTTACTTATACTGCGGATGCAGATTTATCACTTACTAGCAAACAAAAAATCCAGTTTCTGTGACTTGCCGTTTTAGAGTTAAAATCATTGCAGGCAATGAACCTTATTTTTCTCATTATTTTCAGTTTCTTTGTTGAAAAACAAAATCCAGTTTCCACAACTTATGGTTTTAGAGTTCTTTGTCTGATTCACAGCTGTGAAGTTATCACCCACTGCCTGGTTAAACAAGTGTATCCCTCGATAAAATTACAGCTCTGATGCCCTAGATTAAAAAAAAGACGGCCATTTGCGATGCGATAGGGGGACTTGCCATCTCTTCTGATGGCTATTTTTCTCTGAAACCATGAGGCCCACAGCTTATATATTTAGTATGTAGCAATGTTTGATGGTCTCCTACATATATCCACTGGGGTCCTATTTGGCCATGACCTAGGGGGTCATTAGCTCCCATGGACTTATAATGAAAAAAAAAATATAAAAATTCTTCTCTGAAACCATGAGGCCCACAGCTTATACATTTTAGTATGTAGCAATGTTTAGTGGTCCCCTTTATAAATTCTGCCAACCATGCCCCTGGGGTCCAAATTGGCCTTGCCTTGGGGGTCATTAACTCCCATAGACTTATAATGGAAAAAAGTCATCTTCTTTGAAACCATGAGGCCCACAGCTTATATATTTAGTATGAATTAATGTTTAGTGATCTACACAAATCCTGCCAATCAAGACCCTAGGGGCCGGCCTCGGTGGCTCAGTTGGATGCGCCGTCCGAGTGGAGACCAGGAGGTCGTGGGTTCAACCCCCGCCAAGATCGGCAACATTCTTTTGTGGAGATTGATCATGAAATATTTTCTACGGTCATTCTCTCCCTTCCGCTGATTCAAGAAGGGCAGTTGTCAGCTTCTGGCGAAAGAATGTGCATAATACTGGTTAACCGCTTAGAGGACTAAGCCTGCCCAGTAAACGTGTGGTTAGGTAAACTGAATGTGCTCGACATGACCCCATTGGGTTGACTGGGCTGTAAAACCTCAACACACAAATTGTCCATCCGTCCATTTATCCATTCTCCATCCATCCATCTTTGCGTGCGTCCGTACGAATGTTAATATTTTGTGTCAAAGTTTAGCATGAAGTTTTTTCCTTTTGCATATACATGTATTTTTGAAAGCTTACACTTTAGGATGTTGATGTGTGGTTAGTGTTACTAGATGATTACAGGATAGCTGACATCATTCTGCTGATGCTGCTGACCTAAGGTCAAGGTCACTGACTTAGAAAATAGTGTGATGTTTACGTCAAAGTTTTACGTGAAGTTTTTGTCTTTTGCTTATAACTCTGCAGCCACTGATCAAAAACTTTTCATATTTGGTATGGGGGTACCTGGGAGGGTTCTCTTCCATTCTACATCTATGGACCCCTGGGTTATGTCCCAGGGTGGGGCTAGTGGTCAAAATCTAGGACACCCCTAATAAAGGAGTATATTGCAATTTGTTTATACAAACAACCTCCTATTAAAGGATGCGCATCAGACATGTTTATCATGTCAACATTCAGTATAATAAGGTTAAGGTCATTGTGACCTTATTTTCATACTTCAGTGATCTTGACTTATATTTTGAAGCCTATTTCATAGATTAATGCCTAAGTAAAGTAATATGTTGCAGTTTGTATATGCAAACAACTTCTTAAAGAAGGATGGGCATCAGTCATGTTTATCACATCAACATTCAGTGTAATAAAGTCAAGGTCATTGTGATCATATTTTCATGCTCCAGCAATTTTGCCTTATATCTTCAAGACTATTTCATGGATTAATGTGGTACTTGGAATATTGGTTCTGTGTGACACCATGATTGGCAGCATAACAAATGTAGGGCACCTTGACCTATATTTCGTGGTCCAGTAATTTTGCCACATACAGTTGTATCTTGAATGTTAATTGATGTTTGAACATAATTATTTGGGATTATGAATTAGTATGATCTAACAGTTGACCTAAAAGTAAATGTAGATCACTGTGACCTATATTTCAGGGTCCAGTGATTTTATGTTACATCTTGAAGACAATTTGATGTATTCCTATTATATTTTGGGATTACACTGTATGTGACCAATATTTCTTAGCCCTGTGATTTTGTCTTATATCTCCCACTGTTTGATACCTAAACGTCATACTGTATTTACATATAATGACAAAGTGTGACCCAAACTTTCACCTCAAAGTAAATATAAATCAGTATATATACTGACCTAAATTTCATGGTCTAGTGATTTTGCTTAATATCTTTTAGATTATTTAATGGGTTAACATCATAGTTGGTATAATGCATCAGTGTGACCATCAGATTAATTTCTAAAGTATTTGTAGGTCAGTGACATATACATGTATTTTATGGCCCAGCAAATTTGCTTCATGTCTTGAAGACTATTTACTCCAGGAAAGTTGTACTTGGGATGATAGATCAGTGTCACTCAGAGACTGACATTGTAAACTTTATCTTGCCTTATATCATTGTCATTAACTTTAAAATATTTTATAATTAAGAAATGGTGCCAGCCGGGGGTATTCGTGACCCTCTGGGCACTTGCTCTAGTATCATAAGTCCTTATACTCATGGTATAACTGTTTGCTGTTTTTCAACTGTCTACTGAACACTATTTCCTATTTTCACTTTCTAATTTTCAACAGCTGACATCATTAACAACAACTTCCACTCACAATTAAAAAACAATTATAATAATGACAAACCTTGTCTGTTTAATGTTACTAATTGAACAAACAATATGTATTTTTTTGTCTGGAAGGTCAGTATTTGACCAAAATGCACTAATCATAACAACCTCTTCTCTTGGCTAGCAACCCTCATGACAGACATACCTGGAGATCTGGTGTGAAATCTGCCATGCGTGCAGCAAGCCAGCTATCTGGAAGGGGGCCCACTGATGTGGATGTTGCCCCTGTAATTGCATGTTAATCAAAAAACTGATTATGATGATATGATATGATTCTCAAAAAAATATCCACAATACAGTTACATCATTTAGACTGTTTTAAGCTCTATTAATACGACTTTGACAAGCAGGTCCAGATCAGACAGCAAAACACTTCATCTGATCAGGGCCTACACTGTTTGCACAAAATGTAGGCATTTCTGACCAGAAAGAATAATTAAATCAGACACCCAAAAATAACAAATGAATCTGCACTGTCTATAAGGTAGAGTATTTTATTATGCATTTATGGGTTTACCCAGTTACATCAAGTGGATTCCCCTACCACATCTCTTTAGACCAGTCTTTTTCCAATAGCAGGGTGTCTGGTTATTTTTTTATTGATACTAGGTTTTATAGAAATTCTTGTCTTTATGCAAACAAGTAGACCCTGATCAGATGATGTATTCTACAGCATCTGATCTGGGTCTGCACTGTTTACCAGTTACCCTTTTGGGGTTCCAGACTAAAATGGGGTTAAGCTATTTGGTCGATAGATGAAAGTCAGTCTTATTTCAATGCACCTGCAACAAATGTGAATGCAACCATGTCTACCAGGTGTAGTCATGTACTCATTTTGAGTATAATAATGGTGAGGGTGCCAAAGTCATGGAAATGCTGTTGAACAGAATTTATGAATAGACTGAGCCTTTTTGACAAAAATAGGCAGTATCTTTTGTTGGCCTGCCATTTCAGATCATTGTTCACTAAATGTACATGTAAAAATATTTCACTATCTGTTTTTATCATTGAACTTAATATGTGCAGTGATGTTTTAATAAGGACAACAGTGTTTACAGAGGAAACTCGCAGACCACAGCTTTTCACAAAAGTCACATGTTATGCCTTCACTGCTGGCGTCCAGTTAACATTTTGCTATGAAATTTGTTATGTGTCCACATTGATTGGGAAAACCAATCATAATATATACAGTATTAAAAAAAAAAGGTGTGAAAGCTCTCAAGACAATACAAGTTTTGAATAGGATGCTTTTTATGCCCCACCCTCATTCAAAGAATGGTGTAAAGGACACAAACTTCATAGTGTTACCCCTAATAGTTTGTCTCCAGCAGCATATAGCGGTAGCAGTTTTTACCTTTAGTTTTTCAGGCAGGGGCATCCGTGTCCTTTTGACACATTATTATTTGCTGTTTTTGAAAGGGGAAAATTTCATGTTTGCTTAGGAAACTTTCAGACCACAGGTCTCAATAATTTTTGGTCATATCCTGTTCAGACACCTTACATCCACTAGGGCAAGTATTATTTATTGACAGTGGTGGTACAATGAGTGTTCAGACTGACATGTTATGCTTATCTGGGCCTTCACTATTGGCATCCATTTAACATTTTGCGGTGGAACTTGTGATGTGTTCACTTTGGTTGGGATGACCAGGCATAATATATACATTATTGAAATGCTCGAGAATAAAAAGTTGCAAGGTAATATTAAGTTCAAATAGGCTGCTTTTTATTATTAAATTTTTTGTAAGGTTGCAAGGTATTACTAGTTTTTATTAGGGTGATTTTCATTATTTAATAAATATCCATTTTAAGGTATTTTTTAAAAGAGAAAATTTCATTTGTGCTTAGGAAACTTTCATACCACAGGTCTAAAAATTTTTTGGTCATATCCTGTTTAGACACTTCACATCCACTAGGGCAAGTATTATGTACTGACAGACAGTGTTGGTACAGGTGAGTCTTATGAATCAGATGTTATGTTTATCTGGTCCTTCACTGTTGGCATCCGGTTAACATTTTGCTGTGGACCTTTGATGTGTCTACTTTGGTTGGGATGACCACACAGGCATAATATATACATTATTGAAATGCTAGAGAATAAAAAGTTGCAAGGTAATAATAAGTTCAAATAGGCTGCTTTTTATTATTAAACTTTTTTGTAAGGTTGCAAGGTATTACTAGTTTTTATTAGGGTGATTTTCATTATTAAATAAATATCACTTTTAAGGTATTTTTGAAAAGAGAAACTTTCATTTGTGCTTAGGAAACTTTCAGACCACAGGTCTAAAAATTGTTTGGTCATATCCTGTTAAGACACTTCACATCCACTAGGGCAAGTATTATTTACTGACAGACAGTGTTGGTACAGGTGAGTCTTCTGAATCAGATGTTATGTTTATCTGGGCCTTCACTGTTGGCATTCAGTTAACATTTTGCTGTGGAACGTGTGATGTGTCCACTTTGGTTGGGATGACCATGCAGGCATAATATATACATTATTGAAATGCTAGAGAATAAAAAGTTGCAAGGTAATATTAAGTTCAAATAGGCTGCTTTTTATTATTAAACTTTTTTGTAAGGTTGCAAGGTATTACTAGTTTTTATTAGGGTGATTTTCATTATTTAATAAATATCCATTTTAAGGTATTTTTTAAAAGAGAAAATTCCATTTGTGCTTAGGAAACTTTCAGACTACAGGTCTAAAAATTTTTTGGTCATATCCTGTTAAGACACTTCACATCCACTGGGGCAAGTATTATTTTACTGACAGACAGTGTTGGTACAGGTGAGTCTTCTGAATCAGATGTTATGTTTATCTGGGCCTTCACTGTTGGTGTCTAGTTAACATTTTGCTGTGGAACGTGTGATGTGTCCACTTTGGTTGGGATGACCACGCAGGCATAATATATAAATTATTGAAATGATAGAGAATAAAAAGTTGCAAGGTAATATTAAGTTCAAATAGGCTGCTTTTTATTATTAAACTTTTTTGTAAGGTTGCAAGGTATTACTAGTTTTTATGAGGGTGATTTTCATTATTAAATAAATATCTCTTTTAAGATATTTTTGAAAAGAGAAAATTTCATTTGTGCTTAGGAAACTTTCAGACCACAGGTCTAAAAATTGTTTGGTCATATCCTGTTAAGACACTTCACATCCACTAGGGCAAGTATTATGTACTGACAGACAGTGTTGGTACAGGTGAGTCTTCTGAATCAGATGTTATGTTTATCTGGGCCTTCACTGTTGGCATCCAGTTAACATTTTGCTGTGGAACGTGTGATGTGTCCACTTTGGTTGGGATGACCATGCAGGCATGATATATACATTATTGAAATGCTAGAGAATAAAAAGTTGCAAGGTAATATTAAGTTCAAATAGGCTGCTTTTTATTATTAAACTTTTTTGTAAGGTTGCAAGGTATTACTAGTTTTTATTAGGGTGATTTTCATTATTTAATAAATATCCATTTTAAGGTATTTTTTAAAAGAGAAAATTCCATTTGTGCTTAGGAAACTTTCAGACTACAGGTCTAAAAATTTTTTGGTCATATCCTGTTAAGACACTTCACATCCACTGGGGCAAGTATTATTTTACTGACAGACAGTGTTGGTACAGGTGAGTCTTCTGAATCAGATGTTATGTTTATCTGGGCCTTCACTGTTGGCATCCAGTTAACATTTTGCTGTGGAACGTGTGATGTGTCCACTTTGGTTGGGATGACCATGCAGGCATAATTTATACATCATTGAAATGCTAGAGAATAAAAAGTTGCAAGGTAATATTAAGTTCAAATAGGCTGCTTTTTATTATTAAACTTTTTTGTAAGGTTGCAAGGTATTACTAGTTTTTATTAGGGTGATTTTCATTATTTAATAAATATCCATTTTAAGGTATTTTTTAAAAGAGAAAATTCCATTTGTGCTTAGGAAACTTTCAGACTACAGGTCTAAAAATTTTTTGGTCATATCCTGTTAAGACACTTCACATCCACTGGGGCAAGTATTATTTTACTGACAGACAGTGTTGGTACAGGTGAGTCTTCTGAATCAGATGATATGTTTATCTGGGCCTTCACTGTTGGCATCCAGTTAACATTTTGCTGTGGAACGTGTGATGTGTCCACTTTTGTTGGGATGACCACGCAGGCATAATATATAAATTATTGAAATGATAGAGAATAAAACGTTGCAAGGTAGTATTAAGTTCAAATAGGCTGCTTTTTATTATTAAACTTTTTTGTAAGGTTGCAAGGTATTACTAGTTTTTATTAGGGTGATTTTCATTATTAAATAAATATCACTTTTAAGGTATTTTTGAAAAGAGAAACTTTCATTTGTGCTTAGGAAACTTTCAGACCACAGGTCTAAAAATTGTTTGGTCATATCCTGTTAAGACACTTCACATCCACTAGGGCAAGTATTATTTACTGACAGACAGTGTTGGTACAGGTGAGTCTTCTGAATCAGATGTTATGTTTATCTGGGCCTTCACTGTTGGCATCCAGTTAACATTTTGCTGTGGAACGTGTGATGTGTCCACTTTGGTTGGGATGACCATGCAGGCATAATATATACATTATTAAAATGCTAGAGAATAAAAAGTTGCAAGGTAATATTAAGTTCAAATAGGCTGCTTTTTATTATTAAACTTTTTTGTAAGGTTGCAAGGTATTACTAGTTTTTACTAGGGTGATTTTCATTATTTAATAAATATCCATTTTAAGGTATTTTTTAAAAGAGAAAATTCCATTTGTGCTTAGGAAACTTTCAGACTACAGGTCTAAAAATTTTTTGGTCATATCCTGTTAAGACACTTCACATCCACTGGGGCAAGTATTATTTTACTGACAGACAGTGTTGGTACAGGTGAGTCTTCTGAATCAGATGTTATGTTTATCTTGGCCTTCACTGTTGGTGTCTAGTTAACATTTTGCTGTGGAACATGTGATGTGTCCACTTTGGTTGGGATGACCACGCAGGCATAATATATAAATTATTGAAATAATAGAGAATAAAAAATTGCAAGGTAGTATTAAGTTCAAATAGGCTGCTTTTTATTATTAAACTTTTTGTAAGGTTGCAAGGTATTACTAGATTTTATTAGGGTGATTTTCATTATTAAATAAATATCACTTTTAAGATATTTTTGAAAAGAGAAAATTTCATTTGTGCTTAGGAAACTTTCAGACTACAGGTCTAAAAATTGTTTGGTCATATCCTGTTAAGACACTTCACATCCACTAGGGCAAGTATTATTTACTGACAGACAGTGTTGGTACAGGTGAGTCTTCTGAATCAGATGTTATGTTTATCTGGGCCTTCACTGTTGGCATTCAGTTAACATTTTGCTGTGGAACGTGTGATGTGTCCACTTTGGTTGGGATGACCATGCAGGCATAATATATACATTATTGAAATGCTAGAGAATAAAAAGTTGCAAGGTAATATTAAGTTCAAATAGGCTGCTTTTTATTATTAAACTTTTTTGAAAGGTTGCAAGGTATTACTAGTTTTTATTAGGGTGATTTTCATTATTTAATAAATATCCATTTTAAGGTATTTTTTAAAAGAGAAAATTCCATTTGTGCTTAGGAAACTTTCAGACTACAGGTCTAAAAATTTTTTGGTCATATCCTATTAAGACACTTCACATCCACTGGGGCAAGTATTATTTTACTGACAGACAGTGTTGGTACAGGTGAGTCTTCTGAATCAGATGATATGTTTATCTGGGCCTTCACTGTTGGCATCCAGTTAACATTTTGCTGTGGAACGTGTGATGTGTCCACTTTGGTTGGGATGACCACGCAGGCATAATATATAAATTATTGAAATGATAGAGAATAAAAAGTTGCAAGGTAGTATTAAGTTCAAATAGGCTGCTTTTTATTATTAAACTTTTTTGTAAGGTTGCAAGGTATTGCTAGTTTTTATTAGGGTGATTTTCATTATCAAATAAATATCACTTTTAAGGTATTTTTGAAAAGAGAAACTTTCATTTGTGCTTAGGAAACTTTCAGACCACAGGTCTACAAATATTTTGGTCATATCCTGTTAAGACACTTCACATCCACTAGGGCAAGTATTATTTACTGACAGACAGTGTTGGTACAGGTGAGTCTTCTGAATCAGATGCTATGTTTATCTGGGCCTTCACTGTTGGCATCCAGTTAACAGTTTGCTGTGGAATGTGTGATTTGTCCACTTTGGTTGGGATGACCATGCAGGCATAATATATACATTATTGAAATGCTAGAGAATAAAAAGTTGCAAGGTAATATTAAGTTCAAATAGGCTGCTTTTTATTATTAAACTTTTTTTGTAAGGTTGCAAGGTATTACTAGTTTTTATTAGGGTGATTTTCATTATTAAATAAATATCACTTTTAAGGTATTTTTTGAAAAGAGAAAATTTCATTTGTGCTTAGGAAACTTTCAGACCACAGGTCTAAAAATTTTTTGGTCATATCCTGTTAAGACACTTCACATCCCCTAGGGCAAGTATTATTTACTGACAGACAGTGTTGGTACAGGTGAGTCTTCTGAATCAGATGTTATGTTTATCTGGGCCTTCACTGTTGGCATCCAGTTAACATTTTGCTGTGGAACGTGTGATGTGTCCACCTTGGTTGGGATGACCGCGCAGGCATAATATATACATAATTGAAATGCTAGAGAATAAAAAGTTGCAATGTAATTTTAAGTTCAAATAGGCTGCTTTTTATTACTAAATTTTTTGTAAGGTTGCAAGGTATTACTAGTTTTTATTAGGGTGATTTTCATTATTAAATAAATATCACTTTTAAGGTATTTTTTAAAAGAGAAAATTTCATTTGTGCTTAGGAAACTTTCAGACCACAGGTTTAGAAAATTTTTGGTCATATCCTGTTAAGACACTTCACATCCACTAGGTCAAGTATTATTTACTGACAGACAGTGTTAGTACAGGTGAGTCTTCTGAATTGGATGTTATGTTTATCTGGGCCTTCACTGTTGGTGTCTAGTTAACATTTTGCTGTGGACCTGGTGATGTGTCCACCTTGGTTGGGATGACCAGGCATAATATATACATTATTTGAATGTTAGAGTATAAAAGGTTACAAGGTAAAATTTTACATAGGTTGTTTTTCATTATCATACATTACTTCTGTAAGGTTTCAAGGTAATAACTACTTTTAAATAGGATGAATTTCATCATTATGAGGGTCGTGCAAAACATTCTGTCACTCATAGGTTTCCTTGGTTTTATCCCAGGTATATTTTAAAATACTTTACTGCACTTGAATGGTGTGTTAAATTGCTAATGATACCTTTTTATTTCGTGCAAATTGCTTTCCAACTGACGGAGTTATTTTAAATTGAAATCGATGCAGTCCTATACACTGACCAATTTACTTGTTACAATAAGAAACGGCCAAGCAAAGGATGGTCAGGAGTACACCTTTTACATGACAACGCCTCCTCTCATAAGTGTGAGGTTGTTAAGTTTTTTATGGCTTCTGAAAAGGTGAACATTTTAAACCATCCACCTTATTCACCTTACCTGAGTCCCTGTGACTTCTTTTTATTTCCAAGGCTTAAGAAAATGCTTTCTGGAAATAGGTATATGTCTAGAAGTTCTCTTGGCAGCGCTATTTATCAGTGTCTCCAACAGATACCAAAAGAAGACTATTTATCTGCTTTTCGCGACTGGGTTAAAAGGTTACAAAAATATGTTTCAGTAAAGGGGGAATATTTTGAGGTTTGTAATAAAAATATGTTTGATAAAACGTAGCACTGAAGTAATCCGAACCCAGTGACAAAACTTTTTGCAGGATCCTTGTAAATATCACTTTTAAGGTATTTTTGAAATGGTTAAATGTCCTGTTTGCTTAGGAAACTCTCAGACCAAAGGCCTAAAGAATTTTTTGGTCATATCCTGTTAAGACACATTACATCCACTAGGGCAAGTTTTATTTAATGACCAATAGTGGTGGTACAGATAAGTCTTCTTATCAGATTTTATGTTTATCTGGGCATTCACTGTTGGCATCCAGTTAACATTTTACTGTGGACCGTGTTTCCTGAATGACATGTTATGCTTATATAGGCCTTCGCTCTAGGCATCCAGTGAATATTTTGCTGTGGAACTTGTGATGTGTCCACTTTGGTAGGGATGACCAGGCATAATTTATACATTATTTAAATGTTAGGGTATAAAGGTTGCAAGTCAATATTATATTAAGTTTAAATTGGCTGCTTTTCATTACTAAGCATTACTTTTGTAAGGTTCCAAGGTAAAACAAGTTTTAATAGGATGATTTTCATCATTAAATTTCACTTTAAAGGTACTTTTTAAAAGAGAAAATTTCATGTCTGCTTAGAAACCTCAGACCACAGGTCTAAAGGATTTTTGGTCATATCCTGTTAAGACACTTTACAACCAGTAGGGCAAGTAGTATTTACTGGTGGTGGTGGTACAAATGAGTCTATTGAATGACAAATTATGCTTATCTGGGCCTTCACTGTTGGCATCAAGTTAACATTTTGCTGTGGAACTTGTGATGTGTCCACATTGGTTGAGATTACCAGGCATAATATATACATTATTTAAATGCGAGAGAATAAAAGGTTGCAAGGTAATATATTAAGTTCAAATAGGCTGCTTTTTATTATTAAACATTTTTTGTAAAGTTGCAAGGTATTACTAGTTTTTAATAGGATGATTTTCATTATTAAATAAGTATCCCTTTTAAGGTATTTTGTTAAAAGAGAAAATTTCATTTGTGCTTAGGAAACTTTCAGACCACAGGTCTAAAGAATTTTTGGTCATATCCTGTTAAGACACTTCACATCCACTAGAGCAAGTCTTATTTACTGATGGACAGTGTTGGTACAGGTGAGTCTTCTGAATCAGATGTTATGTTTATCTGGGCCTTCACTGTTGGCATCCACTTAACATTTTGCTGTGGAACTTGTGATGTGTCCACATTGGCTGGGATGACCAGGCATAATATAAACATTATTTAAATGCTAGAGAATAAAAGGTTGCAAGGTAATATATTAAGTTCAAATAGGCTGCTTTTTATTATTAAACATTTTTTGTAAAGTTGCAAGATATTACTAGTTTTTAATAGGATGATTTTCATTATTAAATAAGTATCACTTTTAAGGTGTTTTTTTAAAAGAGAAAATTTCATTTATGCTTAGGAAACTTTCAGACCACAGGTCTAAAACATTTTTGGTCATATCCTGTTAAGACACTTCACATCCACTAGAGCAAGTCTTATTTACTGATGGACAGTGTTGGTACAGGTGAGTCTTCTGAATCAGATGTTATGTTTATCTGGGCCTTCACTGTTGGTGACTAGTTAACATTTTGCTGTGTAACTTGTGATGTGTCCACCTTGGTTGGGATGACCAGGCATAATATATACATTATTGAAATGTTAGAGTATTACAGGTTGTAAGGTAAAATTTTACATTGGTTGTTTTTCATTTTCATACATTACTTCGCTAAGGTTTCACGGTAATAACTACTTTTAAATAGGATGCTTTTCATCATTAAATATCAGTTTTAAGGTATGTTTGAAATGATTACATGTCATGTTTGCTTAGGAAACTCTCAGACTAAAGGTCTAAAGAATTTTTGGTCATATCCTGTTAAAACACATTACATCCACTAGGGCAAGTATTATATAATGACCAACAGTGTTGGTACAGATTAGTCTTCAGAATCATGGTAGGATTATCTGGGCCTTCACTATTGGCAGCCACTTAACATTTTGCTGTGGAATTTGTGCTGTGTCCACTTTGGTTGGGATGACCACGCAGGCATAATATATACATTATTGAAATGTTAAGAGTATAACAAAAGTTGTAAGGTAATATTTTAAACATTTTGTTTTTCATTATTTAACATTACATATGTAAGGTTGCAATGTTATACTAGTTTTAAATTGGGTGATTTTCATAATGAAATATCACTTTTAAGGTACTTTTGAAATGGTTAAATTTCATGTTTGCTTAGGAAACTCTCAGGTCAAGTATTACATGTATTTAATTACCAAGAGTCATGGTACAGATGTGTCTTCTGCATGACAAGTTATACATATCTGGGCCTTCACTGTTGGCATCCATTTAACGTTTTACTGTGGAACTTGTGATGTGTCCACTTTGGTTGGGATGATTAGGCATAATATATACATTATATAAATGTTAGAGAGTATAAAAGATTGCAAGGTAATATCAGTTTTAAATTGGCTGCTTTTCATTGTTAAACATTACTTTCATAAGGTTGCAAGGTAATACTAGTTTTGAGTAGGATGCTTTTAATTTTTATTTAATATAACTTGTTAGATATTTTTAAAAAAGGTAAACATCATGTATGCTTAGGAAACTCTCAGACCACAGGTCAAAATAATTTTTGGTCATAGCCTGTTAAGACACTTTACATTCACTAGGGCAAGTATTATTTACTGACTAACAGTGGTGGTACAGCTGTGTCTTCGGAATGACAAGTTTTACTTAGCTGTGCCTTCACTGTTGGCATTCAGTTAATATTTTGCTGTGGAACTTGTGATGTGTCCACTTTGGTTGGGATGACCAGGCATAATATATACATTATATAAATGTTAGTGTTTTAAAGTTTGTAAGATAATGTCAAGGTTCAACAGGCTGCTTTTCATTATTAAACATTACTTCTGTAAGGTAGCAATGTTACTTTTGTAGGGTTACTAGTTTTGAAAGGATGATTTTACTTATGAAATATGACTTTTAAGGCATTTTTGAAAAGGGTACATTTTATTTTTGCTTAGGAACCTCTCAGACCACAAGTCTAAAGATTTGTCATATCCTGTTAAGACACTTTACATCCACTAGGGCAAGTATTTTTTTACTGACCAACAACAGATGGGTCTTTAGTCTAATATGTTATGCTTATCTGGGCCTTTACTATTGACATGCAGTTAACATTTTGCTGTGGAACTTATGATGTGTCAACTTCGGTTTAGAAGACCAGGCATAATTAGGTCTAAAGAAGTTTTGGTCATATCCTGTTAAGACACTTTACATCCACTAGGGCAAGAATTATTAACTGACCGACAGTGATGGTACAGATGAGCCTCCTAAATGACTAATTATGCTTATCTGGCCTTCACTGTTGGCATCCAGATAACATTTTGCTGTGGAACTTGTGATATGTCCACTTTAGACTGGATGACCAGGCATGATAAATACATTATTTATGTTAGAGTATAAAAGATTGCAAGGTAATATTTATTTTGAATAGGCTTTCTTTTTCATTATTCAGCATTACTTTTGTTAGGTTGCAAGGTAATACTAGTTTTTTGAATAGGATGATTTTCATCATTAAATATTACTTTTAAGGAGTGTTTGAATAGCAAAAATTATATGCTTGCTTAGGAAACTCTCAGACCTCAGATCTAAGAATTTTTGGTCATATCCTGTTAAGACACTTTACATCCATAAGGGCAAGTATTATTTACTGACCAACAGTGGTGGTACAGATGGGTGTTATGAATGACATGTTATGCTTATATGGGCCTTCACTGTTGGCATCTAGTTATCATTCTGCTGTGGAACATCATGTGTCCACTTTGGGTGGGATGACCAGGCATAATATATACAGTGGTGGTACAAATGAGTCTTCTGAATGTCATGATCTGCATATCTTGGCCTTCACTGCTGGGATACAGTTACTATTTTGCTATTTACTATTTTCACAGATGAGTCTATGAATGACATGTTATGCTTATCTGGACCTTCACTGTTGGTATCAACATTTTGCTATGGAACTTGTGATGTGTCCACTTTGGGTGGGATGACCAGACATAATATTTACATTTTTCAAGTGTTAGAGTGTAAACAGTTACAAGGTATTTTTTAAAGGCTGCTTTTTTTTTTATTAAACATTTGTAAGATTGCAAGATAATACTAGCTTTGAAAAGTGTGGTTTTCATTATTAAATATCACTTTTAATCTATTTTTGAAAAGGTAAAAATTTCATGTTTGCTTAGAAACTCTGAGACCACATTTTTGGTCATATCCTGTTAAGACACTTTACATCCAGTAGGGCAAGTATTATTTACTATCCAACAGTGGTGGTACAGATGGGTCTTATGAATGACATGTTATGCTAATATGGGCCTTCACTGTTGGCATCCAGTTATCATTCTGCTGTGGAACTTGTGATTTGTCCACTTTGGGTGGGATCACCAGGCATAATATATACATTATTTAAATGTTAGAGAATAAAAGGTTGCTAGGTAATGTTAATTTTGAATAGCCTTAAGCCTACTTTTCATTATTGAACATTATTTTTGTAAGTTTGCAAGGTAATACAGTCGACTCTTGTTATCTCAAATTCCAAGGGACTGTCTAAAATACTTCGAGATATCTGTACCTCGACATATCAGATTTGCAGAATTGAAGAAAAAATAAATTGAACAACAGCATTTAACAAATGTATATGTAATTGGACTCTTGAAGTTAGAGATATGTTGAAAAATTTTGTGGAAATGAGGAGCAATTTCTCCTCTTTTCCAAAATATTTTGTTACCTGTTATTAGATTTTCCTGTTTAGGCAGGGACCAGATATTCACTTCGAGATAAGTGGTTATTTGAGATCAGCGAGGTCAAGGTAATGAGAGTCGACTGTACTAGTTTTGAATAGGATGCTTCTATCATATTTCCCCTTTAACGTATTTTTGAAATGGGAAAATTTCATGTTTGCTTTGGAAACTTTCAGATCACAGGTCTAAAGAACTTCTGTTCATATCCAGTTAAGACACTTCACATCCACTAAGCCAAGTTGTATTGACTGATCAACAGTAGTGGTACAGATTGGTCTCCTGAATGACGTTATGTTTATCTTGGCCTTCACTGTTGGCATCCAGTCGATATCTTGCTGTGGAACGTAATGACCACACACAATATATACATCAGTTAACTGTAAGAGTATAAAAGATTGCTTGGTAGTGTTTTGAATAGGTTATTTTTTTCATTATTAAACATTGCTTTCGTAAGGTTGCAAGATAATTCTAGTTTTGAATAGGATGATTTTTTTATTATTAAATATCACTTTTAAGATATATTAGATATTACAATGAATTTAACAGGTTGCCTATTATTGTCAAAACCTGCTCTGTCTTTTCATAAATAAAAGATCTGGTTGGACAGAATTTCCATGACTTTGGCACCTTCACTATCATTCTGTTTGAAATGAAAATTGAAAATTAATGATAACTCTTTGTAGATGTAGTTGGTTTTATAGAGATATGCATTTGTTGCAGGTGCAACAAAATGACTGAGATTCATCCATTGTTGACCATCACTGTATTGCTTAACCCACTTTCTCTCAATAGAATGTTCCTTACAGACTAAGCAGGTTCACTTATGATTTTAGGAATGTCTGTTATTAATTTATTTCTCTTTTTATACCCCACCACACAATAGTGGTGGGGTATTATGGTTTCACGTAGGTCGTCCGTGAGTCCGTCCGTCTGTCCGTCCGTCCGTTGGTCATACGTCCGTCCGTTTTTCATTTCCGGATGATAACTTGAGTAAATGTCAATGGATTTTCACCAAACTTAGTATGTGCATTGATATTGTGGAGATCTGGTTTGGGATTGCTAATGGGCAAATTTCGTGAATTTTTGACGGAGTTATCTGCCCAAGACATGCCCATATTTTTGTTTCCGGACTATAACTTGAGTAAATAACAAGGGATTTTCACCAAATTTGGTATGTGCATTGATATTAAGGAGATCTGATTTGCAATTGCTAATGGGCAAATTTCGTCAAATTTTTATGGAGTTATCTGCCCGAGACACGCCCATATTTTTGTTTCTGGATGATAACTTAAAAACTTGCTATATGCATTGACATTAAAGAGATCTGGTTTGGGATTACTAATGGGCAAATTTCATCAAATTTTTACGGAGTTATCTGCCCGAGACACGCCCATATTTTCGTTTCCGGATGATAACTTTAGTAAATAACAAGGGATTTTAACCAAACTTGCTATATGTATTGACAGTAAGGAGATCAGGTTTGGAATTGCTAATGGGCAAATTTCGTCAAATTTTTATGGAGTTATCTGCCCGACACACGTCCATATTTTCATTTCTGGATGAGAACTTCAGTTAATAACAAGGCCTTTTAACCAAACTTGCTATATGAATGGTGTGTTGAATAGCTAACGATAACCCATTTATTTTGTGCAAATTGCTTTCCAACTGACTGAGTTATTTCAGATTGAAATAGATGCAGTCATATACACTGACCATTTTACTTGTTACATTGGAACATGGACCAGAAGGCTGAAATTCGTAGCTATATTAAATGCCACATTAGGCTTAATATAGATTCAAAGCAGAAATTTAAGGAATTGTGTGGTATATATGGACCTCATACCATTTCAATGTGCACAGTTTTTAGGTGGGTTAAAGATTTTAAAGCTGGGAAATTTTTTGTTGAAGATAAAACCAGTCCTGGAAGGCCTAAAACCTCTGTTACCAAGGCTAACATCGCTGCTGTAACGATTGTGGTCGAACATGATGCATGATTGTCTGTCAAAGATATAGCTAGTTGTACTGGCATATCAGAAGGCAGTGTGCAAACAATTCTGAAAAAGTGTTTGGACCTGAGAAAGATTTGTGCTAGGTGGGTACCTCATTTGCTCACTGAGGAGCAAATGACACAATGCCTTAAATGTTGCCGGGAACTTTTGGAAACACACAAAGGCTGTAATAGTCTGGTTATTTCTAACTTGCTAACAGGTGATGAAACCTGGGTGCACATGTTTGAGCCACAAAGAAGGGCTGATAATAAGCAATGGAAGCGAAAAGATAAAAAAAATTCGAAAAAGATGTTGTATGCAATTTTCTTTAATTTAAGTGGGCCAGTCGTTCAAGTGCCTTGTCCATCTGGTCATACAGGCACTGGCCGATTCTACAAGAATTCTGTACTGAAGAAAGTGAAAGAGTTTTGCAATAAGAAATGACCAAGCAAAGGATAGTCGGGAGTCCACCTTTTACATGACAATGCCTGCTCTCATTTATAAGTGTGAGGTTGTTATGTCTTTTTTGGCTTCTGAAAAGGTGAAAGTTTTAAACCATCCACCTTATTCACCTGACCTGAGTCCCTCTGACTTTGTTTTATTTCCAAGGCTTAAGAAAATGCTTTCTGGAAATAAGTATACGTCTAGAAGTTCTCTTGGAGGCGCTATTTATCAGTGTCTCCAACAGATACCAAAAGAAGACTATTTATCTGCTTTTCGTGACTGGGTAAAAAGGTTACAAAAATATGTTTCAGTAAAGGGGAAATACTTTGAAGGTTTGTAATAAAAATATGTTTGATTAAACGTAGCACTGACAGTGACAAAACCTTTGCAGGACCCTCTTATTATCCATTTTACTGTTTGTACAAGATTTCCCAAAAAAAAGATTGTACTCTATACTTTTGGCAGAAATTCCAAGACCATATTAAACCCATGACAGCTACACCACAAAGTACAGAATGGTTTATTTCTTTTCCAGACATTTTTTATTCCTGATTAAAATTATTAATTTGGTCTGAATTCTGCAAAGTAATATGCATCTGAAAATTTTAAAAGTTAAGCAGTATGTGATGATAGGCTGAAATTCTGTGAAAATAGGGAGTTTTTCCTAAAATTCAAAATCTGACAAAATATCTGGTGATATTCAACATCTGAGTAATGGTTTGGGATCCCACAGTAAAGGGCATTCTCCTCACTGTAGTCAACTTCATCATCACAGGTGTTATCGTCTTCTACAGTAACTGGGTATCTGGGCTTCACATAGTCTTCCCATATTATGTCAGTCTCTGTGCTGCCCATCTTATTAGAAATGCAGCATTTTTTTTGAGGGCCTTGACAATGATAGTTTGGTATAACACAGCCCATGCCTCAGTAATCCATTAGCAGATATCTAGCAGTTCTGGTTATGCCCCCAACTTCAAAGAAGTTGGAGGGGCATATTGCTTCTGGGACGTTTGTGCGTGCATGCATGCATCTATGAGTCTGTCTGTCCCTCTGTTGAACTTTTTTATGCATAGCATAACTTCTGAACCATGCAAGCTAGGGTTTAGGAATTTTATTTATGGATTCTTCATGAAAAAAATAGTGGACACATATTTTTTCCCAGCAGGATTATGTTCCTTTCCTCAGTTATGTCCCTTTGAAAAAAAAATGTGGATGAAATCTTCTCTGCAAAATATCTCAAAAGCTGTAGAAGCCAAAGCCTTGAAACCAGGTGAATGGATTGGTATTGATGAGTAGATGACCTGATTAACTTCTGAATAAATTCTGAAAAATACTTCATGAGTTGTGGCCCTTTGTAACTTTGGGCATTTTTACTTTGCACACTTTTTTGATGCATAGCATAAGTTTTGAACTGTGTATGCTGGGGTTTTGAAATTTCATATATGGATTCCTCATGAAAAAATAGCTGTCATGCATTTTCTTCTTATCAGGATTATGCCCCTTTCCTGAGTTATGGCCCTTTGAAACTAGAAATGTGTCAGGATGACACGGATGGGGCCATCCTCATCCACACGCAGGCATTTTGCAAAAAATAGCCATCAGAAGAGATGGCAAATCCCCCGACCGCACCGCAAATGGCCGTCTTTTTATACGCCTATTTGAAAAACGGGACGTATTATGTTACGGGGTATGGCATCCGTCCATAAACTTTTTCGTTTCCGGCTAACTCCTCCTACAGTTTACATCTGATCAAGCTGAAACTTGGTATATAGTTAGATGTGGCGCAGTGCATATTATTTCAGGGTTACAGTCCACCAAATGTTTGCAGAGTTATGCACCTTAGAAAATTTCTGTAAACGTTTCATTTCCGGTTAACTCCTCCACATTTTACATCCAATCAAGCTGAAACTTCATATATAGTTAGACCATCATGTGGAGCAGCGCATATTGTTTTGAGGTTACAGTCCACCAAATATTAGCAGAGTTATGCCTCTTTGAAAATTTCAGTTGACTTTTCGTTTCTGGCTAACTCCTCCTACAGTTTACATCCAATCAAGCTGAAACTTCATGTACGGTAAGACCATGATGTGGTGCAGCACATATTGTTTCGCGGTTACAGTCCACCAAATATTAGCAGAGTTATGCCCCTTTGAAAATTTCAGTAAACTTTTTCATTTCCGGCTAAATCCTCCTACAGTTTACATCCTATCAAACTGAAATTTTATTTGTAGTTAGACCATGATGTGGAGTAGCGCATATTGTTTCAAGGCTACAGTCCACCAAATATTAGCAGAGTTAAACCCCGTTGAAATTTTCTATTAATTTCTATTAATTTTTTGTTTCCGGCTAAATCCTTCTATACATCCGATCAAGCTGAAACTTCATAAATAGTTACACGATGATGTGGAGCAGCACATATTATTTCGAGGTTACAGTGCACCAAATATTCTCAGATTTATGCCCCTTTGAAAGTTTTTGTAAACTTTTCGCAGCATATTGTTTAGATGTAGTAGTGTGCAAATTTTATTTTTTAATAAGTATATTTTTTGCAAATAACTTAAGTTTTGATCATATGGGCAAGATATTGATTTTTTTTTTTCTTCTTCTTTTATTAGATTTGCAAGGAAAGGTTGCCATGATTAAATCTTTATGAATACATAATTCTTTTTGGACTTTTTTTTTTTTAATACTCTTCTGATTTGGCTCCCTTGAAGAACAAAAATAAAATCAGTATTAAACAAGTCAAAGGTTTACAAAAAAAATTCTTGCAGCATTTTCTCCCTAGAAGCAGCAAACTTCTCCCTATTTTCTCAAGAGGGAGAAGTCACTTCTTCCTAAATTCCTGGGCCAGCTTGGTCGCTTAGGTTACAGTTCACCAAATATCAGCAGAGATATGCCCCAATGAAATTTTTTTAATTTTTTTTTTTTTTTTTTTTTGTAATTCCATTTACAGTTTATATCCGGAGCACTGAATTATACAGGAACCAGTTTTTTTGCTACATCTTTTTTACTTGACACGGGCGTATAATGCGCTGCTTGGCGGAGCTCTTGTTTCAATCTAGGGCATCAGAGATGTAATTTTATCAAAGGATACACTTGTTTAACCCTGCAGTGGATGATAACTCCACAACTGTGAATCAGACATAGAACTCAAAAAACCATAAGTTGTGGAAACTGGATTTTGTGTTTTTTAACAAAGAAACTGAAAATAATGAGAAAAGTAAGGCCCGTTGCCTGCAATGATCATAACTCTCAAACCGTAAGTCATGGAAACTGGATTTTTTGTTTGCTAGTGATTTTCAACAAAGAATCCGAAAATAATGAGAAAAATAAGACCTGTTGCCTGCAAAGATTATAACTCTCAGACTGTAAGTCTTCGGAACTGGATTTTGTGATTTTCAACAAAGAATCCAAAAATAATGAGAAATATAAGGCCCTTTGTCTGCATGGCCTGTAACTCTTCAACCGTTAGTCTGAGAAACTCAATTTTGTGTTCACTAGTAAGCGATTTTCAACAAAGAAACCAAAAATAATGAGAAAAATAAAGCCTGCTGCATGCATTGCTGATAAATCTGCATCCGCAGAATAAGTAAGGGAGATAAATTCAACACTCCGTAGGTCAGAGTTGTCCTTACATATTGTGACACACCTAGTTTATGTTCTTAGCATCTCTACTATCATTAAAATGTCTCCACTGGTTAAAGAGTTATGGCCTGCATAAGATTTTACCACCAGGTGAGATATTGAAAATAAATGGAGTAACAAGTAACCCATAGTTACAATTTTTAAATGCAACTTTCCTTCTTTATGTTCTAAGCATCCCTATTAATTCTCACCAAAAAATCTCAAAACTGGTAGAGAAGTTATGACTGTCAGCAAATTTAACAACTATGGGAAATAACTAAAAAATGGAGTCAGACTTGTCCTTTGTGTACATGACATGCCTACTTGATTCCTCTACAACTTGATGAAGTATCATAAAAATATCTCAAAGGGTTTAAGAGTTATGGCCGGCACAAGATTTAACAACTATGGGAGATAACTCCAGAACTCAGAGTTGTTGTTCTTATATGTGACACACCTACTCAATGTCCTCTACAACTTGATCAAGTATTATGATAATACCTCAAAGGATTATTGAGTTATGGCCTGCACAAGATTTCATAACTATGGAAGATAACTCCAGAACGCAGTCAGAGTTGTCATTCTTGTACGCGACACCCCTACTCAGTGTCCTCTACCTATTGGTGAAGTATCATGAAAATACCTTAAGGGGTTTCAGAGTTATGGGCCGCCAAAGATTTAACAACTATGGGAGATAACTCCCAAAACGGAGTCAGCTAGAGTTGTTGTTCTTGTATGTGAAAATATCTCAAAGGGTATTGAGTTATGGCCTGCACAAGATTTTATAATTATGGGAGATAACTCAAGAACACAGTCAGTTAGAGTTGTCTTCCTTGTACACGACATGCCTACTCAATATCCTCTACCTAATGGTGAAGTATCATGAAAATACCTTAAAGGGTTTTAGAGTTAATGGGCCGTACAAGATTTAACAACTATGGGAGGTAACTCCAAAACAGAGTCAGCGAGAGTTGTCTTTCTTGTACACAACACACCTACTCAAGGTCCTCTACATATTGGTGAAGTATCATGAAAATATCTTAAAAGAGTTATGGTCCGCACTAAATTTTACAATTTTAGGAGACTATGGGAGATAACTCCTGAACCAAGTTGCTTAGAGTTGTCATTCTTGCACCCAACACTTCTACCCAATGCCCTCTACATCCTGACAAAGTTTCATGAAAATAGCTCAAAGGGTATAGAAGTTATGGGCCGCACAAGGTTTTGTCTACAGATGAACTATCCTCCAATGTTGACTAAAACATCATATTGTCATCAGGATTCGTTATATACCAGACAAATTCAGTGTTTTGGCAGCTATGCTATTGACTATTCACAAACAGTCAAAACAGATTGGGAAATGGATAAATTGATATTGAATTCAATTTCCAATCTGGATCTGTTTGCTATACGTTTCAGTCACAATCTTCCACTATATGTATTCCCAGTTCTGGACAATCAAAGTCTTTGCAATAGATGCATTTTCCACAGACTAGAACAATATTCCTGCTTATGCATTTCCTACAACAGTACTGTTCTGAACAAGATATGCCAATTTCAGTGCAGAATGATTCTTATAGCTCCTCTTTGACCATAACAAACATGGTTCTCAGAGTTCTACAACTGCTTGTCTCAGCTCCAGTTCATCTTCCACTCTTTCCAAACTATTAACACGAGCAAAGGAAAGTTTCAACATCAAAATCTCCCAGTACTCAACCTTTATGCCTGGGATTTATCAAGAAATCAGAGATAGAAATATCGCACACATTGCAGTTTTTGTCTCCAAATTAAAGCGAACATCAACTCAGGAAGACTATGATGCGAAATGTATCATATATATCTATTGATGTCATAGAAAGAAGGTCAGTCTGGTATCGGCCTCTTTTTCTGTTACAGCCGATTTCCTCTTTTACGTTTTTCTCTGAGTCAAAGTTCAGATGAGTACTAGTAAGGCTATAGATATATCATATCTAGTACTTTTAATTTAAGACTGGCCAGCCTCAGTGGCTCAGTTGGATGGGCCGTTCGACTGGAGACCAGGAGGTTGCGGGTTCAACCCCCGCCGAGGTTTGCAACATTCTTTCATGGAGATTGATCATGAAATATTTTCTATGGTCATTCTCTCCCTTCTGCTAATTCAAAAAGGGCAGTTGTCAGTTTCTGGCAAAAGAATGTGCACAATACTAGTTAATCGATTAGAGGACTAAGCCTGCCCAGTAAACGTATGGTTAGGTAAACTGACAGCACTCGACATGACCGCATTGGGTTGACTGGGCCATAAAACCTCAACACAAACAAAATTAATTTAATAAATTGGATTTAACCCTGTCTTGTCAGAGTTAATAAGATCTTTTGAATTACAACGCACTGTTCAAAGATCTAGTACTCCTAAATAGGATTTATTTTGGGTCTTAGTCTGTCTTCAGAAAGCCCCATATGAACCTTACATAAGGCTTCTAACTCCACGTAAAGAAAGCCTTTTTTTTTTTCGATTCTTGCCATTGCCTAAAGATAAAACGAGATTGAGACATTGGCAATGGATTCAAATCAATTAAGATTCAATCCATCTGATGGATCAGTAGCTGATGGTTCAAACTGGATTTATGGCTAAAAATCAGCTTCTGTCTATTTGTCCGGATAATAGTCTTATCCCAATTTCCCATATATGTGAAGGGAACATTCAGATAGACTCTTATGCCCTACAGGAGCCTTAAAATTCTATCTTAAAATGACTAGACCTTACCGTCAAAATAGAACTAGACTATTTCTACCAATTGTCAATGGATTCAAATCAATTAAGATTCAATCCATCTGATGGATCAGTATCTGATGGTTCTAACTGGATCACTGGGTACCAGTCACGGGTCTTACAAGTACCAATCATTTTGCCGGATTATTAGTGATTGGATAACAGTCACTAGTTCCCAAACAATTAGTTTTGACTTACAGAGCGTCAGAGAGGAGTCAAATTAATGGGTATTGATTATCAAATGACAATGTTTGGTTAGAATACTGGTAGACTTTTATATCAAGGAATTCTATGCAGTCATTATCAAATTAGACTCAGAATCCTGGATATTTATAATTATATGCTGAAAATATATTGTTATCGAACATCTAACAGTACTGGAAAGATTATAGATCTTTTCCTCTTTAAACTAACTGGAAAAGGATCTTTACCCTGTAAGACTTTTTGGCAGGGGATGAGCTCCATGCTGTGACTTGATAATATAAGAAGAGAAGATAAATGTATTGTTTACCTACCTTAAACTTCTTCTTTAATTTCTTTGTTCTCTTTTGGAAGAAACAAAGAAACAGAAATCAATAGAATTATTAGAAAAGAAGTTATCGATTTCTTTCTTCCTCTTTTCTTTGATAGTTATGATCAATATGGTATATTTTCCTCCACAACATGTTTTCACCTTTTTCTTATGAGTATACCATCAACATTTTTATGGAGAAATAAGATTTTTTTTTTTTCAGAATTCTCATGAAGTCCTTAACAAGTCTATGCTCTCTGACTTGGCAGTTCCAATATTTCATGGGTTTGAAGCGGATGGAAACTAAGACATATTACCACTTGTCATATTTCTTGCTTTTACCTACCTACAACAGAGGACAAATTATTGATACTTTCCTTATATTTTCCTAGAAAATATGACTTGCAGTTCAATTAAATTATTTCTAAAGGAAAATAAGACTTGACATTTCATCAAAATTGTCTCCAGAGTAGACAGTTTGATTGAAATGTCAAACATTATCTCCTGTGACAAATAAGAAAAATATCTGTAATTTGTTGTCTGCTGATTTAGCCAATAAAGTAAAGATTAATTAGGAAAACAAAAAAAAACAAAAAAAACAACACATTGAGATAATCTGATTTTAAGAATATGAAGTTATTTTCTTCAGCAAAAAAGGAAAGTATTTATTCATTTTGATAGAATGGAAAGTTCATCTCCTTGAAAACATAATGATTTTACAGTATCTCCTTTGTAGAGGTGGAAAGGGAATGGTCTGAAATCAGTGTCCAGTGAAGTCTGAGCACCTTCTACCCCAGTAGAGTGTTTAGTTTTTCTGTTTATTTTTGCTTCTTTGTAAGTGAGCAAACAATTCTCTCTGCATGTCACCAACCAGTGAATTATATTACCTACCATATTTGCCAAACATTGCATGCAGGGTAAAAGTTTCAGCAGACATTTTGAAATAGTTTTCTTACTTTTCCTAGAAAATTGGATTTGACACTTCATGCAAACTGTCTTCTAAGGTGACAATTAATTTTCATAGGAAAAATGAGAAAAATGTCATCAGTTTGTCATCTGCTGAATTTGCCTATAGCATGGTAATTGTTAACTCTTTACCATACTTATCCTAAAATTTGACTACCAGGGCCCAATTGTTCAAAGCATCATTAGCCTAATGAGCTCGTTAGTGGTCAAAATGTTAACTGTTACAGTAAGTACAATATCTAATTCAGATATTTTTGCTGACTAACAACGTCATTAATTTTGAACAAGTGGGCCCAGATGATCTCACTCTGAAATTTGTGATAGAATGGCAAAGAGTGTAGACCCTGATCAAACTGCTCTTTAGAAGCAGTTTGACTGAAGTCCTCACTGTTTGCACAAGCCTGTCTTTCTAAGAATTAAGAGTAAATTGGGTATTCATTCAAAATAAACATTTCTACTGGCCTTCCTTATGAACTGTAAGCCTTATTTTCCCTAAAAATACAAAATAAAATGTCTGCTGTAGTTGTTATTAGCACTTTAACCCATTTTTGCCTAGTGTCCCATAAACGGGACATATGCAAACAGTGCAGACCAGATCAGATGCTGCAGAATAGAATCTGATCAGGAATTATGCACCTGCCCACTGGGGCACGCGAAGTAGATGGGCTGCCTTGTGCCTCTGTGGCAGAGCTACCTGTAACTTAATGCAGGACTTGAGTTCATCATTGGCCCAGGTCAGGTAAATGTCCCACAGATTTAGAGGTGATATCTTGACATGACTGAAATACTGTTGACTGGGACGTTAAAACTTGACTAAGTATCATTCCCCCGCCCATTGGGGCCCATTAAGTAGATAGGCTTCCTTGTACCTCTGTGGCAGAGCTGCTAGTAACTTAATGCAGGAGTTTGTCATTTAACCAGGTCAGGTAAAAGTCCCACAGATTCAGAGGCAATATCTTGACATGCAATATCTTGACATGACGACAAGACAGAAATACTGTTGACTGGATTAGGTATGAGATTGGATAGGTTAGATTATATTAGATGGGTACTATGTTAGATTAGACAGGAATATATACTAGTAGTAGATCGGACTATGAAGTTGGTCTACATCAAGCAAGAAATGGTGTCTTCACGAAAACATACCTATATAATTTTGACCCCCTTAAACTCAATTTTTATGTAATAAAACTGGGGTTAACAGGGGTATACATTATTTTTCTTATTTCTGCTCAAAAACAAATATTGTGGGTACTCATTAGAACTGCCTTGCCAAGGCGGTTCTAATGAGTACCCACAATCTATGTTCTGAGCAGAAATGTGGAAAATATCAGAATTTCTTATCTGAAAATTTTCAGTTTTTGGAGGTGAAATTTTCTATACATTTGTATAGGCATGTTTTCTTAATGAAGCATGTGCAGAATGCACAAATTAAGATTCATCCCCAACATGCAAAAAGTCTCATTTGGGCCTTTGATCTCCATTGATACATTCTATAGTATCCAATGACACTGGCAGTGTACAGTGTAGGCCCTGATCAGACTGCACATTTGTGCCAAAGGCACATTTTTGCTTGGCACAGCTCAATTCAGCATGTATGATTGTGATAATGCATCGAAAGTTTTCTGATCGATTGCTTTGAAAGTGACTATATAATGTGTGTTCTTATGCGCCTTACGTTTGCGGTTTCATCTCCGTACAGTGAGTCTATTCGTGACACTTTCTACACGTTTGTGATTCACTCTTGCGGATTGCAGATTTATGTTTGCGATTTTAAATTTGTAATTCTCACGTTGGCAATTTACGCTTATGATTTACGTAATTACTGTGCCTTAACGCTTAGCATGCTGGGTAAAAATTTTAGCAGATTTCATTTTGAAATATTTTTTTTATTTTATTTTTTTTCTAGAGATCTGATTCTTCATGCAATTTGCATGAAGTAGAAAATAGGATCTGATACTTCATGCAAATTGTCTAGGAGACTATTTTCATGAAGTGTAAGATCCTATTTTCTAGGAAAAACAAGAAAAAATATGAATTTGAAATCTGCTAAATTTGCCTATTGCATGGTTAGTGTTTTCTGTTTGCAACTCATGTATGTATTTTGCTTTTTCTCTTGAATTGTATTTTGTTTGTATTTTATATACCACTCTATGGGCAAATTCAGCAGATGATAAATTGATGATATTTTTCCAGAAAATAGGCAGATTGATATTTCATGCAGATTGTCTTCTGGGGAAAGGAAGCTCCTATTTTCTAAGGAAAACAAGAAAAAATATGAGTTTGAAATTCTGCTGAATTGGCCTATTGCATGGTACGTTTTAAGCATTTTTTTTCTGTTTGTATGTATTTTGCTTTTTCTCTTAAGTTGTATTGTGTATACAACTCTGTGGGCAAATTCATCAGATGACAAATTGATGATATTTTCTTTTCGTTTTTTTTTTTTTTTTTTTTTCACAAAAAGGGCATTGACATTTCATGCAGATTGTCTCCTAGGGAGATGATTTGCATGAAATGACAACACCTGTTTTCTGGGGAAATAAGAAAAGTATTTCAAAATCTGCTGAAAGTTTTTCCCATGGTGCTGAGAGTTTTTTTTCTTTTTTTTTTGTTGTTGTTGTTGTATATAATTCATTTGCTTTAAAGGTCCTTTTTAATCAAAAATAGACATTTTTTATCCAAGAAAGGTTTAATAAACTGAGTTATGGTAATAATAGGATCATAAACTGTGGCACCTGACAGCCAGTGAAATTTCAGTTAGTCTCTCGTTTCTGAACTGAATCAAAAATGAAATGATTTTTTATCATATCTCTGAATTAATGTTGGCAACATTAATTAAAAAATACAATAAAAAAATCATTCCATTTTTTATCCAGTTCAAGAATGAAAGATTACCTGTAATTTAACAGGCTGTCAGATGCCACATTTTATGATTGTATTAATACCATATATCAATTTACTAAACCTTACTTGGATAATAAAATGTCTATTTTTGAGGAATATGGAGCCTTTAATCATGCTTTGTCTCTGTAATTAATGTCTGAATTCTTTTTGTATTTTGTTCATCTGAATTATGTTTATTTATTCTCATGAGTGTTTATAATTTATGTCTTAATTGTGCTTCTTTTGCATCATTTGTAATTTATATGCCCTAATTATGCTTCTTTTCCAGCATTTGTTATTTATATGCCTTAATTTTCCTTCTTTTCCAACAGCTTACATTACAGCTAGCATTGGTTTTCTCAACTCTACCATTCATGACAAGGGTCTGGAAACTTAATGCCCGCAAGGATTGTTTGGTGTGTATCGTAGGGGTTATAGCCGATGGCCACTATGATCAGGGAAGAGATTTGAATGCAAAGCTACATGATCAGTACTTTATATTTAACAACTTTGCCAGCAAAGACAGTTTGTCTTTGATCTGCCTGTTTCACATCAAAACTGATGTTGATGATGATGATGATGACAAAAATAAAATGCATAGCACATTTCTGTATAATAACACTTTTGATGATGATGGTGATGATGTTTATTGTGGGACAGTAGTGTTGATGATACATGTACTTTTCGAATTATATATTGAGTGTATACATAAACAAAATAATTATTGTACTGTTACTGATGATGATTACGGTAGATTTCCCTTTAGTTCGAACAGGTAAAAAATAAATATTGATCCGGGTGTTCGAATTATACGAAAATCAGTTTCAGAAAAAAAAACACTGTTCGAACTATTTTAAATTGCGGAAAATCTCCGATAAAAACTGAACGAGCATGATAAAAAAAATCAATAACTAACCATCAGTCCCTGTGTGATGTGTCGACGATTTGAGCTATTTTCCCACTGTTGATTGAACTAGAACGTAACTCGCGGTATTTACCGATAATTGTTCATGGTTGTGCGAATTCCCTAACAATGGACTATTTTCAATAACAAAAACATTCTATGTCACTTTCTTCTTATCCTCAGAAAACAGTAGCCTGGTCATAATCATAAACAATTGACGTCACTCTAAACGTTCTTCAATTACAGAGTAACATTATCATTTTGATGCGGATAATTGTCTTTATTTGTAATAAGTCATCCGTATACTATGCATTTCAACATTCCTTAGACTTTGGTGCGGACGTGACACACGACAGTTGTCTAAGGCGATCATCAAAAACCGTCTATAAAAACATCAAACTAATCGCTTGCATAACGGAAAGCGGTCATTGAAAAAAAGGTACCTTACCAACTAAAACAAAACAAACAAACAAAAAAATAACTATGATAGGGCAGCAGTTGTCGCATCCGCTTATTCCGGTCAGGACCAACAGTTTGCTTGACAGCGTTAACAGGACTTAGAAATGTTTTTATGCACAGCCTGATTTAGGCCATCGTTTCTTGCCCAAGAAGTAACCATTTTGCGTTTCACGAGTCTACCGGAAAATCCCAGTGTTCTGACTAGTAAAAAGCGCACCTTATTAAAAACGCGAAAAATGCTGATCCAGACAAGTCGGCGCGGTCCGATAAGGGTCTAGTTTATTTATAGTGCATACTTACAAGGACAGGTATTCTTTACGCAAGATGTTAGCAGTTTTATTATTTTGAAAAGCCTGCGCAGCCGATCGGGTTGCGAATAATTCTTGTAAGATCCCTTTTTCTTTTTCGGACACCAGATTTTTGCTCACGGGTAATCTCTTGTAACCTTGTTAACCTTTACCGATTCAGCAGACAACGAACTGATAACATTTTTCTTATATTTTTTTTTCAGTGTACACAATTTGACACTTCAAGCAATTCGTCTCCCGAGGAGACTATTTGCAAGAACAGTCGGCTGCTATTTTCTAGGACAAAAATAGAAAACTGTCATCAGTTTGTCGTTTGCTAAATTTGCCCATAGCATAG
This sequence comes from Anodontia alba, assembly GCA_964016985.1. Classification (NCBI taxonomy): domain Eukaryota; kingdom Metazoa; phylum Mollusca; class Bivalvia; order Lucinida; family Lucinidae; genus Anodontia; species Anodontia alba. Next base: position 54,030,013 of record OZ024831.1, read on the forward strand.
TAAGAACTAACATGCTTAAAATAGCACCTGCAGTCCATATATGTCAGGACATATCTACTGCAGTCAGCTGGCGAAACCGTGTTAACACGGATTAACCCTTAAAGCGCCATTCACAACTTCAGCAAAAAAAAAATCTTTTTTAATTTATTTCTATTTATTTATTTATTTATTTTTTTTTTTCAGAGAATAAAGTCTTGACATTTCAGGTGAATCATCTCCTAAGCAGATGCTTCACATGAAATTTCAAGACTTATTTTCTCTGAAAAATAAATAATAATAAACAACAAAAAAAATTTTGCTTGGCGCTTTATGGGTTAATATACAATCTAGCGCTGCCTTCTGTACAATTAATCCAAATAGCGCCAATCACAACTGCAGCAAAAAAAAATAAACTTTTATTTATTTTTTATTTTTTTTTTCGGAGATTTTAAGTCTTGACATTTCAGGTGAATCGTCTGCAGCAGATGACATTTTGAGTTTTTCTTATTTTTCAGACAAACAAGTTGACATTTCATGTGAAATGTCCGCCCAACAGATGCTTCACATGAAGTGTCAAGAAAAATAATGATAAAGAATAAAAAATTCAAAATGTTGTCTGCTACAAAATGTGCTTGGCGCTTTAAAGATTATTTTCCATTCTACCGCATGCCTTCTGTACAGTTTAAACTAAGTCTTAGAGCGCCAATCATAATTGCAGCTGAAAAAAATTCTATTTATTTATTTTATTTTATTTGTTTATTTTACTTTTTTCAGACAATAAAGTCTTGACATTTCATGTGAATCATCTGCGAACGAAATGTCATCACTCATTTCTCTTATTTCACTTTTTTTTTTAAATAAATAAAAAAATCAAAACGTCGTCTGCTAAAATTTTTGCTTAGCGCTTCAAGGGTTAGTTTAAACTGGCTGTCAATCAGCTATAACTGTAAAGGCCCTCGTGTCATGTATGAATGAAATCGGAGTCGAAAACGCTTTGATGTTAACATAGGTTGTGAAGACATTTAACCTTTAGAGTGCCAAGCAAAATTTGTGGTATTTATTTTTTCTGTTTTCGGAGAAAACAAGTCTTGTCATATCATGTGAATTGTCTACCAATATTGTCTACCAAGTAGACAATTCATATGAAATGTCAGGGCTTAATTTCTCTGACAAATAAGAAAAAGTAAAAAATGTTGTTTGCTGCAGTTGTGACTGGCGGTTTAAGGGTTAACGGAGATACAGATAAGTTGTTGAATTAGAAATGCAAGAGCGTGTAAAGGGCATTTAACCCTTAATGCGCCAATCACAACTGCAGCAGAAAACAGTTTTACTTTTAAGTTTTTCAGAGAACTAAGCCTTGAGATTTCTTGTGAATCATCAGTCAAGCAGATGCTTCACATGAAATGTCAAAAAATTTTTCTCTGATAAAAAAATAATAATGGCTAAAAAATAAAACTTTTGTCAGCTACAAATTTTGCTTGGCTCTTAAAGGGTTAAGCGATAATTATAAAGCGCTAATTCACCGATGCTAAAACACTGATTACCGGCTTTTCAGTGCATTTTGGTCTCCCGCTATTCTCTGCGGGTCTTTTCATTTCAGCGGACAGAAATTTATTTACTCTAAAACGAATTGGGCTTCTTGGGTGTAAAAGAAGAACTAAGGCCATCCTTAAACTTTTGTAAGTTTGCTGTGCTCTGACCGACCCGCAAAAATCGCCGCGACTCATTTTTTTTTTTTTTCCCGCAATTTCCGATTTATTATTTTTTTTCTCGGGGATCAACCTGGTTCTGTCCATTGCGGTTACTGTATTAATCCGCCCCGCCTATTAAGACTGTGATTTTTCCACAAAAAAAAAAAAAAAAAAAAAAAATGCCCCCAAAAACCAGACCCGTCTATATTATCAAGATCTTCGGCCATATCGGTATTTTCGGCAAGTCCGGTGGTGCCACGTGGTCACGGAAAGTGCCGATCATCGAAGCAGGTAGAAAGCTATAATGTTTACCTTCGTCCATTGACAGAAATTTACTAATCCAGACTAATTAAAATCACATTATGTTCCAAAATGTTATCCATCCCCGAGGAACACTAAAACCAATTCGTTTTTTCCTTACAATGAACACGGGAAATAATTGCACAGACTTTTCGGATTGGTCCATTAGGTAAAACGGGTAAGGAAATTAGATGTAAAAAAAAAAGAAAAAAAAAAAAAAAAAAGACTGAACTCTTAGCACTCCGGGCAAAATTACCTCAGAAATATTTTTTCTGATGCATATATGTCCCAAAATCAGGTTTGACATTTCATGCAAGTTATCTCCAATGTAGACATTTTGCATGAAATGTCAAATTCAGTTTTCTTGGAAAAATGTGATCAAGTTGTCGTCTGCTGAATTAGCCCACAGAGCTGTAAAGATTAATCATATACATTTCAATGACACATTCACCAACTAGCCACAAGATTGACGGATGATCAAACCTATTGCCATCAAAGGAATCGGCCACTTTTATAATCCCTTTGATGTTACTAGAAATTTGAACTGTGATAAACAGACCTTATTTTGTTCATACAAATTAATCGCAACCAGATCGGCTGCGCAGGCTACTCAGAATAATAAAACCGCTAATATTATACATGTAGAATGTCAGGCCTTGTAAGTATGCACAATAAATAAAATAGACTTACCGGACTGCGCATATGAGCACATTAATCTGGATCTTCCTTTTTCATATTTGCGATAAGGTACTTTTTTTTGACTTGTCGGAACAGAAATATTGTAAGCCTGTCAGTAGGACGCTGCATGGGATTCATGCAGAGGTAGACTCATGATCCGCAAAATAGTAACTTACTTTTTGGGCAAGATACAATGACCTGGACACGCTTGCGCATTGACTGTTTGAAACGACGCTCTGTTTCTAGGCCCTGCAAACTCTGTCAAGCTAACAGAGTAGGTCCTGATCGGAATAAACCGATGTGACACCCTGCCCTATTTTTGGCTTTTTTTTTTTTTTTTTTTTTTTCTACAATCGGTAAGATACCTTTTTTGGTTTCAGTATCTAATGACCACCTGCAGAATAGCAACGAGGAAAATTGTACCTTATAACCATTGCAAAATACAGAGACCCAGATGAGTCTGCGCTTTAAAAAAACGAATTCTGATTTGTTTTTAGGCTCTTCAGAATCAGCTTTACAAATTACATAAATTTTCAACTGCCTGCGAGAATGCGTTGACCCGAGTGCTTCGGTCACTATTTTGATCAGTCATATAAGCGGCGAGGTACTTTTGTAGGTGACTGCTTTCTTTGTTAAATTAAGTTTATTTTTTTTTTGTTTAACAATTCATGTGTATCATTTTTTTTTCATCGGATTGCACACGGAAAATCGAGGTACGTAATGTTCATCAACGAACTATACATATACAGTTTGTGAATCGCACTTCACGTGTTCGAACTATTTAAAAATGAGTTTGACAAAAGTACGTGACTGTTCGGACTAAAAGAGCAATTTTCGGGAGGTGATTTCAAAACAGTAAGGGGTGTTCGAATTATTCGTGTGTTCGAACTAATAGGAAATCTACCGTAAAACATCAGTACATCAGATGTAATTACAGTTGTAATATCAAAGAAGCTTGATAGTGTCTTCAATCCTTTGCTAGGATTATGATGATGATTGTAGTGCTACCCTAGTGTAGACAATGATCAATAAGATAGGTAATGTTTATGGTTTGAAAATACTGCTGATGAATCATATACTTGCTGATTATGTATACAAATGGTAGAAGTGGTTCTAATTATTGTATGTTTACTGATGATGATGTGGTAATTTATGGAATTACTGAGCCTGATTACTATTATAATGTTGGTGCAGATGATGATGTAGGTTATGATGAAAATGGGTATGATGATTTTGGTAATGTTGATGATGACTATATGCTTTAATTATGCTTCTTTGCTATCTGTTAGTGCTTCATACGCCATAAGAATTTACTGTCTTTTACACATTTCTTTCAGCTGTCATTGGCTTTCTCAACTCTACAGTCGTGATGAGGCTCTGCCAACCTAGTGGTGAGATTGCTTATTTATATATGATTTTACTATATGCGTGAATGAATATGACCTTGCCCATTGATCTGTGACTTCTGGTTTAGTTTCTTATTTGACAGAATACAGCTCTGAACCAGGAGCCTCAAGTAAGTGGATAAGGTTATATTTTTTCCTAAAGTGTTACACATACTTGACTTTAATAGTAATTAAACTGTAAGAGATGATGATGATGATGATGATGATGATGTACTAGTGGTGATAGTGGTATTGATATTTAAGGCATCAGTTTATTTGGTATAACTGCAATTGTGATGTTAATGAGACTGATGATGACATATGTTAATGATAGGATGGTATCTTTGTTATGTTTCTTTTCTCTCTGTATTTTATATGCCTTAATTTTGCTTATTTTCTTACAGCTTACCTTTCTGCTAGCATTTGCCTTCTCAACTCTGCCACTCATGACAACGGTCCGGAGATTCAATGCCTGCGAGGATTGTTTGGTGTATATCACAGGGGTTATTGCCGGTGGCCACTATGATGAGGGAAGAGATTCTGAATGCAAAGCTTATAACTATTTCTTTTATATTCAGCAGTTTTGCCAATGTCTCTGATCTGCCTGACTGCATATCAACACTGATTTTGATGATGATGACTGCCATTATGATTGTGATTTCTTGATAATGATAATTCTACTGTGGCTGCTGCTGAATTTGTTAAGTGTCTTCAGTCCTTTACTAGGATTATGATCATGATTGCAGTGCCAACCTAATGTAGATGACAATAATGAGATTGGAAGTGTTAATAGTTTGATAAAACTGTTGATGAATGGTATACTGTGTTGATTATGTAGACTAATGATAGACATTATTCTAAACATTCTATGTTTACTGATGATGATGATGCGTCGAAATATGGTTTACTTCACCTGATTACTTTTATAATGTTGTTGCAGATGATGAGATAAATTATGATGAGGATGGGTATGATGATGATGATTTAAATGCTAAACTCAACACATCTTTGAACATTATCATATTTTGAAGGATATTTATATACTAGTAGATTTTCTTGAATAAACAAAAAAAAAAAAATGAATAAGAGGAGAGGGAGCAATTACTGTTTCATGGAGGTGGGGTTGTGCTGGCAGTCGGCAGCAAAGTGAGACATAATGGTTTCCTGGGCTGCCATTTATGGTCTTTCTTCAGTATGTCTGTGCTGTCACAACCACATCCCCAGAAAAAGTAGGTTGCTCAAACATACCATGTCGAAGTGCGAAAATAAATAAATAGATAAATAAACGGAATACTGGCATTTTAATACATACATATGTATGTACGTATATGCTTGTGTGCGTGCATATGCAGGTATGTACAAACACGCCTACATACATTTTATGTACACACCTTTTACCTATTTATTATCCCACTTATATACCTACTTACCTGCTAACATACCCAGATACCTACCATGTAGAAGCATGCGCATGTTAATGCATACCCGTGCAGAAGCATGCGCATGTGAATACATACATACATACATACATACATACATACACTTTCAACCTAGATACTGCTTACCTAGGTACCAACTTACCTTAATTACCACCTACATACTAATACAGCAAGATATCTATCACTCATTAACATACATATGTAATTATGCATACAAACACATGCAAATATCATTCATTTGCCTACCTTCATTTGTGTCCTGGGTATGACGTAAAACTGCATCCAGCTGTGACACTCAACATGAGTGTGGGAATGTGAGGCTGCCCTCTATCACAGTTGCCTCCCCACCTTCAGGGTTACGAGGCTGCCACAACCTGGGTGGCAGAGCTAGGCAGCAGTCATCTACAGACTGATGGCTTGGTGTTCTAGCTGTTGTGGTTTGGCAGACGATCCTTTCTTTATAAGGACAACGGCAAAGCACACTGACTGAGTGCGGGAACGGCCTACATGATTAGATGCCGTTAAAGGACTGAGTTGGGACGTCAGCTAGGACAGGCAATCCCATAAAAACAATTATTCCAAAATCTTTCATAGCAAACACAACAGTAGAATCTGAGATAGGCAGTACCAGCAGACATAAAAGTTCTGTTGGTAACGTCTCCTGTTTGGCCTCTTGTCAGGTTTGGGAGGCAGGGTCGGGCCATTGTGGCAAATCAAGCAAGCACCTGAGGAAATTCAGGTTGGGAACACTCAATGTCTACAGATGCATCCAGGTATTCATCACCTTGAAAATAATAGATTCATAAATACCTACCTACCTACCTTCCTACCTGCTTATCTGCCTACCTACCTACTTGTCTACAGGCGCATCCACATACTTATCATTCAGAAAATAATACATACGTGCATGCATGCGTACGTGTGTGCATTCATACGGGCATCTGAAAAAGAAACACAAAACATGCATACATGTCCGCGGGCACATGTCTGCAGGCATGCGTGCATGTTTTGTGTTTCTTTTTTCACGTCTAAGAATTTCGTTTTTGTGTGTGTAAATAATTATAAACCAACATAAAACATGGTATGTAAAAAAAAAAATGGGGTCGGAAAGGGGAGGAGGTGCCGACCAAAAAAAATAAAATAAAAAAAATAAAATGATTTAAATGTTTTAATTATGCTTCTTTGCCATTTGTTAGTACTTCCTATGCCATAAGAATTTACTATCTTTTACACGTTTCTTTCAGCGATCATTGGCTTTCTCTACAGTCCTGATGTGGCTCTGTCAAGCTAATGGTGAGATTGCTTATTTATGTATGATTTTACTATATACATATAAAAATAATCTTTTTTAGTGACTTGTGACTTCTGATTTAACACAATACAGCTGGGAACCAATAGCCTCATGTCAGCAGACAAGGTTATATTTTTTCCTAAGGTGTTACACATACTTGAGTTGGATAGAACTGTAAGAGATGATATGATGATGATGATGATGTAGTATAGGTTGTAATGGTATTGATGTTTTAAGGCATCAATTTATTTGATGTAATTGCAGTTATAATGTTACTGAGATGATGGATATGTTATAATGAAGATGGTAGCTTTGTTATGCTTCTTTTCTCTCTGTATTTTATCTTTGTCAAAGCCTGTCATTCCTAAACAACCACACATATAGTATGTACATGTATATAGCTATACTGCTGTACATTGAAATTTCAATACCATATTTTTTAACGCAAATGTGTTAGCATGGGCAACTTAGGTGTGCAAATTTCCCTCTGATTGTTTGTCCATGTACTTACATACACCCTAGTGCCCAGTCTGTTAGTTTCACTTTACTGATTGTTTCATATCACTGAGCTAAACAAGGATCACAATTCTTACTCTCTTATGGGTGCAATTAACCTTGTCCTGCTGAATAAATTAAGCCACACCCATTTTTAATTTTCAGCCAGTCAAATTACTCAATCCAGATTGTTGATATAGATTCACGTACTCTTCCGAAGTTAACTGATCTGGATCTACACTGTTTGCAAAGACAGGATATATCCGGGTTCAGCAGGACAAGGGTTAGTTCTTTTTATTTTATCGGCCTTGGTGGCTCAGTTGGATGCAGGTCTGACTGGTGATCGGGCGGTTGCAGATTCAACCCTTGCTGGGTTGCCAACATTCTTTTGTGAAGATTTCATCATGAAATATTTTCTATGGTCATTCTCTACCTTTTGCTGATTCAAGAAGGGCAGTTGGTAGTTTCTGGCGAAAGAATGTGCACAATACTGGTTAACCTCTTAGAGGATTAATCCTGCCAAGTAAAAGTGCGGTTAGGTAAACTGACTGCGCTCGACATAACCCTGTAGAGTTGATGGGCCATAAAACCTCAACACAGACAAATATTACAATATCTTAAATTCCTTTTGCTGCAAATTCATTTTATATTGCTGGATGGGTTCCCAGGTTTGAACATTATACCAGCATTTCTCTGATCACACTTCTTAAGAATATTTAGTCTATATGCTGAAATGACACTTCACATGCGCTTAGGCAAGTGAGTATTACTGCCCAACGTAATGGTAAAGATGAGGATGTCTTGTTGGTATGTTTTTCTAGGCCTTCACTGTTGGCATCCAGTTGTCCTTTTGCTGTGGAACTTATGTGTCCACATTTGGTGACCAGGCAAAGAACATATACAATATTCAGATGTTGATGTATAAAATGTTCAAAGATATCATTAACCTTTGTGGCTCTCTGGGCAAATTCAGCAGACCACAAATTGGTAATATTTTTCTCATTTTTGCAGGAAAACAGTATATGACATTTCATGCAAATCATCTCCATCCATTGGAGACAATTTGCATGAAATGTTAAAACCTCTTTTCCGGGATTAATTAGAAAAAATATTTCAATAAGTCCTCTGCTAGCAAAAAATTACGCTGAGTGCAAAGTATTAAATTTATCAAAAGAACTTCTGTTTACCATCACAAATAGTTCTTATAATAGTCTAATTTTGGACTTTCATTTTTAAAGTGTCCAAGGTGCTTCTAATGAGTACCCACAACATATGTTTTTCATGGAGAATTAAGAAAAACTATTCACCTGATAATTACTCTTATCTAGAGCTAAAAAAATGTCAGGGAGATTGTGAAAATTTGAGAATGTCAGGTCATTGTCATGGAAATTTCTGGACTGTTTGTTAAGTTTGCAGTCTTTTTTAGAGGGCTAAAGCAATTTCTTCATTTTTGGCAATACTTAAGTTTCATATTTCAATAACTTTTCTTAGTTTTAAGGTATATTTGCATAGTACTTTTATTCTTTAATTTGCATATACTATATTTTTAGTTTTAATATTCTTGCAGAAATAGAAATCTCTGAAGTTGTGTCTAGAAGAAGCTGAAAGGGATTTGCACCTCTTGCCTCCTGAGCAATTCTTGTGATGGTATTTGTGTCAAATGATTAATATCTTTTTGAACTATGTACTTACTGATCATAGCACATAGCCGTTACTTGAAATTGAGGCTCCAATACCACAAAAAATAAAGTCAAACTTAAACTAACCTGGTGCAACAGGCCAAATCCACAGATAACAAATTAATGATAATTTTCTTAATTTTCCTAGAAAATGGGGTTTGACAATTCATACAAGAAAGGCCGAATCCTATTTTCTGGAAAAAAAAATAAGAAAAATATTTCAAAATGTTGTCTGCTGTAATTTTACTCAATGTGAAAAGTGTTAAATTTTGTAAAGGTTTATAGTTCTAGCAAGAAGGTTGGAGATATTTTGTTATACGGTTCGTTTACAGACTCTACTAATGATGAACAAGTGCAATGCTAATGCATAGCACACCTGTTAAAAGGAAGGTTAGGGTTGTCTATAACAAACGTAAGGTAGTAGTTAGTAAAGTTAGGTGGCCCAATGCAAATTTTAGGGCAAGTTTTGGTCACAATTTTTCACATTTTCTTTACCGAAAGTATGCCCTTCAGAAATTTAGTAATTTTTTTGGCAGCAACATGCAGAATGTGTTACATGGACTAAATCACATAGCTCATGGATATAATGATTGACTTCTGTAATCAGTAATGCCTATAAAAGCTTTGCAAAAAAAAGCCATGACATTGCTCAGCAAAATTCCATACAGAAAAAAAAACAACAGGAAAAATGGGCAGACCCATGTGAGATGAATGTAAGCAAGTTGTGGGCATGATAGAGGAAGGCTTGTATAGACCCAGATAAGAAGGGGTATCCACATAATATTTTCTTATTTCTCCATGAAAACGTGGGTAATCATTAGAAGCATCTCAATGAGGCCATTCTAATGAGTATCTCATGTTTACATGGAGAAATAAGAAAAATATCTACTTTTTGGTTAAAAAAAGCACCTTATCTGGAGCTGTGACTGACTTGTGGGAGATCGCATGGAACTTCATATAACAGTAATGAGTCTAGATCAGTCAAAAATGCTGCAAAGTTCATAGGTCATTGCCAGGGTATAACATATTTCATCATGCCTACATGAAAGCATGAAAAATGTCAGGTGGACATGCCTCAAGAATAAGCTGTCAAACTGGGGCTGACAGCAAAATGCCCAAGCTAGGGTATTATTTTGATGATCTGGTATTTTGTAATGGTGTTAGGTGATGCCAATATCACCAGTGGATGCAAAATCAGTGGAAGGCTGTCATGTTCCAATGAGTCTTGATTTTACTTAAACAGGGTGGCTGGGCTCCATAGCACAGTCACTTATACATAATAACACATCTGACTGCAGGTCCAGATTGCAAGTTGGAATCCCAGCTTGGCAACATAAGTCTGTGGTCAGTCTTCCACTTCCACTGATTCAAGAAGGGCAGTTGTCAGTTACTGGTGAAAGTGTGTGCACAGAGTACTGATTAACCACATAGAGGACAAAGCTTGCCCAGGAAAGTGAGTAGGTTAATAAAATCAAAATAAAAAAAAACAATATAAAAAAGATAGGGTGGATTGGATAGTATGAGTGTGGCATCTGATGGGGGAACCCTGTGCAAAATGTTTGTCAAATAGATTGTTGTGGCAGAGGTGGTATTATAGTGTGGGCTGATATCCCATGATACTATCACATGACACTACAGACTTACTCTGGTAGTGATTGATAGCAGTCTGATGACAAGGATATATGTTGACGAGGTACTCAAAAAAGTCTAATTCTTTTTTTTTCTCTGCCAGCACCCAAACTTCAACCTTTTCCAGCAGGATAATGCATTTCCACCCTCTGGCAGGCTAATCTAGTAAAGAAGGTGTGTAACAAATTTAGATCACTGCAACCTTTATACTGATGTTAGGTATATTTCTTGTAGTATATGGCCTTATCTGACCAAATTTGGTTTATGAGTACAGATAATGGGTTAAATTTGTACTATGTCCACTACCAGTAGTAGATCATAGCAATTTATGTGTAAACAATGATCTTGTGTCCATCTGAGACCTTGTCTGTGGCATCGCTCCTGTACTCTATGACCAATGTTGACCAAATTTGGTGAATGAATACATCCAGTAAAGGTGTTTGTCAAATACAGAGTAGATCAGTATGACTAAAGATTTATATTGTAGAAAATACCAGTACTTTTCCTGAGCAGGTCTTACAGGGCTTAACTGAATTATGCAAATAGTCCCACTCACTGCGGCTTCCAAAACAGAATGATGGGCTTTTTGGTGCCTGTGCAACAGAGTTGTTGGTAACCTTATGCAGGATTAGAGTTTGTTAGGTCTAATAAAAAGCCCACAGAGGCACTTTAACTATACCTGTGGGAGATTGTTCGACATGGAGGTTGGCAAGACTGTTTAACATTGACTCAGATCAAACAAGTTTCAAGGTTTAGGTGCTGGGATCCATAAAGCAGTCCATTGCATGCCTGGTTAAGTTGGAATCCCACCTTGGCCACACAGCTTTTATGGCAGTTGATCATAAAATAATTTCTGTGGTCATTCTACCCTTCTGCTAATCCAGTTGGGCTCCATAGCAGTCAGTACTACATCTGACAGCATATTCAGGGATCACAAGATGGACTTTCAGCTCGGCCACATGACTTTTGTGGAGATGGAGCATGAAATTTCTACAGTCCTTCTCCCCTGCCACTCATTTAAGAAGAACAATTGTCAGTTACTGGCAGAAGTATGTGCACAAGTACTGGTTAACCACTTAGAGGGCTAAGCCTGCCTAGGAAAAGTGTGAGTAGGTTAGTTAAATGACAAGCTTTATTTGAACTGAGTTGAGTTCCAACTCAAACTCTGCTGATTCAAGAAGGTCATTTGTCAGTTATTGGTATATGTGCACAAAGTACTGGTTAACTGCTTAGAGGACTAAGCATGCCCAGTAACAGTGAGTAGATGGACTGACTGGCTAGAAATGACATTAAGGTTGTTGACTGGACTGTAAAATTTCAATCAAAGTCAAAGTTTAGATGTCAGAGCAATTCTTCAGATGAAGTCTTCTAGTTTTTAGTGAAAAAAATTCTCAGATCTTGTTTCACTTTGTCAGGTGTTAAGATGTTGGAAGGTTTCTTCAGGTCCCACCTTCTTGGTAAGAGGGTTTCAAGAGTTATGTGTCGGAAGTTGTTTTACTATGTTTACCTGGTGTTGTCATTCTGTTTTAATGGAAGAGGTTTCATGGATTTGTTTCACAGTTTCAGGAGTTCAGGTATCAGTGGATATTTTCAGGTCCTATTCTGTTTGTCAGAGGGTTTCAAGGTGTCAGAGGATTGTTTTATTATATTTAGGTGTAGTCTCTCAGTTTTGTATCAAAGGAGTTGCATGGATATTCCGGTTAACATTTTCAGGAGTTCAGGTATCTGAGTTTGTCAAGTTTTGTTATCAGAGGTTTTCAAACTGTCAATCGGTTTGTAAAAGATGTTGAAGTGTTTATTGTCAGAGGTTTTCAACTGTCAATCTGTTAAAGATGTTGAAGTGTTTCTTCAGGTCCCATGGGTTTTGTTTGTCAGAGGGTTTTATGGCTTAGATATTGGAAAGTATTTTCATTTACAGTCTGTTTGCCAGAGGTTTTTGTATCAAAAGGTTTCTTCAGGTCCTGTGTTTTAGTTTTTGTGGGTTTACAATTTGTGTCAGAGAGTTTCTTCATGTTCTCTGTTTGTCAGAGTTGGGTGTCAGAGCATTGCTTTGGATTCTTTTGTTAGGTGTGTCAGAGGTTTCAAGGTTTAAATGTCAGAGGATTTCTTCGGGTTTGGTCTTTGAGTTTGAGGTTTGGGTATCAAATGACCAGTTTAGCTGGCAGAGGTTTTTTGTCAGGGCAAATATTTCAGGTTGTCAGAGATTTAGAGGTAAGTTTCTTTAGGTCCAGTCTTTGTTAGAGAGGTAAAATAGATTCTTTGTGGTTTATTTCAGTTTATTTCATAGGTTGAAAGGTAACTGTTGTTAGGTATGTAGGATTTTGTTAAGTAGGTTTAGGTATCAAAGTCTTTTTTATGGTTCAGTTTTTCAGGGGTTTCATGAATATTTTATTTCAGTTTGTCAAGTGTTAAGGTGTTGGAGTGTTCTATCTGGTCCTGTTCCTTTGGTTTATCTATCAGATGTTTAGGTATCAATGAGTTTGAAGGTTTGAGTATTGGAGGAACTTTTTGAGGTACAGTTTTTGGTTATCTTTCAGCTTGTAACTTGTAACTTCAAACCTTGGACATCTGACTGAATGTATCACATTCCTCTGTCTGTCTATAAATGTTATATCTTCCTATTATGTTGGTTTAAACCAAATTTGCTGCATGCCTTTCCCATTTGCTAGGCTCTTGCAGCATGTTGATTTCTGGCCCTGAGCAAGGGATCAAAGGGTTAAATGCTTTGATTTTTGTCCCATACTCTATTTTCTCCTAAACAGTTGTGTGCAGGATTTGAAGGTAATTTGCTGTTTACCTAATCTTGTATCGTAAAGTCATATAATATGTAATCAGTTTTTTATTCTGACTCCTAGAGTCTTCTGTCCGGTCTATTTATCCTTCTTCCATCCTCATTGACGGTTTGGAATACAGGAAATAGAAATGTAAGTTAGATCCCAGCTGGTTTGCCTTAATAGCTCAGTCGGATGGTGATCAGGAGGTCCAGGGTTTGATCCCTACTGAGACCAGCAACAGTCTTCTTTGAAGATTGATCATGAAATAGTTTTCATTTTCCCTCTTCTGCTGATTCAAGAAGGGCATGTGTCAGTATCTGGTGACAGAATGTGCACAAATACTTGAAATCCATTTAGAGGGTTAAGCCTGTCTGGGAAAAGTGTGGTTGGGTAAACTGACCAGAAACTGACCAGCTCATCATGACCTTAATAGGATGATTGGGCCATTATAAAAACCTTAACTCCTAAAAACAACTCAGATCCTAGCTCTAGGCATTTCTAATGAGTACCCACAACACATTTTTGTGGGAAAATAAGAAACTGTCAATAGTTAGATGGCCCAATGCAATTTTTAAGTCAAGTTATGGGTGAAAAACATGCCTTATCTGGAGATATGGTAGATGTAGTGTGCTGTGGTCATGCATTACTCCATGATTTATAAGTGCTGTAGTGGGATCTGCCGTTTAATTCATGAAAGCGGGATTGCCACTGACAAATACCCATAGTCTGTTGAATGTTTACTGATATCTCCCACACAGGTGGTTGCACAGGGTGGAAGTGGTCTTGCTGGATATATGCTCATTTCCTTCCTAACATAGTGATAAAGGTTTTCTGTAGCATTTCAGTGTTGGTCTTGCCTCAATACTGTACCATGAGCACAAATTAACTGAATCAGTATATACTATCTCCTGATAGGACAGCACTACCTCTATCAAACCTACATTATAACCATTTCTTTACTATGTAGCATTTTGCTAAGCAATGTCATGGCATCCTTTTGCAAGCGATTTCATTCTGCAAGATGTACATTACTGATTACACAAGACAATATATAAGATTTTCATAATTTAGTCCATGGAACACATTTTACTTATTGTGACAAAAAAAAAAAAAAAACAAAAAAAAAACTTGGAATTTTTTTAGGTAAAGGTAGTGTGCAAACTCTTTAAATATAAATATAAACAACAACAAAAAAATGAAAGAAAAGAAAACCTTGAAAATTTTAACATCAGTTCATTCTGTGGTGCAAAAAGCATTGATCAGTATAAATTTCAGCAGATTATTTATTATCTTGCCTAAACAAAGTTGACCTGTTTTTGGGGGCTTAGCACAAAATTGTTTCATTTTGTGCTTAGCACAAAGTTGCTTTATTTTATTTTTTTTTTAAGAGAAAACAAGACTTGGCATTTCATGTGCCCTATCTGCTAGTCAGATATTTCACCTGAAATGTCAAGCCCTATTTTCTCTGAAAAATACAAAAAATAAAATATTTTGTCTGCTGCAGTTAATTGTTATCAGCACTAAGGGTACTGATAGAGATGTTATTTTCATCATAATGTCAGCAGTAGTATGTGAGTCATGCTTTGTTAACCCATTTATGTTAGCCTTCTCTTGCTGAACAGGACATGCCCTGTCTTAGCAATCAGTTTAGATCCAGATCAGTTGGCTTCTGAAGCCAGCTGATCTGGATCTGCACTGTTTGTCATTAAATATGTGAATTTCTTTCAAAATCAAAACCAGGATCAAGTAATGTGATTGAGTGGAAATAAGAAGTGGGCATGGCATCTTAATTTATTCAGCAAGGCAAGGGTTAAGTGAACTCTTCTATGCAACTTTTTAATCTAGTCTTATTTCCAATAGCAGGTGTCTGGTTAAGTTTTATGATTACTATGTTTTATAAGAGTTCTTGTAATTAATGCAAACAGTGTATACCCAGATCAGACACTCCATTTTGCAGCATCTGATCTGGGTCAACACTGGTTACCGATAATCCTTTTTGGGGTTCCTGATTAAAGTAGGTTAAAGTTCTGCATTAAAGATTTTCATTTCAACCTGTACTTCTCTATGGGCAAATTTAGCCAGTGACTAAATGATATTTTTTCTTATTTTTCCCAGAAAACAGGGTTTGTTGACAATTCATGCAAACTGTCTCCTTTTCCAAGAAAACAGAATTTGACATTTTATGCAAAGTGTGCTTAGTACAGTTTGCATGAAATGTCTAATCCCTATTTTCTGGAGAAAATAAGAAAATATTTTAAAATGTCATCCACTGAACTTTTTACGCAGCATACTAAGCATTAAAATACACTAAAAAAAGGCCCACAAAAGTAACAGGTATTAGAGGACATGTTTATCTGACTAGCAATATCTACTTTACAATTTGTCAGACTGAATTTGTAAAATGAAATTGTTGAACAGACATTTCTGCTGCAAAATCTTTTACTAAGTGACAAAAAGTGCAGAACCTTACCAGAATGCTCCTTTAGGAGCAGTCAGATCTGGATCTACAGTGTTTGAATAGGCTTTTTTTCTGACGTTTGGGGAAGTGTCCAGTTGTCCATGGTTAGTGTAATTTCAGATCCAGGTTTGAATCCCGCTGGAGGCAGAAGTTAGCTCATGACTGTATTTTCCTTCATTGCACCAAGCCTATCATTATACCTTTCCATTCGATATTACATGTATTATGTTGATAGGGATATAAAACACCAAACTCTCACCATAATCTGACAATTAGATATCTGCATTTGTTGTGTAAATACTGAATGCTCTATACTAATACCACTAATAACTTCAAACTTTACTTTGCATGTGATCTTTAAATTTACCTTTGTCTAATATTTCCTTGTTCATTTGTATTAACACAGCATGAGATGGGCAAATTCAGTAGACAACAAATGGAGGATGTGTTTTTCTTTTTTTTCTCAGAAAATAGTTCTTACTGAACCTGATTACTATCAAAATGTTGGCGCAGATGATGATGTAGATTATGATGAAAATGGGTATGATGATTATGATAATGTTGATGATGATTTAAATGCTTTAATTATGCTTCTTTGGCTATAAGAATTTATTGTCTTTTACACATTTCTTTCAGCTGTCATTGGCTTTCTCAGCTCTACAGTCGTGATGAGGCTTAATATTGATGGTTTGACAAAACTGTTGATGAATGGTATACTGTACTGATTATGTAGACTACCAGTAGATGTTGTTCTAAATATTGTATGTTTACTGATGATGATGATGATGATGATGATTTGTTGAATTATGGTTTACTCCACCTGATTACTTTTATATTGTTGGTGCAGATGATGATGTTGAGTATGATGAATATGGGCTTGATGATGTTGATGATGATTTAAATGCTTTAATTATGCTTCTGTGCTGTCTGTTAGTACTTTTATGCCACAAGAATTTACACATTTACACATTTACACATTTCTTTCAGTGATCATTGGTTTTCTCTATAATCCTGATGTGACTCTGTCAACCTAATGGTGAGATAGCTTATTTATGTATGATTTTACTATATAGATATAAAAATGATCTTGTTTAGTGACTTGTGACTTCTGGTTTCTGTTTCTTATTTAAAACAATACAGCTGGGAACCAGTAGCCTCATGTCAGTGGACAAGGTTATACACATAGAAAAATAACCTTGTTTAGTGACTTGTGACTTCTAGTTTCAGTTTCTTATTTAACACAATACAGCTGGGAACCAGTCGGCTCGTCACTGGACAAGGTTATATTGTGTCCTAATGTGCCATACATACTTGAGTTTGATAGTAATAAGTGTGTCCAATGGGAGCTGCGAAGCAGTTCCACCAAACCGCAGTTCGGTGTGCAGATGCACTACTATAGACTACTGATGTGACCAGTGATGTGTGTGACCAAAAATGTATTATTAGGGGCCAGTCCTTCTCTTTTATCTCTTTTATCTCTTCTATCTCTTTTCTCCCTTTATCTAGGAGACAACACGAAATGACCCACAAGGGTTGACATGTTGTTAAACCCCAACATGATCAATAGTCCTTGATATACCATAAGAATTTACATGTACTATCTTTTACACATTTCTTTCAGCGATCATTTGCTTTCTGAACTCTACAGTCCAGATATGGCTCTGCCAACCTAATGGTGAGATTGTTTATTCATATATGATTTTACTATATACGTATAAATATAACCTTGTCCACTGACCTGTTGATTCTGTTTTCTGTTTCTTTTACAACATAATACAGCTGGGAAACAGTAGCCTTGGTTCAGCAGACAATGTTATTTTTTGCTAACGTGCTACCCTTACTTGACTTTGGTAGTCATAGTACTGAAAGCGATGATGTTAATTATGATGTAGTAGTGGTAATAAAGGTGTAGATGCTTAAGGCATCAGTTTATTTGATATACAGGCGAACTTCGATGGCTCAGACTTGCCGGGACGGCCAAAAAATTTTGACCAATTGGTAGTTCTAGCCTTGAAGACCAACTCGGCAAGATCCATCTTTGTGTACTATGATTTTCCATCATAGCTATGGTAATTTAGGTGACTTCCTGTACATTTATCGGTCATAAATTAAGCCACATTATACCTTGCGCACTTTCAGGGAGATAAAATAAGACAACAATAATAAATCTGTCTTTTAATTTTATTTACAAGATGAAAAGATTAAAATAACAAGCATGGACATTAAGGAAACTTGTTAAAGAGATAAGATCTGTATTTGATCTAATCACGAGAAAATTTCCCATTTGCTAAGACCCGAACCAGCTTGCTGAGCTAAAAACTGCTAGAGTCCTGAAATGTGGAATGACGACTGCATGCACTATACTGACAAAGCAGTGAAGAACAAAGTTTTGGATTAGACTGCTCAGAATCGCAGGCTGTTCCACACCTTTGGTGTTCGCAAATGACAAAAAGCACTTTTTCTAGCCCCTTTTCTAGCCAATCAACTTAAATTGCCAACCTCTCAGCATTAATAGATTCACCAGTTGATCAAAGGGCGGCCTTAATTGAGCTACCGCCAATCAAGTACACCTGTGTTATGTGAACAGCTGTTTCAGCAAGACACGCTTTGTCAGTATTAAAATGTCTTATGATACTCATCTTGCACCTTAGTGACCTTGATTGATTAAACATGGCATTTTAACAATTAATTAGTGTGAGTCATCGGTGGTATTTTACATAGAAAATGCACTCTTGGGACCAGTCTTGGGGTTCAAGCATTTGAGCCATTGTCATTCAAACCAAGGGGGCATGTATATTTGTTATGGTATATTTGTTAGGCTTCTATTCTCTCTGTATTTTATATGCCTTAATTTTGCTTCTTTTCTTATAGCTTACCTTTCTGCTAGCATTTGCTTTCTCAACTCTACCATTCATGACAAGGGTCAGAAGATTTAATGCCCGCAAGGATTATTTGGTATGTATTGTAGGGGTTGTAGCCGGTGGCCACTATCATCAGGGAAGAGATTCAGAATGCAAAGCTTATTACTATTACTTTTATATTCATTGGTTTTGCCTTTGCCTTAAATTTGTCTTTGATTTGCCTGACTGCACATCAACACTGATGTTGATGATGATGACTGCCATAATGACTGTGATTTGTTGATGATGGTGATGCTACTGCTGCTGCTACTGAGTTTAAGTGTCTTCATTTCTTCACTAGGATTAGATTGCCACTTTTTATTCAAAATTTTTTATCAAATCAATCATTTAATGTTCGCATAGGTAATACATTATCGGACATATTTGAACAAGAACAAGGTGTACCACAGGGAAGCATTGTATCACCTACCTTGTTTGGCAATAAAGTTAATGACAATGTTAAATGTGTAAAAGACATTGATTGTTCTCTTTTTATTGATGATTTTGGAACAATTATTTGATCTAAAAATATGGAAACCATTGAATTTAAACTCCAAACAACATAGAAGATTAGGCAGCAGAAAATGGTTTCAAGTTTTCCAAAACAAAAACTCAGTGCGTTCATTTCTGTCAGATTTGACAATTACATTTAGATCCTCATCTTACCATATATGGTAGTCCCATTCCAGTCATCAATGAAGCAAAATTCTTGGGTCTTTTGTTCAATAACAAATTATCTTTCATCCCTCACATCAAAGCTTTAAAAGCTAAATGTTTAAAAGCACTTGATATTCTTAAAGTTCTCTCCAGTTCCGACTGGGGAGGAGATCATACTGTTCTTTTAAATCTTTATAGATCTTTAATTTGATCTAAATTGGATTACAGATCCATAGTTTATGGATCTGCTAGAAAATCTTATTTGAATTCTTTGGATACTATTCATCATTAAGGTTTAGGTCTAGCTCTAGGAGCTTTTCGTACTTCCCCATCGAAAGTTTATAAGCGGAATCAAATGAGCCATCATTGTATATAAGAAGAGAGAAACTGTCTGTTCAATATGTTACTAAATTAGCCGCCAATCCACGTAATTCTTTCTACGGTCATTCTCTGCTGATTTAAGAAGGGCAGTTGTCAGTTTCTGGCAAAAGAATGTGCACAATACTAGTTAACCACTTAGAGGACTAAGCCTGCCCAGTAAAGTGTGGTTAGGTAAACTGACCGCGCTCGACATGACCCCATTGGGTTGACTGGGCCGTAAAACCTCAACACAAACAATCCATGTAATTCAGCTTATGATTGTGTTTTTAATCCTGAATATGAAAGATTTTACAATAATAAACCAACGGCTGTTAAACCCCTTGGTCTGAGAATACAACCGTTGCTTGAAGAGGCCAATATTAATATTAAAAATATTCAGCCCTTTTCCTTTCCAACAAAAGAGCCATGGACATTAAACCCTCCAAAGATTATTCTAGATCTTCATGAAAACAAAAAATCAGAAGTTGAATCACATATTTTTAAGAATGAATTTTTAGAAATCAAATCAAACTATAAACATCACCTTTCAATTTATACTGATGGTTCGAAACAAGATGAGAAAGGTGCTTGTGCAGTTGACTGTGGAATGTGATAGTTCTGTAAAAATTAATTCCAATGATAAATAATTAAACACTAATGTTTAGATGTTATGATATTTGTTTGTAGTTATTGATATTTTTAGTAATTCAGCAGATAATCATGATGCTGATGCTGATGATGATTGTGTCTTGAAGATCTCAGTAGTGACCATGTTGGCATTGCTGTTGACATCTGAAAATTTAACTTTTATTGGTAAGATGATTTTTATGTTTAACAATATTGTTGATTGTACTGTACTGATTAGTGACAAGAATGAAGATACCTTTGTTGAACTTCATGATAATCTGTGATGATAGTGGTACACTGTTGAACTCTATGGTAACTCTTTTCTGGTTATAATGCATGCAGTAGATCATTATATCACTCTAAATGGCCCAATTCAAATGGCTTCACTTGGTAGAATGTCTGCCTTAAAGATCAAGAGGTTGTGAGTTTGATCTCCAACTGGGTCATACTGAAGACTTTTCTAAAATTAGTTACAGTTTGGTACTTCAGATTAAGAAGAAAAGCTACGGTTAGTCATACCACTGTCAGTGTAGTTTGACTGCTGGTAGTATCATTACAATGTCTGCATTGTGATACAGCAGTGGGGGAGCACTGTAAAAGGACATCAGTTCCCACCTTTAGATTCAGACACAATCACAGTATGACTGAAAGATTGTTGACAGTGATGTTATAAACTCAAACAAAAAACTTGATGAACAGCCGAGTACTCTATGTACAGTTGAAACTCAGTGGCTTGAACAGCCTTAGGACCATGAAAATTTGTTTAAACTATGGGTTATTCAAGCCACTGAGGGTAATCATAGCTCCAGGTCAGGAAGCAAATGGTAATAGTTCAGGGAGATCATTTTCCATCTTCTACTCAATAATGGTATGTTGAGTGTACACATTAGAATTGCCTCAGTGTACTCATTAGAAATGCCTCATCAGTGCAATTCCAATGAGAACACATAAATATCATGATGAAACAAAAAAAAAATTAACTAAATACATTAATTTTATATTAGTGTTCTGAAGCAATCAGAAGAATTTTGTGGGGGCTTAAAAACAAGTTTGAATTAGCCATGGTATGTGAACCATCAGAGTTCAAACTATTGAAATTCGACTGAAGCATGCTTTTGTCTCTCAATTGCAAGGGGACACTACACCTACAAAAAAGCGTTTTCCTTACTGGATATGAATTATTAATTGCTTCTAAAAATGTTTGAGGCTACTGTTAAAAGAAAGCATTTGCTTTTTGAGGGAGGAAATGCTTTTATTTCAGAGAAGCACCCATTGAAAAGCATAGGTCTTTAGATCTAGAGTTGGTATCAGGTAAATATTTTTCTTATTTCACAGAAACATATGTTGTTGGTATCACAGAAGTGCCTCACCAAGGTGCTTCTAATGAATACCCACAGCATGTGTTTTCTTAGAGAAATAAGAAAACTATCTACGTTTGGATTGAAAAAAAAAAACAAAACATCAAGCGTTATTGAAAAGGGAAACAAATATTTTTTGGTCGGAATGCTCTCCCTTAGAGGTGTATGCTTAGCATGCTGGGTAAAAGTTCAGCAGACAACAATATGGAATGGAGTCTCCTTGGCTTCATAAACACATCCAACGGCAACATTCTTTTGTGGAGATTGATGAAATTTTGTAAAGTCATTGCCTCCTCTGCTGATTTAAAAATGTGGCGTGGTTGAGTGAGGCGAAGATGTCCTGTAATTTTTATCACCAAGGTGTTCAACTGATATTGGCTTACAGTTGGGTAAGGTCTGCTGTCCTTGCAGCAGGTAAGGGTTGAGGGGGAATGTTGTTATTTCTACTGTTCCTTCACTTTCTTTCATTGCCCTCTTTCTTCCCTACCCATCTTTCATCTCCTCTACTATCTCTTCTGTCTCTTTTCTCCCTTTCTTTGGGAGACAACACAAAGTGACCTAAAAGGGTTGATGTCAAGTGTCATTTAGCCCTTACACAATCTTTGACATCAGTTGGTATTTTATATATATATATATATATATATATATATATATATATATATATATATATATATATGTATATTTTACTGCCTTTTACAATGTTTCTTTCAGCTATCAGTGGCTTACTCAACTCCACAGTTTATGATAAGACTCTGCCAAACTTATGGGGAGATTGCTTATATTTATGATTTAACGATAATTATAAATATATCCTTATCTGGTATCCTATGACTTCCGGTTCAGTTTCTTATATGACAAAATACAGCTGGGAACCAGAAGACTCAGGTCATGGCATAAGGTATATTCTTTCCTAAAGTGTTATGTTTACTTGATTATAAAAATGATAGTACTGTAAGTGATGGTGATGGTGATAATGATGATGATGATTATCACCTCAGTACTGATGATGATGATTAGAATGAATACACTTTAGTGTCCTTGATGATAATGTTGATGGTACTGCTGACCAGGTACTGACTTTGTAATGTGATTTAACAATAGTGACAGTGCAACCACTTTGTACTTAATCTCTATTGATTATGATTATTATTGCATTGTTATTGCTGATGATGATGATGTTGATGGTAATGATGTTGCACAAAGTGATGATAGTTATGATGAGTACACCTATACCAGTGATGATGATGATGATGTTGATGATGATGAAATATTGACTGTGGAGTGTGATAAATCCGTAAAAATTAATTCCAATGATTATTGATTAAACAATAGTGTTTTGATATTATGATATTTATTGAGTAGTAATTGATGCTTTTTAGTAATTCAGCAGTTAATTACAGATGTCAGTTCCTTAGATAATGATCATGATGCTGATGCTGATGATGATTGTGATGTAGACCTCAATAGTGACCAAGCTGACATCACTGTTGACATCTGAAAATTTGACTTTTATTGGTAAGATGAACTTGATTTTTATTGCACCTGCTTGTAGCAGGGTGCGATATAGGCGTCCAATTTTCTGTCCGTCCGTCCGTCTGTCTGTCAACATTTATGTCGACGTTCGACATTTATGTCAAAGTTAGTATTCTAATCAACTACAAGACTAAACAATCATCAAACCTTGTATGAAATATCTCCCTGACCTCCTGACTTTGCGACATAGGTGCCCGCTTTTCCATTCGTCTTTCCGTTCGTCCATCCGTCTGTCTCTTAACAGTTCTGTTATGTCGAAGTTCGACATTTACGTCAAAGTTAGTATTCTAATCAACTACAATTCTACAACAACCATCATACCTTGCATGACACATCTCCCTGACCTCCTGATTTGGCAGATATGTTGACCCAGAGACCTTGACCTATATTTTGCGCTCCATTGACTTTGACACAATTTAGGTTGACATTCAAGATCTTCTCAACTATAAGACATACAACTACCAAACCTTGCATATTGCTTCTCCTAGATGTACAGACTTGGCAGGTACCTTGACCCAGTGACCTTGACCTATATTTTGTGCTCCAGTGACACTGACATATTTTGCGTTGACGTTCGATATCTCCTCAACTATAAGGCCTACAACCATCAAACCTTGCAAAGTGCTTCTCCTCAATGTACTGACTTAGCAGATACCTTGACCTGGTGACCTTGACCTATATTTTGGCTGCAGTGACTTTGACATAATTTACGTCAACGTTCCAGATCTCCTCAAGTGTAAGACCTCTAGCCACCAAACAGTGCATAGTGCTTCTCCTATATGTACTGACTTGGCAGATATCTTGACCCGGTGACCTTGACCAATATTTTGCGCTCCAGTGCCTTTTACACATTTTACGTCAACGTTCAATATCTCCTCAACTCTAAGGCCTTCAACCATCAAACCTTGCATAGTGCTTCTCCTCAATGTACGGACTCTGCAGGTACCTTGACTGGGTGACCTTGACCTATATTTCATGCTCCATTGACTATTACATCTTTTACGTCACCCTTCCATATGTCCTCAACTGTAAGGCCTTCAACCACCAAACCTTATATAGCACTTCTTCTCGATGTACTGACTCGACAGGTACCTTGACTTGGTGACCTTGACCTATATTGTGCACTCCAGTGACTTTGACACATTTTATATTGATGTTCGGGATCTCCTCAAATATAAGAACTACAACCACTAAACCTTGCATAGTGCTTCACCTCATTGCACTGGCTTGGCAGGTACCTTGACCCAGTGACCTTGACCTATATTTGACACATTTTACATTGATGTTTGATAACTCCTCAACTACAAGGCCTACAACCACCATACCTTGCATTGTGCTTCTCCTTGATGTACTGAATTAGCAGGTACCTTGACCCGTGACCTTGACCTATATTTCATGCTCCAGTGACTTTTACACATTTTACGTCAACGTTCCATTATCATTGGGCTGTATGATACGAAAAGTCAGTGCTGAAGATATAGCCATTAGAGGGAATGGGACTGGCCTGGAATATATGTGCCCCACTAGGCACTTTGTCTACATTTTTTTCAACCCAGTTTTCCAAGTAAGCACTGCTAAGAATGAAATAAACTTATTTAATAACCACATTCTGATTGTGGCTCCTGTGACTTTTGCGCCAGCAGGTGCGATGACGCCTTCTGCGGAATTCTTGTTATACATTTAACAATTTTTTTTTTTTTTTTGAACTTGTTGATTGTACTGTACTTATTAATAACAAGAATGAAGGTTGATTGTAGTGTACTTATTAATAACAAGAATGAAGGTATCTGTTGAACTTCATGATAATCTGTGATGATAGTGGCACACTGTTGAACTCTATGGTAACTCTTTTCTGGTTATAATGCATGCATTAGATCATTATATTATTCTAAATGGCCCATTTCAAATGGTTTCCCTTGGTAGAATGTCTGCCTTAGAGATCAAAAGGTTGTGAGTTTGATCCCCAACTAGGTCATACCTAAGACTTAGCTAAAATTTGTTATAGTTTAGTATTCAGCATTAAGAAAAGCTAGGGTTAGTCACACTACTAGGAGTGTACTCTGTATTCATTCGAAACTCAATGGCTCAAACAACCTTAGGGAAATGAAAATTTATTTGAGATATAGGTTATTCAAGCCACTGAGGGTTAATCATAGCGCCAGGTCAGGAAGCAAAATAGCGAGTCTAGTGAAATCTTCTCCATCTTCTATTCAATAATGGTATGTTGAGGCAATTCTAAATAATACACACAACATACAATATCATGATGAAACAAAAACAAATCCCTAAATATTTGTTTTCTTAAGCAATCAGAAGAATTTCATGGGGACTTAAAAACCAGTTTGAATTAGCCATGGTAAATGAGCCGTCAGAGTTTGAACTATGAAGTTCAACTGTAGTATGCATTTGTCTCCATGTCAAGGGGACACCACACCTGCAGAAAAGAGTTTTCCTCTCTGGATATGACTTGCTTCTTAAATGGAGTTGAGGCTACTGTTAAAAGAAAGCATTTCATTTTTGAGAGAGAGTAATTAATGCTTTCATTTGAGGGAAGCACCTATTGGAAAGCATAGGTCTTTAGATCAAGAGTTGGTATCAGGCAAACATTTTTTCTTATTTCTCCACAGAAATAGATGTTGTTGGTATCATTAGTTCTAATGACTACCCACAGTATGTGTTTTTGTAGAGAAATAAGTAAAATATCTGTTCAGTTGGATTGAAAAAAAGCGTCTTATCAAGAGTTATTGAAAAGGGAAAGAAATATTTTTCTGTCAGAATGATCTCCCTTGGAGGTGTATCATAGTCCATTATTCTTAATGCTTTGTATATACTGGGTAAAAATTCAGCAGACAACAATATAGAATGGAGGCTCCTAAGCTGATGCAACTTCATACACACATCCACCGGCACTATTCTTTTTTGGAGATTAATCAACATATGTTTTAGTGTGAGAAATCAGAAAAGTATCAATACTTTTTGGCTGAAATAAACACCTTATCGAGTATTATGTACTACATGTATTTTTATGTCTGAAATTTGAAAATTCTGGTGTTTTCATTGCTGACAGCATAAAAGTTTATGGCTAGATTCCCAGGTAAGAGTAAGTTACTCTTACCTGTCTGTTTCTAATTGAATAAGAATCATCGGAAAAGGATCATATTTTATCATAAGATGATGCTGTTAGTCAGAGACATAATGTGTTACATTGCCTTCCCTGCTGATTCAAGAATGGCAGTTGTCAGTTTCTGCCAAAGGTAAGTGCATAAGTACTGATTAGCCTCTTAGAGGACTAAGCCTGTCCTGGAAAATCGGGGTCAGGTAAATCATGCTTGACATAACCCTAACGGATTGACTAGGCCATAAAACCTCAATACAAACAAGCAAACTGTCATCACTATTACTGACCTTGACCTACTTTTTTATGCTTGGCTGAACAGTGTTTAATCTATGCTTTTAACGCCAATGTTAGTCTGTGCATTTAGCTCCATTTCTCAAACACCGGTGTATGTAGGCTAATGAAACTTAGTACACACAGCAACTATGATGCCCCCTGCCTGCTGTTATAAATGATTACTGACCTTGACCTACGTTGTATCCATTTAGATCCATTTCTGAAACATTGAGGCATATAGGCTAATGAAACTTCATACACACATTTGCCATGACTTACCTTTGAACTGCCCGCTGCCATCAACCATTACTGACCTTGACCTACTTTGCTGGCTTTGCTGAACAGTGTTTACTCAGTGCATTTAGCTCTGATTCCTTAAAACCAAGGCCTCTACAATAACGTAACTTCATACACCTTGATGTACCCTGCCCACTGCCATTGACCGTTTCTGACCTTGACCTACTTCTCATGCTTGGCTGAACAATGTTGTCTATGCATTTAGCTCCATTTTGTGAACACTCAGGCCTATAGGGTAATAAAACTTTTGAAATACACACACCCACCATCATGATTATTGATCTTAACCTCTTTTTCACGCTTGGTTCAAACAATGCTTCGCACCATTCTTTGAACTCCACCAACTGTTGTGACACAGCCGTTTGGCAAATTTCTTGTTCTCTTTTACAGATTGGGTTCCATCATATAATTACAGATGTTGCAGTAACCTATGATGATGCTGATGATGATGATGATGATGATGATGATGAAAGAAGATTGATCTGAACTGAGCTGCTGGTAATTGCAATCCTATTACTTATGCTGAGCATGCTGGGTAGAAATTTCAGCATATGACTGCTTGAAATCTTTTTCTTACTTTTCCCAGAAAATAGGATTTGACATTTAATGCAAATTTCCTCCTTCAGAGACAATGCTTATGAACTGTCAGATCCTATTTTCTGGGGGGAAAATATCATCAGTTTGTTGTCTGTTGTAGTCGTCCATAGCATGCTAAGTGTTAGCTCTTAAACTGCCAATCACAACAGTTGTCGTCTGCTTTGTCATCTGCTTGTGATTTTAAGTCATTTTTGCAAACAGTGTGGACCCAGATCAGACTGTTCCCCTAGGAACAGACTGATCAGGGTCCACACTGTTTGCCTGTGTGTGAAAAATAGATTTGTAAAGTTAGCAAGCCTATTCAGCAGACGACATAGACAATATTTTCAGATGCAGGTTTTCTTGGAGTCAAGGGTTAATGTTGGCATAGTATGTTCCATATTTAACTGTAGTAAATTCAGCAGAGGATAAAATATACCACTGTAAACTGTGTTTGTTTGGGGTATACTGTTCTTACATTTGACTTTCCATGTTATTATTCAATGGGGGTGCATATAGTATCACCACTATCTGTATGTATGTCTGTCCCATCCATCTGTCCTGTCCTGTGTAACAAAAATGGTTTCCTTTCATATATATTGAAAAGATTAGTGCATTGGATTCAAATTTATACACGGGTATATAATCATAAAATGTTGGTCAATTAAGGGTAAAATCCACCAATTATTATGGGAGTTATTTCAACTTTGAAATATGGTTTCTGTTTGATATCTTTTGAAAAGATGAGTGTATTGGATTTATATTTTATACACGGATATATAATTATAAAATATAGGTTGAATTTGATTTTGAGTAAAATCCACCAATTATTTTTGGAGTTATGGCCCTTTTTCAATGTTGAAAAACAGTTTCCGTTTGATATCTTTTGAAAACATTAGTGTATTGGATTCATATTTAATACACAGGTATATAATCTCTGGATGGAAGTAGTTTATATTAGCCCTGTTGTTAGATACGGGTCAGAAGTTCTATGCTGTACCATCCTAACCCACTAAGTAACCTTGAGGTCAATGTCACACTTAGAAAAAAATTGTGCTACAGTTTTTGGTTAAAGATTTTAGAGGCAAAGTTTGATTCAGGAAAGCTATGGCAGCTCAAGTCTTCGAGATTGATCATGAAATCTTTTCTAAGTCATGCTGTCCCTTCTGCTGATTCAAGAAGGGCAGTTGTCAGTTTCTGGCAGAAGAATACACAAGTGCTGGTTAACCACTGCAAAGACTAAGCTTGCCCAAGAAAAGTGTGGTTAAGTAAACAGACCGCTCAACATGACCTTAATAGTGTTGACTGGGTCATTATACTCTAAACCAACCAACCAACATAATTCTAAAGGTTAATATGGTATATATTAAGTCTGCCAGGATAGGGTCCAACCCATTGTAGACTGAATGAACTCTCCCACACTATATACACTGCAGCGCCGTTATAACGCGGTCGCATATAACGCGGAAACCGTTATAACGCGGTTGGGCCGTGGCTCCCGTTTTTTTTTCCCCAACCAGTTTGAAAGTGTTGCCCTTTTTCCGCGGAACGCGGCAGTCTAAAAATCGCCAGCCGTGAACATATACTCGCTGACTTACTCATTCTTTTTTACCAAACCTTTCATCAGTTTTTTTTTGTCTTTAGGCTATTTCAGATAACGTCCGCGCACCATTTAAAAGCCATACTACGGTAACTGGCACAGGGCTAAACGATAATTTTCATGTATTATAAGAGAAATAAGAGAAATAATAAGAGTAACTTACGTAACACAAATTAATTACATCATTATCCTAACACAGTCATAAATCAACACTTCACTGTCCTTTTTGCTGTAATGGTAGTCTGATAAATAATCCGTTTGTGTGACATGTGTGAATGCAATGCCACAGCCCATGGCTCCGATTAGGTGTCTTTTTTTTTTCTTTTTTTTTTTAATTAAAAAAGACTTATTTTTCTTTATTTCTCCATGAAATTGTAGGTTTGGGTACTCTCTGGAAGTGCCTCGGCGAGGCGCTTCCAAGGAGTATCCACAACCAACGTTTACATGAAGAAATAAGAAATTTAATATGTGGAGACTCCTCTAGTCTGGAGCTGTGGATAGACCCTCTTATCTGGAGCTATGACAGTCGGCATGTCCAAATAGATCAAAGAAACGGGTCAAGTGTGAATACACTGAGACAGTTCATAGCTCCAGATAAGGCGTCGTTTTTTTTAGTTAAAAAGTACTGCTACCCTTGTTTAACGGAAATAGGCTGCTGGGAAACGAGATGTACTTTCTGGACAAATATGAAACAAAGACTGGTCAGTGCTCTTTATAAAAAAAAAAATATCTGAGATTATATTTTTTTTATTGTGAAAGAAATCAACAGCTGCAATAAAAACTGACCAAGCAGGTAAGCCTGTCCCTTTTATCATGTACTTAACATCTGACGTAACAGTTGGTATTGATTTTTTTCTGCACCTGTTGATAAACCCTTAGCATGCTGTGTGAATATAATTAGCAGACCACCTTCTGAAATATTTTTTTTTCTTATATCCTCAGGCTGCAAGATTTTGACACTGCATGCAAACTTTAGAAAATTTGCATGAAAAAATTTGTTGTATGGAAAAAAAAAAGAAAGAAAGAAAAAGAAAAATATCACCAATTTGTCATCAATATGTCATCTGCTGAATTTTTCCAGGGAGCAACAAAGGTTATTTTTTGACACGCAGATCAACTGTGCTCATGCTCAAGGCAATTTCCGGTAAAGGACACGTTGTTTATTACACAGTTATCCATAATGCAAGACTGTTGCAGTTAGTTCCCTTGAATGTTCATAAAAGAAAACAAAACAATTTAAGCTTAAAAATTTATTATTTACTGGATTAAAAGAATGAAACGGAAATCAGGCAAGGTACATGCACAAAGTTTCAACAATAAAAAAAATAAATAAATAAAAAAGGAACATATAATATAACATACATGCAAGGTGTAATATCTCATAATAACTGGAGGAACCTGCAGTGGTGCAAGTGGGTGGGGTTATGTCAAACCCACCCACTCGCAGCACTGCAGTTTCCAGATTAAAAAATGATTCAGTATAACGCGGACCACGTATAACGCGGTCAGTGTTCGTGGCTCCCGATGACCGCGTTATAACGGCGCTGCAGTGTATTGGAAGATTCAAATTTCAGTTTTAGGTATGTTAGGTTATGTGATTTAAATACATGTATTCATAGAGAAAATGTTTGATTTATTTGCAAACAATGGAGACCTTGATCAGACATGACATTCTGCGACATCTGAACTGAGTCTGCACTGTTTGCCAATTACCCTTTTAGGGGTCTCCAGACTACAATGGGTTAATTGAGGTTGTGCCAAATGCTATGTGTTTTCACTTCTATACTATTCTAAAGGCCTCCATGGCTCAGTTAACTGCACATCCAGTTGGTGATTAAGAGGTTGCCATTCAATCCCCATTGGGTTTGGCAATAGTTCCTTTGTGAAGATTGATTATAAAATATTTTCTACGATCATTCTCCCCCTCTACTGATTCAAGAGTGGCAGATGTCAGTTTCTGGTAAAATAATTTGCACAAGTACTGGTTTACAAGTTGGAGAACTAAGCCTGCAAAGGAAAAAAATGGTTAGGTAAACTGACTGGCTCTTCATGACCTTACTAGTTATCCTCGTGCTTTTCGAAGAACAAGCGGGGATATTGTGACACCCCCGTCCATCTGTATGGCTGTATCCATTTGTAATGTCACCCCATTGCTCCTAGACCATTTAAGCTAGAATCTTGAAACTTTCACAGGCAATTGCCCTGTGAATGAGGACTGGAGGAACATATTTAGAATTTTGATGTTACCCCTTGGTGCAGGGCTAGGGGGTGTGGCCCTGAAGGGTCCAAAATTCATTTGTGCACAATACTGGTTAACCGCTTAGAGGACTAAGCCTGCTCAGTAAAAGTGTGGTTAGGTAAACAGACAGCACTTGACATGACCCCATTGGGTTAACTGTGCCATAAAAACCTCAACACAAACAAAATTAATCATTTGGAGGATTAAGCCTGCCCAGGAAAAGTATGGTTAGGTAACCTGACTGGCTACACATGACCTTACTAGTATTTGACTGGGCTGTTAAAATCCAAACCAACCAACCAGTTGACATTTTACAAGCTCAGGAGATGACTGGAGGTTGTTGGTTCCATTTGTCATCATACCAAAGACTTAAAAAAAATGGTACCAGCTGCTCTTCCGCTTGGCGCTCATCAGAAAGAAGAGCTAGAACTGGGCAGCCTGGTGTCAGTACAATATGGCTAGATGGAATACCATGCCATGTGTCTGGGGCATGATATTTCAGTGAGGCAGCACTCTAAAAGTGAGCATTGAGCTCCCTGCCACATCCAGAAGCCATTGCAATATGACTGAAAGATTGTTGGAAGTGGCGTAAAACCTGAATAAAACAAATTAATTTACATTTTACACAGATTGCCTCCTAACATTGAATATGAAATTTCAAGTCCTATTTCTGTTTTAAATAAAAAAAAATTGAAATGTCAGTCTACTGAAATATTTACCCAGCATTCGAAACTTTAACAGCTAACTTAATCTTAAAAACTCTGTTGGCAGATTCAGCAGATGACAGACTGGTGATAGTTTTCTTGTTTCTCCCAGAAACAGGATAAGACATTTCAGTTTTTGCATAAATTGTCAGCCCTATTTGTCTTGGAAAAATTACATATATTGTCTGTTGCAAATTTTTACTTGTATTACATAGCTTCAGTTAAGGCACTGTTTTTATCTAAAAAGTACTGCTATTTTTCTTTTTCTCCACAAAAGCATGTGTTAAAGTATTCGTTAATATTCATTAAAAGAGCCTCGCCAAGGTGCTTCTAATGAGTACCCACAACTTATGGTGTCATGAAGAAATAAGAAAAATTTTATGTGGATATCCTATATAAAGCTATGTGTAAACTAAAGATGCTTTGAACAGCTGGTCCCTATTGCAGAAGTAATATTCCCAGAAGGTACACAACATTGAAACAGCCTTCATTGAACTTGATTCTACATGTGACATTAAATAAATATTCAGTCAACATTATTTCAACTTTGTGTGCCTGCTGGGTTTGTTTATAGTTTTTGACTGTACTGTATTATTTCAGATCCAGTTCTGCTCCTTTCTAGATTGTTTTGGATGGAAGTTCAAGGATGTCAACCTCTTTCCATAAATCTGGTTCAGATTTGATACAAGATGGAAGTCACTGTTTATGGGTGTTAATGCTTAGCACTCTGGGTACAAATTCCAGCAGACAGCATTTTAAATTCTTTTTTCTTATTTTTCCCAAGAGATAGGATTTGACAGTTTATGCAAATGGTCTCCAATAGAGACAAATTGGTTGAAATGTCAAATTCATCATCAGTTTGTAGTCTGCTGAATTCACCCAGAGAGTGGTAAAGATTAAATTGTATACTGTGATTTGTCTCTGGATGTACAAGTGAGATAAGGAGTGTACCATAAGAGCGTTAAGTTTTTGGGACAGATAGGCCAGAGCAAACAGTAAAGACCCAGATCAGACTCCAAAGTGCTGTGCCTTACCAGGATATTCACTATATTGCCATTATGAAAACATGCCTATTCAAATATACCAAAAATTTTACTACCAAAAAATGAAAATTTTCTGATAAAAAATTCTGATATTTTTCTTATTTCTGCTCAAAACATAAATTGTGGGTACTTGTTAGAACTGCCTCGATGAGGTGGTTCTAATGAGTACCAACAATCTATGTTTTTGAGTAGGAATAAGAAAAATAATGTATACCCCTGTAAATCCTCGTTTTACTGTATTAAATTGGGTTTCAGAGGGTTAAAATTGTATAGGCATGATTTCGTGATAGCCACTCAACCACCAGTTTTTAGACACATCAGTATCGGTAGGTAATATATTGGGAAAATTTTTAGCAGATGATATTTTGAAATATTTGTCTTGTTTTGTTTTTTTAAGAAAGTAAGATTTGAGATTTCATACAGATTTGCATTGAATGTCAAACTTTATTTTCTGAGAAAAATAAGAAAGATATCCTGGGTTCTGGGTATGACGTAAAAATGCATCCAGCTGTGACACTCAACATGAGTGTGGGAATATGAGGCTGCCCTCTATCACAGTTGCCTACCCACCTTCAGGGTAACAAGGCTGCCACAACCTGGGTGGCAGAGCTAGGCAGCAATCATCTACAGACTGATAGCTTGGTGTTCTAGCTGTTGTGGTTTGGTGGATGATCCTTTTTTATAAGGACAACGGCAAAGCACACTGCCTGAGTGCGGGAACAGCGCGCATACTCAGAGAACTGAGTTGGGATGTCAGCTAGGACAGGCGATCCCGTAAAAAAACAATTGTTCCAAAATCTTACATGGCAAGCAGAAAAATAGGTTCAGAGTTAGGCGGTGCCAACAGACATCAAAGTTCTGTGGTAACGTCTCCGGCTTGGCCGCCTGTCAGGTGTGGGAGGCAGGGTCGGGCCATTGT
The DNA here is from genome assembly GCA_964016985.1 of Anodontia alba. NCBI lineage: Eukaryota > Metazoa > Mollusca > Bivalvia > Lucinida > Lucinidae > Anodontia > Anodontia alba. Next base: position 54,064,015 of record OZ024831.1, read on the forward strand.
GGCTAATCAAGCAAGCACCTGAGGAAATTCAGGGTGGGAACACTCAATGTGAACACCCTGAGAGGAAGAGTTTGTGAGGTAGTGGAAACACTATCCCATAGGAAAGTGGATGTCTGCTGCATTCAGGAGACCAGATACTGTGGTGGCAACTGCCACACAATCAAGAGCAAGGACACCAGGTTCAAGCTCTACTGGTCAGGAAACGACAAAGGCACTGCTGGTTTAGTAGTGTTTGTGGCAGAAGAGTGGATAGAGAAAGTTTTTGAGGTTCAGAGAGTCTCCGACAGGATCATTTTAGTAAAACTCATAGTCGGCCAGCGTGTGGTTACCTTTCTGTCTGTGTATGCCCCACAGAGTGGTCTAAGTGATGAGGTTAAGGACCTGTTCTTTGATCAGATGCATGCTGTGACTACCAGGATCCCAGCATCAGAATTTCTGATCCCATGTGGAGATTGGAACAGCCATGTGGGCCATGCAGGCACTAGATACAGGGAAATGCATGGTAGGATGGGATATGGCAGGCTGGAACCAGATGTTGAGGATGAGAGAATCCTGGAGTATGCCCTAGCATTTGACTTGCTTCTTGGGAACACGTTTCAAGAAATGTGACAGCCATCTCATCATCATCTCATAAAAGTCGGGAAACATAGCCACGCAGATAGATAAGACCATGCGCAAACTTGTCACAGATGTAAAAAGTGATCCCTGATGAGGAAGTAGCTCTGCAACATCAGCTTCTTGTATGTGACATGAGGATTGATGTGCCTCCAAAATCCAAGCACAAGCTCACCCCTCGCCTCAAAGTTTGGAAGCTTAAAGACCCTTAGACAAGCAATCATTTCCAGGAGGTCTTCAACTTGCATGTGAGCACATCTGCAGGTGTAGCTGATGAGGCCACTGAGGATATCTGGAACAACAGCAAGACTGGACTGCTCAAGACAACTGAGGAGGTATGTGGCACAACTCGGCTACACCGTTGTCATGAAACCTGGTGGTGGAATGAACACGTGGAAAAGGCCATTGCTGCCAAGTGGACATCTTTCAAGGCCTGGAAGGCTGGTAAAGTCACTAGGGCATCATATGATGCAGCCAAACAAAATGCCAGACATGCAGTGCATCATGCTCGTCAAAAAGCCGACAAGGAGGTCTGTGAGAATATTGATCCTAAGTCTTCAGAAGTCTACCACCTTGCTAACCAGTTTAGAAGAGAGAACACTGATGTTGTTGGTGACAAACTTGTGAAGAATGATGCAGGAGAGATGTCAATGAGCGAAGACTCAAAGCAGAAGGCCTGGCTAGAGCACTACCAAAGGCTTCTCAACGTTGAGTTTGACTGGGACCCAGACCACCTGTCCTTTCAACCACCAGTGGAAGGCCCGCCCATCCCAATCACCATCCATATGGTTAGGAAGGCTATCTCACAGATGAAGGTTGGCAAAGCATTGGGCCCATCAGGCATAGTGGTGGAGATGATGAGAGCAGCCGGTGACATGGGCGCCTCCATGATCTATGACCTCGCAGCTGCAATCATATGTGATGGCAACGTATCCTCTGACTGGGAGCAGAGTTTCATTGTCTGACTCTACAAGAGAAAGGGGAATGCCTTGGAAAGGGGCAACTACCATGGTCTCAAGCTGACAGAACAGGTCATGAGAGTCTTGGAGAGGATTGTGGATGGCCTCATCAGACAGTTGGTGTCAATCGACCATTCCCAGTTTGACTTCGTCCCATGCAGAGACACTACAGATGCAATCTTTGTTATCAGGCAGTTGCAAGAGAAGTATCTAGCTGCCAACAAGAGACTCTACATGGTTTTCATAGACCTGGAGAAGGCATTTGATCGAGTACCTCGGAAGGTCATCTGGTTTGCACTGAGAACACTTGATGTGGAGGAGTGGATTGTGCGACTTGTGCAGGGGATGTATGCAAATGCGTGTCCCTGTTGGTGAGGGGTACAATGAACAGTTTGAAGTGAAGGTCGGTGTTCACCAAGGTTCAGTACTCAGCCCGCTGCTTATCATTGTGCTTGAAGCCTTATCACAATAGTTCTGCTTGGGGTCCCCTTGGAGGACCTTTATGCCGATGACCTTGTTATCATCGCTGAATTGCTTGAGGAATGTGTCAGGAGGCTCTTGACTTGTAAAGAAGCTCTGAAGAAGAAAGGACTGAGAGTAAATGCAGGAAAGACAAAAGATCATGATCTGTGGTACAGGCCTGGTAAGGCGAGTTTCCATGCACCGTCTGTCTCACTGGAGTGGGCAGCAACAGCATCTTCTGCAATGGCTGCAAGCACTGGGCACACAAGAAATGCAGCTGGCTCAAGCGCTTTACAAAGGACCCTGCCTACAGATGTACATGGTGACAAGGAACTGCACGCCCCTTGGATGGCAAACCACAGAAGGAAGTCCAGGTTGGACCTGACAAGCTGGAGGTGGTAGCTTCCTTTTGCTACCTATGAGACATACTCTCAGCAGCAGGTGGCTGTGAACTTTCAACCACAACACGTGTGAAAACAGTGGAAGAAGTTCAAGGTTCTGCTACCAGTTCTGTCTTCACGCAATCTCTCTTTCAAAACACATGGCCATGTATACAGCTCTTGTGAGTGGAGCGCAATGCTCCATGCACATGAGACTTGGCCATTGACAAAGCCAAACCTCCAGCATCCAACATCCAAACCTCCAGCGAAATGACAGGGCAATGATCAGACAGATCTGCAATGTCAGGCTGCAAGACATTGTCACCACCAGATACAATGAGCTTCTTGTACAGCTTGGCATTGAGGATTCTGAAGGAGAGAAGAATCCGATGGTATGGACATGTGGAATGCTCCAATGGTGCAGTCAAGACAGCCTTTTACATACAGGTTGAGTGAAAGCGTGGGTCTGGAAGGCCCAAGATGACATGGAAGCAGCTACAGAGAGGGATTGCAGAGATGAAGCTCTCAGCTATCAACCCTCACGATAGACATATCTGGAGATCTGGTGTGAGATCTGCTATGTGTGCAGCAAGCCAGCTATCTGATATATCATTTATAATATATATATATATATATATATCATCTATAATATATCATATATAAGGGCCCACTGATGTGGATGTGCCCCTGTACCTGCACGTTAATCAAAAATCTGATTATGATATGATGGTATGAAATAAGAAAATTATCTTCTTTTCAGTTAAAAAAGGCTTCATCCTGAGCTTTGTACGTAGCTTTTGCAATGCAAAGGCTACTCATATTTTTTCAGCAAAAAAATATAGATGTATTTACCATATTTCAAGATAGCTAAAAACTTTAAGTTTTGAACAACTGGGCCAAGATCAATACATGTTGTAACTCCAAAATGGCAGACTTGATTTTATTCACCCTGGTCATGAACAGTCATGTAAAATGCAACCCTGCTTATGCCCTCTAATAAAATGTTAAGTACATTGTGCATTTATTTTTACATGCAATTTCAAATTAAGTTTCTTTTTCTGATTCTACAATAATAATAAATTTGGCATGTTTCAGACACCTGGTTTTTCTGAGTACACCACAACCTCTTTATAACACTATTGTTGGGGTCCAAAGCATAAACCGTGTTAGTTATACAACCATTATATAAAAAAAAATGTATAAATTATATAGGAAAATGACCATTTATGGTCATTTTTCTATATAATCTATACATTTTTGGGATCCATCTTTGAACCGTGTTGTATCCAAAATCGTGTTATAACGAACCGTGTTATAAAGAGATTAATGTGTATTTTACTGTATATGTTAAGGAAACGGGGAGAAATCCCTTTACTGTGGACTAAGATCATTCATGATCATGAAGCTGTCCATGCATGATTACATGTCTGATCATTGAGTCAATTGTTTAATGTTTGTAACTACCAACCCGAGTTTTTTTTTTCCTCCTAAATGATTAATCCTTAAAAATGCTGTAGCAGACAACAGAGAAAGTAAGGCATGGCATTTCTTGTGAAACATCTGTCAGAAATTTCACAAGATATGTCAAGCCTTATTTGCTCTGAAAAATCATGTCTTAAAAAGATCAAAATATTGACTATTGCAGTTGTGACTGGGGCTTTAAGGGTTAATCATTGTGCATCAGTGGGTTCCAATAAAATAGACAACATGGGCCATCATAAAGTCAACCACTACCTCGGTCACAAGGGGTCGATATTCAAGGAGATCGAGGAATACATAGTGGTCCTATTATGACCTGGTGAAGAAGTGTACTGTTGAGTTTAGCAGGGATGATCTGGAGGACAACCCCCATCCAAGAGGACCAGTCATCATTACCACACAAGAGACCATTGCCAATGTTCTTGCAGTATCATTGTAGACAGAAGAGCAAAGAGCGTTACGTTGCTGCAAGGTGTTAGCTTGTTGGGTCCCAAAGCTCCTTGGACTTGATCAGAAGTGGATTCAGCACAACTTGTCAAGGGAGAATGACAACTTGGCTTTCTCTGGCAATTTGTGACCACAGATGAAACCTAGGTCCATCACTTCCAACCAGAGATGAAGTCAGAGTTGTGGAAAGGTTTTCTGCCTCCACGAAAGCTAAGAGAGTGATGTCTGCAGGCAAGGTTCTGACCTAAACTTTATAGGATGCAAAAGAAGTACTAATGTTGGACTACCTGAAAGGATCACACTATCACCAGGACCTCCATTGACAAGAAGGATGCTCTTCAACTAGAACAGTGCTCTGGGACACACATCCATAGTGTCCAAGCATGGCTACTAGGTGGATTGCAGCTTGTTAAACACCACTCCTGATAAGTTTTAAATGCTGTGGACAATCTCCTGAGGTACCAAGATGGTGCCCTCTTCACAGACCGTATGACTCTGCTTCATGACCTCTGAACTGAATGTGTTATTGAAAGAGGGGATTATGTTTTCCAGTGGAACATGATTGTTTGATTTTCTAAAACTGGCTCCAACTGCTCTTGGAGCATGCTCTCAGAAGAGTAAATTAGCTATTTCATACACCATTATAACAACTTATTTTGGGACAGATTTTTTAGTAGGTTCTAATTAGAAAACTGGAAGAGAAATCCTAAAAATACTGTAATAACACTAAGTAATAGGACAGACAGGCTTGTGCAAACAGTTTTGACCAGATCAGATGCTGCAGAATGTTGTATCTGATCAGGGTCTGCACTTTCTTCCATTCATCCAGCAGTATTTTTAGACACATGAATAGGTAATAAAATGGATTTGTTGAAATTTTAGGACAATTATAGAAAGAGAAAGTCAGATATTAATGGTCAATACCTATTTGAACTCTGCTGAAGAAATTTTTTTCACTAATTAGAAAAAAAAAAAATCAAATTTTACCCTGGTTTCTTGTTTTCCGATAAATGATTCTGAGTGAGTGACTTCTTCGGCAAATTTAGGGTTCTTGAAGTAAACATTATGCTTAATTTGCATTCTCTTTTTTTTTTTTATACAGAATATACCATGCATATTTGTCATGGCATGGGAATATACATTGTTTTTTTTTTTTGTTGTTTTTTTTGTCCTTGCCTTTTGTGCTGGAAAAAAAACACATAAAACAAAATAACATTTTCATGCAAATATATTGTTCCCAATAAATAAATCTTTTTTTAAGCAAGTTTTCATATATCTTTATGGTATAGTCATATTAATTTCCATGTAAAATAGGTTTGGTGTAATAGATTGCCTGCTATCATAATTATACTGGTGTGAATCTAGTTAAGTTTTTAAGAATTTATTATGAATATGTATGATAAGGATTTTAACATATCTTTTTGAAAAAAAAAAAAAAAAAAGATTAGTTTTATTCTAAAAACCTTTGTAAATGTTACAGAAATTCTCATTGCTACTCATTTTTGAGATTGCAAGTATGGCATCTGATAAACTTTTCACCCATTTAATAGAAGTTTCTATAGTTAAATTAAAAGCTATGACTATGAATTAAAGATATCTCCATTTTTAGTTAGAGATATCTTTAATTTTATAGGGTATATTTAAATGTTCTGCCAGTTAATAAAGATACCTTTAATTCAATTAAATATATCTTTATTATTTTAGCATAAATAGATTTCTTTATTGTAAATAAAGATCTGCAATAAAGGCATCTGTAATTGGTTTATCTTAATAATGATATAATTAATTGAATTAGATATGCTTCAATTAATGATATCTATATCCATTACCTATATCTTTAGCTGTGTTAGAGATAGCCTTGTTTATTCTTTGATATGGAAATCTTTAATTTGGTTAGAGATATTGAATTAAAGACATTTCTATAAAATGGGTAAAAACCAAATAGAATGCCACATGTTGCTCTTTAGTTACCTGAAATTGATAATTATATGGTTTCATCCAGAATCTGCTTATTGCCTAATAATCACTGTATTAACAGCTTGATACCTAATCCCACACAATAATTGATAATTCTATAATATTAATAGTAATAATTGTTCACTCTTGATGTCTAGGCAGTTGCTGGATGAAAACAAAGCAAAATTTAATATATAAATATTTCTATGCCAGTTTACTTCAACTTGCCTATGTCATACAGACATGAGGCTTGTATAGGGGGATACCATTTTCTCATAAAACAGATTCCTCAAAATATCCTATAACTCAAAATTGGATTTTGCAATATCCTCAAATAAATTGGGATATCTATTCCAAAATTTTGAGATACCCCATATCCCTTAATTCAAATTCAAAATGTCATAGTCTTCCTAAATTAATCTTTAAAGTGTTATGCAAATTTATAGCAGCCACATTCTAAAATTGATTTTGTTATTTTTCAGAGAAAATAAAACAACATGTCATGCGAATCATCTACAAGGCAGGCAGTTCGCATAAATGTCAAGCCATATTTTCTCCGAAAAATAGAAAGGAAATCAAAGTGTCATTGCTATAATTGTGGTTAATGCTTTGAGGATTAATAAAGAATAATTCACCTGAAAACCCCAGACAAACCTCAGAAATATCTACTCTGTGTATGCATAGTTCCACAAAGACTCAGCTAGATTCACAGTAGGGTGGTTTGCAGTTCCATTTATACAAAATTGCCTCTTTTGTTTATTTATTTATTTATCAAGGACATCAGTATGGCTAATAATATACAGCTGCTGTTTTAAAATTGCATCTTTAAACCATTACCTCATAGTAAATGAACAGTTTAGTCCAGGATAAATGAAAAATTGCACAATAAAGAAAATATCACTCGCTCAGTCCAAATTAAATATTTCTTACTTCCTTACCAAACATAAGAATCTTTCCTGAAACAAATGGCTGTTATGATTTATAAAAGGATTTATTGTTTATTCTGAAAGCATACTGCATGAGCATTTTTCTAGTTCTGATAGTTTCCAAATATTAGAACGAAACTACTTCAAATGCTGTGGGTTTACGATAGGTGATAAGTGGTGATAAGTTTACGGCCGAAGATAATAGTCAGTTTTAAGAAAATCAAACAGTTATTTTTCAGCATAGTCCCCTCCTAGATAAAAACACCTAGTTTATTTTAGTCAGGAGTCATTGAGTAGATGGCTCCCTCCAGTGTAGAAGGTACCACCCTTGGCCCTTAGGAAGTAGTCCACAGCATTCGTTGAGCCAAAATGACAGCCACCAAGCTACATTTTGCATAATCAGGAAGAAATAGTAGACAGTGTCAATCAGAGAATTAGGTGGGTGTTCAACAAGTTTGAATCCACATTTCTAGATAACAGCCATATATCACTGGATGTACAAATGTATGTATTGGAGCATTGTCCTAGTGGAAGAGCATTCTTTTTGTCTCTGGAGATGGGCTCCGTGTTGTTGGCTCTGGCTCTGGTGATAGTGTGACTCTTTTCAGTGTAGTAGAGTAGGCTGTCACCTTGCCTGCAGACGTCACTGTCTTAGTTTTCTTAGGAGGCAGAAAACCTTGATGTTTCCATGGCTTTGATTGGTGTATCATTGCTGACTGAAAGTGATGGATCTGATTTCATCTGTTCTCACAAATCTCCAGAAGAAACCGCCTAAATGGCAACATTTTCACTAGTTGTGGAGAGTCTGTTTCTGATCATGTCCAAGGAGCTTTGGGACCCAATGAACTGACATGTAGATGACTGCATGGAATATCTGGCTCTGGCAATGTAATACTCAAGTGACTATGTTGCTCATCTGTCTGCAGTGAGGATGGCAGTCATCTCCTATGAGGCGATGGTGATTGGTCTTCTTGGAAGGGGGGTTGTCTTCCAGATTCTCCCTGCTAAACTCAACAGTACACTTCTTCACCATGTCATAGTGGGACCACCATGTATTCTGCGATTTCATGAAAACTGACCCCTTGTGACCGAGGTAGTGAATGACTTTATGATGGCCGATGTTGTCCATTTTATAGGAAACCACTGACGCACAATGATTAAAAACCCTTAAAGCCCCAGTCACAGCTGCAATACATGTAGTCAACATTTTATCTTTTAAAACATGATTTTTCAGAGAAAACAAGGCATGACATTTCATGTGAATCTTCTGGCAGATGATTCACATGAAATGTCATGCCTTACTTTCTCTTGTTGTCTACTACAGCATTTTAAGGATTAATCATTTATAGGGAAAAACAACTCCGGTTGATAGTTACAAACATTCAACAATTGACTCAATGATCAGCTATGGAATCATGCATGGACGGCATCATGATCATCAATGATCTTAGTCCACAGGATGGGGATTTATCCCCGTGTTCTTAAAATATACAGCAAAATTTTATTAGAGGGCATAAGCACTGTTGCATTTCACAGGACTGTTCATGACCAGGCTGAATAAAATTAAGTCTGCTGCTTTGGAGTTACAACATGTATTGATCTGGGCCCAGTTGTTCCAAACTTAACGAAGGTTTTATCTAACATGACGATAAAATCTCTATCTTGAAGTATGGCAAATACATTGATATTTTTTGCTGAAAAAATGTAACTTTTGTATTGCAAATACTACTCACATTTTTGCAACAAAAATATCAATGTATATGAAAATACCTTAGCTACAACAGCTAACCCATTTGTCACAAATGAGTTTGTTAAGCTAAAGATGCTTTGAACAACTGGACCCTATTCTATGTTTCTGAAGAATCTATCCAAATATCCAGATAAGAGGGGTATCCAGATAGTATTTTTCTTATTTCTCCACAAAAACATATGTTATGGGTACCTATAAGAAGTGCCTCAGTGAGGCACTTCTAATGAGTACCCACAAAATGTGTTTTAGCACAGAAAAAAAGAAAATATCAATACTTTCTGCTTGAAAAAAAAAAAAGTACCGTATCTAGAGCTATGAGCTAGCTTGCATAACAGATTATTATTCTTTATATTTTTGGCTGTCTGATATTGAATAAGTAAATAAATATTATCATATATATCATAATCAGATCTTTTGATTAAGGTGCAGACAGTACAGGGGCAACATTCACATCAGAGGGCCCCCTTCCAGATAGCTCGCTTGCTGCACACATGGCAGATCTCACACCAGATCTCCAGGTATGTCTATCATGAGAGTTGATAGCCGAGAGCTTTCACTCTCTGCACTCTCTCTCTGTCAGCTGCTTCCATGTCATCTTGGGCCTCCCAGGCCCACGCTTTCCCTCAACCTGTATGTGAAAGGCTGTCTTGACAGCACCATTGGAGCGTTCCACATGTCCATACCTTCGAAGTCTTCTCTCCTTTAGAAGGAGGTCCAGATTCTCAATGCCAAACTGCACAAGTAGCTCATTGGACTTGGTGGTGACAATGCAGATCTGTCTGATCATTGCCCTGTTATTTCACTGCAGATGCTGGAAGTTTGGCTTTGTCAATGGCCAAGTCTCACTGGCATGGAGCATTGCGTTCCGCACACAAGAGCTGTACACACCGCCACTTGTTTTGAAAGAGGTAGCGTGAAGAGAGAACTGGTAGCAGAACCTTGAACTTCTTCCAGGCGGTTTTCATACGTGTTGTGGTTGCAAGTTCACAGCCACCTGCTGCTGAGAGCATGTCTCATAGGTAGCAAAAGGAAGCTACCACCTCCAGCTTGTCAGGTCCGACCTGGACTTCCTTCTGTGGTCTGCCATCCAAGGGGCGTGCAGTTCCCTGGCACCTTGTACATCTGTAGTCAGGGTCCTTTGTCAAGCGCTTGAGCCCACTGTATTTCTTATTCACCCAGTGCTTGCAGCCACTGCAGAAGATGCTATTGATGCCCACTCCAGTGCGACAGATGGTGCATGGAAACTCGTGTGAACTCTGCAGGAGGTCCAGGCCCATACCGCAGATCACGATCTTTGTCTTTCCTGCATTTACTCTCAGTCCTTTCTTCTCCATTGCTTCTTTCCAAGTCAAGAGCCTCCTGACACATTCCTCAAGCGATTCGGTGATGATAACCGCATAGGGGTCCTCCCAGGGGACCCCCGAGCAGAACTCTAGTGATAAGGCTTCAAGCAAAATTATGACGAGCGGCGGGCTGAGCACTGAGCCTTGGTGAACACGGACCTTCACTTCAAACTCTTCACTGTACCCCTCACCAATATGGAAACGGCTCTGCGCATTTGCATGCATCCCCTGCACCAGTCGCACAATCCACTCCTCCACATAGTCCACTTGAAATTTCCAGACCCTGGAAATGTCGAGTACAATGAAGTATTTTTTCTGTTTTGTAATGTACAGGGGTTCTAGAACAAAACTGGTTTGGTTGCCAAAAGGGCAAGTTTGGGCAATTCGTATAATTTGCATAAATCCAAGATGGCTGCCAGACACCATCTTGAAAAAATAACTTTTTAAATAATTGTCATGGAAAGGCGTGTAATATGTCATTTAAGGGGTTTTCTGGTATGCAGAATCCAAGTCTGATGTTATTTTTACATTTTGATGTACCGGAAGAACCAAATCCAAAATGGCCGCCAGACACCATCTTGAAAAATTAACGTTTTCAAATACGGCATGGAAAGGCGTGTAATATGTCAATTTAGGGGTTTTCTGATATGCAGAATCCATTTCTGATGTTCTATTTGCATTTTAATGTACCGGAAGAACCTAATCCAAGATGGCCGACAGACGTCATCTTGGAAAATATAACCTTTTAACCGATTATCAAATAATATGATATAATATTTATGTCTTTTTATAGGTTTTCTGGTATGCAGAATTCAAATCTTTTATTATTTTTGCAATTTTAAAGACACATATTTTCTGCCTCTTATCTGGGGTGGTCCATCATGATTGCACGCAATATACAACCCTGACAGTGGTGGCTCACATCAAAGGCTAGTCTTAGCTAAGTGATTATGAGGGGATTATCACTGTCTGTTTAGGTGGGGCCAGAAAGGGGAAAAATGAATATAATGTAATAAAGTGTTCACAGTTTTACCTGAACTATATGAATATTTTTGTTTAATTATAAATTTTATTGATTAATTTTTTATAGGAAATAGCTAAATTCAATTATGAATTTGTTTGTTTGTTTTGTTTTTTTTTTGTTTTGTTTTGTTTTGCTTCTATGTATGCTTATTGAATTTTAAAGTGAATAGATGAATTCTTAGTTTTCAGGGTTGTCAAAAAAAAAAAAAAAAGAAAAGAAAAAGAAACATAATAATATGAGAGATTTTTTTTTATCTATTTCTTTATTTACTTTATTTATGTATTAGGAAAAAGATAAACACTTTAAAAGATCAAAATTGTTATTAGACGTGTCCTAAAACAAAACATTTTGAAATTATTTTGCTATAAAATGTATTGTTTAATTCTAAATCTATGTTTGCCATTAATGATTGAACAACGAAGAAATGCCAGACATTGTTTTATTTACCCAATCTATTATCACAAGTTTTAAATTAAGAACAAAATAATATGTACATCTCAGATACCTTATAAATTTTATCACTTTTTTAGTGAAATTTCATATTTCAGCATGGTTTTAAAGAAGTTAAGTTTCACTGGATAATGAAAGCAAATGTATTCCTAAAAGTTCTTGCACAGTTATGATGGATAATAGTGAATTAAATGTTTAATTTCTGATTAAAATAATAATAATAAATAAATATGTAAATAAAAAAAAACACATATCTAAGTGATTTTAAATAAATTAAGTTGATGTATGTTTTGACATTATGATTATGTTGTATGTTTAACTAAAGTTGTAATATGTTTTCATATATTATGTTAGAATACATGATCACAGTTGTGATCACAAAACATGTCCATCTAGTTTTGGTATGTTTCCTATAGTGACATGCAATCATAAATTAAGTTGCACTTGTTTATGAAACTTTTTAATCTTCAAATTCTATACTTTATCAAAATAGTTTCAAATGGATAAATGAATAAAAACATTTTTTTTACTTTCAGTCTTCTAGCCATTTACCTTCTGCCCAAAACTGATTTCCCCATATGTAGTCCCTACCTGTTTGAGAGCCATAGGTCACCACAGATGTATGATCTTTATCTGCATATTTCACTAACAGGGTCATTAGGCTGTTACACAATGGAATACAATGTATGTGTCTTTAAGCCACAAAAGGCCAAACACCATTATGTCTGCAGGGTGCCATTGAAGTCTCTACCATTCAACCAGGACTGAAAAACCTGCAGTGCTATAAAACAATATCCTTGAATGGAGGTGCATTTTTAATTCCCATCCATTAGCACTGTATCACTCTGTCCCACCTCTCTGGGTGCTTAGGGTTCAATGGCTCGCACACATTTGCACAAAACTGGCATTGTGTCTCAAGTTCGAAGTCTGTGACTTATGATCTTCTCATCCTTGCAGTTGGAGCATCATCACTGTCTGCCCTACCTTCCTTCTTTTTCTTAGCAAAAAATCTTTTAATGTGCTCCTTAGACGTGTATGAGCAATAGGAGTTTTTGTGCATTTCCATCGATGCTTGTTCACCTTGCGAGTCCAAGACTGCCTGCACTGTAGTGCGCATTTCATCGTCCAGTCTTTGAAATGCACAGTCAATCACTTTGAGGAGTCATTGTTTCTTGTACCTCTGCAGTGGCCCAGAATTACTGCAGGTTGACAGTAAACACTTTCTATTTGGAGTTGCCATTGTGATGTGTAGCTTGTTCTGAGCGGTAATGAAAACTGGTTTACTTAGAAATGGATGTGGATTCTACAGAGTAGGAAAGCCAATATTTCTGGCAAATCTTCGACTCTACAGAATAAATATATATACCTTATATACTTCTATGAAATCTGTTGCAGGTCTGATATAAAGGTGTTGTTGTTGTGCGGATTTTTAACGCTACCAGACACCCGAGGCTCACAGAGGCAGCAGTAATTGTTATGTACATGATATTGTACAGCCTTGCTTTCATGGATCACCCATGCGCACTTGGTGCCACTGTCTGTCACCATGCGCAGCCCTGTCCACTTTTTACTAAACCTAGACCATGTCGAGTATGAGCTAGGTGTACAAATGGTCTGAAAACTGTCTCGACCCGAGCGGGATTCAAACCCACGATATTCCGCTTGAAACGAGTACGCTAACCACTAGACCACCCAGCCCACCCTCGGATTTAAAGTTGTTGTTGTGTGGATTTTTAACGCTACCAGGCACCCGAGGCACATAGAGGCAGCGGCGATTGTTATGTACATGTATTTGTACAGCCTTGCTTTCATGGATCACCCATGCAAAATTGGTGCTGCTGTCTGTCACCAAGCCATTATCTTGAATTCCAAGGGATTCTGTTAAATATTTCGAGATATCCGTACCTCGACAAATCAGATTTGCAGAATTGAGGAAAAAATAATTTGAACAACCACATTTAACAAATACATGTATATATGTAATTGGACTCTTGAAGTTAGAGATATATTGAAAATATTGTGGAAAAGAGGAGAAATTGCTATTTCTCCTCTTTTCCACAATATTTTATTTACCTGTTGTTAGATTTTCATGTTTAGGCAGGGACCAGATTTTCACTTCAAGATAAGTGGTTATTCAAGATAAATGAGGTCCAGATAACAAGAGTCAACTGTAGTGTTAAACTTTCAGGGCAGACAACTCTTGTCATCATCTTTGTCTCCTTTCTGGAGAAGGGTCTACTCAGAAAGGAGTAGACACTTTTTCAGAGAGGCTTGACATATGAAAGTTGTCTCCCTTGTAAAAAATGGTGGCATATCAACCATTTATATCTCTTCTTAATAAACAATATGTTGATCAGCTGATGGTGTGCAGTATTACGACTTTTTGTCAAGTGTTTTTTTTTTTTTTTGACTTAAAAGTTCAAATACTTATGATTAAAGAGTTCAAACCCTGACTATAAATAAGTGATTATAGATCAGTGTTGTTGCTGTTCTCTTTCTAGATTCTGTAACATCAAAATCCAGTGTAAGTTGCCAGTCACAACTGTGGCAGATGACAATTCATAGCTCTAGATAAGGATGCGTAAAAAGATAATTGAGGGATAAGTTTACACATTTCTCAGAAGAACCATACATTTTGGGTAGTCATTAGAATTGCCTCAATGAACAATTCTAATGAGTATCCATAATGTATGTTTTTATTGAGAAATCAAAAAAAAAAAAAAATCCCTAAATTATCCCTTTATCTGGAGTTATGAGTATTTTGAATTATTATTTTAAGAGAAAATAAGGCTTGATATGACACAGGAAATGTATAGCCTTATTTTTTCTTAAAAATGGTATAAAAATAGACTGTCATCTGCTACAGTTATCTTTAGCACTTCAAGGGTGAACACAGCAGATCCTGATCAAAGGGCACAGTTATGTTGGCCAGTTTATGTCTTTACTTTTTGCTTATGGCTTTGCAGATTTTTCCATATCACATCTCAGTACTTTTTGGCATGTTTAATCCTTAAAGCCTCAATCACATCTACAGCAGATGGCCTGCCTTGGTGGCTCAGTTGGATGTGCCATCCAACTAGAGACCAGGAGGTCACGGGTTCAACCCCCGCCGAGGTCGGCAACATTCTTTAGTGGCAATTGATCATGAAATATTTTCTACGGTCATTCTCTCCCTTTGACTGATTCAAGAAGGGCAGTTGGCAGTTTCTGGCGAAAGAATGTGCACAATACTGGTTAACCACTTAGAGGACTAAGCCTGCCCAGTAAACATGTGGTTAGGTAAACTGTCCGTGCTCGACATGGCGTCATTGGGTTGACTGGGCCGTAAAACCTCAACACAATCAATCTACAGCAGATGACATTTTGATTTTTTTTTTTTTCAGATAAAATAAGAAAACATTTCATGTGAATTGTCTCCTAGGCAGACAATTCACATAAAATGTTTTCTTATTTTCTCTGAAAAGTAATCACAAAAGGTTCAAAATATTATCAGCTGAAGCGGTGACTGTGCTTTAAGGGTTAAAATGTTTTAAAGTTTTGGCAGTAAATGATTGTTAGAAAAAGTATTTTTTTTTAAATGTTATTTTTGAATATAAATTGTTTTGAAATTAATTTCACCTGTGTTTTTGTTGTTCTTTTTATTAATATGATATACAGTCAAACTTCGATGGCTCGAACCCCTTTGGGACCATGAAAATTTGTTCAAGACAGCGGAAGTTCGAGCAACGGAGGGTTACTATTAGTGCCATACCAAGATACATAATGGAGAAAATTGTGGGATATCTTTTCGGTGTTCTATATTATAAATGTATGTTGTGTGTACTCATTAGAATTGCCTCATTGAGGCAATTCTAATGAGTGCAACCAGCATACATTTGCAAGAAAGGTCTCCCTAAATTATCTGTATATTGTATTTGGAGGAAATCCCTGTGGACTCAAGAACGTGTTCGACTCATCCATGGTAAAGGAGCCATCGGGGTTCGAGCCACTGAAGTTCTACTGTAGCTTATATTCATTGAAGATGCCAGTCTTGGTGGCTCAGTTGGATGCACTGTCCGACTGGAGACCAGTAGGTCACGGATTCAACCCACACCGAGGTCGGCAATATTCTTTCATAGAGATTGATCATGAAATATTTTCTACGGTCATTCTTTCCCTTCCGCTGATTCAAGAAGGGCAGTTGTCAGTTTCTGGCGAAAGAATGTGCACAATACTGGTTAACCACTTAGAGGACTAAGCCTGCCCAGTAAACGTGGTTAGGTAAACTGACCACGCTCGACATGAGCCCATTGGGTTGACTGGGCCGTAAAACCTCAACACAAACAATCTACAGCAGATGACATTTTGATTTTTTTTTTTTTTCAGATAAAATAAGACATTTCATGTGAATTGCCTGCTAGGCAGACATTTCACATAAAATGTTTTCTTATTTTCTCTGAAAAGTAATCACAAAAGGTTCAAAATATTATCTGCTGAAGTGGTGACTGTGCTTTAAGGGTTAAAATGTTTTAAAGTTTTGGCAGTAAATGATTGTTAGAAAAAGTATTTTTAAATGTTATTTTTTAATATAAATTGTTTTGAAATTAATTTCACCTGTGTTTTTGTTGTTCTTTTAATTAATATGATATACAGTCGAACTTCGATGGCTCGAACCCCTTTGGGACCATGAAAATTTGTTCAAGACAGCAGTAGTTCAAGCAATGGAGGATTACTATTAGTGCCATACCAGGATACATAATGGAGAAAATTGTGGGGTATCTTTTTGGTGTTCTATATCATAAACGTATGTTGTGTGTACTCATTAGAATCACCTCATTGAGGCAATTCTAATGAGTGCAACCAGCATACATTTACAAGACAAATCTCCCTAAATTATCCGTATATCGTATTAGAGGAAATCCCTGTGGACTCAAGAACGTGTTTGACTCATCCATAGTAAACGAGCCACCGGGGTTCGAGCCACTGAAGTTCTACTGTAGCTTATATTCATTGAAGACGCCGGTCTTGGTGGCTCAGTTGGATGTGCCGTCCGACTGGAGACCAGGAGGTCACGGGTTCAACCCCCACCGAAAGTTTTGGCAGTAAATGATTGTTAGAAAAAGTATTTTTAAATGTTATTTTTGAATATAATTTCACCTGTGTTTTTGTTGTTCTTTTTATTAATATGATATACAGTCGAACAGTCGAGACCATGAAAATTTGTTTGAGACGGGGTAGTTCGAGCAACAGAGGGTTACTATTAGTGCCATACCAGGATACATAATGGAGAAAATTGTGGGATATCTTTTCGGTGTTCTATATTATAAACGTATGTTGTGTGTACTCATTAGAATTGCCTCATTGAGGCATTCTAATGAGTGCAACCAGGATACATTTGCAAGAAAAATCTCCCTAAATTATCCGTATATCGTATTTGGAGGAAATCCCTGCCGACTCAAGAACGTGTTTGACTCATCCATGGTAAACGAGCCATTGGGGTTCGAGCCACTGAAGTTCTACTGTAACTTATATTCATTGAAGACGCCGGTCTTGGTGGCTCAGTTGGATGCGCCGTCCGACTGGAGACCAGGAGGTCACGGGTTCGACCCCCACCAAGGTCGGCAATATTCTTTCATGGAGATTGATCATGAAATATTTTCTACGGTCATTCTTTCCCTTCCGCTGATTCAAGAAGGGCAGTTGTCAGTTTCTGGCGAAAGAATGTGCACAATACTGGTTAACCACTTAGAGGACTAAGCCTGCCCAGTAAACGTGGTTAGGTAAACTGACCACGCTCGACATGACCCCATTGGGTTGACTGGGCCGTAAAACCTCAACACAAACAATCTACAGCAGATGACATTTTGATTTTTTTTTTTTTTCAGATAAAATAAGACATTTCATGTGAATTGCCTGCTAGGCAGACATTTCACATAAAATGTTTTATTTTCTCTGAAAAGTAATCACAAAAGGTTCAAAATATTATCTGCTGAAGTGGTGACTGTGCTTTAAGGGTTAAAATGTTTTAAAGTTTTGGCAGTAAATGATTGTTAGAAAAAGTATTTTTAAATGTTATTTTTTAATATAAATTGTTTTGAAATTAATTTCACCTGTGTTTTTGTTGTTCTTTTAATTAATATGATATACAGTCGAACTTCGATGGCTCGAACCCCTTTGGGACCATGAAAATTTGTTCAAGACAGCAGTAGTTCAAGCAATGGAGGATTACTATTAGTGCCATACCAGGATACATAATGGAGAAAATTGTGGGGTATCTTTTTGGTGTTCTATATCATAAACGTATGTTGTGTGTACTCATTAGAATCACCTCATTGAGGCAATTCTAATGAGTGCAACCAGCATACATTTACAAGACAAATCTCCCTAAATTATCCGTATATCGTATTAGAGGAAATCCCTGTGGACTCAAGAACATGTTTGACTCATCCATAGTAAACGAGCCACCGGGGTTCGAGCCACTGAAGTTCTACTGTAGCTTATATTCATTGAAGACGCCGGTCTTGGTGGCTCAGTTGGATGTGCCGTCCGACTGGAGACCAGGAGGTCACGGGTTCAACCCCCACCGAAAGTTTTGGCAGTAAATGATTGTTAGAAAAAGTATTTTTAAATGTTATTTTTGAATATAATTTCACCTGTGTTTTTGTTGTTCTTTTTATTAATATGATATACAGTCGAACAGTCGAGACCATGAAAATTTGTTTGAGACGGGGTAGTTCGAGCAACAGAGGGTTACTATTAGTGCCATACCAGGATACATAATGGAGAAAATTGTGGGATATCTTTTCGGTGTTCTATATTATAAACGTATGTTGTGTGTACTCATTAGAATTGCCTCATTGAGGCAATTCTAATGAGTGCAACCAGGATACATTTGCAAGAAAAATCTCCCTAAATTATCCGTATATCGTATTTGGAGGAAATCCCTGCCGACTCAAGAACGTGTTTGACTCATCCCTGGTAAACGAGCCATTGGGGTTCGAGCCACTGAAGTTCTACTGTAACTTATATTCATTGAAGACGCCGGTCTTGGTGGCTCAGTTGGATGCGCCGTCCGACTGGAGACCAGGAGGTCACGGGTTCAACCCCCACCAAGGTCGGCAATATTCTTTCATGGAGATTGATCATGAAATATTTTCTACGGTCATTCTTTCCCTTCCGCTGATTCAAGAAGGGCAGTTGTCAGTTTCTGTCCAAAGAATGTGCACAATACCGCTTAAGAGGACTAAGCCTGCCCAGTAAACGTGTGGTTAGGTAAACTGACCACGCTCGGCATGACCCCATTGGGTTGACTGGGCCGAAAAAATGCTTCAACACAAACAATCTACAGCAGATGACATTTTGATTTTTTTTTTTTTTCAGATAAAATAAGACAACATTTCATGTGAATTGCCTGCTAGGCAGACAATTCACATAAAATGTTTTCTTATTTTCTCATAAAAGTAATCACAAAAGGTTCAAAATATTATCTGCTGAAGCGGTGACTGTGCTTTAAGGGTTAAAATGTTTTAAATTCGGCAGTAAATGATTGTTAGAAAAAGTATTATTAAATGTTATATTTGAATATAAATTGTTTTGAAATTAATTTCACCTTTGTTTTTGTTGTTCTTTTTATTAATATGATATAGCTCATATTCATTGAAGGGGAGGTGTGTGTAAAATTAGTCCTGGACAACCAGAGTGTTTGTACCATCAGTGTTCTAGCCTTTATGTAAAATTGTATCTCCCTCCAGAATATTCAGTTTGTAAAAGGGTATGTCATAGTTTATAATTCACCTTTACTGCTCCCCTCTCTTACCTCAGCAGTTAATATACAGTAACACATGGGGTGGTGTTCTATACAAAAATCAAGTCGTGGTGATCAGGGACCAGTTTCACAAAACTTAGTACGACAAATATTATTTTTTTATTTATTGCTGAGTAAAATTTTCAGCAGACAACATTTTGAAATATTTTTCCCAGAAAACAGGTCATGATATTTCATGCAAATTGTCTCCACTAACAGGTTTTGACATTTCATGTAAATTGCAATGGAGACAATTTGCATGAAATGTCAAAGCCTGTTCTCTGCAAAAATAAGAAAAATATCACTACTTGACAATTTGCATGAAATGTCAAAACATGTTTTCTGGGAAAAATAAGAAAAATATCAGCAATTGATCATCTGCTGAATTAGCCCAGAGAGTGGTAAAGATACAGTAACAAAGTGTTCCAGGGGTTCCCTGGGGGTATTCCCACCCCCTCCAGTTCATATAAGGCTAAATATTTCAGCCCCCCTCCCACCACCCCACCAAACCCTGTATATTGTTGTTCCTTATGATATATATCATCAAATCATATATATCCGAAACCATTCAAATCCCCACCCCTAAACCATATATAATCTTGTTCCCTATGATAAGCTGCATCCAATGACACTGGTCGGATGTCTCCTTGGGGTATGCCCCACCTCCTCCAGTTCATATAAGACAAAATATCTCAGAAACTGTTCAGAACCCAACCCCTAAACCATATACATTATGTCCCAACAACTTACAGTGGCGAGGGTGTTCTGTTATATCCTCCAAAATTTTGAGTGTCTGTCCGTCCATCAGCACTTCCATCACTCCGTAGCAATATATACAGTTAGAAATATTTTCACGAAACTTCACACAAATGTAAAGCACTATAAGACAATGTGCAGAATCTTTGGAGTTACTAGTGTCCTTTGAACATTGAACATAGCCATTTCTACCATTTTCTCATATCTGCTCTCTAAGTTGAAAACCATTCCAGATATTTTGACAGGGCGTCACACAAATGTAAAGTGTCATGAGACAAGGTGCAGAATTTAACAACCATAAATCTTGTTTACCAACTTTTGGAGTTATGGCCCTTTGAACTTTGAAAATAATGATTTCTGTAATATGTTTGTCAGTGTGGGGAATCCATGTGACCAAATGACTAGGCGCATGGAGTTTGTTACTATTTTTAGGTCAGCATCCGGTAGGATTTTTTAGAATATCTCGATTTATACCTGATGGAATTTATTCAAAGCGCAGAGTATGCAGAAAATCAAGCTCTTTCTAGTGGTGTAAGCACTATTCTGCAATCTGGTCTGATTCTTTAGAACATTTGGAGAATATTTTTTGTCAATATTCATGTACATTGTCCCGGTAGCCCAGAATGACAGCAAAAACATTCTTCGACTGTTCTCGATACTTAGACCAGATCGCAAAATAGCGCTGACATAACCATAAAGAGCTTGATTTTCTGCGTACTTTGTGCTTTATTTGAACAAATTCCATTTGGTATGAATAGAGATATTCTGAAAAATCCTACCTTATGCGGAGCTAAAAATAGTAACAAACTCGAGTACCTCGTGGATTCCCCACACTGTTTGTGTAATATACATAAAAACTGTTTGAGGTATTTTCTTGAAACTTAATGCAAATGTGTATCACCATGATACAATGTGCAAAACACAAGAACCATAACTCTGAATTACCTACTTTTGGAGTTACCACCCTTTGAACATTGTTTATAGCGATTCAAGTCTCGTACTTGTGTCCTTTCTATAACTTGAAAATCGTTCTAGAGGTTTTCTTGAGGCCTTGCAAAAATAGAAAGCAACATATAAGATAAAATGTAGAGCACATTTTATTTTTACTGAGTTATGGCATTTGCTTGATGTAAGTGCAGGTGCAGGACATGGTGCAGTGCTTGCAGCGCTTTTATTGTTCCTTATGATAAGGTTGCCTTCAGTGGCTTTGACTGTGCAGTCCCATGGGCGTATGCCCCAAACCCGCCAGTTCATATAAGGTTTAATATCTCAGAAACTGTTCAGACCACACCCCTAAACCATATAATATTCTTGTTCCTTATTATAAGACAGTCAGTGACATGGACCCACCACTTCCAGTTCATATGAGGTTTAATATCTCAGAAACCATTCAGAACCATACCCTTAAACCATATATATTGTTGGTCCTTATGATAAGACGCATTCAATGACACCAACCATGGGTCCCCCTATGGGTATGCCCCACTCCCTTCAGTTCATATAAGACTTAATATCTCGGGAACCTTTCAGAACTCCACCCCTAAGCCATATAATTGTTGTTTCCTTACCATAAGACGCTTTCAGTGACACTGACCATGGGTCCCCCGGGGGATATGCCCCATCTGCTCCTGTTCATATAAGGCTTAATATCTCAAAAACTGTTCAGAACCCCACCCCTAGACCATATATATTGTTGTTCATTATGATAAGATGCATTCAGTGACGCTGATTGTGATTCCCTCAGGGATATGCCTCATCCCTTTAGTTCATATAAGGTTTAATATCTCAAAAACTGTTCAGTACCCCACCCCTAAACCATATATATTGTTGTTCATTATGATAAGATGCATTCAATGACAATGACCATGAGTCCCCATGGGGTATGCCCCAAACCATCTCAGAAACCATTAGATCCATATCCCTGGGGGTATGCACAAGTATATAATCATAAAATGTAGGTCGAGTTCAATTTAGGGTAAAATCCAACAATTATTATGGAAGT
The DNA here is from genome assembly GCA_964016985.1 of Anodontia alba. Taxonomy (NCBI): domain Eukaryota; kingdom Metazoa; phylum Mollusca; class Bivalvia; order Lucinida; family Lucinidae; genus Anodontia; species Anodontia alba. The sequence goes on from OZ024831.1 coordinate 54,086,347, forward strand.
TATGGCCCTTTTTTCAACTTTGAAAAATGGTTTCTGTTCAATATCTTTTGAAAAGATTAGTGTATTGGATTCAAATTTTAAACACATACAGGTATATAATCATAAATTGTAGTCATGTTCAATTTAGGGTAAAATCCACCAATTATTATGGGAGTTATGGTCCTTTTTCAACTTTGAAAAATGGTTTCCATTCGATACCTTTTGAAAAGATTAGTGTATTGGATTCGTTTTTTGGACACAGGTATTTAATTATAAAACACAAGTTGGATTTAGGGTAAAATCCACCAATTATTTTGTTACGGCCCTTTTTCAACTTTGAAAAATGCTTTCTGTTCGAAGTCTTTTAAAAAGATTAGTGTATTGGATTCAAATTTTCTACACAGGTATATAATCATAAATTGTATGTCATGTCCAATTTAGGATAAAATCCACCAATTTTTAGCTCACCTGAGCTCTGCTCAGGATGAGCTATTGTGATCACTTTTCGTCCGTTGTCCGTCCGTCCGTTAACATTTTCAAACGACTTCTCCTCTGAAGCCGCTGAGCCAATTTTGCTCAAATTTCATATGGAGCCTCCTTAGGGTAGGGGAACGAAAGATTGCTAAAATGGTCGCGGTCCATTGACCAAGATGGCCGCCATGCCCATATATGGTAAAAACCTTTAAAAATCATCTTCTCCATAACCGAGGATGCCTTGGGGCTGAATCTTTGCACGAATCATCGGGGACGGGAGGTCTACCAAAGTTGCTAAAAGAATTGTCGTATGTTGACGTTTGACCTTTTTACGGCAAGGTCAAGTTCACTTCCCTATGCATTTGTATGAGCTCTATACATTTGAATGGGAAAATTGTTAAGAGTTTCAAACGACTTCTCCTCTGAAGCCTCTGAGCTAATTTTGTTCAAATTTCATATGGAGCCACCTTAGGGTGGGGAAACAAAGGATTGCTAAAATTGTCGCGGTCCGTTGACCAAGATGGCCGCCATGCCCATATATGGTAAAAACCTTTAAAAATCGTCTTCTCCATAATCGAGGATGCCTTGGGGCTGAATCTTTGCACGAATCATCGGGGTCAAGAGGTCAACCAAAGTTGCTAAAAGAATTGTCATACGTTGACATTTGACCTTTTTATGGCAAGGTCAAGTTCGCTCCCTATGCATTTGAATGAGCTCTATACATTTGAATGGGAAAATTGTTAAGAGTTTCATACAACTTCTCCTCTGAAGCCTCTGAGCTAATTTTGTTCAAATTTCATATGGAGCCACCTTAGGGTGGGGAAACAAAAGATTGCTAAAATTGTCGTGGTTGGTTGACCAAGATGGCCACCATGCCCATATATGGTAAAAACCTTTAAAAATCTTCTTCTCCATAATCGAGGATGGCTTGGGGCTGAATCTTTGCATGAATCATCGGGGACAAGAGGTCAACCAAAGTTGCTAAAAGAATTGTCGTACTTTGACGTTTGACCTTTTTACGGCAAGGTCAAGTTCGCTTCCCTATGCATTTGTATGAGCTCTATACATTTGAATGGGAAAATTGTTAAGAGTTTCAAACGACTTCTCCTCTGAAGCCTCTGAGCTAATTTTGTTCAAATTTCATATGGAGCCACCTTAGGGTGGAGAAACAAAAGATTGCTAAAATTGTCGCGGTCTGTGACAAAGATGGCCGCCATGCCCATATATGGTAAAAACCTTTAAAAATCTTCTTCTCCAGAACCGAGAAAGCCTTGGGGCTGAATCTTTGCACAAATCATCGGGAACGAGAGGTCTACCAAAGTTGCTAAAAGAATTGTCGTACGTTGACATTTGACCTTTTTACGGCAGGGTCAAGTTTGCTTCCCTATGCATTTGTATGAGCCCCATACATTTGAATAGGAAAATTGTTGAGAATTTTAAATTTCTTCTTCTCTGAAGCCACTGAGCCAAATTTGCTCAAATTTCATATTGTGCCTTCTTAAGTCAGGGGAACGAAAGATTGCTAAAATGGTCGCGGTAGGTTGACCAAGATGGCCACCATGCCCATATATGGTAAGACCCTTTAAAAATCTTCTTCAGAACTGAGGATGCCTTGGGGCTAAATCTGTGCACAAATCATCAGGGACAGGAGATCTACCAAAATTGCTAAAAAGATTATCGTACGTTGACATTTGACCTTTTTACGGCAAGGTCAAGTTTGCTTCCCTATGCATTTGTATGAGCCCCATAACATTTATATGGGAAAATTGTTGAGAATTTGACGACTTCTCTGAAGCCACTGAGCCAAATTTGCTCAGATTTTTAGCTCACCTGAGCATGAAGTGCACATGGTGAGCTATTGTGGTCAGTCAATGTCCGTCGTCCATCATGGGTCATGCAGCGTGCGTCATGTGGCGTGAACAATTGCTTTAAAAGCCTACTCTTCCTACACCCCAGGGCCAATTGACTCGATACTTGGTAGGAAGCATCAGGGTGAAATGTAGATAAAAAAAATAGCTAAAATCGTTCAGATCGGAAATCCTAGATGGCCGCCAGGGCCGCCATCTTGAAAATCTTTTTCGCTTCTTCTCCTGAACCGAAATCCAAACTTGCTAGGAAGCATCAGGGTGACTTGTAGATCAAATATAGCTAAAATCGTGTCGGTCCAAATTCCAAGATGGCCGCCATGGCAGCCATCTTGAAAATCTATTTTTCGCTTCTACTCCTAAACCGAAAAGCCAGTTGACTCCAAACTGGTTAGGAAGCATTGGGGTGACTTGTAAATCAAAAATAGCTAAAATTGTGCTGATTAGAAATCCAAGATGGCCACCATGGCAGCCATCTTGAAAAGCTATTTTTCGCTTCTTCTCCTGAACCGAAAGGCCAATTGACTCCAAACTTGCTAGGAAGCATCGGGATGACTTGTACATCAAAAATAGCTAAAATCGTGCCAACTGGAAATCCAAGATGGCCTCCATGACAGCCATCTTGAAAATCTATTTTTCACTTCTTCTCCTAAACCTAAAAGTCAATTGACTTGAAACTTAGTCGGAAGCATCAGGGTGACTTGTAGATCAAAAAATAGCTATAATCATTCCGATCGGAAATCCAAGATGGCAGCCATCTTGAAAATCTATTTTTTGCTTCTTCTACTGCACCGAAATGCCAGTTGACTCAGAAGTTGGTAGGAGGCATTGGGGGTGACTTGTTTTACTTGTGACGTTTTGAAAATTTCAGCATTTTAACCTTGTAAGCAAGATATTTCAAAAACTGTATAAGCCATTGCCTTGTCATAAGAGTATTGGAAAAATGTTGCATGCCATCTGCATATCTGCAGTGGCAGTTTCACACAGGTGAGCAAGTTGTGGCCCGTGGGCCTCTTGTTATGGGAGTTATGGTCCTTTTTCAACTTTGAAAAATGGTTTCCATTTGATATCTTTTGAAAGGATTGGTGTATTGGATTCGTATTTCAAACACAGGTATTTAATTATAAAATATAAGTTAAAAGAAAAATAATTTCTGTTTGATATCGTTAGAAAACATTAGTGTATTGGATTCATATTTAATACACCGGTATATAGTCAGAAAATAGAGGTTAGATTTAGGATAAAATCCACCCATTATTATGGGAGTTCTGGCCCTTTTTCATCTTCAAAAACTATTTTCCTTTCAGTATTTTTTTAAAAAGATTGGTGTATTGGATTCATTTTATACACAGTATATAATCATAAAATATAGGTCATGTTCGATTTAGGGTAAAATCAGCCAATTATTATGAGAGTTATGGCCCTTTTTCAACTTCACTTTTAGCAAAATGCCTACTTGTGAGTGGGGATGGCCCCTAGGCAGGGGCATCTGTATCATATTGACACTTTTAGTTTCCATACTATCCTTGTGCGTGCCATAACTAGGAAACCATATGGAATATCTTGACTAAACTTATAGCAATGTCTAGGAGGTTAAGATGGTGTGTCACGTACAAAAAAAAATTGTTTTCCCTTTCTCAGTTTCCGAGTTACTTCCCTTTGACTAAATTTTAGACTGGTCTTGTGCACCATAAGTAGCTAACGGTATGGAATATCTTGATGAAACTTTATAGCAGTGTGTATGAGGTTAAAATGGTGTGTCATGTCCAACAAAAATGATTGGTCACCTTTTCTTAATTTGAGTTACTTCCCTTTGATGAAATTTTAGACTGACCTTGTGCACACCAGAAGTAGGTAACCATATGGAATATCTCAATGAAACTTTATAGCAATGTGTATGAGGTTAAAATGGTTTGTCACCTACAAAAAAGATTGCTCTCCCTTTCTTTTCTGAATTACTTCCCATTGATGAATGTTTTTCACGCTATCCTTATGCATGCCATAACTAGGTAACAGTATGGAATATCTTGATTATAATCAACTTTACAGCAATGTGTATGAAATCAAGACAGTGTGTAGCATGCAAAAATGACCCCGCTTTCTTTCTGAGTTACTTCCCTTTGATTAAATTTTTGACTGACCTTGTGCCTACCATAAGTAGGTTATTGTATAGAATATATTGATGGATCATTATAGTAATACTTATGAGGTTAAGAGGGAATGTCATATACAAAAAAGATTGCTCTCTGTTTCTCAGTTTCCGAGTTACTTCCGACTGACCTTGCGGGTACAATAAGCAGGTACTGTACAGAATATCTTGATGAAACTTTAAAGCAATGTGTATGAAGTTAAAACCCTGTGTCACGTAAAAAAATGATTCTTGCTCTCCCGTTTTGGTTTTTGAACTACTCTTTGATTAGTTTTTCAGACTATCCTTGTGCACACCATAAGTCGGTCACTGTATGAAATATCTTGATGAAACTTTATAGGGATGTATATGAGGTCAAGACAGTTGCTCTCCCTTTCTTACTGAGTTACTTCCCTTTGATTAAATTTTTGACTGACCTTATGCGTAGCATCAGTAGGTTACCATATAGAATATCTTGATGAAACTATAACAATTTGTATTAGGTTAAGAGGGCGTGTTGCTTACATAAATATTTGCTCTCCCTTTCTCAATTTTTGAGTTACTTCGTTTTGATGAAATTTTTGACTGACTTTGTGGGTACCATAAGTAGGTAACTATATGGAACATCTTGATGAAACTTTATAGCAGTGTGTATAATGTTAAGGTAGTGTGTCGCGTACAAAACAGATTGGTCTTGCTTTCTTTGTTTCTGGTTTACTTCCCTTTGATTATCTTTTTTTCACACTATCCTTATGTGTGCTATAACTAGTAACCTTATAGAATATCTTGAAACTTTATAGCAATGTGTATGATGTTACAGTAGTGTGTCGCGTACAAAAAAGATTGGTCTTGCTTTCTAGGTTTTTGGTTTACTTCCCTTTGATTTTTTTTTTTCATATCCTTATGCGTGCTATAACTTGGTAACTGTATAGAATATCTTGATGAAACTTTATAACAATGTGTATGAGGTCAAGGCGGTGTGTCCCATACAAAAAAGATTGCTTTCTCAGTTTCTGAGCTACTTCCCTTTGATTATTATTTTTTTTCCTCCACACTGATATGTGTGCCATAACTAGGTAACCATATGGGATATGGTGATGAAATCCTTTTTTACCAATGTGTATGAGGTTCAGAAAATGTGTCACCTACAAAAAGATTGCTTTTCCTTTCTCAGTTTTTAGTTACCTCCCTTTGATTATTTTTTTTTCAGACCATCTTTCTTTACGCCATAACTGGAAACAATGACATCATAACATAGCCCTTGATAAGCCAGTCTTCTAAACAAAGAATTATATTTTTCTCCTATCTCCTTAAAATAACATACAGGGGACTCTTGTTACAATGTATCTCAAACACTCATAATTCTAACTACTGCTTAAATCAAAGGTAATTTTCATAAGACTAGGTTAGTTTTGCTTTATGTTCTTTACACTTTCACTCCCTTTATCTCAAACTACTGTTATCTCAAACTAAAACCTCTGCCCCCCTGGCGTTTGAAATAACGAGAGTTCACTGTATGTACACATTTGAAGTGCCTTGCAGAATGGCTTCTGACGAGTACCCACAATTTAACTTTTTGTAGAGAAATAAGAAAACATTTTAACCTGCAACATGCAAAAATGTGTCTTCAGGCATATGTGGGCAGCAAAGGCTCAGATCAGCCTGCGCATCCGCGCAATCTGATCAGGGCCATTGCTGTCCGCTTACAGAATAATTGAACACTATAGATTGTAACAATGAAGAGCAAATGCCCAGATGACACTTTGCACATGTGTGAGATGAATCTGAATCTGTACATTTTGCGCTTGAAGACACATTTTTGCTTGGCGAGGCCCGTTTATCTCTTATACAGAGCTATCTAAGCTATGACATTTTCACTATATAATATTGGAAATAAAGAAAATTTGCTTATTATGCATTAAAACTGATTGATAAAGTAGAAAAGATTGCAAAAAGTAATAAACAAATTAAAAATCTGATTGAAAACCGTGAAATTCTAAAAATCCTTCTTATAAGTAAAGGGTCCTACATACCACTGTTTTCAGTATAAATTATGGGGGAATATAGGGGTACACATAATACAGATGTGTTAATGCAATGGATAATTTTCTCATTTTTCCATGAAAAAAACAAACAAAAAAACATAAACGGTGGGTGGCATCGCTATTATGCGGGCTGGGGGCTGCGAGCATGCTGGCTGCGGGCCGCGGGTGGCCAGCAATAGTATATGTTAAGCCATAAATTTGTGATCAATGTTCTTTTTCTTATTACTCAGGACCAAAACAAAGTTCAAGATGTTAACAGGTGAAAAAAGGCAGAGCTGCAATAATTTAACTTAACTGGAAACGTTTGTCCTGGTGAACCCGTCAATAGGCCAGGCTTAGTGAATAATTTGTTTTGCAATTGCCAGACTACAAATGTTCCTGAGAGTAGATAGGCAAAAATATTTTCCTTTCTTAAAATACAATTCCATGAGAAAAATAAAGCTCAGTACATGTACCAGTAAGTATCCTAAGAACTGGAAAAAAAACATCTGGATGTGCAATAAAATATGCATGCAGTAAACAGTGAAGACACTAATCAGACTCTCCATAGCTGTTTTCCCATTGGTTCTGATATACAAATGAAATATAGTAAAAATAAAAATATACAATTATGTCATTTAATGCTACTTTAAGCTAGTTTGCACATCTTTACGCTCCTTTACTCTACTTTACGCTCCTTTATGCCACGTTACGCGTCTTTACTCCACTTTACTCAACTTAACGCTACTCTTCTGTATTTAGGCATACCCCGCTTTTACCTAGACTGCTTCACAGTTCGACAAATTTACTATCGTAAAGATTGACGACTGTAGTAAACCATAAACACGTGTTCAATTCCGCCGCTGGCATTGGCTGATGACAACACGTCATCCTGTAAACAAATTGGTATCGGATTCTCCCTGTTTTATTTATAGAACAGCAGCTCTATCAGTGTCTGATTACGTACATTTTTATAGATGCCTGGTGTAGCAAGCAATTTAAACCCTGATCAGATTCTGAATTGCAGCATCTGATCTGGGATCATCTGGGTAGTAAATAACTTATGTCCGTTTAGAAGACATTAGGCGTGAAATGGGTTAGTACAACCAATAGAGTCTAATATGCTTTTTAAGATATTTTTGCCCTTAAAGTGCCAATCACTACTGCAGCACACATTTATATTATTTTAGCAGACGATACATCTGGTTTCTTTGACGTGTGTTTAAGTGTGTGTGTGGGAGGGGGAGGGGGGGGGGGGGGTTGTCATCTTCCAAAAAACTCGCCTGGCGCTTTAAGAGTTCAAGCATTCATTGCAGTCATAATGTTTACACTGGTGACTATATATAGAAATACCGTCTGACATGTACCTGTTGACAGAAGCTTAAAGCACCAATTATCACAACTGCAGCAGATGACCGTTTGATTTATCACAGTTTCAAAAATAAGAAAAGTCTCGAATTTCTGCAGCAGAGAATTCACATGAAACACCAAGGCTTGTTTTCTTTGAAAAAAAAAAAAGAAAAAAAATGTCGTCTGCTACAAATTTTGCTTGGCGCTTTTAGGGTTAAAATAACAAATTGCAAGCTGCAGTTTCAATGTAGCTGCACAATAGATCAAATTAGGGAAGCCCGTCTATTTATACATCAGAAGTAAACGCTTGAATTAGCAAGCGCTCAATTTGATCTAGATTACCAGGGAGTATTTTGTCCCGGTAAAAATTGGTTTTCTACAGTCCTCGTTCTACGAGGTCATGTGGAGCAGTCTAGCTTTTACCATGACTTTCGCGCCGGGTACCAAAAACATTTTTTCAAGAGCCGAAGCCTTGTCGCTTACAGCGAAGAGAAAACAGAAGGCGGAACTTCATTTTGTTTTGTTTTTCTCAGCAAATAAACGATTAGCATCCCCAGAATAGACAATGGCAACTGCGAACTGGATGCCACTCGGTCATATTTACTATGAGTAATGCAAAAGCTTCAGTCTTAGCTGCTGTATTATTTAACCTACGCATATTTAATTTTAATTTCTGGCGTTTCGTCCCATTGGTGTTTCGTTTTAGCCGCATGTGTGTGTGAATCTGCTGTGGCGAAACTTTTTGCCTGAAAACGTGGACTTCGCGGAACAAATAACGACTTTAAGTAGAAATAATATGAAGTAAAGGCTTGCCTTTGGTGCAAACACACTCCGAACCGACTACTTTTTTCTGACCTGTATAAATATGAATTTGACAGCAGTACGACAGCAAAGCAAAGTAAGCATCACATACCAGGGTCAAATAGAATTGAGACAGTTCCCCGACACGCTTTTTGAAGACAATTCCTCGACACCCTTTTTGAAGACCGTTCAGTGACAGATTTGAAGACAGTTCCCCAACACTTTTGATGACAGTTTCCCGAAAATTTTATTCAAAGTCAAATACATGTAACTGATGGTAATTATTGGTCAATGACGGGTGTAGAATTATAATTGTTATGACATGAGAAGATTTCACATAAGCTATAATTAGCTTGTTATCTGATCCTTTATGTCATTTTTGTATGTTTGTTTTCTACACAGTATATTCAATAAACTATTGTTTAAACCAGTTGACATGACATGAGATAATGGTACCTTTCGTCCTCCATATAAACATTCTTCAAGTGCACATATTCAGCTATCCTGTGGGGTCAGATATCTGATTCTTGATCTGAACCTTTGTCCAGTTCTATACATTATATTTCTTCTTTCTGCTCTAAAACTTAGATCGTTGGTAACGAATACCCACAATATTTGTTCAGAGAAAAAAATAAGAAAAAAAAATGGCATTTTATTTCATCTGAAGTTTTTTCATTCTTACAGCCATAAAAGTCCATTATATTAAATAAGCGTTTTCGTAATGGAAGTCAGTTTTAATTGACTTCAAGTTGAGTTAGTTTACCGATGGAGGAAACCATATATGGTAAAAATGCTTTAAAATCTTCTCCAGAACCAAGAAAGCTTTAAGGCATTGGGGCTCAAGGTTTACTAAGTTTGTTCTAATGGTGATAGTAGGTTGACTTTGACCTTTTTACGGCAAGGTCAAATTTGCATTCCCATGAATTTGTATGGGGAAATGTTGAAAGTCATTTTCTCTAAATGTATTAAAGACTAATGGCTGAAACTTACATTGTATGATAAAGTTATAAAAACTTTTTAGTTACAATCAAAATTTTATCCCCTGGGGGTTATCTACCCTTGCCCCTGGGCTATATACATGTATAAAATTGTGTAATTTTTTAATGTCTTCTCTGAAACCATTTGAGCAATTTTCACCAGATTTCTCTTGGGACCTTCTGTCGAAAGGATATTTAAAATTTGTTCAAATGGTTCTGTGCCATTAAACAAGATGGCCGCCATTCTCATATATGGTAAAAACACTTAAAAATTTTCTTCTCCAGAATCAAGAAAGCTTTAAGGCTGAATCATGGTATACAGCACTGGGGACTCAAGGTCTGTCTTTTTTTTTCAAATGATAGTCATAGGTTACCTTTGACCTTTTTAAGGCAAGGCCAAATTTGCAACCCCATACATTTGTATGGGGAAAATGTTGAAAAGTCATTTTCTCAAAATATATTAAAGACTGATGGTTGAAACTTACAATGTAGTTAGAGACAAGAAGATTTTTTAAGTTTTCAGTTAAAATAAAATCTATTTTTAGCTCCTGTGATCTAGATGTGCAATGGACTGGAACCATTTGTACAACTTTGAAAGAGGACAACCAAGGATCATTCATGTGAAGTTTGGTCAAAATTAGGGGGAGATGTCCTTTGAAGAAATTGTTTACGGACAGATGACCCTAATGGCAAAGGTCCAGGTCACAGTGACCTCTAGTACTAAACAAGCTTATTACTGCAATGCTTGGGGCTTGGACCCTCAAACATTATTTACATAGTAGGGATGTTTCTTCTGACCAGAAGATGACCCTGAGTGCAAAGGTCATGGTAAAAGTCACCGTGACATGGTCAAGGTCACCATGACCTTTAGAACTGCATCTCTTGTTAGTAATGCTATGTATAACATGATTCAGGTGAGCGATGTAAGGCCATCATGAACCTTATGTTTTTTTGTTGTTGTTTTTTTTTTATTTATTGACAAGCGCGAGTTCAGGCAAGCTATCCTATCTGATGACAGTTCTTGTTGTGCATGTAACTGATCCACAAGATGCTCTTTAACTGGTTGATATTCAAGACAGTTGGAGATATCAACCAAACCCTTGTCCTGCTGAACCCTAATAAACCCTGCCTTTTCAAACAGTGTAGGTCTAGATCAGTTGGCTTCTCCAGAAGCCAACTGATCTGGATCTACACTGTTTGCCATTCAGTATTTGAATTTTATTAACAATCTGGATCAAGTAATCTGATTGGCTGAAAATTAGAAGTGAGCGTGGCATCTTAATTTATTCAGCAGGACAAGGGTTAATGAGCATCTTGTGGATAAATTCGTGTGAAATGAAAGTAGAGATAACACACTATTCCAGCAAGTTCATGTAAAAATACATGTAGCAGGAATTTTCATGAGATATTTAGGAGTAAAAATTAGTAGAATCATGTAGGATAATAATCTCCTGTAATTCTCTAGTAATTTTTTTTTTTTTTTTTTTTTTTTCGTTTTTGAACAGGAAGCAGGAGCTGTATTTTCTGGAATGGGGTGACCTTATAGACCTCTCCAAGTTTGTTGTTGCAGCTGCTCCATATGGAGGACCCCTAGGTAAAAAGACATTCCAAAAAAAACAAAAGTATTATGTGCTATTATGTCATGTGCAAGAAATCTATGCAGTATACTAACAGTGAAGATCCATCTTATCCACCCACACAGTTTAGTCACCATAGCTACAGATGAGGCACTTGTTCAGTCAGATAGTACCGTATTTACCCTAAGTATTGGGACACCTTATCTGATTATTATCAGTGCTCCAGCTAGGATTTCAGGGCAGATGGGTGCCGGATAGGGCACATTTTGCGCGGTCATACAAGAATGAGGGCACCATGTGTCATCTGATGTGCTCAGTATCAACTCTGGGTAAAATTTTCATCAGATGACATACTATTTTTTCTTTTATTTTTTTCCAGAAAACAGGATTTGACATTTCATGCAAATTGTCTCCATTGGATCCAAATGCTGTTTTCTGGGGAAAATAAGAAAAATATCATCAATTTGAAATCTGCTGAATTAGCCCAGAGAGTGGTTTACGGTAAATATTGATAATTTTTTTTAACTTTGGTCCGATTTTAATGAAATTTTCACCAAATGTAGGGTTTGATGTCTGAAGTTGAAAGAAGCCAGTAGGCAACTTTAAAAGGGCAGAGGGGCGGCAGAAATGAGCAAGAGGGGCGGCCCACCCCTCTGTGTAGGGCTAGCTGGAGCACTGATTATACTTGTCCTAAAATTTGAAATAGTCCATTCTACTACCTATGGATTAAGAGCTGAAAAGATAATCGATTATCAGGCCTGCCATTGTGATCGATTAATCAATTAGTAATCACTGAAGCTTTGGTAATAATTTTACCTGGCTGTCTAAGCAGGGCTCGGGAAAACCGGAAAAATAGTCGGTCTGGACCGAAATTAAGAATTCTGGACCGATTTCAAACACCCCAAAACGCTAATAAATCGGTCCAACATTTCCCAAACCAACCAATTTTCACAAATCAATGATGTCTAAAAAATCACAAATGGTCTAGTCTTTCCAAACTGACAACGTCCGCGCACCTTTTAAATGCGATATTATGGTAGTTAAAAGGCTCTAAACGGTCATTTGACATGTATATTGGAGAGACAGCTGAATAACGGCAACCTACCCGCAGCACAAATTAATTACGTCATTATCCAAACATTGTCAAAAAATCAACACTTCACTGACCTTTGAGCGGTAAACAAGCGATTAACACGAATCATCAGTAACGGTAGTCTGATAATTAATCCGTTTGTGTGACACGTGTGAATACACTGAGACTGCAAAACATCCAGGTGCAGTCGGCGTGTCCAAAAGATCAAAGGTCGCTTTACTGAGAGTGATAAAAGAATGCACCGCTTGAACGCACCCGTTTTCTTCCTCTTCTTCTTTGTTTTGATCAACACGGTTTGTCGGTCCCAGATTCGATAAATAAATTCCCAAACCGTGTACGTCCTGATCAGATGTCGCATACAACGGCGTCTGATCTGGGTATAATTGATTGCTTTTTTTTGTTGTTGTTGTTGATTGCCGTAACACGCGAGTATAATTCAAGGTAGATTTCACAGTAAAAATAAGTAATGCACCACTTGCGCTAGGCAAGATTGGTCAGTGCTTAAAATTTAAGCAGTCTGATTAAATCTTGAAACACTGAAAACTGCAAAACCGCCCGTGGCGCAGGCCTTTTTTATTAGGTCCATGAAAGTCGTTTCGTTCCGTCTCTCCTGTTTCCCGCCGTCTTCGCGCTTATACAAGACGGGAATCAGTTGTTAATAAATAGTTTAGGAAAACCCTGCGGAGGTGGAAATAACAACAAAACCGTTTTTTCTTTTTTTTTTTCTTCTTTTTACATACGTATTTATTGATGACGCCAGCTTTGATCATGCTCGTTGTACCAGGACTTCCGTCATATAACGGAGTTGAGGTGTATTATTTAAAAGGAGTTATAGGACTGCCAATTGTCATTAGTTTTCGTGACAGGTGATATACACATATTTTTGTTTTTGGAAATGGGCTCATTGATGACGTCATCGTCATCGGCTGGACCGATTCAGATTTAAAAATTTCCAGAGCCCTGTGTCTAAGCGTGACTCTTACCACATGTTATACTTTACTGTATGTATTTGGTCAGACATGCCTGAGCAAACAGTGTAGACCCAGATGAGATGCCGCAAAATGCATTGTCTCATCAGGGTCTACACAGTTTGCCTATTGTCCAGTTAATTTTAGACACAACATTGGGTAATAAATTGTACTTGTTCAAATTTTAGATAAAGTATGGTAAGTAGTTGAGATGTCTGAATAGTAAGGGTAAATACGGTCAGGGTTCGCGTTACCGATCGCCACTGTCGCCATTTGCGCAGAAAAATAAAATTTGGCACAAAAAATCATAAATTGGCGAAAACAAGTGGCGAAAAAAACATCGCCTGAATTACCTGCTACTGAGCCATATAATTGTCGCGAGTGTCTATCGCACCTTACTTGATTGTATAATTCGCCAATTAACAACTCAATCTGAATTTGATGAAAGCGATATAAGGTCATGTGTCGTGATGGGCAGTTGACAGTAGCACCGCCCACTTTCCACGCCTTTCGTCCTCAATATTCATGACGCTCTGCCGAAACTACCAATCAGGAATTAATGTCAGAGTCGCATCGCCTACGTCACGGAAATTTACCCAGAATGTAATCACGTTGAATCCTTTGTCAAACACAAAGATGGAAACAATTTGATTACACGAGAAATAATTATTGTCATTAATCGGTTCAGCTTATTGAAGCGGTAAGTACACTTTCACAGTGCCGACTTTAATTAAGCATGTTTTGGTACCGTCTTATGAGCCTTAATTTTATTTGGCGATCAACGAACGTCGTCCCGAAAAAAAAAACAAAAAAAAAACACGAATAAATGCTTCGGAGGCGGACGCATTAGTCTCCGATGTTCTAGTTTCGAGTATCGAACGTGAAATGGGTCCCCAAATAAATTTGCCCATTTGAAGTAATATTATTTCTACGATGGTCCGGATCGCGCATTAGATCCCCACAGATTGTAGCGATTTATCATGAAACACATGTATTTGCTACAGTCATTCGCTCTTTCCACTACTTCAAGATTGGCAGTTACAAGTTTCTTACGGAAGGGTGTTCAATGTACTGGCAAACTGCTTATTGTATAAGCATGACCCCTCTTTTTTATTGGCGCGATTCATAAAAAAAATGCTGTTCCCCATTCCATTTTGCTTAGACCCGATTCGTAAAGCAATGGCAGTTAACTCCCTTTTAAGTCAGTTGCAGTTAGCTCCCTTAAAACAGTAAAACCTGCTGTAGAAGAAACTTACCCCGCATTTATCAGGGTACAAATGAATATTGTCACGTTATTCTCTCACAGTATAATACATTAATAATATTATATTTATTGGCTTATACAACACTTTTCACAACTTTTGTTTCCATGTAAAGTGTTCTATTTTTTGTGACTTCATCATTCAATATGCAAAACAAAGACTTATTATTAATTCATGACATTGTAATTAATTTATTACAGCAGAAGTTTTAAAAATCAGTGTGAGAATTAATTTCCCCACACATTTCACACTATACTGATTCTTGAATCTACTGCTGCAATTAAAGGAATCAGTAAATGAACACCTTTTTTTCTGACAAGATAATTCTTTGGCGAAAAATGACCAAAATTTGGCTCAAAATCTGGCTCAAAGTTAAAGAAAATGGCACAAAAAAAATCAAATTGGCGAAAATGGTGGCGAAAGAAAAAAAAATCCTAGTGCGAACCCTGACGGTAAAGTAAAAGAGAAATCAAATGATTGATTATTAGCAAATCTATAACTAATCATTTTTGTGGAATTTATCAATCAATTAATCGAATATCCAATTAATTTTGCCAGTCTTTCTGTTGATGTGTCTAAAATATTACTGTATATATGGCAAACAATGTAGACAGATCAGATGCACATTCTGCCACATCTGATCTGGGTCTACACTGTTTGCAAAGGGCTATCAGTCCCAATACTTAGGGTTCTAATGGTATTGATATTTTTCTTATTTCTCAAGAAAAACAAATGAAGGACCTCGCTGAGGCACTTTTAATGAATATCCACAACCTATGATTTCATGGAGAAATAAGAAAATATCTTTACCTTTTTTTTGTTGGAAAAAAAAAATGCCTTATGTGGACTTACAGTTCTAGGTTTAGATTTTTATGCAGAACATTTAGTAAATTTTCAGGAGAACTATGGCTTCTGTTTGACACCAGAAATTGGTTCCATTCAATATCTTGAGAAAGAATCCATACAGTTTGATCAAATTTTTGCATATTCATGTACACATTCTTGCGAAGTTCTATGTTGCAATTGTTACACAGCAGTTTTCATCAATATTTCACAGTTAACATGTCTGGTTGATATCCAAAAAAATATTTCCATACAGTATCATGTGAAAACATCAGTGGAATGCGACCAAATTTTGCATGCCATAATAAACCTAAATATTGGGACAGACAGGCCTGAGCAGTGGCATCTGATCAGAGTATACATCATTTGTTACTCATCCAGCACTATTTTAGACACATAATCTGGTAGTTAAATAGATTTTTTCACAAGTATGGTGAATTCAGGTGTTCTATTGCTTGTCTTGCTGTCAGCTGAATAAATTAAGATGCCATGACCACTTATAATTCTTAGCCAATCAATTGTTGCTATTAATTCAAATGGCAAATGGTGCAGAATGAGACCAGTTATCTTCTTCAGAAGCCAACTGATCTTGATCCACACTGTTTGCAAAGGCAGGTTATATCCGGGCTCAGCAGGACAAGGGCTAATACTTGGGATAAATACAGTATGCTGCTTTGAGTTTGACAAAGTCTAGCATATTTATTAATGCTGGCACAGTTTATCGGATAATCGATTAATTGATCGATAAATTCCAAAACAAATGATTATCCTTACAGATTTGCTCTTAATCGATCATTTGATTTCCGTGTCTATTACTTTACCGTATTTACCCTTACAAGTACAAATTATCCCACAATGTTGTAATGTTGTAATCCCACCAATGTTGTGTCTAAAATAGCTGGATGAGTGGCAAACAGTGTAGACCCTGATGAGATGCCACATTTTGCAGTGTCTCAGCTGGGTCTACACTGTTTGCTCAGGTCTGTCTGACCAATACATACAGTAAAATATAACATATGGTAAAAGTCATGCTCATACAGACATGTAAAATTATGAACAAATCTTCAATGATTACTAATCGATTATCAATCACAATGGCAGGACTGATAGTCGATTATCTTTTCAGCTCTAATTAGCCAGCCTTAATATTTATCAGTTTTCAACAGTTCTGGTATGGTTCTACATCAGAATACACATAAGAACTGCCATCGTGAGGCAGTTCTAATTATTATACACAACATACAGGTCATGTTTTCATGAAGAAATAAGAAGAAGTATTTATCTGGCAATCTTTTTTTACTGTTGCTAGTTTTGGCATCTGTTCTACATTAGAATACTCATGATAATCGTCACTGTTGGGCAGTTCTAATTTGGCATAAAGGTCAACTGCTGAATAGTTTACACAGCATGCTAAGAATAACGTCATTCTAAATTGTAGCAGATGACACTCTAAAATTTTATTTTTTTTTTTTACTTTTCCAAGCAAATAAGACTTGACTCTTTTATCGAAAAAAGTAATTTTAGAATGTGGTCTGCTGCAATGTGACTGAACCAGAGGACTTGTTAACCCATAACCTGCTGAATTATTTAATTAGCCACACCCATTTCTGACTATCAACCAATCAGATTACATCATATAATTTTTTCGTTCAAATTCACAAACTGAATGACAAACAGTGTAGATCCTGATCAGATGGCTTCTTCAGAAGCCATCTTATCAGGATCTACACTGTTTGCAAAGGTAGGGGTTGTCGTGAACAGCAGGATAAGGGTTAAGAAAAATTATTTGGTGATACTACGCATTTCAATATCCATTAGACTTTGATGCGGAAGTGAACAACAGCTGTCTAACGGCAGCCAATTTCAGAAGCATTGCCGCATATTTTGATTAGAAACAGTCCACAAAAACATCAAAGTAGTCGCTTGCGTAAAGGAAGGCGGTCATTCATCATTAAATCAAAAAAGGTACCTTACCAATTACAAAAGTAAGTAGCCAGAAACTATGATAGTACAGCAGGCTGTCGGATCCGCTTATTCTGATCACGACCTACAGTTTGCTTGACAGCATTAACAGGACCTAGAAACATTTTTTATGCGCAGACTGGTCTAGGTCATCGTATCTTGCCCAAGATGTAAGTAACTATTTTGCGGTTCACAAGTCCACCGATTAATTCCATACAGTGTTCCAAATAGTAAAAAGCGTACCTTGTTGCAAATTGCAAAAAATTGTTGATCCAGACAAGTCTGCATGGTCCGATAAGGGTCTGTTTTAATTTATCACGAAAACATGCCTATATAATTTTGATCCCCTGAAACCCCACTTTCATATAGTAAAACGGGGGTTTACAGGGGTATACATTATTTTTCTTGTTTCTGCACAAAACATAGATTGCAGGTACTAGTTAGAACCGCCTCACTGAGGCGGTTCTAACGAGTACCCACAATCTGTTTTAAGCAGAAATATGAAAAATATCAGGATTTTTATTGGAAAATTCTCATTTTATTGTGGTAAAATTATCAGTATATTTGAATAGGCATGTTTTCTAAATGTATAGTACATACTTACAAGGACAGACATTCTTTAAGAACAATGTTAGCAGTTTTATTATTTTGAATACTGCGCAGCCGATCGGGACACGAGTAATTCGTGTAAGATCTGTTTTTCCTTTGCAGTTCAGATTTCTAGGAACACCAAATTTTTGTTCACACATCATCATGTGGCCACTGTATCTCTGTGAAATAAATATGTTAACCTTTACCAATTCAGCAGACAACAAATTGAAGACATTTTTCTTCCTTCTTTCCAGTATACACAATTTGACATTTCATGCAAATTGTCTGCATTGGAAATAATTTGCATGAAATGTCAAACTGGAAAAATATTTCAAAATGCTGTGTGCTGCATTTTTGTACCAGAGTGCTAGGCATTAAATTCAGTTTTCTTACACTTTTATTGATTCCAACTGCGGTTGTTTTTCTCAGTTGAGTTGGTTGTCTCAGGATAACCAGTGTTATGTTCTGGAGCAGTACTCGTTTTGAGAAAAAAATCGGTTCAAATAATTTGCTTTGTGCTGATGAATGACCTGTTTTTATTATGCGGCATTGTCAGTGTAAGAGCAAAAGAATAAGACCTTTGCCCGTCAGATTATTGAAGTAATTAGTGGGCGGAGGTTAATTAGTGTTACAACGACAGTTAGCCAATGACAATTACACCAGGGGTGGTCAGGTGTGGCGAAGGTGTGTATCTTACGTCACTGGGGCGTCCAACTGATATTGGCTTACAGTTGGGCAAGGCCTGCTATCCTTGTAGCAGGTATGGGTAGAGGGGGAATGTTTTTATTGTCCCCCGCCTTTTCGAAGAAAAGTGGAGGGACACTGTTTTTGGTTTTCCGTGGTGCGTGGCGCGTGGCGCGTGGTGCATGGTGCGTGGTTCCGAGTTTTTAGTGGGTACTTTGTCCCCTTAACTCCTCCCACAGTTTCTGTCCAATCCTTTTGAAACTTTACAGGTGTTTTAAGGATGGTATGAAGATATGCATGTGGTTTTTTCAGAATCCTGAAATAATTTTTTATCACTTTTTCTGCATTTTTAACTTAGACATTTTTTGAGTTCTAATATTACAGAAGTCTATAGGGAGTAGGTACCTTGTCCCCTTAACTCCTCCAACAGTTTTTGGCCGATCGTTTTGAAACTTTACATGGGCTTTTAGGATGGCCTGAAGATATGCATGTGGTTTTTTCAGAATCCTGAAATAATTTTTTATCACTTTTTCCGCATTTTTAACTTAGACATTTTTTGAGTTCTAATACTACAGAAGTGTATAGGGAGTAGGTACCTTGTCCCCTTAACTCCTCCTACAGTTTTTGGCCGATCCTTTTGAAACTTTACATGGGCTTTTAGGATGGCCTGAAGATATGCATGTGGTTTTTTCAGAATCCTGAAATAATTTTTTATTACTTTTTCCGCATTTTTAACTTAGACTTTTTTTGAGTTCTAATACTACAGAAGTCTATAGGGAGTAGGTACCTTGTCCCCTTAACTCCTCCCACAGTTTTTGGCCGATTCTTTTGAAACTTTACAGGTGTTTTAAGGATGGTATGAAGATATGCATGTGGTTTTTTCAGAATCCTGAAATAATTTTTTATTACTTTTTCCGCATTTTTAACTTAGTCATTTTTCGATTTCTAATACTACAGAAGTGTATAGGGAGTAGGTACCTTGTCCCCTTAACTCCTCCCACAGTTTTTGGCCGATCCTTTTGAAACTTTACATGGGCTTTCAGGATGGCCTGAAGATATGCATGTGGTTTTTTCAGAATCCTGAAGTAATTTTTTATTACTTTTTCCGCATTTTTAACAGACATTTTTTGAGTTCTAATACTACAGGAGTATATAGGGAGCAGGTACCTTGTCCCCTTAACTCCTCCCACAGTTTTTGGCCGATCCTTTTGAAACTGTACAGGTGCTTTAAAGATGGTCTGAAGATATGCATGTGGTTTATTCAGAATCCTGAAATTATTTTTTATCACTTTTTACACGTTTTGAACTTAGACATTTTTTGAGTTCTAATTTTACAGAAGTCTATAGGGAGTAGGTACCTTGTCCCCTTAACTCCTCCCACAGTTTTTGGCCGATCCTTTTGAAACTTTACGTGGGCTTTTAGGATGGCCTGAAAATATGCAGGTGGATTTTTCAGAATCCTGAAATAATTTTTTATTACTTTTTCCGCATTTTTAACTTAGTCATTTTTCGATTTCTAATACTACAGAAGTGTATAGGGAGTAGGTACCTTGTCCCCTTAACTCCTCCCACAGTTTTTGGCCGATCCTTTTGAAACTTTACATGGGCTTTCAGGATGGCCTGAAGATATGCATGTGGTTTTCTGAAATAATTTTTTATCACTTTTTCCGCATTTTTTACTTAGACATTTTTTGAGTTCTAATACTACAGGAGTATATAGGGAGCAGGTACCTTGTCCCCTTAACTCCTCCCACAGTTTTTGGCCGATCCTTTTGAAACTGTACAGGTGCTTTAAGGATGGTCTGAAGATATGCATGTGGTTTATTCAGAATCCTGAAATTATTTTTTATCACTTTTTACACGTTTTCAACTTAGACATTTTTTGAGTTCTAATTTTACAGAAGTCTATAGGGAGTAGGTACCTTGTCCCCTTAACTCCTCCCACAGTTTTTGGCCGATCCTTTTAAAACTTTACGTGGGCTTTTAGGATGGCCTGAAAATATGCAGGTGGATTTTTCAGAATCCTGAAATATTTTTTTATTACTTTTTTTGCATTTTTAACTTAGACATTTTTTGAGTTCTAATATTGCAGAAGTATATAGGGTGCAGGCACCTTGTCCCCTTTACTCCTCCCACAGTTTTTGTCCGATCCTTTTGAAACTTTACAAGGGCTTTTAGAATGGCCTGAAGATATGCATGTGGTTTTTTTCAGAATCCTGAAATAATTTTTTACCACTTTTTCTGCATTTTTAACTTAGACATTTTTTGAGTTCTAATACTACAGAAGCGTATAGGGAGTAGGTACCTTGACCCCATAACTCCTACCACAGTTTTAAGCCGATCCTTTGAAACTTTACAGGTGCTTTAAGGATGGTCTGAAGATATGCATGTGGTTTTTTTCAGAATCTTGAAATTATTTTTTATCACTGGTTTCCTGCTTCAATACTTAGGTATTTGATACAGGACCAGTGGTCCTCTGGTTAACTTTACCATTTTTAACACCTCAAATAAAAATTAGGCGGGGGACATAAATTCCCCATGGAATTTGCTTGTTTCTTCTGTTTCTTTGCTTTCATTCCTGGTAATCTTTCTTCCCTGTCCCTCTCTTTCATCTCCTCTACTATCTCTTCTATCTCTTTTCTCCCTTTCTCTAGGAGATGACACAAAATGACCCATAAGGGTTGATGTGTCGTTAAACCCCAACAAAATCAATCAACACAATCAATGACAGTTGCACCATGGGAATCGTACACATCAAAGTAAAACAACGATTAATGGATTGCTCTAAAACTTCTGTCAAAGCTATTTTTGATGTATTTTGGCCAGTGCTTTTAAGACCCTGTAAACCCCAGTTACTTGAAACACGTATATTGAAAAGTGGGTTTCAGTGATAATTCTGGCTCAGAATAAAATGGGAGAAAATACCTCATTCAGCCAAAACTGGTGAGAAATTATGAATTTTCAGTGAGAAATTTTAGCAAAATATCCACTTAAATTACATTTTGCTGCGAGAGTTTTCTCCCATTTAGCCCATTTCATTGAGTTTTTTGGAAAAAAATGAGCGAATCTCTCAAAATCTCACTCTCAAAAATCTCACCCGAAAATTAACCCTTGGATTACATTTTTGTCTTATTTTTGCTCAAAAACATAGTTTGTGTGTACTCATTAGAACTGCCGCAATAAGGTGGTTCTAATAAGCACCCAGTCTATTTATGGGCTAGAAATAAGAAAATACCACATATTTTAGTGAAAAAGTTGCTTGTTCTGAAGATATGAAAGATGCCATTTTAGCACACAGATGGGCTATTGTAATGTGGAGACCAGAAGCCATGTTTTAGCATGGATACTGCCAGTTAATGCCTGTTGTTTCCTAAAAGGGACTTTGGCAAATAGTGCAGATTAAGAACGGAAACCACAGTATGCAGTATCCTAATCAGGGTCTGCACTGCTAAGTTTCTGTAAAATGATGAAATACAGTGACCCCTCGTTACAAAGACAGCATTTGTTTCTAAATACGTTGCCGTTAAAATGAATTTGCTGTTGTATAGAATAATTACTGAGCAGGTTGATATGTAAGGAAGGTCTTGTTTTGTTCTTATTTCCTCATAGTACATATGTTTTGGTCCAAAACAAGACCTCACTGAGGCGATTCTAACAAATATCCAAAACATATGTTCTTTTAAAGTATACTGAAAGGAAAAAGAAACGCAGGGTAAATTTTATTCCTAAATTTCATTCAAGTTTGAAAAAGTTTGTTAAATATTTACTATGATTACAAAACGGTACATGTATGGAACAAAAGTTCCAAATTTCATTGGTTTGTGATCAACTAGTCTCGAGTTATTGAAGTTCATTGGTAGCTACCCCCCAAATCTTGAAATCAAAATCAAACTGAAAATCAATATCGGGTATGCCCCCCTCTTGCTGCCGTTGCTGCCCTAATTCTCTTTTGGATAGAGTTAACCAAAGCATTGACAGTTCGCATCGGGATGTTATTCCATTCATCGATCAACGCATTCCTTAGTTGTGCGAGAGTTATGGGGGGATTTCGGCGCTTCCTAACCCTCCTGTCCAGCTCATCCCACATGTGCTCTATTGGGGTCAAATCTGGACTGTACGGTGGCCATGCTAGTGGTGCGATGTTATTGTTTGCCAGGAAATCCTGACAAACTCGGGCAACATGTGGTCGGGCATTGTCCTGCTGCAGAATCAGATTACATTGTTGCACAAGCGGGACTGCAACAAGACGCAAGATCTCATCCCTATACCTTACTGCGGTCATATTGCCCGCAACAATAAGCAACTGTGATTTTATTCCTTGAGCAATGCCTCCCCAGACCATAACGGAGCCACCCACAAACTGATCCCGTTCGACAACACAGGCGTTGGCAAAGCGTTCTCCAAGACGTCGGTACACACGACGTCGACCATCTGCGCGATAGAGAGTGAACCTAGACTCGTCCGTAAAAAGAACTCGTCTCCACTGCCTCATCGGAAATAGCCTGGGCACATGCGCTGTCAACCACGCCATACGACGCAACCTACGTGCCTGGGTCAGAGGCAGACCAACGTATGGACGACGAGCTCGAAGACCAATCTCACGCAATCGACTTCCAACAGTCTTCGGAGAAATTTGTCGATTATGCGTACCTACTGTATTAAGGGCAGTTTCGGTGGCAGTGAGATGACAATTCCGCAAATGTGCCAAACGGATTGTCCTGTCTTGACGTCGCGACGTCGGTCTGCTAAATGCCCTGTCTCCTTTAAACATCTAACAAGATGTTCAATTGTTGAGACGTTAACCCCAAAATGATTGGCAACTTATTGTTGCCTCTGACCCTGCATCAGTGACGCAATTGCCCTACCCCTCTGAACATCAGTCCATCGTACCATGATTGAAAAAAAGTTCAAAGTAGCGTAAAAATGAAAAGAAAAGTCGGTAAAAGAATCGAAGAGCGTTGTGTATCGTTAAAGTGTACCAAATGGTGTGAGGAAATCTTGTCCTGAAGGTTTAAACATGCTTGTTTTGCACAAAATTTTGGCTTTCCGTATTGTCCGATATTGATTTTCAGTTTGATTTTGATTTCAAGATTTGTAGGGTAGCTACCAATGAACTTCAATAACTCGAGACTTGTTGATCACAAACCAATGAAATTTGGAACTTTTGTTCCATACATGTACCGTTTTGTAATCATAGT
This sequence comes from Anodontia alba, assembly GCA_964016985.1. NCBI lineage: Eukaryota > Metazoa > Mollusca > Bivalvia > Lucinida > Lucinidae > Anodontia > Anodontia alba. The sequence goes on from OZ024831.1 coordinate 54,110,123, forward strand.
AAAATATTTAACAAACTTTTTCAAACTTGAATGAAATTTAGGAATAAAATTTACCCTGCGTTTCTTTTTCCTTTCAGTATATTAAGTACAATATTCTTGCATAATTTGTGACTAATTATTACCCTTTATGCGAAGGTTTCGTGACATTCATATTGTCATTATATTGAGTTTTGTCATTGTATCGAGTATCCGTATAAAGAGGGTTATCTGTAGTAAACCAGATGCCCCTAAAAGGACTTAATCCACAGCTGACAGTACTTTCCTTTGAAGTTGCCAGTACTGTTAAAATCTAATAAAGGTATTGTTACCATTTACTTTTAATTGTGTACAGTTATTGTGGTCTGGACAGTTTTTGTGTGCTCCTGCCAGGGCATTGAGGCCTAAAATAATAGCTATGTTTCTGCTAACATGCCAAAATAAGATATGGGTTGGTAGGTTGGAAAAACGTTTTATTTCTTGTCAGCTTTTTATTAGAGCATCAAGAAAGGAAAAGAACAGGTTTTTAATTATCAACTTTGCTATTTTGACATTTTTATGAATTTTTATACCCTGCCACACGATAGTGGTGGGGTATTATGGTTTCACGTTGGACGTCTGTGCGTCCGTCAGTCATTGATGGGCAAATCATCTGTATTTTGTTTCTGGTTGATAACTTGAGTAAACATCAATGGATTTTCACCAAACTTGGTATGTGCATTGATATTGTGGAGATCTGGTTTGGGATTGCTAATGGGCAAATTTCATCAACTTTTGACGGAGATCTGCCTGAGACACACCCATATTTTTGTTCTGGAGGATGACTTGAGTAAATATCAATGGATTTTGGTCAAACTTGGTATGTGCATTGATATTGTGGAGACTTGATGCTAATGGACATATTTCGTCAATTTTTTGACGGATTTATCTGTCCGAGACTTGCCCGTATTTTTGTTTCCGGACAATAACTTGAGTAAATGTTGATGGATTTTCACCAAACTGGTGGGGTATTATGCTTGCGGTGCTTTTATTATAGAAAGTGCTAAATATTAAGGTCAGTAAATTAGATTTCTGGATGGCCATAAAAATTGCAGAGTCAGCACAAAAAATCAGGGTCGGTGGGGTTGGCAGAAACACTGGTACTTTTTTTTTAGGCCAGACTAAAATGGGAACTAAGCAGAGCTCTAGATATAAGGAACTTTCTATAATCCAGAATGTTTTGGTATTTTCAGGTTTCTCCACAAAAATATATGTGGTGGATACTCGTTAGAATCAGCTGGGTGAGGCAAGTCTAATGAATACTCAACACAGTTTGTGGCAAAATAAGAAAAATATCATTTAATTGTGATGCAGATTCATCCAACACCTGGCTTAGCAGAATATCGTCCTCATCGAGTCCATTCTACATTTTATTTTCACTGGGAAAAGCAAAGCATGAGAATAGCAGTGTGCAATTTTATTATTATTTAAAAAAAAAAAAACAACAACAACAAAAAAAAAAAAAAACCAGCTTCTCAGTAAACACTTTGCATTTTGCATGTTGGTTAAAAACTTCAGCAGATGACATTTTGAAATATTTTTCTGATTTTTTCCTAGAAAATAGCATGACATTCCATTTTGCATGAAATGTCAAAATAGGATCTGACACTTCATGCAAATTGTCTTCTTTGGAGACAATTTTGTCTTCTTCAGAGACAGTTTGCATGAAATGTCAATTGGATCTGAAGCTTCATGCAGATTGTCTCCTTAGGATCCTAAGAAGGCAATTTGCATGAAGTGTCAGATCCTATTTTGACATTTCATGCAAATTATCTCCTGAGGAGACTAATTGCATGAAGTGTCGAATCCTATTTTCTAGGAAAAATAGAAAACTGTCTTCCATTTGTCATTTGCTGAATTTGCCCATAGCATGGTAAGAGTTAACAAATTGGCCATCTAATTCCTCATATGCTATATCCAACATGCCTAAAATAGCCCCATGCCGGCCTCGGTGGCTCAGTTGGATGCGCTGTCCGACTGGAGACCAGGAGGTCGCGGGTTCAACCCCCGCCGAGGTCGGCAACATTCTTTCGTGGAGATTGATCATGAAATGTTTTCTACGGTCATTCTCTCCCTTCTGCTGATTCAAGAAGGGCAGTTGTCAGTTTCTGGCGAAAGAATGTGCACAATACTGGTTAACCGCTCAGAGGACTAAGTCTGCCCAGTAAATGTGTGGTTTGGTAAACTGACCGCGCTCAACATGACCCCATTGGGTTGACTGGGCCGTAAAACCTCAACACAAACAAATAAAATAGCCCCTGCAGTCAGCTGGAGAAACTGTGTTAACATAGTGCATTATTGCATATTCTAAATTGTCTTTTGCCAGTCTCTGCATGTGTTCTGTTTTAAACAGAGTTTTCATGGGTTAGAAACCGAGCTAGACTGGGTTCAAATGGGGTGCATAAATGGGGTAAAAATGTACTCTATTCCAAGTCGATCAAGGAACAATGACAAAATTTCTGCTCTTCCAAGATGAATTGGACAGTTGTCAATCACAACAAAATCCCCGGGCTTCAACGCAAAATCTTTGCTTAGAATTTGCCTTTCACTACGTTTGGAAGCCATGATGTCTTTGTGGAAGCACAAATAAAGTCCGCCAATATTTCACAACAGCTGTACCTAGCCAGATAGAGGACATGTCAATCACAGATGATTTACTGGCTTAATTGTCTCCGCCTACTGAATCGAAACCAATCGCATGCGAGATGACTCAGGTATCGTATGTCAATAATCAGAACTGCGCAGTCGACAAGACTGCAATATAAAACCGTAGGATGTTTTTTTTCTAACGGTTTTCAGTGGAATGACCTGTGTAATGACATCAGAATATGGTGCTTTGATTCTCTGCACTAAACTGAAAGTCTAATGACTATTGAACTGCGTAGTAATTATAGGATAATTTTCTCCAGTTCTCCATAAAAACAGCAAGACGCTTCTAATGAGTACATGTATCTACAACATAAGATTTTATGGAGAAATAAGAAAAAATGTCCCAGAATTATCACCACGGGCCCCCGTAGCCTAGTGGATAAGAGAGTTGACTCTTAATCCATTAGGTTTCTCACCGCTGTGGTTCGAGCCTAGCTCGGGTCATATGTGGGAAAGCCAAGTTCTGCTTACGGATGGTCAGGTGGTTTTTCTCCGGGTTCTCCGGTTTTCGCCCACCTTCGATGAACGATCGGCTCGATATAAGTGAAATATTCTTGAAAGGGCCGTAAAACCCAAATCAAAAAAAAAAAAAAAAAAAAAAAAAAAATTATCACCAAATACTTTGCCTTAACAAGTCCTCTGCTGAACCTTTTTAACCCTTGTCCTGCTGAATAAATTAAGATGCCATGCCCACTTCTAATTTTTAGCCAATCAGAATACTTGATCCAGATTATTTTTATAAATTCACATACTTAATGGCAAACAATGCAGATCCAGATCAGCTGGCTTCTTCAGAAACCAACTGATCTGGATCTACACTGTTTGCAAAGACAGGGTATATCTGGGTTCAGCAGGACAAGGGTTAAAATAAACCAGTTTTACTGCAGTTAATGTGGATGTTTTGAAGTGCAGTTTACTTCTATAATTTTGATGTTTATGCATGTATATTTTGTTGCAGCACTTATGCGAGATGACAGTAACAATCCCAACATATCAGCTGCTGTGAAACCCATGATATCAGTGTACACATCAGCTGGAAAGCTCGTCAACACACTCAGAGTAAGTATCTGACCCAGAATGACCCACAAGGTTTGATGTGTTGCTTGGCAAGAAGTTACAGTAAGCATTAGACTCTCAAGAAAGCACCAGTGTACTCAGACCAATATTCTAGTAGGTTGTTCATTAGTTGTTCACCCTACTCTGCTGGGCCAAAGCACTTTGAGTCAGGGTCCTCAGATGTTTCCAGGCTTAGTCTCCATCCACTGACCCCTCGAGATGACAGTGAGCCCATGACTGGCTCGTTAGCAGTGCTTGCATTAAGGGAAGTCTGGGAGTCAGAGACTCTCAAAAATTGCCCCGGGACTTCCAAAAATCAGTGCCAGGAAGTTTGGGACTCCCAAGTTTAAAGATATCTGACCACTTATAAAAAAAAAATTAGAAAGAATCTGTATGTTTTTAGCTTAAAAATGACAGTTTTACTCCGTAAATGAGAGTTTGTTTAAGAATAGGGAGGTTAAATGTTTGGAAGTGAGTGAAACAATTTGATTACCTGGACTTCCCGATATTAGAATTAGGAAGTCCTGGACTTTCTGAATTTAACAGTGCAAGCATTGGTTGGTGTTTGTCCTGGTTGTCGACTTAGCCACCATCTTGGAATGATAGTCATTGCCACCACACCGTCACTATGAGATGTTACCATCCAATAGTTTGATGTGGGTCTTTGACATAGGCAATAATTTCATCATTTATACATGCTAGTATCTGTCAAATTTATTCATTCGTGAATAAGTGTAGTTCCAGTTTGCATAAAAAAAGCAGTTGCGAATTAACCCTTATTTTGAGTTTCATATGTTTCTAACCATGTATTTGCAGTGGAACAGTGGTAAAATAAAGAAGATGGGCTGGTCTAACACGGAAGATCTCTTGTTTGTACAGGATGATGGAGTAGTGATTGTATACGACTATTTTCTCAACTTCAAAAGAACATTTGGAATGGGACAGGTACCTTGAAATTATGAGAGGCATAGCACAACCTGCATTTGAAAAAGACTGTGATCATCTTGCACAGTCTGATCTGCCTTCACTGTTTGCCCGAATAATCCTAGATCCTTGACTATGGACAGAATGCTGAGTAAAGTTACTGATCAGTCTGCATGCTTGTACAGGCTGATCTGAGTACACTTCAACCTCTGTATAGCACGGTTCGTTATAACACGTTTTTGGATATAACACAGTTCAAAGATGGATCCAAAAAATGTATAGATTATATTGAAAAATGACCATTATATGGTCATTTTTATACCCCCCCGGCATACGAAGTATGCAATGGGGCTATATAGTTTTTTGTCTTTTCTGTGTGTCTGTGTGTGTGTCAGTCGGTCTGTCTGTTAACATTTATTTTGTGTCAAAGATATCTCAGGAACTACTTTACCTAGAAACTTGAAATTTTGTACACATGACAAGTATGACTAGATGTATTGTGGGAAAGACAGTAAGGACCATGGGGCCAGGTCCCTTAGAGTTATTTCCCTTGTTCTGGCTATACTGATGGCCATGGCATTTATTTGTGTCAAAGATATCTCAGGAACTACTTTACCTAGAAACTTGAAACTTTGTACACATGACAAGTATGGCTAGTTGTGGGAAAGAAAATAAGGGCTATGGGGCCGGGTCCCTTAGAGTTATTTCTCTTTGTTGTTCTGGTTATACTGATGGCCATGGCATTTATTTGTGTCAAAGATATCTCAGGAACTACTTTACCTAGAAACTTGAAATTTTGTACACATGACAAGTATGACTAGTTGTATTGTGGGAAAGAAAATAAGGGCCATGGGGCCAGGTCCCTAAGAGTTATTTCCCTTTGTTGTTCTGGCTATACTGATGGCCGTGGCCAGGGGTATTAGTGAGCATATGCTCACTTCATGGTCTAGTTCAATATAATCTATACATTTTTGTTTGGATATAACACGGTTTATGCTATGGACCCCAACAGTAGTGTTATAAAGAGGTTGTGGTGTATTTGCTGGGCACACATGATCAAGTACACTTGCTCAGGTTGTTGCTCATATATTTGCTTATTCAGATAATTAACTATCATAGCTATGAATAGCTCGAGATTGCACTTTTCTTCAGTCTAAAAGAATGATATTCTTCCTGTTTTTCATGTAAACAGATCTTTGAGTACCCAGTAGTCACGACCATAACTCAGTTTGGGCAAATAAAAACACAGACAGTGAAGAGATGTATTGCTCACTTACCTTGCATTAAGCATTCATCCAGCATTCATTCCTTGTACCTTCAAATTAATAATGTTCAAAGTTTCCAAAAAACATCGGCAAAACACATGGCATCAAACAAAGATGGCGGCTGTAGAAAACTCCTGAGGTCTTGACCTCATGACATAACATAAACAAGTCTCAAATATTAGGTCCAGCAAAACAATTCGGAGTTTTCTCTGCTATGAAATAATCAACCAGTTGTTTGAAATTCCTGACGTGGTAAAGCAGTTATTGTTTTCTCATGTATTGTAAAGTAATTTATCAACAATCAAACACTTCTGAACAAAAAAAAAAAAATCAATTTGTCAATAATGAGCATTTACTCTTCTCATGAAGACATACATTGTGGGCAGTAAAACTTGTCATGCAGCCTCGGAACTCAACTTTTCTTACAATAAATTAGATAGGTCAAGTAAAGACATGGCATTTAATTGCATTTAAATCCATCACATTGATTTCTATTGCTTGCCATTCTCTACACACTTCTTCAAAAACTGAAGCAACGGTCCATTATTTATGAAATTCGCCCAGAACCCAGTACAGGGAAACCAATATTTTTTTTGTTTGGCCTAATAAGGTAGACTTCCGGTGTGCATAACCTTCTTTCAACAAATGTAATCACTAGTAGACTAGGAGAGAGAGCAGCAAGATAAATATTTTCATTACGAAAACAGGCCTATTCAAATATATTAAAAATTTCACCACCAAAATCTGAAAGTTTTCAGATAAAAAAATCTGATATTTTTCATATGTCTTCTCAAAACATAGATTGCGGATACTCGTTAGAACCGCCTCACCGAGGCAGTTCTAATGAGTATCCACAGTCTATGTTTTTTAGCAGAAATAAGAAAAATAATGTACATATATACCCCTGTAAACCTAAGTTATACTATATAAAAGTGGGGTTTAAGGGGCCTCGGTGGCTCAGTTGGATGCGCCGTCCGACTGGAGACCAGGAGGTCGCGGGTTCAACCCCCGCCGAGGTCGGCAACTTTCTTTTGTGGAGATTGATCATGAAATATTTTCTACGGTCATTCTCTCCCTTCCGCTGATTCAAGAAGGGCAGTTGTCAGTTTCTGGCAAAAGAATGTGCACAATACTGGTTAACCGCTTAGAGGACTAAGCCTGCCCAGTAAATGTGTGGTTAGGTAAACTGACCGCGCTCGACATGACCCTATTGGGTTGACTGGGCCGTAAAACCTCAACACAAACAAAGGGGGTCAAAATTATATAGGTATGTTTTTGTGGTTAGGGTCAGAATCAATATTTAAGGGAGACAAAAATGGGAATAGTGAAGTTAAACAAAATTAGGGCAATGAAAACATGTTCTACATGTTTATCTCATCTGTTTGAAAGACATAATTCCACTTTTTGTGTTGTTGTTAAAAATTCTACAATAATAAATATTTTCCCAGGGACACATAACATCAAACATCACGTTCTTGTGAGAAAATTGCGGTGAACAAAACTATCCATGACATTACGGTCCTAGTGACTTTAGGATACTCATTGATATGTTCTGGGTATTCATTGCAAGCATATTGCTGACACATCTCTAATGAGTACTTTCATGGAGAAGAAAAATATTTACCTTCTATGATCCATAGCATGCTGAATAATTTAAGATGTCACACCCACTTCTAATTTTCAGCCAGTCAGATTACTTGATCCAGATATTTGACATAAATTCACATACTGAATGGCAAACAGTGCAGATCCAGATCAGTTGGCTTCTTCAGAAGCCAACTGATCCGCATCTTCACTGTTTGCAAATACAGGGAAATAAGAATCTCGATGTCCTTCTGATCAAGGTGAATGCAACATGTATCTGGCTGAACATACCCCCAGATAGAGCAAAAATATTGAAGGTACCTTTGATAAATTTGTTTGCACAAGGACATACACTGTAGATATTGTTCCTTTATTATCATATTTACTCTTGTTTGGGCATCTTGTGTTGCTGAATAAATTAAGGTGCCACACCCACTTCTAATTTTCAGCCAATCAGATTGCTTGACCCAGGGTATGGATACAAATTCACATACATAGTGATAAACAGTGCAAATCCAAATCAGTTGGCTTCTTCAAGCCAACTGATTTAAATCTGCACTGTTTGCAAAGGCAGGGCATATCCGAGTTCAGCAGGACAAGGGTTAAGGTGTGTCCATGTGGCTGGGCAGCTGATATCAGCTCATGACTGTATGATACTTCATACCACAGAGCTTTTCACTTGTCATCCCTTCATCATTTTAATATAGGAAACAAACATGGTTTTTTCATGCATTAACATTCGCCAGGCCCTGTGGGAGGTGTTGAAAACCGAGGCCGGAGGCCACGGTTTTCAACACCTCCCAAGGGACCTGGCGAAAGTTAATGCATCGAAAAACCATGTTCGATCCCTATTATTGTATAAAAACTCAAAACATTTGCTACATTTCGCGTCATTTCTTGCACTATTTTGTTTCACCTTTTCACCGATGTCTCGTCAACGCAATTTCCATGAAATGCTCACTCTAGGGCCAGGCGGTACACATCTCGTAACAGCAGCAAATCTGTGGCCCCAGTACAATCATACTGAAAGTTGCGTAGCCGTGCATTAACAGCACGTGAATTGCCTTGTTAATACACAGCTTTTCGCCGGTTAATGCACGGCAGTTAATAACGTGCAACACTACTTTATGCAATAATATGACTTTAATAATGTTGAAAAGGATCTAAAACACTTAATCATCATCATCATCACCATCATCATCTTCAGACATCTTAACTCCTTCCCATTCTTGTCCTTTGATTTGAACAAGTCCATTTTACTACCTTTAGATATGTTAAAAAATTGCAGGATAAGTGGCAAACAGCATATACCCTGCTAAGATGTCACATTCTGTGGCCACTGATCTTGGTCTCCACTGTTTGCTCTGGCATATTTTGTCCAAATACTTAGGGTAAATACAGTCAAACTTCAATGACTTGAACATCTTTGGGACCATAGAAAATTGTTCGAGACATGGGTAGTTCGAGCCACTGAGGGTTAATCATGGTGCCAGGTCAGAGCAAATAGCAATAATTTGGGATTTTTTTTATTTCCTTCACAACAATTGTATGTTGATTGTATTCATTAGAATTGCCTTGATGGGGTGATTCTAATGAGTACACACAACATACAATTTCATGATAAAATAAGAAAATTTCCCTAAATATTTGTTTTCTTGAGCTAGCGGAAGAATTTCGTAGGGACTCAAAAATGAGTTTGAATTAGCCATGGTAAATGAGCCAACGGTGTTCGAGCTATTGAGGTTCGACTTTATGACAAGTTTGCCTTGCTGAGGAGTTCCAATGAGTGCTCACAAAATATGAGGCAGTCATAGTTTTAGATAAAAGGATGTATCTACATAATAGCTTTCTTATTTCTCAATAAAAACATGCAGGTGGATAAGAGAGCTGACTCTTAATCCATTAAGTTTCTCACTGCTGTGGTTCAAGCCTCGCTCTGGTCACATGTGCGGAAGCAGATGGTCAGATGGCTTTTCCCTCGGTTCTCGCCCACCTTTGATGAACGATCGGCTCGATATAAGTGAAATATTCTTGGAACAGCTGTAAATCATCCACCCCCACCCCCAAAAAAAAACAAAACAAAAAAACAAAAAACAAAACGTGTATACTCATTAGAAGTGCCTCACCAAGGCACTTCTAATGAGTACTCATTGAGGGGCTTCTAATGAGTACCCACAATATATGTTTTATTGAGAATTAAGAAAAGTATCAATGCTTTTTTGGTTGAAAAAAAGCACCTTATCTGAAGCTATGGGCAGTTTTAATATGCATACACAACATTTGCTTTGGTGGAAGCATAAAAATTATCATATTTCCTGTATTGGAATTGTGGGTTACCATTAACTCATAAAGCCCTGGGCCCATTTGTTCAAAGCACCGTTAGCTTAATGAGTTCGTTAGTGATCAGAATGTTAACTGTTCTAGTAAGAACAATATCTATTTCACAGGCATTTTTGCTGAAAAAATGTGAGTAGCTTTTGAATTTGCAAAAGCTAGTCACATTTTTTCAGCAAAAATATTAGCGAATATGCCATATTTAATGATTAAAGTTTTAACAATTCGTTTGCGCCATATGACTGGAGACCAGGAGGTCGCGGGTTCAACCCCCGCCGAGGTCGGCAACATTCTTTCGTGGAGATTGATCATGAAATATTTTCTACGGTCATTCTCTCCCTTCCACTGATTCAAGAAGGGCAGTTGTCAGTTTCTGGCGAAAGAATGTGCACAATACTGGTTAACCGTTTAGAGGACTAAGCCTGCCCAGTAAACGTGTGGTTAGGTAAACTGACCGTGCTCGACATGACCCCATTGGGTTGACTGGGCCGTAAAACCTCAACACAAACAAACAAACAATTCGTTAACTAACGACATTGTTAGTTTGGAACAACTGGGCCCTGATCACAACTGCAGCAGATGACACTTTAGGAGCAGTTTGATCTGGGTCTGCACAGTTTACTGAGGCGCATTCATAGCTACAAATAAGAGGTTATCCACACATACTATGAAAACATACATTGTGGGTACTCATTAGAAGTGCCTCAGCAAGGTGTTTCTTATGAGTACCCATAACATATGCTTTTGTTGAGAAATAAGAAAACTATTGATGCTTTTCGGTTGAAAAAGCGCCTTTAAATATCTGGAACTCTGCCTGTTTGTCTAGATATCTCTGGTAAATACAGTATATTGATATTTGCAGGAAGCCAAAGATGTGAAGGTGATGGATGTGAGAATATTCAACAGTTACAAAGGCACAGGGATAGCTGTCCTTACATGTACATTCAGAATCTTTATCACTAACAGTATAGACGATGTTCGCCTCAAGCGCCTAGCTGAAGTCCCAGGTTTGTATCAAAACACATTGTAGTGAAACTGTTGTGATTCTCAATGTGAACTCTGAATACTAAAATCAACTTGGCATATCTCCAGATAAGGTGCTTTATTTTTAAACTGAAAAGTTCTGACATTTTTCTTGTTTATCCACAAAAACATATGTTGTGTGTACTCTTTAGAAACGCCTAACTGATATAATGAATACGCACAACATAATTTTCATAGAGAAATATGAAAAACATACCTGAGCCCAGTTGTTCAAAGCATCGTTATGAACTTTGTTATAAAAAGGTTCCTATGCACCATGTTTAGACAGGTCAGATGCAGCAGAAAGTGGCATTTTATCAGGCTTTTGGAGGATTGTTCAGGAGGAGTATTTGGTGACAATTATGGGATAATTTTCTACAGTTCTCCATAAAAAACATAATTATGTTTTGGGTATTCATTAGAAGTGCCCTGATGAGGTGCTTCTAATGAGTACACACAACTTATGTTTTTATAGAAAAATAAGAAAAATTATCCGAGAATTATCACCAAATACTCCTCTTTAAAAATTTCTCTGGGGTTTACATCTGTACTGCCTTTTATCCAGCATTATAGATGTGCTGATATCGCTTTGTGTCTCATGTGATCCGATGATATCAGCTCATCCATTTGACATGATACCATTTGCCATATCAAGTTGCTACAGTACTAATGTTTATATTATATACCTAATCTCTCATTTTTATACCACGCCACAGGATAGTGGCAGGGTATTATGGTTTCAGGTTGGATGTCCGTGTGTCTGTCCGTCAGCCAGTCGTACGTCCGTCCATCCGTTTTTCATTTCCGGATGATAACTCAGTACTCAACATCAATGGATTTTCACCAAACTTAGTATGTGCATTGATATTGTGGAGATTGGTTTGGGATTGCTAATGGGCAAATTTTGTCAAATTTTTACGAAGTTATCTGCCCACGACACGATAATGATGGGGTATTATAGTTTAACATTTTTATTGTTCATAATTTTACTTATATTATGCCGAAAGGTGCGAACTACTGACGCAATTAGTGGCCAATATCAGTTTTGGTTCTATTGTATAAAATGACATTTGGTTACATCACTGCAAAACCAGGGAACCAGCATTAGCTAGGAAAGTGATACAGAATTGGAAAATGCTACTAGCGTGATACAGGAAGTTGTATTTTTGTGTTTGAAAGTTGCTAATAGGCAGTGGTATTTTCCGTAGGTATATAATAAGAAACATTATTCAAGAATTATCACCAAATACTCCTCATTAATATCCCTTGTCCTGCTGAACCTAGATATGTCCTGGCTTTGCAAACAGTATAGATCCAGAAAGAAGCCAACTGATCTGGATCTGCACTGTTTGTCATTCAGTATTTGAATTTGTATCAACAACCTGGATCAAGTAATCTGATTGGCAGAAAATTAGAAGTGGGCATAGCATCTTAATTTATTCAGCAGGACAAGGGTTAACAATTCTCCTGGGCCCAGTTGTTCAAAGCGTCGTTAGCTAAACGAGCTCGTTAAGGGTCATTTCCTTAACTGTTATAGCGGATTCAATATACAATATTCTGATATTTTTTGCTGAAAAAATGTGAGTAGCTTAGCTACTCACATTTTTCAGCAAAAAATTTCAGCATATTTGCGTTATCACGTGATGTACATTTTAACAAATCGTTTTCTAACGACGTCGTTAGCTTTGAACAACTGGGCCCTGGGGTTTATTGTATTTGCCTTTCATCGAGGCGTATTTTAGACACATCCACAGGTAGTTTAGTGAAATGAACTTTTTCAAATTTTAGAACATGATTGTATGGTAAGTATTTTAAGCATTCCAGTATTTCGGGTAAGTACACATAACAACAGATAAGGCGCTTTTTTCACCCAAAAAATGCTGATATCTATCTTATTTCTCGACGAAAACATATGTTGTGGGTACTCATTAGAAGGGCCTCAGCGAGGCACTTCTGATGAGTACCCACAACATATGTTTTCATTGAGAAATAAGAAAAATATTATGTGGATACTCCCTCTTATCTGTAGCTATGAGTACAGTAGGTCTGTAATTGTTTGCTATATACCACTATATTGTAACAAAATAATTTGTATTCAGGTTTAAATTTTGCCCCATCATCATGGGATATTCTAACTATGGTAAATAAGGTAGGTTCATAATTGTTCACTACATGCCGTTGTATTGTAACAAAATGGTTTGTATTCAGGTTTAAATTTTGCCCCATCATCATGGGATATTCTAACTATGGTAAATAAGGTAGGTTCATAATTGTTCACTATATGCCGTTGTATTGTAACAAAATGGTTTGTATTCAGGTTTAAATTCCGCCCCATCATCGTGGGATATTCTGACTATGGATGGTCAGTCTCAGGCTCTGGTAGCTAAAGAGAATGAATTGTATCTGGTAGATCATGGCGGCCAATATCAACAGCAGGTAAGACTAACAGAAGGGAAGTAGATATTTATTGTTGTTTTTGCCGTGACCGCTACAGTGAGACAGGGATCACTTTCTGGCATTGGCATTGTCATTGTCAGTGTCAGCAATGTAAAGTATATGCGTTTAGCTCTGTTTCTAAAACACCAAGGCTACTAGGCTAATGAAACTTCATCCACACATTCACCATTAAGCAGCCTGCCCACTGCCATCCACCATTACTGACCTTGGAACTACTTTTCATGCTTGGCTGAACACTGTTTTGGTCTAAGTTTAGCTCCATTTCTTGAACACCACCAGCAGTTGCAACATAGCCAATCAGCAAATTTCATGATCAGTTTTAAAAGGATTCTAACATTTTCCTATAAACTATAAACTCATGCAATCAGGCAGTTCATTTATATTTGATACATTGTGAGGCAATGCCAAAAAATAGGAAATAGCAAGTGACATTGAATGTTAAAAAGAGGATATCAGGGCCCAGTTGTTCAAAGCATTGTTAGCTTAACGAGCTTGTTAGTGGTCAAAATGTCAACTGCTCTAGTAAGCACAGTATCTAATTCACAGTTATTTTTGCTGAAAAAATGTGAGTAGCTTTTGCAAACATTTTTTCAGCAAAAATATTAGCGTATATGCCATATTTAATGATCAAAGTTTTAACAATATGTGAACAGCTCTTAGTAAGATGCTTTTTTTTTTTTTCTACCAAAAAGTACAGATATTTTCTTATTTCTATACAAAAATTACATTGTTGTTGAGGTGCTTCTACTGAGTACCATAACATATATTTTCATTGATATAATGTGGATGCACCCTCTTATCTGGAGCTATGATTGTTGTTATTTCAGTCTGTGGAGGTGAGTCAGCCAGTGGAAGCCTTCATGGATATGGCAATTTCATTCAACAACAAGTATATAGCTTTATTTACAGAGAGTGGCATTGTTTGGATTGGCTCAGCTGATCTCACAGTAAGTTTTATGAACAGGACACCTATATTGTTTTCATACCCCACCACAGGATAGTTGTGGGGTATTATGGTTTCACGTTGGATGTCCATCTGTCTGAATGTCCATCAGTCCGTCCTTCTGTCAGTAGTACGTCCATCCATCAGTCGTAAGTAAGTCTGTCCATCCATATTTCATTTCCGGATGATAACTTGAGTAAACATAGTGGATTTACATCAAACTTGGTATGTGCATTGATATGGTGGAGATCTGGTTTGGGATTGCTAATGGGCAAATTTCTTCAAATTTTGACGGAGTTACCTGTCCGAGACACGCCTATATTTTCGTTTCCAGATGAAAACGTCTAAATGTCAAGGGATTTTAACCAAACTTGGTATATGCATTGATATTAAGGAGATCTGGTTTGGGATTGCTAAAGGGCAAATTTCGTCAATATTCGACAGTAATCTGCCTGCGACACAATAATGGCAGGGTATTATAAATTAACGTTTTTATTTAAAGCTTAGCATACTGGGGAAAATTTTCAGCAGACATGTTGAAATATCATTTTTCTCAGGAAACAGGGTTTAATATTTCGTGCTGATCGTCTCCTAAGAAAATAATTTGCATGGAATGTCAGACTGTATTTTCAGGGAGAAATGAGAAAAATACCACCAATTTGCCATCTGTTAAATTTAATTCTAACATGACATTAATGTTTTCCCATTGAGCTTAATGCAAACGTCATTCTGATCAAACTACAATAATTCAAGTTGTCAACGGAGTGCATGCAAAAGGGCGCATTATCATAACTAATGCATGGTGTTGTCAGGCAGATGCAGCTATTAATTCACTCGGCTTTGCCTTCATCACTTACCGTAATACTTTGCAGTCTGCCCTCCAACACCATGTGTTATTCATGATAATTCACAGTAGAGAAAAATTATTTCTTAAATAGTTTGAAATATGCCTGATAATATCAACTGACTTTATTAACCAAATTTATTATATCACTTAAAGGAAATCAAAATAAAATGATTTGTTGGTAATTTCAGTTACAAAGCATTCAAAGGGAATTAACACACTTTTAGGGGAGACAATTTTGTCTAAGTTGTTTTTGCTTTACTTCTGAAAAGGGGTCTGTTTTAAAAGAATTCATTCCCTTGCTGCAGCCTCTGCCTATCGCAGTGTTAGAGTCAGGCAGTTGGGGGCATAGTGTTTTACAAACACCAGCTCTAGTTTCAGTTTTGAAAAGTTTATGCCTTTATTCTCTCTGTTAACCCTTATCCTGCTGTTCACAACAACCCCTACCTTTGCAAACAGTGTAGATCCAGATCAGATGGTTTCTTCAGAAGCCATCTGATCAAGATCTACACTGTTTGTCATTCAGTTTGTGAATTTGAACGAAAACATTATATGATGTATTCTGATTGGGTGATAATCAGAAATGGGTGTGGCTAATTAAATTACTCAGCAGGATAAGGGTTAACACAGAATAGTGGTAGCATCACCTTACTAGTTAAACATTACCTAGGACCCCTTTATCATATGGCATAGCTACAGGGGTATCTTGTTAAATATTTTTTTTATTTCTCCATGAAAACATATGGGGGCTCATTGGGAACATCTCACTGAAGCACTTCTAATGAGTACCCATAATGTGTGCTTTTGTGATCAAATAAGAAACACACAAATACATCTTGGTTGAAAAAGATTGAGCACAATATCTATAGTTATCAGGGGTTTCATTAAGAGGTGGGGAAGGGGATTTTCCCCTTCTGCTGAGGCAATTTTCTCCTGCTACTTTTGACAAATTTGCATAGGTTTTACCATAATAATCCCTTGCTGCAGCCTAAGTATTGGGCCAGATACACCTTTGCAAACAGTATAGACCCATGCAGCGTCTGATCAGGGTCTACACTGTTTACCACACATACAGCAATAATTTAGACACAATAAGAGGTAGTAGAATGGACGTCTTCAAAATTCTGGATAAGTATGGCAAAGAGTTTAGGTGTTCCGAAACTTAGGGTAAATACTATATACGAGGGATGTTCGAAATGAATTGCTTATTTCTATCTGGAGACTTCAAATTTCAAGTTAGCCCAGAAGTACTCATTTCATGCCCTCGAAGTACTCCCCGTGGCTAGAAATGCAAAGTTTCAACCGATCTATCCACTTCTTGAAGGCGTCACGGTACGCTGATTTGGGTACAGTAATAAGGTACTGATGAATGGCAGATCCAAGTGCCTGTTGGGACTGGTATTTCCGCCCAGCAAGGAATGCTTTCAATTTCGGAAACAAAAAGAAATCACATGGGGCAAGGTCTGGGGAATACGGGGGGTGAGGCAAAACAGTTACTTTTTCTTTCTTCAAAAACGCCGTAACTATTGCGGAGGTATGAGCTGGGGCACTGTCATGTAGAAGACAGACATGTTTAAAACCAGTGGCAGGGCGTCGTTTCTGATAATACTTTTTCAGTGTCTTCAGTACTACGTCTTTGTAGTACTTTCTGGTGATGCTTTTGCCCTTTTTCACTGGCAAAATTTTATTGCGATTCCTTCACCAGAGAAGAAGATTGCATGCAAAACCTTCTTTGTACTCCAAGAACGTTTGGCAATTATTGGGCATTTGCTGTGTTTAGTGGCCAAGATCTAATTGCTAACCTTTCTGACGGGCTCAAAATAATGGACCCAGGTTTCATCACCTGTGACGACATTGGCAAACTGCTTTTTGTCATATTTTGGAAACATTTGAAGCAGCTTTTTGGCCACTTTAACCCCTTGCCTCTTTTGCTTGTCAGTCAACAGATGTGGCACCCACCTAGCAGAAATCTTTCTGACGTTCAAATGCTTCTTCAAAATAAGGTGAACCGTTGATAGTGATATGCCTACCTTTCGTGCAATATCACGAACTGTAAATCTGGCATCTCCTTCAATGATTTCCTTTATTTTGGAAACAATTTCTTTACGAGATGCAGATTTTGGCCTACCTGATTTCAGTGCATTTTTGATGGACTCTACACCAGACTCAAATTTCTTTTTCCACCGCCGAACTGTGTCATAAGACTCAAAAGAAGATCCAAAAGCAGTAGAAATTTCAGTCATCAGCTCTTCAAAGAACAACCAAGTTTTGAGCGAGCTTTGATGTAAGCCCGTATTTAATCTTTTTTGTCGACGCTTCTACCAATCATTTTTACTGCAGTGGTCAATGACTGCGTGTATTCAAATGGCAAATTTTATGTCTTACACTTAGTCTAACATGTACATTTATACACCATTGTGTAGATATTGAATAGCCCTATATGGTTTTTATTGTGCCCCTCGTGGATATTGAGCTAGAGGACAATAAGCAATTCATTTCGAACATCCCTCGTATATAGAACATACAGAACCACCGGCCCACTTAGGCTTGAAGCACTGGATGCCAGAAACGTTAGTGAAACCGCTGAGCTTTGTGTAATATTGGCCAGGGGATGAAAAAAAAAAGCACCATGGATTTGAGTTCAACTATTCCTATTGAACAAGATCCAAGTGTTCATACCATTCAGTGTTATATATTTACCCTGTATATTGGGTCCTTGCCATTCTTGCCCTAAAATTGAAATTAAAAATTTAAAAGGTTTTATTAAATTTCTTCATATGCAGCAATGTAGTTTGAGAAGCTGCATTATGCCCCCTAGCACCGGCTCAGTGGTATTTGATTTTAAAAGTAACCAGAATGGGCTCAGTGACCCCAAAGGAATTAAAAATATAATCTGCACTATGGTGATGTCCATTTTCATAGCTACAGACAAGAGGGGGTATCCACATAATATTTTTCTTATTTCTCGACGAATACATATGTTGTGAGTACTCATTAGAAGCGCCTCACCGAGGCGCTTCTAATGAGTACCACAACGTATGTTTTCATTGAGAAATAAGAACTGTATCAGCATTTTTTGAATGAAAAAAGCGCCTTATCTATTGCTATGCATTTTATTACCTGTTGATATATCTAAAAACTGCTGGATGTATATCAGATAAGGTAGATCCTGATCAGATGCCACAGAAATCAGCATTTGATCTAGGTCAGTATCATTTGCTCAGGCCTGTCTGTCCCAATAGAGTAAATACGGTATAGACTGTTGTATAATACATCTCAATTTTTAACTTATTTCAGAAAAAATACTGTGAATTTAACACCAAGTCTCATCAAAGACCAAGTCAGTTTCTCTGGTAAGTAAATTTTCTTCCTTTGCATTTCCTTTGCATTTATTTGCTGAAAACAATGTTTTGAGACACCGTAATAATACTAAGTATTGAGACAGATAGACCTTTTCTAACAGTGTACACTGTCCATCCAATATATCGCAGTCCGTTATTTCTTGAAATCCAGTGTATCGCAAATCGATTGTGGCTCCAAAATTTTCCATAAGCAAAAATTTTAGAACTAATAAAATGTTTGTTGTTTTATGTCAGAAAATATAACGTGTTGCGGTTTTGAATCTTCGTGCCAATCGTGATGCTAAGTCGTGTCATGCATTATGACAAACAATCTACTTAGCGTCAGTCAGTACTTGCATTGATTATAACTGGCAAACAATAAATTATAATCGCCATTATTGTCATAATCAGTGTCATAATAGAGTACATAGATCTACTCAATGCCCAATCAGTCAATGATGCCCATGAATTAATTTTGCCTAACAGGACCCACCAATATTCACAAGACAGTATCCTTATGATACACACCCATTTCTTAGTCTTGCTGTTTACACAGTGCCCATTTTACACTTCTCTTGCAAATGATAATTTTAAAAGAAAACAACAACAATGAGAGATAAAAAACTTAGATAAATGATAGTTTTTAGGTTTGCAACACAACTAATAAGTAAAGGGAAGCAACTGAAATTTCACAAGCACAGCTTGGACAATGAATCAGAACATTCAAAATGGCATCCTAAATTGTAAACCTGGCGATTTGTTGTTTTCAAACGTAGTTTATCAGCTGCTCTTGATTAAAATTATTTGTAAGACATAATGATCCATTGTATATACTGCCATTGAGCAATTCTTTTCCTATTTTAATTGGGAGATATGGCTAATAGCTTGACTGTATGCTATTTATCAGCGATATCTTAGCAAACTACCATGACGACAAAACAAGTGAGCGTTATATGTGCTGTTATACATACAAGGTACATGTCCTGACTTATATCCCGATCCAGTTTTATCGCGATAGCAGACCTTGGACCCCTAGAATGGCGATATAATGGATCTACAGTGTAGACCCTGATCGGAAGCCACAAAATGCAGTGTCTGATCAGGGTCTAAACTGTTTGCCAAATTAAAAACTATTTCAAATTTTAGGACAAATATGTTTGGTAGATAAGGTGTTGCAATACTTAGGGTAAATATCATATTTACCTAAATATTCAGACACACATGCCTCACCAGATATACCAGTCTCTGTCAGTTCAAAAAACATTGTTTTGGGTTATCAGTCCATGTGTGCTGATAACCACTTTTTGTTTAAGATACTTTGTTTTTGCATACCAGACCAGGTTTTCTGTGAGTTTCTCCATTGCTGACAAATCTTTTCTTAACCAGCTTATCTGACCCATGGGACGGATAAAAAAGAAAGACCTTAACATGCATTCAGAAGCGTTCGGGTGGCCAAGTGGTAAGCACCCCTGACTTCAGATCACGAGGTCAGGGGTTCAAATCCCACTGGAGGGGGAATTCAGCTCAAGACTGGGACGCTTCATTATACAGAGCCTTACATTGTCATCCTTCCATTGTCTGTCTATGACAAGTAATATTAAAAGGGATGTAAGATACCAGACCATCATCTTTATCATCATAACATGCATTCAGAAAAGATCGGTTGTACAGGAGGTCACGTATTTGTATCCTCATTGGTTATACAGACGATGGATGCCACAAATATGACAAATGACATTAGTTTATGTTATGTGAAGGAACAAATTTTCCAGTCTGAACCTCACAGATTCTCATCTGTCTGCCAGTATTGTAACCATAGTATGTGAGAGAAATAATCTCATATAGTCCATAGCTCTTGATAAGATGGTTTTTTTCTAATCCAAAAATATTGATATTTTCATTATTTCACCACAAAAAAATATATGTTGTGCATACTCATTTGAAGTGCCTCTGTGAGGCACTTCTAATGAGTACCCACAACATATGTTTTTGAGGAGAAATAAGAAAAATATTTACCTGATATCCACTCATATCTAGACCTATGATATACAGAAGGCAGATTATCATGGTGAATATAGTAATGTGTACTGTATTTACCCTAAATATTGGGAGAGACAACCTCTCAGGGTAAACAGTGTAGACCCAGATCAGATGCAGCAGAGCACAACATCTGATCAGGTCCACACTGTCACTCATCCAGTCGATCAATTTACCTAACCACACCTTTCCTGGGTGAGCTTAGTCCTCCTAGGGTTTAGCCAGTATTTGTACACATTCATTCATCAGTTTCTGGCAAAATAATGTGCACAAATACTGGTTAATTGCTCAGAGGACTAAGCCCTCCCAGGAAATGTTTGGTTAGGTAAACTGATCAGCTTGACATGACTGGGCTGTAAAAACCTCATAATGATTCATATAAATGGTATACTTCAGGAGTGGTCCAGGAGCAGTTGTGGCTACATGGGACAAGCTCACCATTGTTATAGGACCTGAGAAAGATTATATCTCATATCCTTCTTAATTATCCTGTACTGTTGTCTTGGCTAATTCAGCAGATGACATTTTGAAATATTTTTCTTATTTTTCCTAGAAAATAGGATCTAAAACTCCATGCCAATTTTCTCCTATCTATCTATATAGACAATTTGCATGGCATGTCAGATCCTATTTTCTAGGAAAAATAAGAAGAGTTTTTCAAAAATGTCATTTCTGAGACAGCATTTTGAAATATTTTTCATATTTCCTAGAAAATAGGATCTAACAGTCCATGCACATTATCTCCTATGAAGACCATTTGCATGGAGTGTCAGGTCCTATTTTGGAGAGAATTTGCATGAAGTGTCGAATCCTATTTTCTAAGAAAAATAAGAAAAAATATTTCAAAATGTCATCTGCTAAATTTTTTACCCAGCATGCAAAAAGTTAATTAGGCAAAACTAAACATAGCTCAAGATAAAAGGGGTTATCAGGTAAATATTTTTTTCCTATTTCATCATGAAAACAATTGTAGGCACTTATTAGAAGTGCATTGCATACATTGTGAGTACTCATTAGAAGTGCCTGGCCAAGGTGCTTTTGAGTAGCCACAACATATCTTTTCATGGAGAAATAAGAAAGAATTCATTTGTTTCTTTTCGTTGAAACAAGCAGCTATCTGGAGCTATGACTTAGTGTGGAATTACTCTTAACCCTTGCCATGCTGAATAAATTAAGATGCCATGCACATTTCTAAATTTCAGCCAATCAGATTACTTGATCTAGGTTGTTGATAAAAATTCTTGTACTGAATGACAAACCGTGCAGATCCAGATTGGTTGGTTTGATGGATATGGACTGACAGACAGGGGTAACACTATATGCCCTTTCCACTATTCTTTGAATGGTGGGGGCATAAAAAAATGCACTAACCCTAAGTATAGGGATATGTGTAGTTTGCAATGCACCCCCACCCCCTACCAGGCACCAGCTTAAGTGGAACAATCTTCCAAGACACTAGAATGGGCTCTATGATCATAAGGAAACTAAAAATAAGAAACTGCACTAACCTTAAGTATTGGGATAGGCCAAAGCAGACATGGTGTCCAGTCAGGGTCTAAACTGTTTGCCACTGATCAGCATTTTTAGCCACATCAGTGGGTAGTAGAATGGATTTAATCAAATTATAGGGAAAGTAAAGTATTTAACCCTTATCCAGCTGAGCCCGGATATATCCTGCATTTGCAAACAGTGTAGATCCAGATCAGTTGGCTTTTGAAGAAGCCAACTGATCTGGATCTGCACTGTTTGCCATTACATTTGTGACTTTGTATCAACAACCTTGATCAAGTAATCTGATTTGCTGAAAATTAGAAGTGGGCGTAGCTTCTTAATTAATTCAGCATGACAAGGGTTAAAGAGATTAAGATATCCTAATACATGTAGCTAGGTGAATATGGTATTTTTTTTGAAGAAAGATTTTGACCCTTAACAGAGTTAGATTTCAGAATGAGTCAGCAGTGCACCTTGTTGAGGAAGAAGATGGAATTAGAATGATCGGAAGAGACTCTGTCGAGTTCTTCCGTAGAGTTCCACGTAAGTTAATCTTTTTTTGTAACAACTGTACATAGGTTGATTTGTTACCAGGTAAAATAAATTTATTAATCAACAAAAACATATGTTGTGGATACTTATTAGAAGCACCTCACCAATACGCTTTGAATGTCTTAGACTGTCTGAGAATCAAATTACTGAGTAAAGCTCAACAGCTGTGCTGATGTAGCAAATTAATAATACATGATGAATATCAACTTCTGCTAAGGTACACAACACGCCTCTTTCTTGCCTGTTCCTCAGCTTAGCCTCAGTCAATAAAAAATGACATTTGGCAAGTCCATTGACAAGGTCTTGTTGGTATCAGTCTATATGCCAAAATTGTCAAAATATAATGATTGAAGAGTTACAGCTATTTTCACAAACTGGCTACAGAAAAGAAATTTGACCCCAGGTTTGCCTTGGTCATGAAAAGCCGCATTTATTAATGCCTTTTGCTAGATCTTGTCAGCTTGTCAATATGAGTGTGTATACAAATTTTTTATCAAAATAAAGACCTTCAGAAATTTCCATATTTCACATTTTTAGCCTCGGCATTGTTTGGTCAGTGATAAGTGGCATTTGGTAACTCAGTTGACTAGATCTTGCTGGTGTCAATGTTTTGAATGAAAAATTATTTTTCAGTAAATGTCCTAAAATTTCGTACACCAAAGTTCCCAGGAAAATGTCGTGTGCAATCAGTTCAGACCCTATCAGACTGCTCCTGAAGGAGCAGTCTGATCAGGGTCTGCACTGTTTGCCATTGCACTAAGTAATGAAAGAAACAACTATAAAAAAGAAAATTTAGGACCAAAAAGGTATAGAGCATTAAAAGTGTTCGAAATTTTAGGACATTTACTGTAATATTTCCTAACTGTTAGAGAGTTATGTCCATTTTTTACTGATTATGAATGGATGGACAGACTCACAAGTCGATTATAGAGCACACTCTGAAAGTTGTTGGTCAATTTTTCAGTAGTTGTGGAATAAAGGTTTCTTGTTAAAGGTAAAAAAACTATCAAGATATCTCTTTGTCAGCTTTAACAAAAAATGCCAAAATTATATTGAAAACGTATACATACGCAGACACTGTAATGGCAAACATACACAAAGTGTAATTTTAGGAGAATTTTATTTTCTTGAATTTATATTCCAGAAAGAATGATGAAGAAATACAAGACAAATGTGTTTTTTTTTTGTTTTTTTTTGAGAGTCTCATTTTGATAATTTTCATTTGTCTAGCTGTGACAGAACAGATATTTAAGATAGCGTCCATGGAGCCAGGAGCCATGCTGTATGAGGCCTCAAAAGAGTTTGAGGTAAGAATGCTACAGTAGGCGTATTTGTAGCAGACGACTTTCTAAAATTAATTATGGTATTTTTCAGAGAAAATAAGACAACATTTCATGTGAATTGTCTGCTAAAATAGGATGATGTTTCATGTGAATTGTCTGCTACATGAAATGTCATCTTATTTTCCCTTTTTTTTTTTTTTTAAAAAAAAAGTGTTTCAAAGTGTCGTCTGCTGCAGTCGTGATTAGCACTTTATTATTTTTTATTTTTTTTTTGATTTGGGTTTTACGGCCCTTTCAAGAATATTTCACTTATATCGAGCCGATCGTTCATCAAAGGTGGGCGAAAACCGGAGAACCCGGAGAAAAACCACCTGACCATCCGTAAGCAGAACTTGGCTTTCCCACATATGACCTGAGCGAGGCTCGAACCACAGCGGTGAGAAACCTAATGGATTAAGAGTCAACTCTCTTATCCACTAGGCTACGGGGGCCCGCAATTAGCACTTTAAGTTAAGGATCAATACATAAGGTAATATAGACATCAAGATTTTTTTTCTTATTTCTCCGAAACCAACATACATTTATTTTTTTCATTG
Organism: Anodontia alba; assembly: GCA_964016985.1. Taxonomy (NCBI): domain Eukaryota; kingdom Metazoa; phylum Mollusca; class Bivalvia; order Lucinida; family Lucinidae; genus Anodontia; species Anodontia alba. Next base: position 54,134,517 of record OZ024831.1, read on the forward strand.
TGAACCAGAAAAAATCTTTTTGGAAAAATAATCATCTTACGTGAGGCATTAATGATACTGTCTAGTTTGTTTTGCACTTGCGTTAGCATGGGCAACTTCGATGTGCAAGTTTCCATCCATCCGTTCTTTCGTATAGAAGAGAATAGCACATTATCCATAGGTTAAGTATTACTTGTTAAAATATATATGTTTTCCTTTTAAAAACTTCATTTTAGAAATTTGACTATTCTATATTATTTCTACCAGAAAGAAAGTCAGAGAGCTGATGAGTATATCCGGACGATCAAGGATCAGCTGGAGTTAGCTGTCAGTCAGTGTATAGAAGCTGCAGGTCATGAAATAGAACCTTCAAAACAGCGAGGGCTACTCAAGGTAGGTAAAGCATGGTGGCTTTTATAGTAAAGATGATTTTAACCTAAGAGAAAGGGTGGCCACTGTTTTATACATATTTTGTCTGGGTTGTATTTAGAATCGGTTTCAAAATTGAAATTTTACATGGTTGCTTATTCTTCCTGCCAGTTTGCAAACAAGATTTTTAAATGATGTCAAAATACTCAAAGGTTAAAACAGATGTATCAGATCTCAAAGATTTCTGGCTCTGAACCATAATTTTAGGCCATTAAATTGTCGGGTATTTTGTCTTTTTTGTGTGGTCTTTTGTAGGAATCGTATTGTATAACTTTTTAAATTATGGTATATTATACTCATAGGGTATCAAAAAATGCACATACACTTGTATTAAACAAAGCACTAGATAAGATGGTATGAGGTAAAAAGAATTAAATCTCCACAAAAACTTAACCCTAGTCCTGCTGAGCCCGGATATACCCTGCTTTTGCAAACAGTGTAGATCCAGGTCGGCTTCTGAACTAATCTGAATCTGACCTGTTTGCCATTAAGTATGTGAATTTGTATCAACAATCTGGATCAAGTAATCTGATTGGATGAAAATTAGAAGTGGGCATGGCATCTTAATTTATTCAGCATGACAAGGGTTAAGTTGTAGGTACACATTAGAAGCACCTCACAGAGGCCATATACCTTTTTGTTTAAGAAAAAATATCATAACTTTAGAATATTGTCTGCTACAGTTTTGAATAATACCGCTGTATTTTCAGGCTGCATCTTTTGGAAAATGTTTTCTCACCGACTATAATCCAGAACCTTTTGTCAACATGTGCCAGATGTTACGTGTCCTCAACCAAGTACGCAACATTTCAATTGGAATACCTCTCACCTATACACAGTATCCTTTTATGTGACCAGAAATGACATTCGCTGGAAAAACCAAACATTTACATATATGCCAACACAAAGAACTTGTCAAAAAATAGTATTTGATATTTCTGGAATAATGGATGATACTTCTGGGATAATGCATCTGATTTCTCCAGAAAAACATACATGTACATACACATTAGAAGCATGTAAGATGCTGTCTGCTACTATTGTAACTGTTGCACTTTATTGATTAAAAATAGAGCTAAGCCTCTTATTCAGGTCAGGTTTAGCCAGCCTCGGTGGAAGAATGTGCACAATACTGGTTAACCACTTAGAGGACTAAGCCTGCCCAGTAAACGTGTGGTTAGGTAAACTGACCTCGCTCAACATGACCCCATTGGGTTGACTGGGCCATAAAACCTCAACACAAACAAATTCAGGTCAGGTTGCTGACCATGAAGCCTGCAAAATAGATGGACTGTCTGGTATGGTGTCTGCAACAGAGCTGCTGGTGACTGGTATGGTGTCTCTGCAAAGGAGCTGCTGGTGACATATGGCAGGACTTTGTTATTTGACCGCCTGGTAAAAGCACCATAAATTCTGAGACAATATCTTGAGATGACCTGTAATATTGTTGACTTGTACATTAATCCTTTCATATCCACAGATCAGAAAAAAAGTGTTTTGCAAGCAGTGTAGATCCTGATGAAATCATCAGGATCTACACTGTTTGCCTTTTTCTATTTTGTTACTACTCAGGGCCCAGTTGTTCAAAGCTAAAGATGTCGTTAGTTAACGATTCGTTAAAATTTACATCGAGTGATATGCAAATATGCTGAAATATTTTGCTGAAAAAATGTGAGTAGCTTTTGCAGTGCAAAAGCTACTCACATTTTTTCAGCATAAAATATCAGAATATTGTATATTGAATCTGCTAAAACAGTTAACGAAATTACCCTTAACAAGCTTGTTAAGCTAACAATGCTTTGAACAGCTGAGCCCTGTTTGCCATTTTGGTTTTGATTTTTATTCACACAACATCCCTTATTAAGATAATAAATACATTCAATAAGAAAAACATTCTTTTTTTTTGTTGCCCTGCTTTAGCATGGGTGACTTAGGCGTGCAAGTTTCCATTTGTCATCAGTCACCCTGGGTGTCTTTTGAGCGCAACTCCTCTTACAGTTTTGTACTCATCATTTTGAAACTTTGAATGTGTTTTCTTCATGGTGTGAGGATGTGCATATGATATGGATATAATTGTTAGGTCATTTTTTTGTCAACTTTTTCCACATTGTGAACTTAGTCATTTTTCACTCTCAATCTATAGACTTACTCTGGTGAGCGCAACTTCTCTTACAGTTTTATACTGATCGTTTTGAAACTTTGCATATATTTTCGTCTAGATACGAGGATGTGCATGTGGTTTGGATATAATTGTAAGGTCATTTTTTGTCACTTTTTCCACATTGTGAAATTAGTCATTTTTCACCCTGAATATATAGACAATGCGTAACTATTGTGAGTGCAACTCTTACAGTTTTTTTACCAGTCTTTTTGAAACTTTGTTTTCTCCATAGTCTGAAGATGTGCTTGTGCTTTTGATATAATCCTTGCATTAATTTTTGTCACTTTTTCTACTTTGTGAGCTTTGTCATTTTCTGACCTCTGATGGGGGTACCTTGTAATCGCAACTCCTCATACAATTTTATACTGGTCTTTTGAAACTTTGCACATGTTTTCTCCAGTGTCTGCAGATGTACATGTGGTTTATATATAATTTTTAAATTTATTATACCCCGCCACACGATAGTGGCCGGGTATCATGGTTTCACGTTGTACATCCGTGTGTCTGTCTGTCCGTCCGTCAGTCGTATATCTGTCCGCCCATCCATCCTTTCGTTTTTCGTTTCCAGATGATAACGAGTAAACATCAATGGATTTTTACCAAACATGGTATGTGCATTGATATTGTGGAGATCTGGTTTGGGACACAATAATGGCGGGGTATTATAGTTTAATGTTTTTATTTTTGTCACTTTTTCCACTTTGTTAACTTTGTCATTTTCTTACCTCAGATTTTGTGAAAGTGTTTAGACAGTGGGTACCTTTAGAGTGCAACTTCATATGCATCATATGAGAATATGCATGTGCTTTCAGTGAAATTCCTATGTTAATTTCTTCTACCTGAAATAAAGGCGGAGTATCTGGTGATGATTCTAGGATAATTTTTTTGTATTCATTTTTCTTATTCACAAAAATTATCCCAGAACTGTAATCAAATATTCCTCCTTAACAACCTCTGTAATGTGACATATGCTTCCTTAACACATTATTAGACTGGAACACCTAACTATGCCAGTGTTAATTGATAGACTGGTTATGAGAAAACATTTTTACCTAGCCATTAGGATATGCCAGTATTTGAAGATTCCAGAGTCCGAAGGGGCAAGCCGAATACTGGCCCACTGGGCTTGTTACAAGGTAAATTAATTCTTCCATGCATTCAGTTTCAGTCAGTACCGTATATTGAGTTATTTTCCCATGGTCTTAATGTGGATGATTAATTTTTAGCTAAACTGAGCCAAAAGGCTCAGGATGACCTATTGTGGTCACTTGCTGTCTGTCCTTCCGTAGTCGTCCGTCGTCATCACACCTTGCTGGCCTCGGTGGCACAGTTGGATGCACTGCCGACTGGAGACCAGAAGGTCGCGGGTTCAAACCACGCCGAGGTCGGCAACATTCTTTCATGGAGATTGATCATGAAATATTTTCTACGGTCATTCTCTCCCTTCCACTGATTCAAGAAGGGCAGTTGTCAGTTTCTGGCAAAAGAATGTGCACAATACTGGTTAACCGCTTGGAGGACTAAGCCTGCCCAGTAAACGTGTGGTAAGGTAAACTGACCACTTGACATGACCCAGTTGCGTTGACTGGGCCGTAAAACCTCAACACAAACAAACAAATAGTCCACACCTTTGATTGACTTCTCTGAAACCCCTAGGCCAATTTTCTTCAAATTTCCTGTGGAACCTTCTGTTAAAGGGGAATTGAAAATTTGTTCAAATGGTCAAGGTCCATTAATCAAGATGGCTGCCATGCCCATATATGTTAAAAAGCCTTAAAAATGTTCTTCTCCAGAACCAAGAAAGCTTTGAGGCTGAATACAGCATTGGAGACTCAAGGTCTACCAAGGTTGTTCAGATGATGACCTTTGACCTTTTTATATGGGGAAAATGTTGAAAAGTCATTTTCTTAGTATATATTAAAGACTAATGGCTGAAAGTTACAATATGTGATTAAAGTAGTAAAACTTTTTAATTACAATCAAAATTTCCTCCCCTGTGGGGTTATCTGCCCTTGCCCCTGGGCTATGTACATGTATAAAATTGTGTAATTTTAAATGTCTTCTTCTCTGAAACTGCTTGAGCAATTTTCACAAGATTTCACATAGCCTTCTGTCAAAATGGTATTGACAATTTTTTTTTGAATGGTTCCGCATCATTGAACAAGATTGCTGCCATGCCCATATATGGTAAAAACACTTAAAATTTAAATCTTCTTCTCTAGAGCCAAGAGAGCTTTGAATTTGATATATATTGGGGACTCAAGGTCTACCAAGTTTGTTCAAATGATGGTCATACATTGACCTTATTAGACCTTTTTACAGCAAGGTCAAATTTGTGCCCCCATATATTTGTAAGGGGAAAAGGTTGAAAAGTCATTTTCTCAAAAGGTATTAAAGATTAATGGCTGATATTTGCTATGTATGATTAAAGTAGTAAAACATTTTAGTTACAATCAAAATTTTGTTCCTTAGGCGTTGTCTGCCTTTGCCCCTGGGCTATATACATTGTATAAAATTGTGTAGTTTTTAAATTACTTCTTTAAATGTCTTCTTTACAACTGCACAATGCCGGCCTCGGTGGCTCAGTTGGATGCGCCGTCCGACTGGAGACCAGGAGGTCGCGGGTTCAACCCCCGCCGAGGTCGGCAACATGCTTTCCTGGAGATTGATCATGAAATATTTTCTACGGTCGTTCTCTCCCTTCCGCTGATTCAAGAAGGGCAGTTGTCAGTTTCTGGCGAAAGAATGTGCACAGTACTGGTTAACCGCTTAGAGGACTAAGCTTGCCCAGTAAATGTGTGGTTAGGTAAACTGACCGCGCTCGACATGACCCCATTGGGTTGACTGGGCCGTAAAACCTCAACACAAACAAAAATTTACAACTGCACAAGCAATTTTCACCATATTTCACATGGGGCCTTCTGTCAAAGGGTACTGACAATGTTTGAATGGTTCCATGCCATTGAACAAGATTGCCGCCATGCCGATATATAGTAAAAGCACTTAAGAATCTTCTCTAGAACTGAGAACGTGTAGAGGCTGAATCTTGGAATATAGCATCGGGGACTCAAGCGTACCAAGTTTGTTCAAATGATGGTAGTGGGTTGACTTTTGACCTTTTTACTGCAAGGTCAAATTTTTGCCCTCATACATTTGTATGGGGAAAATGGTGAAAAATCATTTTCTAAGTATGCATTAAAGACTAATGGCTGAAACTTACAATGTATGATTAAAGAAGTAAAACTGTCTAGATACTGTTAAAATTTTGGGGGTTATCTGCCCTTGACACTGGGCTATATACATGTATAAAATTTTGAAATCTTTAATCGTTGTCTTCTCTGAAATATCTTGAACAATTTTGATTAGATTTCACTTGGGGCCTTCTGTCGAAAGGGTTGCCAATTTGGTCAAATGGTTTCCCTCCATTGAACAAGATGGCTGCCTTGGCGATATATGGTAAAATACTTCTTCTCCAGAACTAAGAAAGCTTTGAGGCTGAATCTTGGTACCCAGCATTTGAGACTCAAAGTCTACTAAGTTTGTTTGAATGATGATACTAGGATGACAGTTGACCTTTTTACGGTACGGTCGAATTTGTGTTCTAGTTGCTGTGGCAGTACTGGAAGAAGTTGCCTGGTATTTGCAGATATGCAATAGCTGTTTTTATCCGGTGAATAAATCATGGCCCATGGGCCTCTTGTTTGAGCTGACAGTTTATTTTTAAAGCTTTTGCGGTTAATGCTTCTAACTTTGGATCAGGCGGTCCAATATTCAAACTCCCTAGAGGCAGAAACAGCTCCTGAATTTACGGCACTTTATTGCACAGAGCCTTTCTTTATCAACCCTTCATCAGCTCATTAAGACTGAAATAATGTAAAACACCAAATCATAGTGGTGCTTCTAATAAGTATACACTACATACATGTTTTTTGCTGAAAAAAAAAAGAAGAAAACTGCCTTACCTGGAGCTATTCTTAATCCCTTAACCCATTGTATACTGAATAGACTCTCCCACACTATATATCGAAAGAGTCCAATTTCAATTTTAGGTACGTCTGGCTATGAGATTTACATATTCTGAGAGAAAAATGGTTAAACTATGTGCAAACAGTGGAGACCCTGATCAGACACCGCATTCTGCAGCATCTGATCTGGGTCTACACTGTTTGCCAATTACCCTTTTATGGGTCTCCCTTCTACAATGAGTTAATATCATTTTCTCCTAAAATTTGAGTCCATTTCTGAGAGACGGCAAATCATATAGGGCCTGGCCAGACTACTAGCAGTGTGATTTGGACTCTGTTTGCCTGTTTGCACAGGCACGTTTCTTTGTATATTAGGGTAAACACGATATCAAAGACTGCAGCAAAAGTTTTACTAATGTATCATTCCAGTCTGCATTTTGAGAGCCTTTTGTCCGAGATTTCTGTTACATTGACAGGTTCAGCAGAAAGGAGAGGATGATGAGGTGATAGCTCGAGCTATAGCAGACAAGCTAGGTGACACCCCGGGAGTTTCCTATTCAGATATAGCCAGTAAGGCCTTAGACTGTGGGAGAACAGATCTAGCTATAAGGGTAAATATATGAGATACAATTGACTCTCATTATCTCAACTGCTTATCTCAAATAACAGCTTATCTCAAAGTGAAAATCTGGTCCCTGTTTAAACATGAATATCTAACAACAGGTAACAAAATATTGTGGAAAAGAGGAGAAACTGCTCCTAAGGGGCAGTTTCTCCTCTTTACCACAATATTTTCAATATATCTCGAATTTCAAGTCAGATTTCATATATTTGTAAAATGTGGTTGTTTGATTTATTTTTTTCTTCAATTCTGCAATTCTGATATGTCGAGGTACAGATATCTCGAAGTATTTCAGAGAGTCCCTTGGAAATAGAGATACCAAGAGTTGACTGTATTTGACAATCTTGAAGAAAAATTCATAGCAGCCTGCATATCCAAAGTCCAAGCAGTCTTTTCAGTGTGTATTTCACTTTGTGTCTGGTTCCTGTAGAATATATTTTCCAATCTGATTAGATGTGAGTAGACTTCCTTGGGGTATGAGGGGCTAGCAAAAAAGTGTTTTGTGTTCTTCTTTCTCCATGACGATGTCCAGGAAATGCCACAATCTAATTAAACCAAGAGGGAGAGTAGACATACCAGTAGTGTTTTAGATAATACAAAACAAAACAAAGAAAAGTAAAGCAACCAGCTCTCTTTTCCGCAATGAGGTGATCAGTAGGCCAGACAGCACCCACCAAACTCAAGACAATAAGTAAAAACCAAATATGGAAAAGCCCTGCTTATCCTAGAAATTAATCCAGTCCAAATGTTGATATGTCAAAAAATATTCATATTCTGGTTGAATGGCAAACCATAGGATCCTTGTCAAACTCATTGCTCAGTCTGGTGACAGACTTTTTGCTCAGGCATACCTGTAGGGTAAACATTTAGGGTAAACCATTTTAGGCAAGGCTTCTATTAACCCATTGTAACTCCTCAGTACTATATATTGGAAGATTCTAATTTCGATTTTAGGTATGTCAAACTATGTGATTTACATATTCCTAGAGAAAAATGAATGATTTGCAAACAGTGGAGACCCTGATCAGATGCTTTGTTCTGCAGCATCTGATCTGGTTTTGCACTGTTTGCCAGTTACCCTTTTAGGGGTCTCGAGACTACAATGGGATAAGCACTACCAACATATTTTCATGGATAAATAAAAAAAAGTATTCATTACGAAAACACGCCTATTCAAATATATAGAAAATTTCACCGCCAAAAAAAACTGAAAATTTTCAGATAAAAATCTCTGATATTTTTCATATGTCTACTCAAAACATAGATTGTGGGTACTCGTTAGAACTGCCTTGGCGAGGCGGTTCTAACGAGTACCCACAATCTATGTTTTGAGCAGAAATACGAAAAATAATGTATACCCCTGTAAACCCCATTTTTACTATATAAAAGTGGGGTTTAAGGGGGTCAATATTATATAGGCGTGTTTTCCTGATGGGTACTTTTTGGTTGGGAAAAAAAGTGCTCTCATCTGGAGATCTGAATTATAGTCAGTATTGAATGATATGCAGAAAGTAATTTACAACTACAACTAAAATACACTTAAATAGCATCAGTGTAGCAAGGATCTTATATGAGTGGTCATTTCATATCAAATTTATGGAGCGAGTCTTTGGTAAGTTTAATAGATTTCATATGAAATGACCACAAATGTAAAAATGTGTTTATCATTTGACTTTTAAACAGTATTTTATGGCAGAAATCAAACTGTTTTTAACATAAAACATAATGCTGTCATGGATGGCATGACAAAGTTATGCGCTAGTAACCAATAAAGTGTTATGTAACTTGTGGTCATATCAGTTTTATGACTTGACATTATCCACTGAGTAATAGCCTGTCATATGATAAAATGGTATGGGTCACCAGACATCGTGTCTGTTCAGCCATTTGACTGTAGTTCCTTACGAAAATCTGAAATCTGTGTTGAACACATAGTACTAGATAAGAGATGTACCTAGATAAATATTTTTTTTATTTTTCCAGAAAAACGTTGAGAGTAGCCATTGTGGAGAAATAGTAAAAATATCAACATAATTAGGTTGAAAAGTAATGCCTCATCTAGAGCTAACACCTGTCTCATAAAACTTAACTATCAACAGAAGACAGTTATGAATTCTTGTACATTACCATAGCTCATCTATAGTTAACGCTGGCCTCATAAAACTAAACTATCAATAGATGACAATCATGCATTCATGTATGTTAATATAGCTCATCTAGAGCTAACACTAGTCTCATAAAACTAAACTATCAATAGATGACAGTCATGCATTCATGTATGTTAAAATAGCTCATCTAGAGCTAACACTAGTCTCATAAAATGTAACTATGAATAGATGACAGTCATGCATTCATGTATGTTAACATAGCTCATCTAGAGCTAACACTAGTCTCATAAAACTTAACTATCAATAGATGACAGTCATGCATTCATGTATGATAACATAGCTCATCTAGAGCTAACACTAGTCTCATAAAACTTAACTATCAATAGATGACAGTCATGCATTCATGTATGTTAACATAGCTCATCTAGAGCTAACACTAGTCTCATAAAACGTAATGATGAATAGATGACAGACATGCATTCATGTATGTTAACATAGCTCATCTAGAGCTAACACTAGTCTCATAAAACGTAACTATCAATAGATGACAGTCATGCATTCATGTATGTTAACATAGCTCATCTAGAGCTAACACTAGTCTCATAAAACTTAACTATCAATAGATGACAGTCATGCATTCATGTATGTTAACATAGCTCATCTAGAGCTAACACTAGTCCCATAAAACGTAACTATCAGTAGATGACAGTCATGCATTCATGTATGTTAATATAGCTCATCTAGAGCTAACACTAGTCTCATAAAACTTAACTATCAATAGATGACAGTCATGCATTCATGTATGTTAACATAGCTCATCTAGAGCTAACACTAGTCCCATAAAACGTAACTATCAATAGATGACAGTCATGCATTCATGTATGTTAATATAGCTCATCTAGAGCTAACACTAGCCTCATAAAACTTAACTATCAATAGATGACAGTCATGCATTCATGTATGTTAACATAGCTCATCTAGAGCTAACACTAGTCTCATAAAACTTAACTATCAATAGATGACAGACATGCATTCATGTATGTTAACATAACTCATCTGGAGCTAACACTAGCCTCATAAAACGTAACTATCAATAGATGACAGTCATGCATTCATGTATGTTAACATAGCTCATCTAGAGCTAACACCTGTCTCATTAAACTTAACTATCAACAGAAGACAGTTATGAATTCATGTTCATTACCATAGCTCATCTATAGTTAAGGCAGGCCTCATAAAACTAAACTATCAATAGATGACAGTCATGCGTTCATGTATGTTAACATAGCTCATCTTGAGCTAACACTTGTCTCATAAAACTTAACTATCAATAGATGACAGTCATGCATGCATGTATGTTAACATAACCCATCTAGAGCTAACACTAGTCTCATAAAACTTAACTATCAATAGATGACAGACATGCATTCATATATGTTAACATAGCTCATCTAGAGCTAACACTAGTCTCATAAAACTTAACTATCAATAGATGACAGTCATGCATTCATGTATGTTAATATAGCTCATCTAGAGCTAACACTAGTCTCATAAAACTTAACTATCTATAGATGACAGTCATGCATTCTTTGCCGGCCTCGGTGGCGCAGTTGGATGCGCGTCTGACTGGAGACCAGGAGGTCTAGGGTTCGACCCCCGCCTAGGTCGGCAACATTCTTTCGTGGAGATTGATCATGAAATATTTTCTACGGTCATTCTCTCCCTTCCGCTGATTCAAGAAGGGCAGTTGTCAGTTTCTGGCGAAAGAATGTGCACAATACTGGTTAACCGCTTGGAGGACTAAGCCTGCCCAGTAAACGTGTGGTTAGGTAAACTGACCGCGCTCGACATGACCCCATTGGGTTGACTGGGCCGTAAAACCTCAACACAAAAAAAAAAAAAAACAGTCATGCATTCATGTATGTTACCATAACTCATCTAGAGCAAACACTAGCCTCGTAAAACTTAACTATCCATAGATGACAGTCATGCATTCATGTATGTTAACATAACTCACCTAGAGCTAACACTAGCCTCATAAAACTTAACTATCAATAGATGACAGACATGCATTCATGTATGTTAACATAACTCATCTAGAGCTAACACTAGCCTCATAAAACTTAACTACAGTCAAACCTGTCCTAAAGACCACCTGTATTAAGCAGTCACCTGCCTTTAAAGGCCACTATTTCAGATCCCATTAAAGGCAAAGAAGTTGAAATCTACCTGTATTAAGCAAGCATCTGTCATAACCAACCAGTTTGCGGTTTTCCCACAGGTGCTTGCTTAACACAGGTTTGACTGTATCAATAGATGACAGACATGCATTCATGTATGTTAATATAACTCATCTAGAGCTAGCAGTAGTCTCATAAAACTTAACTATCAATAGATGACAGTCATGCATTCATGTATGTTAACATAGCTCATCTAGAGCTAACACTAGTCTCATAAAACGTAACTATCAAAAGATGACAGACATGCATTCATGTATGTTAACATAGCTCATCTAGAGCTAACACTAGTCTCATAAAACTTAACTATCAATAGATGACAGTCATGCATTCATGTATGTTAATATAGCTCATCTAGAGCTAACACTAGTCTCATAAAACTTAACTGTCAATAGATGACAGACATGCATTCATGTATGTTAACATAGCTCATCTGGAGCTAAGACTAGTCTCTCATAAAAAACTGAACAATTAATAGATGACAGTCATGCATTAATGTATGTTACTATAGCTCCAGAAAAGAGTGGTGGGTGGGGTGGGCGGATCTACATTATAGGTGCACATTGCTTTTGGGATGTTTGTCCATCTGTCTGTCTATTTGTCATGTTTTTCTTTTGAGCAAGATGTCTTGATAACTATTTGAGCTAAGGCCTTGAAAGTTGCTGAGCTTATTTAGCTGAGTAGATGACATGATGAACTTTAAAAAAAAACACAGATTAATTTTGTCAGAGTTATGCTCCTTTCCAGCTTAGGCATTTTGTATGGACACGCATATAGTTTTGGGGTTAGTGGGGGAGGGAATATACTACTCATATTTTTTCAGCAAAAAATTTCAGCATATTTGCATACCACTTGATGTAAATTTTAATGAATCTTTAACTAACAACATCGTTAGCATTGAACAACTGGGCCCAGTACTTTTTGGTTGATAAAAATAATGCTGTTTTGCTTGCTATAATAATAGAGCAATAGTGGACATTGTATTGCTCTGCTCTGCAATATTGAAGCATTCTTTATTTATTTGTAGTTGCTAGAGTATGAACCTAAAGCATCGAGACAGGTGCCACTGCTGTTAAAAATGAAACGAGAACAGCTGGCTCTCTCTAAAGCCATAGAGAGTGGAGATACTGATCTTGGTAAGTATTAACACTGATCCTGCTGAACCCAGATTTGCCCTCTCTTTGCAAACAGTATAGATCCAGATCAGTTGGCTTCTTCAGAAGCCAACTGATCTGAATCTGCACTGTTTGTCATTCAGTATGTGAATCCTAGATCAAGTAATCTGATTGGCTGACAATTAGAAGTGGGCATGGCATCTTAATTTATTCATCATTACAAGGGTAAAAAAAAAAAAAAGATATGAGTTGCAACATACATGTAAGATATGTACCTTCAGACATGGTGTGCCCAGCAAAGACTCAGATACATTCATGCAGTCTTATCAGACTGTTTCCTGTGCACTCTGGATTGCTATGCTACTGTAGTGGGTTATGGCAGGTAATTGTCTTCCAGCTTGCCATTATACCATTGGTTATGTAAGTGTAATAAGTCCAGTTTGATTGATTGACTCCAAACTTAATTTATCTTTGACGTTCTAGACTGATATCATAATGTACTATTTTCAATCACTAGAGGACAGTTCTGAAAACTTTCCAAAAAGGACAAGTCAATCAGGAATGTTCATTGAAGATTGCAGAAGCGATTGAAGCTGTCAAAGTTACATTAGTTTCTGGATTGCTTCTTATGATCAGGTTCTTCAATGTCCAGCAGTTTTCACTCACATCAGCAGGTAGTAATTCGGATTTGTTCAAATTTTAATACAAGTATTGTAATGAATTAAGGTGTCCAAATATTCAAGATAAATACAGTTCTAGAAGAAATTTTAAAGATTTATGGATCATTCTAATCTAAAGATTTTTTACAATTTATATTTCAGTGTATTTTGTTCTGATGAAGCATAAAGATTCCATGTCCCAGGGAGAATTCTTCATGGCTATTAGAACTATGCCAGTAGCTTACTCACTTTTCATACAGGTAAATCTTCATGGCTATTAAAAATATGCCAGTAGCTTACTCACTTTTCATACAGGTAAATCTTTATGGCTATTAGAAATATGCCAGTAGCTTACTCACTTTTCATACAGGTAACTCTTCATGGCTATTAGAAATATGCCAGTAGCGTACTCACTTTTCATACAGGTAAATCTTCATGGCTATTAGAAATATGCCAGTAGCTTATTCACTTTTCATACAGGTAACAAAAGAACTGAGACCCATTTATGGAAAAAAAAACTGACATGCAGGCTAATCTGTGCCATCGTTTGCAAGTTTGGACATTTATCCAAAACACATGTCAGAGGTTCAAGTTTCTAGGAGAAGCAGTGTCAGTTACAGTTGACGGACAAGTGACATCCCTGACATTATTTTCTAAAACCAAGAGATAATTATTAATGAAATACATTTTTTTATGGCACTCGTACGAACTTGGGCATCATCACTGTCTGGTTAGAGCCTGTTTTGTTTGGTATTAGTGTCTGCAAAGTGCAATTTAGTATTTAATCATAGCTCAAGATAAGAAGAGTGTTACAAACTAGGGCTCCGGAAAATAGCCGGTCTGGACTGAAAATAAGAATTCTGGACCGGTTTCAAACACCCCAAAATGCTAATAATTCGGTCCAACAGGTTTGTGCCTTGAACCCCATTTTTTCCACAACCAACCAATTTTCATGAATCAGTGATGTCTAAAAAATCACAAATGGTCAAGTCTTCCCAAACTGACGACGTCCGTGTACCTTGTAAATGCGATATTATGGTAGTTAAAAGGCTCTAAACGGTCATTTGACATGTATATTGGAGAGACAGATGAATAACGGCAACCTACCGCAGCACAAATTAATTACGTCATTATCCAAACATTGTCAGAAAATTGACACTTCACTGTCCTTTGTGCGGTAAACAAGCCATTAACACAAATCATCAATAATGGTAGTCTGATAATTAATCCGTTTGTGTGACACATGTGAATACACTGAGACTGTAAAACATCAGGTGCAATCGGCATGTCCAGAAGATCAAAGGTTGCTTTAATTGAGAGTGATAAAAGATTGCACTGCTTGAACGCACCCGTTTCCTTCCTCTTCTTTTTTGTTTTGATCAACATGTTTTATCGGTCCCAAATTTGATAAATTAATTCCCAAAACGTGTACGTCCTGATCAGATGTCGCATACAACGGCGTCTTATCTGAGTCTTTATTGTTTGCGTTTTCTTTTTTTTTTCTTTTTTTTTTCTTTTTTTTTTTTTTTGTTGACAGCCGTAACAGGCAAGTATAATTCAGGGTAGATTTCATGGTAAAAATAAGTAATGCACCACTTGCGCTAGACAAGATTGGTCAGTGCTTAAAATTTAAGCAGTCTGGTCAGATCTTGAAACATTGAAAACTGCAGAACTGCCCGTGGTACAGGCCTTTTTTTATTAGACCTTATTTGGTCCATGAAAGTTATATGCTAAAAATAAAGAAAAAGTGAAGAAAGTTCTGAAAATTTCCTTAAAATTTACTCACAAACGCAACCAGGCAAGTGGAATTTTACACCCCTGAAAAATATCCATAAATTTTGGTCAAAAAAAAAAATGTTTTATTGGAGCTGTGAAAATGACCATTTTGCTTAAATATGCATATCTAGTCCTTACTTTCTACAAGGCTCTTTGTTTCAAAAACAGATTCATATGAGCCTTTAGATTCCAGTGTTTACTATATTTACCTTAAAAATTGGGACACCTTACCTCCTTGGCCGGCCTAGGTGGTTCAGTTGGATGCGACGTCCGACTGGAGACCAGGAGGTCGCGGGTTCAACCCCAGCCGAGGTCGGCAACATTCTTTCGTAGAGATTGATCATGAAATATTTTCTACGGTCATTCTCTCCCTTCCGCTGATTCAAGAAGGGCAGTTGTCAGTTTCTGGTGAAAGAATGTGCACAAAACTGGTTAACCGCTTAGAGGACTAAGCCTGCCCAGTAAACGTGTGGCTAGGTAAACTGACCGCGCTCGACATGACCCCATTGGGTTGACTGGGCCGTAAAACCTCAACACAAACAAAAACCTTACCTCCTTGCTTTACTTATAAAATTTTAACAGATCGAATTTGGCAACCTGTTGATGTGTCTTAAAATCTGCTGATGTGGCAAACATTGTAGACTCTGATCAGATACTGCATTCTGCAGCATCTGATCTGGGTCTACACTGTTTGTGCAGATTTGTCTGTCCTTGCCCGCCTCAGTGGCTGAGCCTCCGACTGGTGATTAGGAGGTCGCAGGTTCGATCCCTGCCAGGTCCGACAACATTTTTTCATGGAGTTTGATCATGAAATATTTGCTATGATCATTCTCTCCTTTCCACTGATTCAAGAAGGGCAGTTGTCAGTTTCTGGTGAAAGAATGTGCACAAATATTGGTTAAGCGCTTAGAGGACAGGAAAAAGTGTGGTTAGGTAAACTGACCACATTCGACTTGACCCTAATGGGTTGACTGGGCTATAAAACCTCAACTCAAACAAACTGGTCTGTCCCAATACTTAGGATTATTACCATTTATGTTATTAATGTCGTGTATGAGTATATGGATTTGTAAATATTTATCTGAACATAAGCAAATAAAATATGTCCAAACTAAAAGAGGAAAGATTTTCTTCTAGTTCTGGCTGATGTATTCTTTATGTTGCCATCTTTTCGCAGTATTGCCGACAACAGAATCCAGCATTAATGGAGCAACTATTCTATCAGGAAGATAACTTTCAAGAAGAGGCCAACTGTAAAGTCATTTATAGCTTCCAAAAGGAGGTAGGTTTTAGTTTCAGTCAGGGCTGAGTTTACAAATTAGCTTACAAAGTACATGTAACATTACATTAACCCTTAAAGTGCCAAGAAACACTGCATCTGAAAATGTTGTCTGTTTATGTCGACTGCTGAATATTCTTGCAGACTTTTCAAACCTGTTTTTGCATAGTCAAACAGTGTGGACCCTGATCAGACTGCTCCTAAAGGAGCAGTCTGATCTGGGTCCACACTGTTTGCAAAAATAACTTTTAAAATCACAAGCAGATGACAAAGCAGACGACAATAGTTGTGACTGGTGCTTTAAGGGTTAAATATGATATAATGTTACTTGATAAAATGTATCTTAAAATGTATCTTATAGTATATTGCCATTGAAGATTCAAGCCTGCACACCATGTCTTTGCTGGCCACTTGTAGCAACCCTAGAATGCTAAGCCAAAACTGTCAGATCAGACTGCATGAACAGAGGCCAATCTGAATCTTTGCTGGGCATGTAGGGGTGGTCGGGTGGTGCGAAGGTGTCATGTATCTTGTGTCACCGGGGCGTCCAACTGATATTGGCTTACAGTTGGGCAAGGCCTGCTATCGTTGTAATAGGTAAAGGTAGAGGGGGAATGTTTTTATTTCTTCTGTTTCTTCCCTTTCATTCCTGTTCCTCTTTCTTCCCTGTTCCTCTCTTTCATCTCTTCTACTATCTCTTCTATCTCTTTTCTCCCTTTCTCTGGGAGATGACACAAAATGACCCACAAGGGTTGATGTGTCGTTAAACCCCAACACAATCAAATGCTGGGCATGTATACAGAGACCAATCTGAATCTTTGCTGGGCATGTATACAGAGGCCAATGGCATGTATACAGAGGCCAATCTGAATCTTTGCTGAGCATGTATGCAGAGGCCAATCTGATTGCTGGGCATGTATACAGAGGCCAATCTGAATCTTTGCTGGGCATGTATGCAGAGGCCAATCTGATTGCTGGGCATGTATACAGAGGCCAATCTGAATCTTTGCTGGGCATGTATACAGAGGCCAATCTGATTGCTGGGCATGTATACAGAGGCCAATCTCAATCTTTGCTGGGCATGTATGCAGAGGCCAATCTGAATCTTTGCTGGGCATGTATGCAGAGGCCAATCTGAATCTTTGCTGGGCATCTATGCAGAGGCCAATCTGAATCTTTGCTGGGCATGTATACAGAGGCCAATCTGAATCTTTGCTGGGCATGTATGCAGAGGCCAATCTGAATCTTTGCTGGGCATGTATGCAGAGGCCAGTCTGAATCTTTGCTGGGCATGTATACAGAGGCCAATCTGATTGCTGGGCATGTATACAGAGGCCAATTTGAATCTTTGCTGGGCATGTATACAGAGGTCAATATGAATCTTTGCTGAGCATGTATACAGAGGTCAATCTGAATCTTTGCTGGGCATGTATACAGAGGCCAATCTGATTGCTGGGCATGTATACAGAGGCCAATCTGAATTTTTGCTGGGCCTGTATGCAGAGGCCAGTCTGAATCTTTGCTGGGCATGTATACAGAGGCCAATCTGATTGCTGGGCATGTATACAGAGGTCAATATGAATCTTTGCTGGGCATGTATACAGAGGTCAATCTGAATCTTTGCTGGGCATGTATACAGAGGCCAATCTGATTGCTGGGCATGTATACAGAGGCCAATCTGAATCTTTGCTGGGCATGTATGCAGAGGCCAATCTGAATCTTTGCTGGGCATCTATGCAGAGGCCAATCTGAATCTTTGCTGGGCATGTATACAGAGGCCAATCTGAATCTTTGCTGGGCATGTATACAGAGGCCAATCTGAATCTTTGCTGGGCATGTATACAGAGGCCAATCTGAATCTTTGCTGGGCATGTATACAGAGGCCAATCTGAATCTTTGCTGGACATGTATGCAGAGGTTAATCTGAATCTTTGCTGGGCATGTATACAGAGGCCAATCTGATTGCTGGGCATGTATACAGAGGCCAATCTGAATCTTTGCTGGGCATGTATACAGAGGTCAATATGAATCTTTGCTGAGCATGTATACAGAGGCCAATCTGAATCTTTGCTGAGCATGTATACAGAGGCCAATCTGAATCTTTGCTGGGCATGTATGCAGAGGTCAATCTGAATCTTTGCTGGGCATGTATACAGAGGCCAATCTGAATCTTTGCTGGGTATGTACGCAGAGGCCAATCTGAATCTTTGCTGGCATGTATATAGAGGTCAATCTGAACCTTTGCTGGGCATGTGTACAGAGGCCAATCTGATTGCTGGGCATGTATACAGAGGCCAATTTAAATCTTTGCTGGGCATGTATACAGAGGTCAATCTGAATCTTTGCTGAGCATGTATACAGAGGTCAATTTGAATCTTTGCTGGGCATGTATGCAGAGGTCAATCTGAATCTTTGCTGGGCATGTATACAGAGGCCAATCTGAATCTTTGCTAGGTATGTACGCAGAGGCCAATCTGAATCTTTGCTGGGCATGTATGCAGAGGTCAATCTGAATCTTTGCTGGGCATGTATACAGAGGCCAATCTGAATCTTTGCTGGGCATGTATACAGAGGCCAATCTGAATCTTTGCTGGGCATGTATGCAGAGGTCAATCTGAATCTTTGCTGGGCATCTACATTTGTATACAGAGGCCAATCTGAATCTTTGCTGGGCATGTATGCAGAGGTCAATCTGAATCTTTGCTGGGCATGTATACAGAGGCCAATCTGAATCTTTGCTGGGCATGTATGCAGAGGTCAATCTGAATCTTTGCTGGGCATGTATGCAGAGGTCAATCTGAATCTTTGCTGGGCATGTATGCAGAGGTCAATCTGAATCTTTGCTGGGCATGTATGCAGAGGTCAATCTGAATCTTTGCTGGGCATGTATACAGAGGCCAATCTGAATCTTTGCTGGGCATGTATGCAGAGGCCAGTCTGAATCTTTGCTGGGCATGTATACAGAGGCCAATCTGATTGCTGGGCATGTATACAGAGGCCAATCTGAATCTTTGCTGGGCATGTATACAGAGGTCAATATGAATCTTTGCTGAGCATGTATACAGAGGCCAATCTGAATCTTTGCTGAGCATGTATACAGAGGTCAATCTGAATCTTTGCTGGGCATGTATGCAGAGGTCAATCTGAATCTTTGCTGGGCATGTATACAGAGGCCAATCTGAATCTTTGCTGGGTATATACGCAGAGGCCAATCTGAATCTTTGCTGGGCATGTATACAGAGGTCAATCTGAATCTTTGCTGGGCATGTATACAGAGGCCAATATGATTGCTGGGCATGTATACAGAGGCCAATTTGATTCTTTGCTGGGCATGTATACAGAGGTCAATCTGAATCTTTGCTGAGCATGTATACAGAGGTCAATCTGAATCTTTGCTGGGCATGTATGCAGAGGTCAATCTGAATCTTTGCTGGGCATGTATACAGAGGCCAATCTGAATCTTTGCTGGGTATGTACGCAGAGGCCAATCTGAATCTTTGCTGGGCATGTATGCAGAGGTCAATCTGAATCTTTGCTGGGCATGTATACAGAGGCCAATCTGAATCTTTGCTGGGCATGTATACAGAGGCCAATCTGAATCTTTGCTGGGCATGTATGCAGAGGTCAATCTGAATCTTAGCTGGGCATGTACATTTGTATACAGAGGCCAATCTGAATCTTTGCTGGGCATGTATGCAGAGGTCAATCTGAATCTTTGCTGGGCATGTATACAGAGGCCAATCTGAATCTTTGCTGGGCGTGTATGCAGAGGTCAATCTGAATCTTTGCTGGGCATGTATGCAGAGGCCAATCTGAATCTTTGCTGGGCATGTATACAGAGGCCAATCTGAATCTTTGCTGGGCATGTATGCAATCTGAATCTTTGCTGGGCATGTATACAGAGGCCAATCTGAATCTTTGCTGGGCATGTATACAGAGGCCAATCTGAATCTTTGCTGGGCATGTATGCAGAGGTCAATCTGAATCTTTGCTGGGCATGTATGCAGAGGCCAATCTGAATCTTTGCTGGGCATGTATACAGAGGCCAATCTGAATCTTTGCTGGACATGTATGCAGAGGTCAATCTGAATCTCTGTTGGGCATGTATACAGAGGCCAATCTGAATCTTTGCTGGGCATGTATACAGAGGCCAATCTGAATCTTTGCTGGGCATGTATGCAAAGGTCAATCTGAATCTTTGCTGGGCATGTATGCAGAGGCCAATCTGAATCTTTGCTGGGCATGTATGCAGAGGTCAATCTGAATCTTTGCTGGGCATGTATACAGAGGCCAATCTGAATCTTTGCTGGGCATGTATGCAGAGGTGAATCTGAATCTTTGCTGGGCATGTATGCAGAGGCCAATCTGAATCTTTGCTGGGCATGTATGCAGAGGTCAATCTGAATCTTTGCTGGGCATGTATACAGAGGCCAATCTGAATCTTTGCTGGGCAAGTATACAGAGGTCAATCAATCTTTGCTGGGCATGTATACAGAGGCCAATCTGAATCTTTGCTGGGCATGTATACAGAGGTCAATCAATCTTTGCTGGGCATGTATGCAGAGGTCAATCTGAATCTTTGCTGGGCACTCAGGTGGCTCAGGTGTATTAAGCCTGCCCAGAAATAAAAATGTTGCAGATGTATAGACTTTAGCTGTACTCCAGTCTAGCAGCTGTTTGTAGTCCATTTCAAACCTTATTGATGCTGGCCAAATTTTAAAGCATAATACCATATTCACCCTAAGTATTGGAACACCTTATCTTCTAACCATACCTGTCCTAAGTTTGAAATAGTCTATTCTACTACCTGTTGATGTACCAAGAATATTGCTATATGTATGCCAAACAGTTTAGACCCTGATCAGATGCCATGTTCTGTGGCATCCGATATGGGTCTACTCTATTTGCAAAGGCCTTTCTGTCACAGTACTTAGGGTTATTATGGTAGACATAATTTGAAAGTTTTACAAAAGTAGGATTTCTTGGTGATGCCTCATCTTACTTTGATAATGTTTTCTTTTGGTACAGAGATTAGAAGACAGATTGGAAGTTTTATCAGATGCCAAAGATAGTTATGCCAAATCCAGAAATGAATTTGCTGTCAAAGTAAGTGTATTTCCTTTTTGTTGCACTCTGCTTGTAGCAGGGTGTGATATAGGAGTTTGAATTTCGGTCCATTTGTCTGTCCGTCTGTCTGTCAATTTACATCAGGTCTAGCATTTAATTGGATTTCTCTATAATGGTGATAGCTGCGACTGTCAAACCTTGCATAGTAATTGTCCTTGATATACTCTTCAAGCATGCACAGTGACCCAGAGCCCTTGACGTAGATTTTGCGCTCAAGTGACTTTGTCCTGATTTTACGTCGAGACTAGCCTTATTTACCTCGAGTCTAGCACTAAAGTGCATTCTCTGAAGCGAATAGTGCTGAGCATGTCAAACCTTGTATAGTAATTGTCCTCGACATACTCTTCAAGCACCCACTAAGACCTGGTGCCCTTGACCTAGATTTCGCACTCAAGGACTTTGTCATGATTTTACGTTGAGTAAAAGTGTGTTTTTCTGTAGCTGTGATAGTCAATCACATCATCTTCAAGTGTGCACTATGACCCAGTGCCCTTTACCTAGATTTTGAGCATCAGTGGCTTTGTCAGGATTTTACGTCTAGTATAGCATTTAAGTGTGTTTCTCTGAAGCAGTGATAGCTGCTAGTGTCAAACCTTACACATTAATTGTCCTCAACATACTCTTCAAGCATGCTCTATGACCCTGTGCCTTTGACCTAATTAATGTGCTCAAGTGACTTTTGCATTAAAGTGTGTTTCTGTGAAGCAGTGATAGCTGCCTCAAACCTTGCAGTGTAATTGTCCTGGACATACTCTTCAAGCATGCACTGAGCCCATGCCTTTGACCGAGATTCAGCGCTTGAGTGATTTTGTCATGATTTTATGTCCAGTCTTAGCATTAAAGTGTGTTTCTGTGAAGCGGAGATAGCTGCGAGTTAAAGTGCTTTTCTCTGCAGCAGTGATAGCTGCGAGTGCCAAACTTTGCATAGTAATTGTCCTCGGCATCATCTTCAAGCACCCACTATGACCTGGTGCCTTTGACCTTGTTGCGTGAAATGAGGTAACTTGACGGATTTACTAAACAAAGTTTGTCAGGATGACACCACCAGATTGTCGTTTGCAAATATTCAGTGAGGCTACCCAATCTGGAAAGTAGACTTCACAAAAACAAAACTAAACTCAACAGGAATTCCTTTAAAACAAAGACTGTTTTAAATTTTAACTTTTTTATCTAAAACTATGCTTTACAAATGGTTACAATAAGCATGCAAAGATAATGAAAAGAAAACAAAACAAAAATGACACATAAGAGAAATACAAGTGGCTAACTTAACCAATGCCAGTCTTTGCCAGTAAACTAAACAGAAAGTCTGGGCAAAATTAAAATTTGGCACTAAGGGGTCTACGCTAAAAGGCACTAAAACTAAAACAACATGCAGGATTCAGAGCCAAACTAATGGTAAAAGGAAGGGGTGAAAAGTTAGAAAGATAGTCTGGAACTGTTTTGCTTTATTTATCTTGAACGCACTCCAGAGCACTTCGAATATTCAAGAACTCCCTATTTGTTTGACGATCAATAAAAATTTAAAGAGAGAAAAAAAAAAAAAGGCAAATTTAGGAAACTGTCTGATCATTCAGTAGACTCAAGCCAGGGTGCAACCGACATGCACTTTGGAGTGAAACCAACATTCACGCCTCATAATCCCAGTGAGAGGACTGAATGATCTGTAAATATCAAAGAATTTTCTACACTTTCCGAAAGTCACAGAAAATTGAACTTCTGGGGGAAATGCTAAAAAATAGGGAAACAAACAAAAAAATGTCTAATTATTCAGTAAACTCAAGCCAGGGTGCAACCGACATGCACTTTGGAGTGAAACCAACATTCACGCCTCATAATCCCAGTGAGAAAACTGAATAATTGTGTTTTGTTATTCTTTTTTTTTCTTATTAATCAAAAATGGGATGCAGATAAACTGTGACCTGGAATGCAGCTCTGTCAAGAGAAATAAGAAATTTGCTGTCCTTAAATGCTTGATCTCTGACAAAATAAGATTTTACCCATACTGAGGAAAGAGAAAGGAAAAATAAGAATAAAATTCTCAGCTGTTAATAATTTATAGCAAACTGACAAAACTGAAATTTCAAACATTAGTCTCTTACATTTTTGGGGATTGTTCAGTAAATTCATTCATGCAGTGCAACCAACATGCACTATGGAGTGAAACCAACATTCACGCCTCAGTCTCTGGCTGAACAAACTGAACAATTTTATAACCCTCTAAAAGATGTGATGCTAATAGTTTCCTTAAGTATAGGCTACAAATTTTGTGCATCATCAATACTATATAAAATCCCAAGCAATTCTTTTAGTATACCCCTTTATATACTTAACTAGAAATAAACAACAATAATAATAAAATCCGAGCTGTTCATGAACAGATTCTACAATATCAGAATATTTCACAACTGAATACAACACTTTAGCCTACTGTTCAGTAAATTCAAATCCGGGTGCAACCAACATGCACTTTGGAGTGAAACCAACATTCACGCCTCATATTCCGGCTGAACAAACTGAACAATATTTAATGTCTGTTCAAAATATCAGTCAACCTATATATTAACTCGACACAGTATGCACACAAGGCTTTCCATGAAACCAACATTCACAGTGCTTCACAACATTCACATGTCAAGTGAAACAACAAGCAGTGTCCATACATGCATGTACTTTTCAAATACTACAAAATAATTAAGTAAATATTTTCCCAAAATAGTTCTAAGATATTTTCTAATGTATTTATACAAGAATTCAGCTCAGTATTAATTTTATAAAATTATTTAAAATTAATTTAGCTTATTAAATTCCAGAATAAGTAAATATCTTACTTTGATTCCAATTTCCAAAGCCAAAAATAAAAATTAATTAAAAATTATATCAGAATGAAGAGCTGTAGTTTTAGTGGTAACAGTTAGGAAGCTGGGAGCAGAATGGCAAAAACTGGCAATGAATCTGTATATAAAGAGCAGAAATTCCTAAGTAATCACATGACATTGGTCATTCTACAAATAAGGGAATTGCATAAGACTTTAGACCAGTCCATTTTTCAGAGGTGTGTTATCCTCACTGTCACTGACAAGTCTTGAAGGTAAAAACGTTTACTTATATTAAAAATATCGAGAATAGTTTCCAATGGCGGGACTACGCAATTACCCAATCAAGTAAAAAGACATTTATTTCCTTCTGCATTAAATATTTACTGCTCTGAAACTCTGTGCAACCCTTTGTTTTTAATTAATATTAATCAGCCCACTAAATTTAAAACATTACCAACAGTCTATTAATAACATAGAAAATGAAATATTTATAAACTGTCTAGTAGAAAGACATTGCAAACCAGCACCATATTTGCATTTTACTATTTAAAAATTAAGTTTTCTACCTAGCTAACAATGCAGTAGCAGCTCATAAAATCAAATTTTCCCATGCACTATTTTTTCCTTAAATCTGAGAAACCTGGAGATTCCTACACTTAGCTCATTAATATTCATAAGCTGTCTGTTAATTTTGGGATGTTGCCATTTTTTTGGAATTATTTTGCTAAATATTTTGGAATTAAGGTATTAGCCTTCATAATTTCAGTTTGTATA
The DNA here is from genome assembly GCA_964016985.1 of Anodontia alba. Lineage (NCBI taxonomy): Eukaryota > Metazoa > Mollusca > Bivalvia > Lucinida > Lucinidae > Anodontia > Anodontia alba. The sequence goes on from OZ024831.1 coordinate 54,159,567, forward strand.
TTAATTGTTTCACTACATCTGAATCTGTTATAAAAGTTTTGCAACAGCCAGTTTCTTGAAAAACTTTATTTGTTCTCAAAGTTCCCAGATAGAAAGGAATCTGGGTCAATTTATAGCCTATAAATAGATTCTGCTAATGTAAAAACAAATCTTATAATTTGTCAAAAAACAGTATACACTGCTTGAAATCACTTAAAATAGATCTTTAATTTCCAATTTTCAATCATTTCAGCACTCAAACACTTATAAAAAAATTCAGAAAATCAATATATTGATTTTGCTATCCTAAAGTCAAGGTCAGGTCAGTGCAGAGAATCATGAATGAAATTCCTTCTACACAATTGGTTCTAAAAATAGATACACAATTACACACAATTACTATACACTAAACCTTTGGAATGATGCTGGTATTACAGTGCACACAACTCTTTATCATTCAGGTCAATTTATGTCCATGTACCTATAAATCCAAGATCATGAGAAAAATTGCACTTTAATCTGGGATTCCTGGATAAGAAAAACAGCTTGCATTCACATAGATACTTTTGTCACAAACTACTAATTCACTAATACTAAACAAATAATAAAACAGTACAATAGTCCTGAGCCTGCTAAAGTTTGATGTCCACTGACAGTGACATTTTAGACACTTTTTTCAAACCTACAACAGGAAGACTAACTGCTAGGTCTTTATTGAATTATCTTTCTTTATAATCATCAATGTGAAAAAAAAAGTAAAATAATAATAATCATAAACAACAAAACAACTTAACCTAACAGGCTCGTGGCATAACGAATAATCGGTGACAGATAGACCACAAAATGATCACATTAAAATTCAGGTCCACAACAATGCACCCTTTTCCAAAAGAAAAAATGTATAGGGAATGCATTTTTTCTGATTTCGTCCCCGAAATCCATATTCTTAATTTCAAATTTAATCATTAAATTCCTGTGATCCTTTTGAATTTACATCAACAATGTTCAGTTAAAATATTTACATCAGTATGTTGGCTGGCACATATGGACTAAAATACTCTTTTGGCACATGCTAATGAATCTTTCCCCTTGTATATGATTGTCAAAATATCAGTTAACTAACAGCTACCTTGATACCACTGAATCAGCTAGGGAATAAATGTGCAAAACAAAATGACTAGGGTTGCTGTTAAAAAATCACAACATCAACTGGCAAACAAGCAAGTAAAACAAAGAGAAAACTCTTGAGTATGTATTTGTCACATTCTGTGCCAACCAGAAATGGTTAAACATCAATAAACTCCTTTTAAATATGCAATCCTACCCAAACCCACACGGCATGCCATATATAGGTACTTACTATCAGGCCAAACCTTACAAATAAAATATCCACCAAATGCTTCATTTGAAACCTAGTCCATAAATGTATATATATATTTTTTTTAATTTGTTTTGTTTTGTAGTTTAAATGAATTTGAAGCAACAGACTAAATGCTTCTCAAGAGTAAAAGGACTAGGGCATAGTTGAACATTTATAGGTATTCAAAATAGCGAATCTTTCCTTTGAAATAAGATAATTTTCAGAATATTCAAAGCAGATGAAGATTTATGCATGACACGTATTTTGGCTATATGCACAACTACAATTACATAAACATAAACATTTACTAAAATCTCTGTGATATGCAATATATATGCACGGCTACGCCATCAGCATAATACAAGATAGGCTCATGTATGTTTTTGAACACAATGTGGTTGAGTGTTTGTCATTAACAATTTAACAAAATTGTCAACAACAACAAACACTTAGCTTCAACATAACCAGGGAATAATCAGGCCTATATTACTCCCTAATCTTTGTTATGGCCAAATGCAATGGACTTAAGTCTGGTAACTTCTTGTAAGTCATTCTATTACTTATTCACCGTGCCCATAACTTACAGTAATTATAGGAATGATTTGCAGCTGGCATAACATACATCATTTGCAAACATTGTAATAGTAAAAATAATAATACTAAAACAAAAAATATATGTAAGAAAAATAATGTGGATTACAAGAAAAGATATACAAATATTTACACACTTCTGCACCTTGTGTAAGGAGAAATGATGCTCTTAAAATGAATACTAATAGGTCCTGAATGCTTTAATTGCTCAACATCTAGCTTGCTAAGTGACAACATCACAACCAAGGGAAACTTTAAAGTCGGAATGAATCACTGACTTTACAAAAATACTGCACAGAGGCAATGACTGTGGTAGACCATCTTGAAAACCAAACATGTAGATATCGAAACTCTGGAAATGCAATAAAGCACATTGCTCCATATATACAATGGCAATGAAACACAAATCTCCACAGTCTTATAATTAGACAAACATTGTTACAATGTAAACACCACAGTCATGCCTCTACACAAACATTTATGGAATGACTTTAAGCTATCAAAACAGTGGAATGATTATAGATTCATCAATAGCTTTTTTTTTTTTTTTTTTTTTTTTTTTTTTTTTAAACTCATGAAAACATGCTACCCATGTCACTTCAAAATAATTTGAGAGGCACGCCCGCCGTGTCTTGCTGCAGCAGATTTAATTAGATGTAAAAACGAAATAGAGAAATCTCAAGGGCGCCAAGTCATCTATAGGAATCGGGCTGGAAGCAGGTACCCAGGGCTAGGTAAGGATCATTTAAAAACAAACAAACAAACAAAAACAAAAAACCAACCACCCCAACCCAGGGTATAGGACCAAGATGGAAATGGAAGGACCAAACCAGGCGCCCCCAAAATATTCTCATTAGCAAAAATACCCAGGCATATAAGCATAAACACAGCCAGCAAACCTCAAGTGTCTGCATATCATTCATTAAGGAAGTGACCAGATAACAAGATACCTCATACTATGAAGTACGTTTGATGCATGCATAAACCAGAGGCCAGAACGTTGAAATACTGCCATTTTCTGCTTAACGGACATCATCCGTTAACACACCGGCCAAAATAACAGATATGTAACTGCTACTATCCGGTAATAACAACAGTTAACAAAACGTCATGGGAACCCTCCCTTAAACAGAACGAAATTGTTCACATGATGAAGTCAACAATAACAACGTATACATAACCCAGATGTATACACACACAAAAAAATGCAAAAAAGATTGCCATTGAATACACATATGGCTCAAAATGTCCATCTACTACTAGAACGATACCGGTTTTTACCTTCCAAATTCCAGCAGAGATGCAAAAAGCCCTTGAAGTGTGCAAACGCCGAGGCCTACATCACCTCAACCAGTGTGCAAACGCCGAGGCTTACATCACCGGACATCTAGTGTGCAAACGCCGAGGCCTACAACACCAGAGGATAAAATGGCCTACGACCCCCACGCCAGACCAATAGCCACGCACGCACCAAAATTCCATGAAACAAAGTATTCACATAAGAAACAAATTAAAACACTAATACTGAACCTCAAGAAAATTTACTAAAAATACAAATGTGAAGGAAAATGTGAGAGGTAGCGAAAAATACAAACACCATGTTATATCTACCCGTATGGAATCATCAGAAAATTAAATTAACTATTTTTGTGCCTTTTATTGTATTCAGAAATGGCATCCTGACTACACCGCTTCCAGATCTGCTGAGTGCGAGTGAGATGTCTGTTCGTTTCAGGAACAGACACAACACTGCGTATCCTTATAGGTGGATCTGGAAACAATGCAGCCTGAGATCCACTTGGCTGGTTATCACGCCAGGCCTGCTCAAATCCGGACAAGGCAGAAACATGAGGTACACCGGATTCTGGGGTCAAAAGCTCACCAGACAGACAGTCATTAATCCTCAAAAGCTCATCATTCTGTTTCTTCAGTTGCCGATTCTCCTCCCTAAGCTCCCTCAACTGCTGTGACTCATCATCATAATCCAACTCCTCACTCGATGATGAATCCAGCAGAAAAGAGTTGGAAGAACCAGCAACAGAAGAAACTCTTTCTTCACCAATCTCGGGTTCAGTGGAGACAGCAGCAGCCTGATCAGCTGGGTATTGCTCCCTCTCCGTCTGTGTTGCTCTGCGCATCATCAGTTTCCTTGGAATGACCTCCTCATTCTCATGAACTGGACCATGGCATCCGGTTCGATGCTGATGCCGCCTTATTCCTGCAGCTTTTACTGCAACGAATCCGCAGTTACATTGGAAAGGAGCTGCCTCCTGGGTGTGTTGTTTATACAGATGAACGTACACCGACTCGAAGAAGCCAAGGAAGTTACATAGAAGACATAAATAAATTGACTTCCCCATCCTGAAACGACAAATTCAGAAACATCGACTGAACAGCCCGGCTGGCACCAAACACAAGACAGAGGTTTGGCTATAAATCCATGTTTTTTTGTTTTTTTTAAATTAGCCTATATATATATTTTTTTTTATTTTTTTTTTTTTTATATATATTTTAAGTGTCTGATTCTATGGGTGACTGGCATTAGTTTTACAGAAACAAGAAAAATTATATTACAGTACTATTCTGCAAACGCTTCTGCAGTTTTACAGCCCACTTTGGCAGTTTGTCGGACTCACACTTCTTCAGTCGATCATGATGTACCACCAGTATAACTCGTTTGCCTGTAATCTCGTACACCGAGGGACTGCAGCACTTTGTGACTACAAAAGGTCCAGAGTATCTCTCATCAAGTTTTTTACCCATGGCCACCCTTTTATATACCACATCTCCCACCTTGTAAGTGTATTCAACAGTTCGACTATCATAATCCCGTTTCTGTCTCTCAGCAGCTGCTCGGAGATTTTTCCTGGCAATATGGTAACACTCTTCCAACCTGTCTCTGAGTTGGGTGACATATTCATGAACGTTACATGGCTCTTCAGCTCTTGGAAAAGGGTAAAGCAAATCTTTTGGCATATTCACCTCCCGACCAAACATAAGCATATTTGGACTGTAGCCTGTAGCTGGATGAGGAGTAGCCCTGTATGCTGCTAAAAGTAAACCTAAATATTGATCCCAGTTCTTACTATTATGTGTCACAACCTTTTTTATCATGTTGCCTAGTGTCTGATTGAACCTTTCAATAAGACCGTTCGAGCTTGGTCTATAAGCTGTTGTTCTTGTCTTCTTAACTTCCAGTAATCGGAGCACTTCCTTGAACAACTGACTTTCAAAGTTTCTGCCCTGGTCTGAGTGTATTTCCAAAGGCGTACCAAATCTGGAAATGAATTCATGGACAAGTTTCTGTGCCACAATTTCAGCATGCTGGCTGGGTAAACTATACGCCTCCATCCAACGGGTGAAATAGTCTCCTATTACAAGGATAAATTTATTCTGGTCTTTTGTTAGCGGTAATGGACCCATTACATCTATACCTATTCGGTCCAAAGGATAGCCCACCACATAGTTTCTTAACTTGGCTCTTGGCTTTTTGCACAGAGTTTTGGTTCTGTTACACTTGTCACACTTCTTGATGTACAATTTCGTGTCACTTCTCATTTGATACCAATAAAATTTCTGTTGCATTTTCTGGTAAGTCTTATTAATGCCAAAGTGCCCTGTAACCAGTGTATCATGATGATTCCTAATCACCTCATTCCTTAAGACTTTTGGAACGAGTAGTTGTAAACTTTCTTGCTTTGCTGGACAGAACTCCCATCTTCTCTGATAGAGTATACCATTTTTTCGGACAATATTTTCTGAGTTGAGCCAGTATTTTCTTACAGCTGGACTATGAGCCGCAGCTTCATCCCTGCTGGGCTGACAGCTTTTATCCATCCAGTCATGCAAAATGCCCAAATCAGCGTCTTCTCTCTGAAGTAGTTGAATTTCTTCAAAAGTATATATTGGCAGAAACATAGATTCCGGACTAAAACTTCCTCCTTCAGAATTCTCTTGGTTTGGTTGAGAGATTTGATTTCCATCTTGAACAAGCGACTTAGCCTTGGCCCTGGTAAAGGCTCGAAGACATACCTCCTCCTGTTCTGATATTTCTTTTATCCTAGAAGCATGTACATTGGATCCTAGATCAGTAACATCGTCAACCTCATCATAAAACTCTTGCCAGTCATCTTCACAATCCAAACATACCTGGTTTTCTTGGGAATCATATGGTACATGACCGCATTGGTCCTGTTCAAAATCTTTCCTGGACAGACTATCAGCGTTTTTATGCCTGGAACCCGGTCGGTGTTCTATATCAAAATCATACTGGGCAAGAAATTCTAGCCACCTGGCCACCTGACCTCTTGGATCCTTGAAATTGAACAGCCATCTCAGAGACCCATGGTCAGTCCTGAGAAGAAATTTCTGGCCCAAAAGATAGTGTCGGAAATGATTAACAAAAGTTATGACAGCAAGCAATTCCCTTCTCGTTACACTGTATCTTTCTTGTTGGGAACTAAGTCGTTTTGATGCATAGGCTATAACTCGCTCTTTTCCATCTTGTACTTGGGATAACACCCCTCCAATTCCAACATCTGAAGCATCTGTGTCTAATAGATATTTCAGTCCAGGTTTTGGATATGCAAGTATAGGGGCAGAACATAGCTTCTCTTTGAGCTCTTCAAATGCTTTCTGACAGGAACCATCCCACTGAAATTTGACATTCTTCTTAGTCAGCCTTGTCATTGGTGCAGCTATATGACTAAAGTTGGCTATATACTGGCGATAATATGAACACAGCCCTAAAAAACTTTGAATTTCCTTGATACTGCCAGGCTCCTTCCATGTCTTAACAGCCTCCACAGTCTTGGGATTGGGACTTATTCCTTCTACATTCACAATGTGTCCAAGAAAAAGGACCTGAGTTTTAAATAATTCACATTTTGAAGGTTTTATTTTCAACCCTGCTTCAGAAAGACGCTTCAGTACTTCTTCCAGTCTCCCAAGATGTTCATCAAAATTTGATGAAATAACAATTATGTCGTCCAAGTACACCAAAAGTATGTCCCACTGTAATCCACGAAAGATGAGTTCCATGCATCGCTGAAACGTACTAGGAGCATTGCAGAGTCCGAAAGGCATAACAGTGTATTCGAACAAGCCATACTTTGTTATAAATGCTGTCTTATGTCTGTCCTCTTCAGCCAGCTCAAGTTGCATATATGCACTTTGCAGATCAATCGTCGAATAGATCTTTGCAGATGAAAGACAATCTAAGCACGCATCTATTCTTGGAAGTGGGTATGCATCTTTAATTGTACGTTCGTTTAGTTTCCTATAATCTATACATACACGAACATCTCCTGTCTTCTTACGTACCATTACGATAGGGGAAGCCCAGGCTGAGCTTGATGGCTGTATGGCTCCAGCTTTCAGCTGTTCATTCAAGTACTTTTCCTCCTCTCCTTCAAAACCTTGAGGTGTTCTTCGTAATGGCTGGCGCACAGGTGCAGCTTCAGCAGTGTCTATATGATGTTTTAAAACAGAACATTTCCCTAATTCGGACTTTGTCTTAGCAAAAGTTTCTTGATACCTTAACAATAAATTTGCTAATTGACACCTTTGTTTTTCATCCAGTTTTTCAATACTTTGTGTATATAACATGTGTAAATGTGTTGGAACCCTTTGCAATTGCTCTTCCACTCCCAAATCTGCTAATTCTGAACCAGTGAGTTCAGTCTGAACTTCTGAAGAGTGTATAAAATTGTTTTCTTCTGGCTCTGATGCTTTTGCTTTCTGATGACTACAGATATCTTCCAGCTCACCTTTTTTATGCTGAAGTTTGCTGTTCTTGAGTCTACAAATGGAGATGCCCTCTTCGTGCCGTGCTATATCTTGGACTTTTACAGTTGTCATAACACTTCCAACAGCCTGGAGGTTACCCAGTATCATTCCTTTTTTTAATTTTACTGGTGATACACTAGAGTTTATCATCTTCACTGGTATTTTGTTTGACTTCAGTTTTATTACGCTCCTAGCAATAAGCAGCTGTTTCTTTGCTTCTTCAGAGGCCTCAAAAATATAAGTCTGGTCTTTATACTTCTCTTCGGTATAACATACCCCGCTCATTATGAATTCTGATGAAGCAGGCACAGTAACGGCTCTTGATACTTTCACTTTTCCACTGCTTTCTTGAACTCGAATTACCTCACAATCAACCCAGGAATCTTTTATCTGTATACCACGCTTGGTGCTGACAGTAATATCCATGGCATCAATAACATCACAGCCTAACAGAATTTCGTCTCTTATTGGAGCGACATAAACAGGCCAAGTAAAGTTGTATTCACCTATCTTAAACTCAACATCAGTGATGCCACAAGTTTTCATTTCACGACCAGCTTCAGCAACAACTAAACCCCGCTTTGCCATCTTCAACTTTGGTTTTACATTCTCGGGAAATGAATCATAAAGTTGCTTACTTAATACTGTCACTTCAGCCCCAGTATCTACGATAGCTTTAGTTGGAAGTCCCTGCACAGATAATGGTGTTTTGATAGTGACAGCTCTTACCCGTTCTATTATAATTTGCAAATCCTCACATTCTTTCATGTTATTCTGGTTTAACATACCGGGTATATATATATTCTCAACTGTAGCAGGAGAAATAGTCTCTGCAAGTCCTAACTCTTGTCCTTTAAAGCTTACATGAGGTAGTGGTTTGGCCATTTCATCGACATTAATTGAAGACTTGCTTAACACTGGGCCTAAGTCCTGGCCAGCGGACTCGGCCCCGTCACGTTTTCCGACTGTTTTTCTTTTGGTGAATCCTTTTGCGTAGCAGGTTTTCTGTTCTTATGCCTAAGTGAACATCGAGGCGCAATATGACCTTCTTGTAAACAGAAGTAACAAATTATATTTTCTTCTTGCCGTTTTGGCATCAGTTCTTCTTCACTTTTATCTTTACTGTCCAGATCGTCCATGCTTGCCTTCCCATTTCTGAAAAGCTTTTCAATGGTTGCCTTTAGATCCCTACCAAACTGGATCAGACGTTCTTCAGTCACAAATTTCTTACCATTTATACGTCTTACTTCAGATTCATTGGTATCGTTAATATCGGATAAACATGTTAATTGCTCCTTAGCATAAGAGCTTAGTTGCCTTAGTCCAGATTTCTTTCGTGTTGTCTCCTTGCAACACTCATGCCATGTTATCATGTCTACAGCATCTGTGAGACTCCTTGGTTTCTTTATGAGGACTTCATAAGCAATGGTTTGATCAGGCAATCCCTGAAGAAGATGGTGTATAGTCATTTGTGTAAAGGTCTCTGTAGAGCCTATGTCCGGGTAAGCCTTGGCCATCAATGTTCGGACTCTTGAAGCGTATTCTTGAATTGTCTCTTTGGAATTCTTTTTAATATTATTTAAGCTCGCTCGTACAGTTTCAGCTGGTGTTCTGTGAGTAAACCTATCCCGCAAAGCTTGGACAAACAAATCAATATCTCCTCTTGTCTCTGGTCCCAGACCAGCTGCAAAACTCATAGCATCATCTTTTAAACAGAGCAACAACTGCTCCCTTTGTTTCTCAGCAGACCAATGGTATCTTCTAGCCAACAATTCAAACTTGAGCCAGAAAGCATCCCATTCATCATGCTTTCCAGAAAAAGATGGAAAATAGGGCCTTGGTTCATTAAGAAATTGTTCTGGAAAACTTAACTCTGGCCGCGGTATTCCATAAAATACAGGTCCTAGGGGCTCATTGTAGCTTCGAGGTGGAGGCAGAAGTCTGCTGTAATCGAACTCTCTTTGTGGCATGCGATCTCTGTCCCTGTAACCATGATCCTTTGGGGTTGGTTGAGTTGTCCTTGTTGCTGATTGCTGATCCCTTGATGACGAGTTAGCCCTTGGAACCTTCTTTGACTGGCCATGCGGTTCACCAAGAGTAAAGCCAGTATATTGTCTAAAATCAGACCTGTCTATGTTTCTATTGTGGATATTTTCTCGTGGTCTCACTGGGGTCTCACCCCTAAGAGAAACATGATCCTGCCTCAGATAGTCTCTCAGTGAAGGTTCAAAGTCAGTCGTTGTTCCGAAATGTACTCTATGTGGTATACTCCATCTAGGTAATGGAACAGGTTCTCCAGGCATGGAGCGACCATGCGAAGCATCCTTGCCAGTCTCAAGCAGATCAATTGGTAGAGTATCCTCTGAGTCATCCCTTGAATGCAGTGTCCACCTTGCCCCAGGTGAAGTGTCTCTCTCCATCATACCATCAGGAGAATGACTACGTTGCAAAGGTGATGAAGTACCTCTTGGTCTATCTTCCTCAAATAACTGTAAAGGCACAGTCTCATCCTCCAACAGATCACCATAGGGAACATGGCCTGTTGACTGGTCAGTGTGCAAAGTCTCTCCATCACCAATTCCTTCTCCTTCACCGTGTTCTTCATTTGCTGTTGAGCGTTCCGGAAGCGTTCTAGACCGTAAATCCATAACCGTCAAGTTACAGATGGTTCGAAAATTTGGAAAGTTTCACTTTTTTTTTATGCAAAGGGAGATAATTCAATAGTGGCCACCAGATAAATGGCAATTATAGTCAACCACTCCACTCAGTTGAATTTCACTGAAAAGAACTCAGCAGCAAGAGATCTGACTACCACAAGTCTGAGACTACCAACAAGTCTCGAATCAATGCTGTGAATCCTTGCAGGCAACTGCCAGTGGTATGAACATAAATCTACTTGTTAAGAGAACACTAACACTGATCTGATCACCGACAGATCTTGGACTACCAACAAGCCCTGAATCAGTGCAATCTTGCTCCCTTAAAAAGAGATAAGCCTCAAAAGCTTCCTCAACACAATTTTGAATTAATTAAATTATGCTATGATGATTCCACAGCAACTGATTTGACTACCACAAGTCTGAGGCTACCAACAAGCCTTGAACCAATGCTGTGAATCTCAGTAAGCAATTACTAATGTGGATTTAAAATCAACTCTTCAAGGAAACATCAATACTGATCTGATCACCAACAGATCTTGGACTACCAACAAGTCCTGAATCAGCACAAACTTGCTTCCCTAAAGAGGAGTAAACACATATTTTTTTTTTTTCTAAATTTTAAACAACTGTTTGTTATGAATGTGAAATGCTAGAAATGCCCATCCAGTTACCACAAGCCTCAACAAGCATTCAAGCACCACACATCTGTTGTCAAATGTCACACAGGTGCAGATGTGACAAAATGTTGCCCCTCTCAAATGATTGTGTCCACTGTACTGTACAGGTTTTGTCTGCACTTCGTATGTTAAAAGCCAAAATTACGAAGTTACTGCAAAACAATGAACACAAAGTCAGAGGCAACGATCAGAAGATTACAATCCAGCATCGCAACTGATACACAGCGATACCAAACCAAAATCCTCTAACCGATTCTGCAGACCTAACTGAGAATTAATTTGAAAGATAGAAGATAGAGGGTGGGGACTGACATCAATTCAGCTAATTAAATAAACAATTTTATACAATTAATTCACAATTATTTTATTTTATTTTTTTTTTTTTTTTTTTTAATCAAATTTCCCCAAAACTGCAGAAACCTATAAAAATACCCATATAATACAGCTTTACCATCTGTATTGCAAAACAGCAGCCTCCTCATCAAGTCCTAAAATTTTGGCTTCAAGGTCACACTTTTCTCTTAGAAGTTTATCTATTTTATCCTCTTGCTCTTTTATCAGCAAGTCAACCTTCTCTGCAAACAGTTTGAAGGTGGCTGCATAATTATCTTCTTGGATTTGAAAATGTTTAATTAAATTTCGTCGTTCTTCTTCTAACTGCTTCAAAGTCTCTTTTAATTGCGAAATTTCTTCTTTTAATGTACTCATAATTGACTGTCTGTCACAATATTTATTCTTTACACAGAGAACATGAAATCTGATACTTTCACTATGGAAACAACTTAAATAAATCTGTAGTTGTTTTTTTTTTTTTTTTTTTTTTTTTTTTTTTTATGTTTTTTGAAAACCAAATCCCACTTCTGACACCAAGTTTTTGTTGCGTGAAATGAGGTAACTTGACGGATTTACTAAACAAAGTTTGTCAGGATGACACCACCAGATTGTCGTTTGCAAATATTCAGTGAGGCTACCCAATCTGGAAAGTAGACTTCACAAAAACAAAACTAAACTCAACAGGAATTCCTTTAAAACAAAGACTGTTTTAAATTTTAACTTTTTTATCTAAAACTATGCTTTACAAATGGTTACAATAAGCATGCAAAGATAATGAAAAGAAAACAAAACAAAAATGACACATAAGAGAAATACAAGTGGCTAACTTAACCAATGCCAGTCTTTGCCAGTAAACTAAACAGAAAGTCTGGGCAAAATTAAAATTTGGCACTAAGGGGTCTACGCTAAAAGGCACTAAAACTAAAACAACATGCAGGATTCAGAGCCAAACTAATGGTAAAAGGAAGGGGTGAAAAGTTAGAAAGATAGTCTGGAACTGTTTTGCTTTATTTATCTTGAACGCACTCCAGAGCACTTCGAATATTCAAGAACTCCCTATTTGTTTGACGATCAATAAAAATTTAAAGAGAGAAAAAAAAAAAAAGGCAAATTTAGGAAACTGTCTGATCATTCAGTAGACTCAAGCCAGGGTGCAACCGACATGCACTTTGGAGTGAAACCAACATTCACGCCTCATAATCCCAGTGAGAGGACTGAATGATCTGTAAATATCAAAGAATTTTCTACACTTTCCGAAAGTCACAGAAAATTGAACTTCTGGGGGAAATGCTAAAAAATAGGGAAACAAACAAAAAAATGTCTAATTATTCAGTAAACTCAAGCCAGGGTGCAACCGACATGCACTTTGGAGTGAAACCAACATTCACGCCTCATAATCCCAGTGAGAAAACTGAATAATTGTGTTTTGTTATTCTTTTTTTTTCTTATTAATCAAAAATGGGATGCAGATAAACTGTGACCTGGAATGCAGCTCTGTCAAGAGAAATAAGAAATTTGCTGTCCTTAAATGCTTGATCTCTGACAAAATAAGATTTTACCCATACTGAGGAAAGAGAAAGGAAAAATAAGAATAAAATTCTCAGCTGTTAATAATTTATAGCAAACTGACAAAACTGAAATTTCAAACATTAGTCTCTTACATTTTTGGGGATTGTTCAGTAAATTCATTCATGCAGTGCAACCAACATGCACTATGGAGTGAAACCAACATTCACGCCTCAGTCTCTGGCTGAACAAACTGAACAATTTTATAACCCCTCTAAAAGATGTGATGCTAATAGTTTCCTCAAGTATAGGCTACAAATTTTGTGCATCATCAATACTATATAAAATCCCAAGCAATTGTTTTAGTATACCCCTTTATATACTTAACTAGAAATAAACAACAATAATAATAAAATCCGAGCTGTTCATGAACAGATTCTACAATATCAGAATATTTCACAACTGAATACAACACTTTAGCCTACTGTTCAGTAAATTCAAATCCGGGTGCAACCAACATGCACTTTGGAGTGAAACCAACATTCACGCCTCATATTCCGGCTGAACAAACTGAACAATATTTAATGTCTGTTCAAAATATCAGTCAACCTATATATTAACTCGACACAGTATGCACACAAGGCTTTCCATGAAACCAACATTCACAGTGCTTCACAACATTCACATGTCAAGTGAAACAACAAGCAGTGTCCATACATGCATGTACTTTTCAAATACTACAAAATAATTAAGTAAATATTTTCCCAAAATAGTTCTAAGATATTTTCTAATGTATTTATACAAGAATTCAGCTCAGTATTAATTTTATAAAATTATTTAAAATTAATTTAGCTTATTAAATTCCAGAATAAGTAAATATCTTACTTTGATTCCAATTTCCAAAGCCAAAAATAAAAATTAATTAAAAATTATATCAGAATGAAGAGCTGTAGTTTTAGTGGTAACAGTTAGGAAGCTGGGAGCAGAATGGCAAAAACTGGCAATGAATCTGTATATAAAGAGCAGAAATTCCTAAGTAATCACATGACATTGGTCATTCTACAAATAAGGGAATTGCATAAGACTTTAGACCAGTCCATTTTTCAGAGGTGTGTTATCCTCACTGTCACTGACAAGTCTTGAAGGTAAAAACGTTTACTTATATTAAAAATATCGAGAATAGTTTCCAATGGCGGGACTACGCAATTACCCAATCAAGTAAAAAGACATTTATTTCCTTCTGCATTAAATATTTACTGCTCTGAAACTCTGTGCAACCCTTTGTTTTTAATTAATATTAATCAGCCCACTAAATTTAAAACATTACCAACAGTCTATTAATAACATAGAAAATGAAATATTTATAAACTGTCTAGTAGAAAGACATTGCAAACCAGCACCATATTTGCATTTTACTATTTAAAAATTAAGTTTTCTACCTAGCTAACAATGCAGTAGCAGCTCATAAAATCAAATTTTCCCATGCACTATTTTTTCCTTAAATCTGAGAAACCTGGAGATTCCTACACTTAGCTCATTAATATTCATAAGCTGTCTGTTAATTTTGGGATGTTGCCATTTTTTTGGAATTATTTTGCTAAATATTTTGGAATTAAGGTATTAGCCTTCATAATTTCAGTTTGTATATTAATTGTTTCACTACATCTGAATCTGTTATAAAAGTTTTGCAACAGCCAGTTTCTTGAAAAACTTTATTTGTTCTCAAAGTTCCCAGATAGAAAGGAATCTGGGTCAATTTATAGCCTATAAATAGATTCTGCTAATGTAAAAACAAATCTTATAATTTGTCAAAAAACAGTATACACTGCTTGAAATCACTTAAAATAGATCTTTAATTTCCAATTTTCAATCATTTCAGCACTCAAACACTTATAAAAAAATTCAGAAAATCAATATATTGATTTTGCTATCCTAAAGTCAAGGTCAGGTCAGTGCAGAGAATCATGAATGAAATTCCTTCTACACAATTGGTTCTAAAAATAGATACACAATTACTATACACTAAACCTTTGGAATGATGCTGGTATTACAGTGCACACAACTCTTTATCATTCAGGTCAATTTATGTCCATGTACCTATAAATCCAAGATCATGAGAAAAATTGCACTTTAATCTGGGATTCCTGGATAAGAAAAACAGCTTGCATTCACATAGATACTTTTGTCACAAACTACTAATTCACTAATACTAAACAAATAATAAAACAGTACAATAGTCCTGAGCCTGCTAAAGTTTGATGTCCACTGACAGTGACATTTTAGACACTTTTTTCAAACCTACAACAGGAAGACTAACTGCTAGGTCTTTATTGAATTATCTTTCTTTATAATCATCAATGTGAAAAAAAAAGTAAAATAATAATAATCATAAACAACAAAACAACTTAACCTAACAGGCTCGTGGCATAACGAATAATCGGTGACAGATAGACCACAAAATGATCACATTAAAATTCAGGTCCACAACAATGCACCCTTTTCCAAAAGAAAAAATGTATAGGGAATGCATTTTTTCTGATTTCGTCCCCGAAATCCATATTCTTAATTTCAAATTTAATCATTAAATTCCTGTGATCCTTTTGAATTTACATCAACAATGTTCAGTTAAAATATTTACATCAGTATGTTGGCTGGCACATATGGACTAAAATACTCTTTTGGCACATGCTAATGAATCTTTCCCCTTGTATATGATTGTCAAAATATCAGTTAACTAACAGCTACCTTGATACCACTGAATCAGCTAGGGAATAAATGTGCAAAACAAAATGACTAGGGTTGCTGTTAAAAAATCACAACATCAACTGGCAAACAAGCAAGTAAAACAAAGAGAAAACTCTTGAGTATGTATTTGTCACATTCTGTGCCAACCAGAAATGGTTAAACATCAATAAACTCCTTTTAAATATGCAATCCTACCCAAACCCACACGGCATGCCATATATAGGTACTTACTATCAGGCCAAACCTTACAAATAAAATATCCACCAAATGCTTCATTTGAAACCTAGTCCATAAATGTATATATATATTTTTTTTAATTTGTTTTGTTTTGTAGTTTAAATGAATTTGAAGCAACAGACTAAATGCTTCTCAAGAGTAAAAGGACTAGGGCATAGTTGAACATTTATAGGTATTCAAAATAGCGAATCTTTCCTTTGAAATAAGATAATTTTCAGAATATTCAAAGCAGATGAAGATTTATGCATGACACGTATTTTGGCTATATGCACAACTACAATTACATAAACATAAACATTTACTAAAATCTCTGTGATATGCAATATATATGCACGGCTACGCCATCAGCATAATACAAGATAGGCTCATGTATGTTTTTGAACACAATGTGGTTGAGTGTTTGTCATTAACAATTTAACAAAATTGTCAACAACAACAAACACTTAGCTTCAACATAACCAGGGAATAATCAGGCCTATATTACTCCCTAATCTTTGTTATGGCCAAATGCAATGGACTTAAGTCTGGTAACTTCTTGTAAGTCATTCTATTACTTATTCACCGTGCCCATAACTTACAGTAATTATAGGAATGATTTGCAGCTGGCATAACATACATCATTTGCAAACATTGTAATAGTAAAAATAATAATACTAAAACAAAAAATATATGTAAGAAAAATAATGTGGATTACAAGAAAAGATATACAAATATTTACACACTTCTGCACCTTGTGTAAGGAGAAATGATGCTCTTAAAATGAATACTAATAGGTCCTGAATGCTTTAATTGCTCAACATCTAGCTTGCTAAGTGACAACATCACAACCAAGGGAAACTTTAAAGTCGGAATGAATCACTGACTTTACAAAAATACTGCACAGAGGCAATGACTGTGGTAGACCATCTTGAAAACCAAACATGTAGATATCGAAACTCTGGAAATGCAATAAAGCACATTGCTCCATATATACAATGGCAATGAAACACAAATCTCCACAGTCTTATAATTAGACAAACATTGTTACAATGTAAACACCACAGTCATGCCTCTACACAAACATTTATGGAATGACTTTAAGCTATCAAAACAGTGGAATGATTATAGATTCATCAATAGCTTTTTTTTTTTTTTTTTTTTTTTTTTTTTTTAAACTCATGAAAACATGCTACCCATGTCACTTCAAAATAATTTGAGAGGCACGCCCGCCGTGTCTTGCTGCAGCAGATTTAATTAGATGTAAAAACGAAATAGAGAAATCTCAAGGGCGCCAAGTCATCTATAGGAATCGGGCTGGAAGCAGGTACCCAGGGCTAGGTAAGGATCATTTAAAAACAAACAAACAAACAAAAACAAAAAACCAACCACCCCAACCCAGGGTATAGGACCAAGATGGAAATGGAAGGACCAAACCAGGCGCCCCCAAAATATTCTCATTAGCAAAAATACCCAGGCATATAAGCATAAACACAGCCAGCAAACCTCAAGTGTCTGCATATCATTCATTAAGGAAGTGACCAGATAACAAGATACCTCATACTATGAAGTACGTTTGATGCATGCATAAACCAGAGGCCAGAACGTTGAAATACTGCCATTTTCTGCTTAACGGACATCATCCGTTAACACACCGGCCAAAATAACAGATATGTAACTGCTACTATCCGGTAATAACAACAGTTAACAAAACGTCATGGGAACCCTCCCTTAAACAGAACGAAATTGTTCACATGATGAAGTCAACAATAACAACGTATACATAACCCAGATGTATACACACACAAAAAAATGCAAAAAAGATTGCCATTGAATACACATATGGCTCAAAATGTCCATCTACTACTAGAACGATACCGGTTTTTACCTTCCAAATTCCAGCAGAGATGCAAAAAGCCCTTGAAGTGTGCAAACGCCGAGGCCTACATCACCTCAACCAGTGTGCAAACGCCGAGGCTTACATCACCGGACATCTAGTGTGCAAACGCCGAGGCCTACAACACCAGAGGATAAAATGGCCTACGACCCCCACGCCAGACCAATAGCCACGCACGCACCAAAATTCCATGAAACAAAGTATTCACATAAGAAACAAATTAAAACACTAATACTGAACCTCAAGAAAATTTACTAAAAATACAAATGTGAAGGAAAATGTGAGAGGTAGCGAAAAATACAAACACCATGTTATATCTACCCGTATGGAATCATCAGAAAATTAAATTAACTATTTTTGTGCCTTTTATTGTATTCAGAAATGGCATCCTGACTACACCGCTTCCAGATCTGCTGAGTGCGAGTGAGATGTCTGTTCGTTTCAGGAACAGACACAACACTGCGTATCCTTATAGGTGGATCTGGAAACAATGCAGCCTGAGATCCACTTGGCTGGTTATCACGCCAGGCCTGCTCAAATCCGGACAAGGCAGAAACATGAGGTACACCGGATTCTGGGGTCAAAAGCTCACCAGACAGACAGTCATTAATCCTCAAAAGCTCATCATTCTGTTTCTTCAGTTGCCGATTCTCCTCCCTAAGCTCCCTCAACTGCTGTGACTCATCATCATAATCCAACTCCTCACTCGATGATGAATCCAGCAGAAAAGAGTTGGAAGAACCAGCAACAGAAGAAACTCTTTCTTCACCAATCTCGGGTTCAGTGGAGACAGCAGCAGCCTGATCAGCTGGGTATTGCTCCCTCTCCGTCTGTGTTGCTCTGCGCATCATCAGTTTCCTTGGAATGACCTCCTCATTCTCATGAACTGGACCATGGCATCCGGTTCGATGCTGATGCCGCCTTATTCCTGCAGCTTTTACTGCAACGAATCCGCAGTTACATTGGAAAGGAGCTGCCTCCTGGGTGTGTTGTTTATACAGATGAACGTACACCGACTCGAAGAAGCCAAGGAAGTTACATAGAAGACATAAATAAATTGACTTCCCCATCCTGAAACGACAAATTCAGAAACATCGACTGAACAGCCCGGCTGGCACCAAACACAAGACAGAGGTTTGGCTATAAATCCATGTTTTTTTTTTTTTTTTAAATTAGCCTATATATATATTTTTTTTTATTTTTTTTTTTTTTATATATATTTTAAGTGTCTGATTCTATGGGTGACTGGCATTAGTTTTACAGAAACAAGAAAAATTATATTACAGTACTATTCTGCAAACGCTTCTGCAGTTTTACAGCCCACTTTGGCAGTTTGTCGGACTCACACTTCTTCAGTCGATCATGATGTACCACCAGTATAACTCGTTTGCCTGTAATCTCGTACACCGAGGGACTGCAGCACTTTGTGACTACAAAAGGTCCAGAGTATCTCTCATCAAGTTTTTTACCCATGGCCACCCTTTTATATACCACATCTCCCACCTTGTAAGTGTATTCAACAGTTCGACTATCATAATCCCGTTTCTGTCTCTCAGCAGCTGCTCGGAGATTTTTCCTGGCAATATGGTAACACTCTTCCAACCTGTCTCTGAGTTGGGTGACATATTCATGAACGTTACATGGCTCTTCAGCTCTTGGAAAAGGGTAAAGCAAATCTTTTGGCATATTCACCTCCCGACCAAACATAAGCATATTTGGACTGTAGCCTGTAGCTGGATGAGGAGTAGCCCTGTATGCTGCTAAAAGTAAACCTAAATATTGATCCCAGTTCTTACTATTATGTGTCACAACCTTTTTTATCATGTTGCCTAGTGTCTGATTGAACCTTTCAATAAGACCGTTCGAGCTTGGTCTATAAGCTGTTGTTCTTGTCTTCTTAACTTCCAGTAATCGGAGCACTTCCTTGAACAACTGACTTTCAAAGTTTCTGCCCTGGTCTGAGTGTATTTCCAAAGGCGTACCAAATCTGGAAATGAATTCATGGACAAGTTTCTGTGCCACAATTTCAGCATGCTGGCTGGGTAAACTATACGCCTCCATCCAACGGGTGAAATAGTCTCCTATTACAAGGATAAATTTATTCTGGTCTTTTGTTAGCGGTAATGGACCCATTACATCTATACCTATTCGGTCCAAAGGATAGCCCACCACATAGTTTCTTAACTTGGCTCTTGGCTTTTTGCACAGAGTTTTGGTTCTGTTACACTTGTCACACTTCTTGATGTACAATTTCGTGTCACTTCTCATTTGATACCAATAAAATTTCTGTTGCATTTTCTGGTAAGTCTTATTAATGCCAAAGTGCCCTGTAACCAGTGTATCATGATGATTCCTAATCACCTCATTCCTTAAGACTTTTGGAACGAGTAGTTGTAAACTTTCTTGCTTTGCTGGACAGAACTCCCATCTTCTCTGATAGAGTATACCATTTTTTCGGACAATATTTTCTGAGTTGAGCCAGTATTTTCTTACAGCTGGACTATGAGCCGCAGCTTCATCCCTGCTGGGCTGACAGCTTTTATCCATCCAGTCATGCAAAATGCCCAAATCAGCGTCTTCTCTCTGAAGTAGTTGAATTTCTTCAAAAGTATATATTGGCAGAAACATAGATTCCGGACTAAAACTTCCTCCTTCAGAATTCTCTTGGTTTGGTTGAGAGATTTGATTTCCATCTTGAACAAGCGACTTAGCCTTGGCCCTGGTAAAGGCTCGAAGACATACCTCCTCCTGTTCTGATATTTCTTTTATCCTAGAAGCATGTACATTGGATCCTAGATCAGTAACATCGTCAACCTCATCATAAAACTCTTGCCAGTCATCTTCACAATCCAAACATACCTGGTTTTCTTGGGAATCATATGGTACATGACCGCATTGGTCCTGTTCAAAATCTTTCCTGGACAGACTATCAGCGTTTTTATGCCTGGAACCCGGTCGGTGTTCTATATCAAAATCATACTGGGCAAGAAATTCTAGCCACCTGGCCACCTGACCTCTTGGATCCTTGAAATTGAACAGCCATCTCAGAGACCCATGGTCAGTCCTGAGAAGAAATTTCTGGCCCAAAAGATAGTGTCGGAAATGATTAACAAAAGTTATGACAGCAAGCAATTCCCTTCTCGTTACACTGTATCTTTCTTGTTGGGAACTAAGTCGTTTTGATGCATAGGCTATAACTCGCTCTTTTCCATCTTGTACTTGGGATAACACCCCTCCAATTCCAACATCTGAAGCATCTGTGTCTAATAGATATTTCAGTCCAGGTTTTGGATATGCAAGTATAGGGGCAGAACATAGCTTCTCTTTGAGCTCTTCAAATGCTTTCTGACAGGAACCATCCCACTGAAATTTGACATTCTTCTTAGTCAGCCTTGTCATTGGTGCAGCTATATGACTAAAGTTGGCTATATACTGGCGATAATATGAACACAGCCCTAAAAAACTTTGAATTTCCTTGATACTGCCAGGCTCCTTCCATGTCTTAACAGCCTCCACAGTCTTGGGATTGGGACTTATTCCTTCTACATTCACAATGTGTCCAAGAAAAAGGACCTGAGTTTTAAATAATTCACATTTTGAAGGTTTTATTTTCAACCCTGCTTCAGAAAGACGCTTCAGTACTTCTTCCAGTCTCCCAAGATGTTCATCAAAATTTGATGAAATAACAATTATGTCGTCCAAGTACACCAAAAGTATGTCCCACTGTAATCCACGAAAGATGAGTTCCATGCATCGCTGAAACGTACTAGGAGCATTGCAGAGTCCGAAAGGCATAACAGTGTATTCGAACAAGCCATACTTTGTTATAAATGCTGTCTTATGTCTGTCCTCTTCAGCCAGCTCAAGTTGCATATATGCACTTTGCAGATCAATCGTCGAATAGATCTTTGCAGATGAAAGACAATCTAAGCACGCATCTATTCTTGGAAGTGGGTATGCATCTTTAATTGTACGTTCGTTTAGTTTCCTATAATCTATACATACACGAACATCTCCTGTCTTCTTACGTACCATTACGATAGGGGAAGCCCAGGCTGAGCTTGATGGCTGTATGGCTCCAGCTTTCAGCTGTTCATTCAAGTACTTTTCCTCCTCTCCTTCAAAACCTTGAGGTGTTCTTCGTAATGGCTGGCGCACAGGTGCAGCTTCAGCAGTGTCTATATGATGTTTTAAAACAGAACATTTCCCTAATTCGGACTTTGTCTTAGCAAAAGTTTCTTGATACCTTAACAATAAATTTGCTAATTGACACCTTTGTTTTTCATCCAGTTTTTCAATACTTTGTGTATATAACATGTGTAAATGTGTTGGAACCCTTTGCAATTGCTCTTCCACTCCCAAATCTGCTAATTCTGAACCAGTGAGTTCAGTCTGAACTTCTGAAGAGTGTATAAAATTGTTTTCTTCTGGCTCTGATGCTTTTGCTTTCTGATGACTACAGATATCTTCCAGCTCACCTTTTTTATGCTGAAGTTTGCTGTTCTTGAGTCTACAAATGGAGATGCCCTCTTCGTGCCGTGCTATATCTTGGACTTTTACAGTTGTCATAACACTTCCAACAGCCTGGAGGTTACCCAGTATCATTCCTTTTTTTAATTTTACTGGTGATACACTAGAGTTTATCATCTTCACTGGTATTTTGTTTGACTTCAGTTTTATTACGCTCCTAGCAATAAGCAGCTGTTTCTTTGCTTCTTCAGAGGCCTCAAAAATATAAGTCTGGTCTTTATACTTCTCTTCGGTATAACATACCCCGCTCATTATGAATTCTGATGAAGCAGGCACAGTAACGGCTCTTGATACTTTCACTTTTCCACTGCTTTCTTGAACTCGAATTACCTCACAATCAACCCAGGAATCTTTTATCTGTATACCACGCTTGGTGCTGACAGTAATATCCATGGCATCAATAACATCACAGCCTAACAGAATTTCGTCTCTTATTGGAGCGACATAAACAGGCCAAGTAAAGTTGTATTCACCTATCTTAAACTCAACATCAGTGATGCCACAAGTTTTCATTTCACGACCAGCTTCAGCAACAACTAAACCCCGCTTTGCCATCTTCAACTTTGGTTTTACATTCTCGGGAAATGAATCATAAAGTTGCTTACTTAATACTGTCACTTCAGCCCCAGTATCTACGATAGCTTTAGTTGGAAGTCCCTGCACAGATAATGGTGTTTTGATAGTGACAGCTCTTACCCGTTCTATTATAATTTGCAAATCCTCACATTCTTTCATGTTATTCTGGTTTAACATACCGGGTATATATATATTCTCAACTGTAGCAGGAGAAATAGTCTCTGCAAGTCCTAACTCTTGTCCTTTAAAGCTTACATGAGGTAGTGGTTTGGCCATTTCATCGACATTAATTGAAGACTTGCTTAACACTGGGCCTAAGTCCTGGCCAGCGGACTCGGCCCCGTCACGTTTTCCGACTGTTTTTCTTTTGGTGAATCCTTTTGCGTAGCAGGTTTTCTGTTCTTATGCCTAAGTGAACATCGAGGCGCAATATGACCTTCTTGTAAACAGAAGTAACAAATTATATTTTCTTCTTGCCGTTTTGGCATCAGTTCTTCTTCACTTTTATCTTTACTGTCCAGATCGTCCATGCTTGCCTTCCCATTTCTGAAAAGCTTTTCAATGGTTGCCTTTAGATCCCTACCAAACTGGATCAGACGTTCTTCAGTCACAAATTTCTTACCATTTATACGTCTTACTTCAGATTCATTGGTATCGTTAATATCGGATAAACATGTTAATTGCTCCTTAGCATAAGAGCTTAGTTGCCTTAGTCCAGATTTCTTTCGTGTTGTCTCCTTGCAACACTCATGCCATGTTATCATGTCTACAGCATCTGTGAGACTCCTTGGTTTCTTTATGAGGACTTCATAAGCAATGGTTTGATCAGGCAATCCCTGAAGAAGATGGTGTATAGTCATTTGTGTAAAGGTCTCTGTAGAGCCTATGTCCGGGTAAGCCTTGGCCATCAATGTTCGGACTCTTGAAGCGTATTCTTGAATTGTCTCTTTGGAATTCTTTTTAATATTATTTAAGCTCGCTCGTACAGTTTCAGCTGGTGTTCTGTGAGTAAACCTATCCCGCAAAGCTTGGACAAACAAATCAATATCTCCTCTTGTCTCTGGTCCCAGACCAGCTGCAAAACTCATAGCATCATCTTTTAAACAGAGCAACAACTGCTCCCTTTGTTTCTCAGCAGACCAATGGTATCTTCTAGCCAACAATTCAAACTTGAGCCAGAAAGCATCCCATTCATCATGCTTTCCAGAAAAAGATGGAAAATAGGGCCTTGGTTCATTAAGAAATTGTTCTGGAAAACTTAACTCTGGCCGCGGTATTCCATAAAATACAGGTCCTAGGGGCTCATTGTAGCTTCGAGGTGGAGGCAGAAGTCTGCTGTAATCGAACTCTCTTTGTGGCATGCGATCTCTGTCCCTGTAACCATGATCCTTTGGGGTTGGTTGAGTTGTCCTTGTTGCTGATTGCTGATCCCTTGATGACGAGTTAGCCCTTGGAACCTTCTTTGACTGGCCATGCGGTTCACCAAGAGTAAAGCCAGTATATTGTCTAAAATCAGACCTGTCTATGTTTCTATTGTGGATATTTTCTCGTGGTCTCACTGGGGTCTCACCCCTAAGAGAAACATGATCCTGCCTCAGATAGTCTCTCAGTGAAGGTTCAAAGTCAGTCGTTGTTCCGAAATGTACTCTATGTGGTATACTCCATCTAGGTAATGGAACAGGTTCTCCAGGCATGGAGCGACCATGCGAAGCATCCTTGCCAGTCTCAAGCAGATCAATTGGTAGAGTATCCTCTGAGTCATCCCTTGAATGCAGTGTCCACCTTGCCCCAGGTGAAGTGTCTCTCTCCATCATACCATCAGGAGAATGACTACGTTGCAAAGGTGATGAAGTACCTCTTGGTCTATCTTCCTCAAATAACTGTAAAGGCACAGTCTCATCCTCCAACAGATCACCATAGGGAACATGGCCTGTTGACTGGTCAGTGTGCAAAGTCTCTCCATCACCAATTCCTTCTCCTTCACCGTGTTCTTCATTTGCTGTTGAGCGTTCCGGAAGCGTTCTAGACCGTAAATCCATAACCGTCAAGTTACAGATGGTTCGAAAATTTGGAAAGTTTCACTTTTTTTTTATGCAAAGGGAGATAATTCAATAGTGGCCACCAGATAAATGGCAATTATAGTCAACCACTCCACTCAGTTGAATTTCACTGAAAAGAACTCAGCAGCAAGAGATCTGACTACCACAAGTCTGAGACTACCAACAAGTCTCGAATCAATGCTGTGAATCCTTGCAGGCAACTGCCAGTGGTATGAACATAAATCTACTTGTTAAGAGAACACTAACACTGATCTGATCACCGACAGATCTTGGACTACCAACAAGCCCTGAATCAGTGCAATCTTGCTCCCTTAAAAAGAGATAAGCCTCAAAAGCTTCCTCAACACAATTTTGAATTAATTAAATTATGCTATGATGATTCCACAGCAACTGATTTGACTACCACAAGTCTGAGGCTACCAACAAGCCTTGAACCAATGCTGTGAATCTCAGTAAGCAATTACTAATGTGGATTTAAAATCAACTCTTCAAGGAAACATCAATACTGATCTGATCACCAACAGATCTTGGACTACCAACAAGTCCTGAATCAGCACAAACTTGCTTCCCTAAAGAGGAGTAAACACATATTTTTTTTTTTTCTAAATTTTAAACAACTGTTTGTTATGAATGTGAAATGCTAGAAATGCCCATCCAGTTACCACAAGCCTCAACAAGCATTCAAGCACCACACATCTGTTGTCAAATGTCACACAGGTGCAGATGTGACAAAATGTTGCCCCTCTCAAATGATTGTGTCCACTGTACTGTACAGGTTTTGTCTGCACTTCGTATGTTAAAAGCCAAAATTACGAAGTTACTGCAAAACAATGAACACAAAGTCAGAGGCAACGATCAGAAGATTACAATCCAGCATCGCAACTGATACACAGCGATACCAAACCAAAATCCTCTAACCGATTCTGCAGACCTAACTGAGAATTAATTTGAAAGATAGAAGATAGAGGGTGGGGACTGACATCAATTCAGCTAATTAAATAAACAATTTTATACAATTAATTCACAATTATTTTATTTTATTTTTTTTTTTTTTTTTTTTAATCAAATTTCCCCAAAACTGCAGAAACCTATAAAAATACCCATATAATACAGCTTTACCATCTGTATTGCAAAACAGCAGCCTCCTCATCAAGTCCTAAAATTTTGGCTTCAAGGTCACACTTTTCTCTTAGAAGTTTATCTATTTTATCCTCTTGCTCTTTTATCAGCAAGTCAACCTTCTCTGCAAACAGTTTGAAGGTGGCTGCATAATTATCTTCTTGGATTTGAAAATGTTTAATTAAATTTCGTCGTTCTTCTTCTAACTGCTTCAAAGTCTCTTTTAATTGCGAAATTTCTTCTTTTAATGTACTCATAATTGACTGTCTGTCACAATATTTATTCTTTACACAGAGAACATGAAATCTGATACTTTCACTATGGAAACAACTTAAATAAATCTGTAGTTGTTTTTTTTTTTTTTTTTTTTTTTTTTTTTTTATGTTTTTTGAAAACCAAATCCCACTTCTGACACCAAGTTTTTGTTGCGTGAAATGAGGTAACTTGACGGATTTACTAAACAAAGTTTGTCAGGATGACACCACCAGATTGTCGTTTGCAAATATTCAGTGAGGCTACCCAATCTGGAAAGTAGACTTCACAAAAACAAAACTAAACTCAACAGGAATTCCTTTAAAACAAAGACTGTTTTAAATTTTAACTTTTTTATCTAAAACTATGCTTTACAAATGGTTACAATAAGCATGCAAAGATAATGAAAAGAAAACAAAACAAAAATGACACATAAGAGAAATACAAGTGGCTAACTTAACCAATGCCAGTCTTTGCCAGTAAACTAAACAGAAAGTCTGGGCAAAATTAAAATTTGGCACTAAGGGGTCTACGCTAAAAGGCACTAAAACTAAAACAACATGCAGGATTCAGAGCCAAACTAATGGTAAAAGGAAGGGGTGAAAAGTTAGAAAGATAGTCTGGAACTGTTTTGCTTTATTTATCTTGAACGCACTCCAGAGCACTTCGAATATTCAAGAACTCCCTATTTGTTTGACGATCAATAAAAATTTAAAGAGAGAAAAAAAAAAAAAGGCAAATTTAGGAAACTGTCTGATCATTCAGTAGACTCAAGCCAGGGTGCAACCGACATGCACTTTGGAGTGAAACCAACATTCACGCCTCATAATCCCAGTGAGAGGACTGAATGATCTGTAAATATCAAAGAATTTTCTACACTTTCCGAAAGTCACAGAAAATTGAACTTCTGGGGGAAATGCTAAAAAATAGGGAAACAAACAAAAAAATGTCTAATTATTCAGTAAACTCAAGCCAGGGTGCAACCGACATGCACTTTGGAGTGAAACCAACATTCACGCCTCATAATCCCAGTGAGAAAACTGAATAATTGTGTTTTGTTATTCTTTTTTTTTCTTATTAATCAAAAATGGGATGCAGATAAACTGTGACCTGGAATGCAGCTCTGTCAAGAGAAATAAGAAATTTGCTGTCCTTAAATGCTTGATCTCTGACAAAATAAGATTTTACCCATACTGAGGAAAGAGAAAGGAAAAATAAGAATAAAATTCTCAGCTGTTAATAATTTATAGCAAACTGACAAAACTGAAATTTCAAACATTAGTCTCTTACATTTTTGGGGATTGTTCAGTAAATTCATTCATGCAGTGCAACCAACATGCACTATGGAGTGAAACCAACATTCACGCCTCAGTCTCTGGCTGAACAAACTGAACAATTTTATAACCCCTCTAAAAGATGTGATGCTAATAGTTTCCTCAAGTATAGGCTACAAATTTTGTGCATCATCAATACTATATAAAATCCCAAGCAATTGTTTTAGTATACCCCTTTATATACTTAACTAGAAATAAACAACAATAATAATAAAATCCGAGCTGTTCATGAACAGATTCTACAATATCAGAATATTTCACAACTGAATACAACACTTTAGCCTACTGTTCAGTAAATTCAAATCCGGGTGCAACCAACATGCACTTTGGAGTGAAACCAACATTCACGCCTCATATTCCGGCTGAACAAACTGAACAATATTTAATGTCTGTTCAAAATATCAGTCAACCTATATATTAACTCGACACAGTATGCACACAAGGCTTTCCATGAAACCAACATTCACAGTGCTTCACAACATTCACATGTCAAGTGAAACAACAAGCAGTGTCCATACATGCATGTACTTTTCAAATACTACAAAATAATTAAGTAAATATTTTCCCAAAATAGTTCTAAGATATTTTCTAATGTATTTATACAAGAATTCAGCTCAGTATTAATTTTATAAAATTATTTAAAATTAATTTAGCTTATTAAATTCCAGAATAAGTAAATATCTTACTTTGATTCCAATTTCCAAAGCCAAAAATAAAAATTAATTAAAAATTATATCAGAATGAAGAGCTGTAGTTTTAGTGGTAACAGTTAGGAAGCTGGGAGCAGAATGGCAAAAACTGGCAATGAATCTGTATATAAAGAGCAGAAATTCCTAAGTAATCACATGACATTGGTCATTCTACAAATAAGGGAATTGCATAAGACTTTAGACCAGTCCATTTTTCAGAGGTGTGTTATCCTCACTGTCACTGACAAGTCTTGAAGGTAAAAACGTTTACTTATATTAAAAATATCGAGAATAGTTTCCAATGGCGGGACTACGCAATTACCCAATCAAGTAAAAAGACATTTATTTCCTTCTGCATTAAATATTTACTGCTCTGAAACTCTGTGCAACCCTTTGTTTTTAATTAATATTAATCAGCCCACTAAATTTAAAACATTACCAACAGTCTATTAATAACATAGAAAATGAAATATTTATAAACTGTCTAGTAGAAAGACATTGCAAACCAGCACCATATTTGCATTTTACTATTTAAAAATTAAGTTTTCTACCTAGCTAACAATGCAGTAGCAGCTCATAAAATCAAATTTTCCCATGCACTATTTTTTCCTTAAATCTGAGAAACCTGGAGATTCCTACACTTAGCTCATTAATATTCATAAGCTGTCTGTTAATTTTGGGATGTTGCCATTTTTTTGGAATTATTTTGCTAAATATTTTGGAATTAAGGTATTAGCCTTCATAATTTCAGTTTGTATATTAATTGTTTCACTACATCTGAATCTGTTATAAAAGTTTTGCAACAGCCAGTTTCTTGAAAAACTTTATTTGTTCTCAAAGTTCCCAGATAGAAAGGAATCTGGGTCAATTTATAGCCTATAAATAGATTCTGCTAATGTAAAAACAAATCTTATAATTTGTCAAAAAACAGTATACACTGCTTGAAATCACTTAAAATAGATCTTTAATTTCCAATTTTCAATCATTTCAGCACTCAAACACTTATAAAAAAATTCAGAAAATCAATATATTGATTTTGCTATCCTAAAGTCAAGGTCAGGTCAGTGCAGAGAATCATGAATGAAATTCCTTCTACACAATTGGTTCTAAAAATAGATACACAATTACTATACACTAAACCTTTGGAATGATGCTGGTATTACAGTGCACACAACTCTTTATCATTCAGGTCAATTTATGTCCATGTACCTATAAATCCAAGATCATGAGAAAAATTGCACTTTAATCTGGGATTCCTGGATAAGAAAAACAGCTTGCATTCACATAGATACTTTTGTCACAAACTACTAATTCACTAATACTAAACAAATAATAAAACAGTACAATAGTCCTGAGCCTGCTAAAGTTTGATGTCCACTGACAGTGACATTTTAGACACTTTTTTCAAACCTACAACAGGAAGACTAACTGCTAGGTCTTTATTGAATTATCTTTCTTTATAATCATCAATGTGAAAAAAAAAGTAAAATAATAATAATCATAAACAACAAAACAACTTAACCTAACAGGCTCGTGGCATAACGAATAATCGGTGACAGATAGACCACAAAATGATCACATTAAAATTCAGGTCCACAACAACCTAGATTTCGCACCTTAGTGGCTTTGTCATGATTTTACATCAAGTCTAGCATTAAAGTATGTTTTCATGAAGCGATGATAGCTGCTAGTGTCAAACCTTGCATAGTAATTGTCTTCGATATACTCTTCAAGCATGCTTTACGAGCCCATGCCCTTGACCTAGATTCTGTGCTTGAGTGATTTTGTCCAGTCTAGCATTAAAGTGTGTTTCTTTGAAGTGGTGATAGCTGTGAGTGTCAGTCCTTGCATAGTAATTGTTCTCAACATACTCATTAAGCTTGCACTGTGATCCGGCACCCTTGACCTAGATTTCGTGCTCATATGATTTTAAGTCAAGTCTAGCTGCGAGTGTCAAACCTTGCATAGAATTTGTCTTTGACATACTTTCAAGCACACACTATGACCCTGTGCCCTTGACCTAGATTTCGCTCTCCAGTGACTTTGCCCATTGCAGGTGCGACATTGACTTCCGCTGAATTCTTGTCTTGAGTCTGTTATAATTATCCAGAGATGCAGGTAAGTGGCTTAAAACAGGCATAACTCTAAATAAGAGTGGGTGAGATGCTTCTAATGGATACACACAACAAATGTTTTTTGGAGAAATAAGAACAGAACTTTTTGGTTAAAAAAGCTCCTTATCTGATACTATTATTTACTTGAGGAAGATTCCATCAAAAAAGATCATATAAGGACTGCTGTGTTAATGTTATATATATAGCTGAGTCCAAAAATGGTACCACTCACTAATGATTTTCTTGTCCCTACTTATGTGCTATGCAAGAGAGATCAAAGGTATGTCCTCAATAGGATATTAAGCAATTCCAGCAGGGGTTTGTAAAGAGGCCTTCTGAAGGTTAATAAATTTTGTAGGACTGTTGCTGTGCCCAGGCTTATATGATATTACCTGTGGAACAGATAAAGCAATACTAAATTCCCCTTTTGGTCCTCTATTTGTCTGTCATTTATTGACAGTGTACTAGGTTTTGTTTTACCCAGTCTCTTATTAGTGATAAGACTAATGACCGAGTCGGTCTTACTTTTATGTCTTTAAAGCACATTTGATATAAACTGAGTGCTAACGGATATTATTGGATTACAGTAGAAAATATAACTCCTCTGAAATTTCATTTCCTTACCTTGTTGGTTCCAAAGTATATCTTTACGAAGCGGTGTTCAGAATGGATATTTCGAGCTAAACATTTTAGTGGCTTTGTTATACCCTTGGCGTAAGAAGTATGCTATGCAATATATAGTTTTTGTCATTCTGTCTGTCCAACTGTCCACCATACTTCAGCTAACTTTTTTCATCAAAGTTTTTGCCTTAAGTTTGTTTCTTTATTTATAGTTTTTAGCTTGCCTATACGAAAGTACAGGTTGAACTATTGCAGTTACTATGGCATCGGCATTGGTTAAACTTTTTGGTTAAAGTTTTAAAAATGCTATATCTCCTGAACCTCTGGATGGAAGTACTTGCCCTAATGTTAGATACTGGTTTGAAGTTTTATCTATACCATTTTGGCTCACATAAGTGACCCTTAGGGTCAAGGTCACAGACTTAGAAAAAAATTGTTAAATTTTTTGTTAAAAGTTGTTAAAAGGCTATATCTTCTGAACCTTAAGATGGAAGTTATTCATACTTGCCCTGATGTTAGATACTGGTCTGAAAGTTTATGCTGTACCATTGCCACCACTTGAGTGACCTTCAGGTCAGTGTCACTGACTTAGAAAAATTTATATTAAGAGGCTAAGTGTGATTCAGGCAAGCTACGCTGTCCTGCCACAGCTCTTACTTTCACTTAAAGTTGTTTATTACAGAATGGATACATATTAGTTGACACCTTATTGCTGCTGACTGGAGATAAAAGTTATAGACTTAGAAATTTTGCATTGGCTTTGGCAGTGGCACTGGCTCAGGGTGTGTGTGATCTGGTTTCTTGCTCTAATTATTGTGTTTTCTACA
The DNA here is from genome assembly GCA_964016985.1 of Anodontia alba. Classification (NCBI taxonomy): domain Eukaryota; kingdom Metazoa; phylum Mollusca; class Bivalvia; order Lucinida; family Lucinidae; genus Anodontia; species Anodontia alba. The sequence goes on from OZ024831.1 coordinate 54,191,437, forward strand.
AAGCTTTCACTTTAATTTAACAGCAAGTCGAGGATGAGATGAAGTTACTGAAATATCAACGACGCTTGGAAGAAGAGCTTCATAAACCATATGTTGACCTATCTCTACACCAGACAGTCTATAAGCTTATCCTAGACAATAATCATAAAATGTCAGAAACACTCAGAAAAGAATTCAGAATTCCAGAAAGAAGGTATTATAGCTAAAACACTTCTGACATACACATTAATTACTACTGTAATTTGATCTGACAACCTGTATCATGCCCAGTGAATATTCCCAGATCATGGGATTGCAAGCAATGCTTGCATAAAATGTGATCAGGAGATCTGGGAACATCCACAAGATGTGATGCAGAGCATCTGATCAGGTTGCTGTAGTGTGACGTCCCTCGTTGCTAGATGAACCTCTGTCCAAGTGAGAAGCATATTCTCCAAATAGACCACTATACAATAGGGAGAATGCATTCAAGACTAGGAGCCTGTCTGCTGCTTAATCATTATTATTCTCTTATTATGACATCCACACGTGATAAACTAGGTGATAATATGTAGATGGGGTGACGATAAGATGAAATCTTATAACTAAGGTAACTAAGGTAGCGTAAGTAAGGCTATGGATAATGTGAATTACCGAGCGTCATCTGACACACACTCAACACAGACATGCAAATTACAGTACACAGGCTGTTACTCTACAGCAATATTATCACAATGTCATGCCAGTCACAGAACTGCTAAGGTGAGGGACGTTGGGATAGATGTTGTTTTGAGGGAACATTGGTTTGGGTGTGAAGCAGTGAGCTGATTTATAATATGGGGCCAAGGGATTGGGTGTCACAAGTGACTGAGTACATTCAGATAGCACATATGAAGTTTACAATTAGGACAATTACCCTCTTTATAGTACCTAATACACCTATGAAGTCTAACTGGGTAAGAAAAATCCAAGTAGACTTTCCCTAAGATTTGCAGCTCAAAACCAAAAACTCGTAATCAGGCCATTTGGCGTTACTAAAATACTACTCACTTTTTATGCTTGACCAAGCGAAATGTACTAAATATCAATTCTAAATATTAATAGTTAAGATTCTAAATATTGTAGATTACAATTATGACCGAATGGGAGTTGACCGGCACAGATCTCGGTACGCAAAGTTAGTACTGTAATGTGATCTGACAATGTGTATCATGCCCAGTGGATATTCCCAGATCATGGGATCACAAGCAATGCTTGCATAAAATGTGATCAGGAGATCTGCGAACATCAACAAGATGTCATGCAGAGCATCAGATCAGATTACTGTAGTATTAAATAACATATTTATTATATACAGTTGAACCTAATTAGCTTGAACACTGATGTCTCATTTACCATGGCTAATTCGAACTTGTTCTTTGAGTCGCTAAAAATTTTCTTATTTTATTATGAAATGTTATGGGTACTCATTAGAATCACCTCATGGAGGCAATTCTAATGAGTACACCTAACATATCATTATTGGCTGGACGATCGAAAAACAAAAAAAAATCCCTAAATTATCGCCATTTGCTTCCTGACCTGGCGCCATGATTAACCCTCGGTGGCACAAATTACCCATATCTCGAACAAATTTACATGGTCCAAAAGATGTTCGAGCCATGAAACTTTGACTGTACTTGGAAAATTAAACCTAAAACACCAGCAGATGACAATAGATTTTCTACTTTTCAAAGGAAATAAGGCCTGATATTTCATGCAAAAGCAGGTGATTCACATGAAATGTCAAGCCCTATTTTCTCAGAAAAATGAATGTCATCTGCTACAGTTTTGAATGGTACATTTTATTATGGGTAAAGTAATTTTGCTTCACCAAAAAATGATGAACATTTGATGCAATTTAAGACATGGGAACATTATGCTTGTTTCACCTTGACATCATAACTGTGAAGCCTTATTTAATATGATGTAATATGGTGGTGGAAAAACGGAGACTCAACTGAGCCGGCCTTTTGGATCTAAACATTAATAGGTACATAATATCTATTATACCCTTGCTTTTAGAAAGTTGGAGTATACTGCATTTTCACTGTCCATGATTCTGTCATTCAGTAATATCTTTGCATGAAAATCATAGAGGGGGTATCCACATAATATTTTTCTTATTTCTTGACGAAAACATATGTTATGGGTACTCATTAGAAGTGCCTCGGTGAGGCACTTCTAATGAGTACCCACAACATATGTTTTCATTGAGAAATAAGAAAGATATCAGCATTTTTCGGATGAAAAAAGTGCCTTATCTGTTACTATGGAAAATTTGTTTTATTTGTTTCACCTTTTTCTAGTAATTACACAGGCTAGAATTTTCAAACTTGGTATGCAGGTAGGTCTTGAAACGTTGCATCATGAGATTGAGACTTGGTCTCTAGCAGCAATGATTCACAATACAGTCAAATCCTTCAACAATTCTTGTTCTACACATTATCTATCATTGCGGTTCATTTGTTCTGACTAGGTACTGGTGGTTGAGAATCCGTGCTCTAGCAGAGGCAGGGGAGTGGATGGAGCTGGAAAAGTTCTCCAAAACAAAGAAACCAGTACTAGGAATGGAGGTTTGTCTTTCTGTTGTTTGTTTATGATTTTTGATGTAAGTGCAAGCAGGGGATCCTAGCTCCAGAGAAGATGTGGTATCCATGTAATATACCGGCACAGTGGCTCAGTGGTAGAGCGTCCGCTTTGTGACCGGGAGGTTGCGGGTTCGATCCCCGGCCGAGTCATACCAAAGACTTTAAAAATGGTACTAGCTGCTCTTTCGCTTGGCGCTCAGCATTAAGAAAGTAGAGCTAGAACTGGTCAGCTCAGTGTCAGTATAATGTGACTGGGTGGAATATCATGTCAAAGTGTCTGGGGCGTGATATTTCAGTGAGGCAGCACTCTAAAAGTGAGCATTGAGCTCCCTGCCACATCCAGACACCGTCGCGATATGACTGAAAAAGGTTGAAAGCGACGTTAAGCCCAAATCAAACAAATATCCATGTAATGTTTTTCTTATTTCTCCATTGTAAACGTATGTTGTTGGTACATATTAGAAGCGCCTCATAAAGGCACTTCTAATGAGTACCCAGAACATATGTTTTTGTAGAGAATAAGAAAAATGTTATCATTTTTATGCCTCGCCACAATTTTGAGTGTCTGTGCGTCCGTCTGTTAGTAGTTCCGTCATTCTTGTCTGCTCCAGTCTGTCCGTCAGCGCTTCCATCATTCATGTCTGCTCCATAACTCTGATACTGCCTGAGATATTTTCACGAAACTTTACACAAATTTAAAGCACTTTGAGTCGATGTGCAAAACACATGAACCATAACTCTGGTTTGCCTGTTTTTTAGTTATTGCCCTTTGAACATTGAACATATCCATTTCTACCATGTACTTGTGTCTGCTCTGTAAATAGAAAACTGTTCAAGATATTATTATGAAATTTCTCACAAATGAAAGCACTATGAGACAATGTGCGGAACACAAAAACTGTAACTGGTTTACCTACTTTTGGAGTTGCAACCCTTTGAACATAGTAGATCTTGAAAATAGCCATTTCTGCTATGTATGAGTGTCCGCTCTATATTATTATGAAATTTCTCACAAACGTAAAGCACCATGAGATAATTTGCAGAACACAGTTTCCGTAATTCCGTAAAGTAGTGTTTGTATAGTAGTTTATACAGGTGTCTTCATTTCACGGACTTGTTAATGTGATAAATGAAAAACAGGAAACAATCAAATGAACGTTTTAATCAAAAGTAACATCTGTACATGCACCAAGGTTGATAATATTTAATGTACCTTCCCTTTAATTTTATTTTTGACAGAGTTATAGCACTTGCTTGATGTAAATGCAGTGGCAGTGCATAGTGCAGTGCTTGCGGCACTTTTATTTGGTAGAAAAAGTGCTTTTTCTCGAGCTAGTGCCTTATCTGGAGATAGTGGGGTGGAGTGGGGGGAAGGGGAGGAGAGCGTGGGGCTTGTGTGGGTTTACACTGTTTGTGGAATGTTTCTAAATGTTACTAGAAAAGTATCACCCATTCACTACACCTGTGTCTGCTGAATTTTCCACCAGCATGCACGAAGTTACAGTATTTACCCTAAATATTTGGATACCTTTACTCCATACCATACTTTTCTTAAACTAATACATTTTACTACCCGTTGATATGTCTAAAAACTGCTGGGTCTGTGGCAAACTGGGTGAGCCCTGATCAGATGCCACATTCTGAGTCTGATCTGGTCTGCACTGTTTGGTTAGGGTAAATACAGTAAGTAACATTTCTAATTAGTTTCTTTTCACTTATTTTCAGTCATTTGTTGAAGTCTGTATGAATCACCGCAATAATCATGAGGCATTGAAATACATTCCCAGAGTTTCTCCTGATAAGAAAGTCAAATGTCTTATCAGTATGGGGTGAGTATGCAATAGTTAGCTCACCTGAGCACAAAGTGCTCAAGGTGAGCTATTGTGATCAGTCAGTGTCTGTTGTCTGTCATGTGGCATCAACATTTGCTTTAAAAGCCTACTCCTCCTACACCCCTGGGCCAATGCTGCTTCTCCTGGACCAAAAGGCCAGTTGACTCGAAACTTGGTATGAAGCATAGGAGGGACTTGTAGTAGATCAAAAATAGCTAAAATTGTTCCAATCGGAAGTTGGCCACCATGGCGGCCATCTTCAAAATCTGTTTTTTTGCTTCTCCTGAACCAAAAGGCCAATTGACTTGAAACTTGGTAGGAAGCATCAGGGTGACTTGTAGATCAAAACGAAATAAAATTGTTTTGATCGGAAATCCAATATGGCCACCATTGCGGCCATCTTGAAAATCTGTTTTTTCCCTTGTTCTCCTGAATGATAGGCCAATTGACTGGAAACTTGGCAGGAAGCAATGGGGTAACTTGTAGATCTAAAATAGCTAAAATCTTTGATATGGGGAATCCAAGATGGCCATCATGGCCACCATCTTGAAGACCTATTTTTCGCTTAATCTCCAGAACTGAAAGGCCAATTGATTTGAAACTTGGTAGGAAGCATTGGGTGACTTGTAGCTCAAGAACTGCTAAAATAGTTCTGATCAGAAATCAAAGCTGGCTACCATGGCCTCCATCTTGAAAATCTATTTTTCGCTTCTCCTGAACTAAAAGGCCAACTGACTTGGAAGGAAGCATCAGGAGGACTTGTAGATAAAAAAAACAGCTTAAATCTTTAGTTCGGAAATCCAAGATGGCTGCCATGGCCGCCATCTTGAAAATCTATTTTTTGCTTCTTCTCCTGAACGGAATGGCCAATTGACTTGAAATTTGATAGAAAGCACTGAGGTGACCTGTAGATAAAAAATAGCTAAAATGGTTCTGATGGCTTTGGCTGCCATCTTGGAAATCTATTTTTCACTTCTTAACTGAAAGGCCAGTTGACTTGAAACTTGGTAGGAAGCATCGGGGTGACTTGTAGATTAAAAATAGTTAAATTTGTTCTCATCTGAAATCCAACATGGTTGCCACAATCGCCAACTTGAAAATCTATTTCAAACTTCTTCTGAAAAGTTAGGCCAATTGATTAGAAACTTGATAGGAAGTATCAGGATGACTTGTAGATCAAAAGTAGCTAAAATCATTCTGATTTTAAATCCAAGGTGGCTGCCGTCTTGAAAATCTATTTTCAACTTCTTCTTTTGAACCGAAAGGGCAATTGATTCGAAACTTGTCTGGTAATCAGGTAAGCAATACAGGGCCATCTTTGCCCTCTTGTTTATAATCCTGTAAAGAGTCTATTAAATGCCCAGACATTTATTAGCTCACTTGAGGATGAAGTGCTCAATGTGAGCTAATGTGATTGGTCAATGTCTGTCACATGTCGTCCATTGTGCGGCGTTAACAATTTGCTTTAAAAGCCCACTCCTCCTACACCCCTGGGCCAACTGTCTCGAAATTTGGTAGGAACAATTGGTGTGACTTATAGATAAAAAATAGCTATATTCATTCTGATAGGAAATCTAAGATGGCCGTCATCTTGCTTTTTCTCCTGAACCGAAGGTCAATTGACTTGAAACTTGGTAGGAAGCATCAGGGTGACTTGTAGATAAAATATAGCTAAATTTTTCTGATCAAAAATCCAAGATATGGCAGCCATCTTGAAAATCTTTTTTTCTCTTCTTCTCCTGAACCAAAAGGCCAATTGACTTGAAACTTGGTAGGAAGCATCAGGGTGACTTGTAGATCAGAAATACCTAAATTTGTTCTGATTGAAAATCCAAGATAGCTGCCATCTTGAAAATCTATCTTTTCACTTCTTCTTCTGAACCAAAAGATCAAATGACTTGAAACTTGGTAGGAAGCATTTGGTTGACTTGTAGATCAAAAGTAGCTAAAATGTTCTGATCGGAAATACAAGATGGCTGCCATCATGAAAATCTATTTTTCAACTATTCTCCTGAACTGAAAGACCAATTGACTTGAAATTTGGTAGGAAGCATAGGGGTGATTTGTAGATCAAAAATAGCTAAATTCGTTCTGATTGGAAATCCAAGATGGCCACCATGGCTGCCATCTTGAAAATCTAGTTTTAGCTTCTCTTCAACCTAAAGGCCAGTTCACTTGAAACTTGGTAGACAGCCATAGCTGCCATCTTGAAAATCTATTTTTCGCTTCTTCTTCCAAACTGAAAGGTCATTTGACTTGAAACTTGGTAGGAAGCATCAGGGTGACATTAAGAAGGTTATAACAGCGGTGGGTGGGTTGGGTGGGGGTGGGGAGGGAACATAGATATGTTGAGAGTTATGTCGTCCTGCAGATTAATGAATGTTGTAGACATTGAATGATCTTGACCTACTTTTCATTTTCAGCACAGGTGAGCGTTAAGGACCATCATGGTCCTCTTTTTTTATTTGTCAGAGAAAGTAAGGCTTGATATTTTTACATAAATGACCATTTATCCAAGACATATGTTCTGAGAGGAAATAGGAATAAAACAAGGTCTTTCTTACATAACGTTCTGCTCAATAAGATTCATTTTAATGGCAACATCTTTGGAAACAAATGCTGTCATTGTTTAGTCATGAGAGTTCACTGTATTTAGAAGACAGTTTTTTTTTTTTGTTTTGTTTTTTTTGCATTAACCCTTATCCTACTGTTCACAACAACCCCTACCTTTGCAAACAGTGTAGATCCATATCAGATGGCTTCTGAAGAAGCCATCTGATCAGGATCTACACTGTCATTCAGTTTGTGAATTTGCCAAAAACATGTAATCTGATTTGCTGATGGGTGTGGCTAATTAAATTATTCAGCGGGATAAGGGTAATTAAAACATATTGTGTGTACCGACTGAGGTGATTCCAGTGAATACCATATTTACCCTAAGTATTGAGTTTCAATTAGAGACACCTGATAAACTTACCATACTTGTCCTAAAATTTGAATAGATTGCAGAAAACAGACCTCTTATGTGTCTAAGATATTTGATGTGTATATGGAAAACAGTGAAGACCCTGATCAGATGCCACATTTTGCGGCATCTGATCTGGGTATACACTATTAGCAAAAGCCTGTCTGTCTGTTATTACAATATCAAACAAGCCATATTGTATTGCAAAGGTAACAAAATTTATCCTACTATATTTACCTTACATATTAAGACACCATGTTCTGCAGTGTCTGATCTAGTTGAAGTTCTTCGCTGTTTGCTCAAACTTACTGTCCATCAAGGGGATGTCTAAGGCTGGCTAATCAGAGCTGAAAAGATAATCGATTATCAGTCATACCATTGTGATCGATAATCGATTAGTAATCACTGAAGATTTGGTAATAATTTTACCTGTCTGTCTGAGCATCACTTTTACCATATGTTATATTTTACTGTATGTATTTGGTCGGTCAGGCCTGAGCACATAATGCAGCATCTCATCAGGGTCTGCAATCTTTGCCACTTGTCCAGCTATTTTTAGACACAACATTGGGTAGTAAATTGTACTTGTTCAAATTTTAGATAAAGTATGGTAAAGAATTGAGGTGTCAGAATACTAAGGGTAAAGGTGTCTGAACACTTAGGGAGGGTAAATATGGTAATCAAATGATCGATTATTTGCAAATCTGAAACGATAATCATTTTTGTGAAATTTATCGAATAATTAATCCCCAGCTTTAGTGATGTCAAATCAATGTTGTTGCAAATACTTAGCATAGGTCTAGATAAGAGTTGGTATCAACTTAATATTTTTCTTATTTCTCAGCAAAAACATATGTTGTTGGTACTCATTAGAAGCACCTCACTAAGGTGCTTCTAATGAGTACCCACAACATATGTTTTGGTTGAGAAGTAAGAAAAATATAGATACTTTTTGGTTGAAAAAAGCTCCTTATCAAGAGCTATGCTTAAGATAGATGCAGTATGCAGAAAAACTGAACCACATGTTTTCATGGAGAAATAGAAAAAAAAAATTGTTGGTAGATAACCCTCTCATCTGGACAGGAGTCATTAAGGAGGGGTATTTGATGAGAATTTTCTCTATTTCTCCATAAAAAGAAACATGTGGATACTCATTAGAAGCATCACACTGAGGCACTTCTGATGAGTACCCTCAACATATATTTTGGTGAAGAAATAAAAAAACAATATCCCAGAATTTTTACCAAATACTGGTCCTTGAGTCCTCTGCTATAGATGTGATAATTGTAATATTTCTATTTCAGTCAATTAAGTATGGCCGCAGATGCAGCATTTGAAAATCGGAATGAAGACGAGTTGAACAGAGTGCTTAGATGTTGTACTAACAAAGACAGACAAGTTGAAGATAAAGTTAAATCTTTAAAACAACAGCTAGCTAGTGGCAGAAGATAACATTTCATGAAAATGCGCAGAATATTATACATGTATTTTTTGTATAACCTTCCAGTTTGGTTTCAAAAAATACTATATTAGTCAGGGTTCCCATTTCTCATATCTTGCAAAAAACACAATCCTACAATCAGAAAGATATATAGCTCATTTTTATACCCCGCCATTAATGTGTTGCAGGGTATTATGGTATACCCTCCGGTGTCTGTCTGTTCGAAAGGTGTCTGGTAAAATTTAAAATGTGTCATTCAAAATGATATTGTAAATTTTCCAATATAAGTGTTCTCTTTCAAGTTTATAGTAGGGACCATATTGGATCAGAAATTGGACATTTTTGGTGTCAGTCCATTTCTGTGAGCCTTCTTTTACATGACATTGAAAAAAAGTAGAAGGCATATTTGAAATACAATTTTCATGCAAATTTTTAAAATTGGTTTCAGACAGTAAACCAGGGTATACTTCCTTGATTGCAGAAAACGGCCTCAGTGTCACTTTTGGCTTCTTAGTAACTTAGTTGCATGTGCACATGAGAAAGTAAACATTCTGATTTCTGTTTTGAACATTATTTTCTATCTTTTCTATGACGTTAATCTGAATACACAAAATTTTGTATACTTGGAATTGTTAAGTGTCAACTGGGTCTCCATAGAAACATGCCAGTTTTTGAGAAATGCAATGTATGCATATCTACTATACAGTTGTTTTATATACATGCATGTCCAAACTGTCTTCCTATATCAAATTAAATTCTATATCATTCTGATTGTAGGGTTAGCAAATTTTTTTTTTATATTTGAGCCCAGACTGATATCCAAATGAAATAAAGTGGATACTAACAGTGGTAATAGTGGACTCTCTTTGGAATTGCCCATCATGGCATGATTACCCTCTCATGGCCGGCCTCAGTGGCTCAGTTGGATGCGCCGTCCGACTGGAGACCAGGAGGTTGCGGGTTCAACCCCCGCCGAGGTCGGCAACATTCTTGAAATATTTTCTACGGTCATTCTCTCCCTTCCGCTGATTCAAGAAGGGCAGTTGTCAGTTTCTGGCGAAAGAATGTGCACAATACTGGTTAACCGCTTAGAGAACTAAGCCTGCCCAGTAAACGTGTGGCTAGGTAAACTGACCGCGCTTGACATGACCCCATTGGGTTGACTGATTTAGTAAAACCTCAACACAAACAAGCATGAGGACACACAAGATACATTTTGTATTTTATGGCAAGGACCCGCAAGATACCGTTTATATTTTTGGATGGGTTTTTCAAAAAATACGCCCTTTAAAATAGCGATGTCCGATTTGGTTGACCTTTTTTCAAAGTTATATGTTATCTCTATTCTTCAGTGGATTGCTTTCATATTTAGTAGGGATGATAAGGAGGACCAGTCGGTGTTTTACATGCAAAAGAGCCAACTCACACTTTCTTTGTTATTTAAAAACCCGTCCATAATGCCCTTAGGCATTTTACTTGTATATTGATGACCCACAAGATAAATTTTGTATTTTATGGTAGAACCCACAAGATACAGTTTGTATTTTATATCGAGTATCCACAAACTGTATTTTATAATGAGGACCCACAAGATAAGTTTTGTATTTTATAGTGAGTACCTGCAAAATACATTTTGTATTTTATAATAAGGACCCAAAAGATACATTTTTGGATGGGTTTATCAAAATATCTGTCCTTCAAAATAGCAGTGTCCGGTCGGGCGTCATCCCAGGTTTAACTTTTGGTTATCCTTTTTTCAAAGTTATATGTTAGCTTTTTTCTTCAGTGGATTGCTTTCATATTTTGAAGGGATGAAGAGGAGAACCGATTGGGATATCACGTGCAAGAGGGACAACTCACTTTCTTCATTATGTACTCATCTTCCCTGTCATCCGAGGTTTACCTTTTGGTTAACCTTTTTGAAAACCCCATCCATAATGCTGTTAAGCATTTTACTTGTATATTTTATGGTGAGAACCCACAAAATACATATTGTGTTTTATGGTAAGGACTCACAAAGTACATTTTGTATTTAATGTTGACAACCAACAAGATAGATTTTGTATTTTATGCAAATGAGAACCCAGACGATACATATTATTTCCAAAATAACAAAAATCATCGTTTGATCATTCCCTTTATTTAGAGCAATGAGAACAGTCAGGTTGGAATATTAGCAAAACTAGCCCTTAAAGCAGTAACATAGTAATAGTAATGGATAAAAATCAAAATTGATGCAGTAAATTTTCTTAGGCATGTTTCAGCAAATATTTCTTTTGACCAAAAAGAAACAAAATATTAGCAAATGATATTTTAAAATATTTTTCTTAATTTCCTGAGTGAATAGTATATGACCGTTCTTCATGTGAATCTGATGATTAAATTGAGAATCAAGTCTATATTCTGTTAGATAAAATAAGCCTTAAAAACATTGCTAATTTGATGATAAACATGCTATGGCTACCCTATTTACCGGTAGTTCTGGGACACCTTGACTCCTTACCGTACATGTCCTAAAATTTGAAAAAGTCTACTTTACTAGCTGTTGAGGTGTCTGAAGTAGTGCTGGATGAGTGCCAAACAATGTAGGCCCTGATCAGGTGGTACATTCTGCAGCATCTGATGTGGGTCTATACTGTTTGCTCAGGCTTATCTGTCCCAATATTTAGGGTTATTACGGATTTCATAGCTCCAGAGTAGGCACTTCCTTCCACTAAAAAGTATTGTTTTTCTTATTTCTCTGCATAAACACATAGTGGGGGTACTCATTAGAAGCTTTTCTAGTGAGTACCTACAGTGTACCGTATTCGACCTAATTACCGCACTGTGCATTACCAACTAAGGATACACTATAAAAAGATCAGAAAAGGACTTATTTGATGATGATTATGCAATTTTTTCTGATTTTCTTTATAAAGGCATATGTTGTGGGTATTCATTTGAATAGCAATGACAAGTCTATGCAATTCAAATGAGTACCCACAACATATGCCTTTGTAAAGAAGTAACAAAAAAAGTACACTGGTTAATCTAGAGACTACGGAATTTCTTGACTGTGCACTTATATGAGTATGTGCGGTAATTAGGTAGAATACAGTATATTTATATGGAGAAATAGATATCATGGTTAAACAGTGCCTAATCTAGAAGAAAGCTTATAAATATACATTTCACATATCAATATAATTCACAAGGAAAAAAAATATTTCTCCATGAAAACATATATTATTGTACTCTTTAGCATCACTTCTCTAATGCAGTTTTAATTAGTACACAAAATGTGTGTTTTCAATAAGAAATAAGTAAACATATGTCTTACCATAATAACTCTAAGTATTGGGACAGATAGGCCTTTGCAAACGGTGTAGATCCAGATCAAATGCCACATTCTCTGGTGTCTGATCAGGGTCTACACTGTTTGCCATACATACAGCAATATTTTAGACACACCAACATGTAGTAGAATGGTCTATTGCAAATTTTAGAATGAGTATGGTAAGAGGAAAATGTGTCCCAATACTTAGGGTAAATACAGTATCTAGAGTCATGATATTATGTGCAATATATTTGTCATTTGTTCTGTACATGTATATGCAGAATTTGTTAAAGTAAAAAAAGTAAATTATATACATTGTATGTATTATTCCTTTATTATTTCCTTCATATATCAAGGATATGGTCCTGTCATTATTCATGAGTCTTATGTACCATATTTAACCAAGGATTTCAGACACCTTCACCACTGTGGTTCGAGCCTTGCTCTGGTCACATGTGGGAAAGCCAAGTCCTGCTTACATATGGTCAGGTGGTTTTTCCCCGGGTTCTCCAGTTTTTGCCCTCCTTTGATGAACGATTGGCTTGATATAAGTTAAACATTCTTGAAAGGTCCGTAACCCCCCCCCCCAAAAAAAAAAAAAAAAAAAAAAAAAATTCAGTCATCTTACCTGGAATGTTACTGTTATATCTGTTTCACTACTAAACCAAGTTAATATACACTTTGTGTCACCTAATTTTCTTACCTAAAATTTGAACGTCCATTTTACTACCTGTCAATGTACGAGGGATGTTCGAAATGAACTGCTTATTTCTATCTGGAGACTTCAAATTTCAAGTTAGCCCAAAAGTACTCATTTCATGCCCTCGAAGTACTCCCCGTGGCTAGAAATGCAGAGTTTCAGCCGATGTATCCACTTCTTGATGGCGTCACGGTACGCTGATTTGGGCACAGTAATAAGATACTGATGAATGGCAGATCCAAGTGCCTGTCGGGACTGGTATTTCCGCCCAGCAAGGAATGCTTTCAATTTCGGAAACAAAAAGAAATCACATGGGGCAAGGTCTGGGGAATACCGGGGGTGAGGCAAAACAGTTACTTTTTCTTTCTTCAAAAACTCCGCAACTATTGCGGAGGTATGAGCTGGGGCATTGTCATGTAGAAGACGGACATGTTTAAAACCAATGGCAGGGCGTCGTTTCTGATAATACTTTTTCAGTTTCTTCAGTACTACGTCTTTGTAGTACTTTCCGGTGATGCTTTTGCCTTTTTCCACTGGCACTTTTATTGCGACTCCTTCACCAGAGAAGAAGATTGCATACAAAACCTTCTTTGTACTCAAAGAACGTTTGGCAATTATTGGGCGTTTGCTGTGTTTAGTGGCCCAGATCTTATTGCTAACCTTTCTGACGGGCTCAAAATAATGGACCCAGGTTTCATCACCTGTGACGACATTGGCAAACTGCTTTTTGTCATATTTTGGAAACATTTGAAGCAGCTTTTTGGCCCCTTTAACCCGTTGCCTCTTTCGCTCGTCAGTCAACAGATGTGGCACCCATCTAGCAGAAACCTTTCTGACTTTCAAATGCTTCTTCAAAATAAGGTGAACCGTTGATAGTGATATGCCTACCTTTCGTGCAATATCACGAACTGTAAATCTGGCATCTCCTTCAATGATTTCCTTTATTTTGGAAACGATTTCTTTACGAGATGCAGATTTTGGCCTACCTGATTTCGATGCATTTTTGATGGGCTCTACACCAGACTCAAATTTCTTTTTCCACCGCCGAACTGTGTTATAAGACACACAAGAAGGTCCAAAAGCAGTAGAAATTTCAGTCATCAGCTTCTTCAAAGAACAACCAAGTTTTGAGCGAGCTTTGATGTAAGCCCGTATTTCATCTTTTTTGTCGACGCTTTTTCCAACCATTTTTACTGCAGTGGTCAATGACTGCGTGTATTCAAATGGCAAATTTTATGTCTTACACTTAGTCTAACATGTACATTTATACACCATTGTGTAGATATTGAATAGCCCTATATAGGTATGTATTGGTTTTTATCGTGCCCCACGTGGATATCGAGCTAGAGGACAATAAGCAATTCATTTCGAACATCGTATCTAAAAACTGCTGGATGAGTGGCAAACAGTGTACCCTGGTCATATGCCAGATTCTAAGGCATCTGATCCGGATCTACATTGTTTGCTCAGGCCTGTCTCTCTGAGCATAGACCCTTATCAAACTGCATGGATGCAAAGGCTGATTTAGGTCAACACTGGTCACATATGTCATAAGGTAGATTTATACCTGGAATAGCTCATGTTTATCCTGCAAACTAGCGTCTACTAAGCAGGCGATTTTACAAGACATGTCAAAAGGTTTTATTCGAGAAGTAAAAAAAATAATAAAAATGTCACCTGCAGCAGCTGTGATTGGCACTTTGAGGGTTAAATGACCTATATTTGTTGTATGAACCGGGTGTGGCGAAGGTGTGTATCTTACGTCACCGGGGCGTCCAACTGATATTAGCTTACAGTTGGGCAAGGCCTGCTATCCTTGTAGCAGGTAAGAGTAGAGGGGGAATGTTTTATTTCTTCTGTTTCTTCACTTTCATTCATTTTCCTCTTTCTGCCCTATTCATCTCTTTCGTTTCCTCTACTATCTTTTCAATTTCTTTTCTTCCTTTCTCTAGGAGACGACACAAAATGATCCACAAGGGTTGACATGTCATTAAACCCCAACACAATCAGTCAAAATTGTTGTACGAACCAGTTATATATTTTGACAATGAAAACTATGCAAAGAGCAAAAACAAAGAAAGTAACCATGCAAAATATAATAACTCAGTTTTCATTTACACTTGCTCTTGGAATTAGGGTAACCATATAAATATTTTTTTTTGTATTTCTCTACAACTCCACAAAAACTTGCTTGAAGCAGAATTCTGGTCATTACTGCATGGTACTTCATTGCACTGAGCCTTTCGTTATCATCCGTACGTCAGCTTGGTATTACAATTTTGAAAGCCGGGAACTTTAAACTCCAATTATAACTGCAATGTGATGACTTTGAAATATTTTTTTTTTTTTTTATTTTATTTTTCAGATAATTTCATGGGAATCATCTGCTAGGTCTAGCAGAAAATTGACAAAAAATCCTGCCTAGAGGACTAAGCCTGCCCAGTAAAAGTGTGGTTTGGTAAACTGGCCGCACTTGACATGACCCCATTGGGTTGACTGGGCCCCGAGCGCTGTGGTGCAGTGGTAAAGCGTCGGACTCGAGATCGAGAAGTACCGGGTTCGATCCCCACTGACTGCAAGTGTTGTTTCCTTGAGCAAGAAACTTTATCCACATTGCTTAGTACTGGTTTCTACCCGGGAAAAAAGAGGGCCACATGGAAGATTAGTACTAGATTACTAAATGTGTTACCCTCTATAAATAAAGTCGATTATTATTATTATTATTATTATTATTAAAACCTCAACACAAGACATAAAAATCATCAAGCCTTATTTTCTCTTAAATTAATAAAAAAAAATTGTCACACAATCAAAGCTTTTGATCGTGTTTGGTATGACTATCTTCGATATAAATTTAGATCAGTTGGACTCTCCGGAAAACTTTTAAAATGATTTTCTAGTTATCTTGTTGGTAGGCTGGTAAATCTCAAGAATCAGTTTTAAGACTACTTCTTTTCTGATATAATAACTGAAATATGATCTAGCATTCGCCTCTTTGTTGATAATATCAGTAGTTACATAACTGTTCATAAGCCAAACGTTGCTGTACGTTGCTGTACTGTTCATAAGCCTAACGCAGTTCTTGAGCAAAAAACAAAAAAAAAACAGCTAACTGAACTGAAGCTTGGCTGGTAAAATTTAACCCTTTAAAATGGAATTCCGATTGAAATTTTGTTTGTATTGAGGTTTTACGGCCGTTAACCCAATTGGGTCATGTCGAGCGCGGTCAATTTACCTACCCACACGTTTACTGGGCAGGCTTAGTCCTCTAAGCAGTTAACCAGTATTGTGTACATTCTTTCGCCAGAAACGGACAACTGCCCTTCTTGAATGAGCGGAAGGGAGAGAATGACCGTAGAAAATATTTCCTGATCAATCTCCACGAAAGAATGCTGCCGACCTCGGCGGCGGTCACATATATTATTATTATTATTATTATTATTATTATTATTATTGAAACTCTTCATATGACGTACAATATGGTAAAAATGCAAATAAGAGATAATGAACTGAAGTAGTCTAAATTTTGGTGTTTAATTTTTTTGTGAGCACTTTCACAGCTAATGCTTATCTTCAGACAAAGATGTCTGTGGATCAGCGTGTGAAAGCGCTCACAAAAAATTAAACAACAAAATTTAGACAACTTCAGTTCATTAAAATTAGTACACCCTTCCTAGTTCATACTAGGGAATGCTTAATAAAGGAAGTGGACCTCTATAAGCACTTAGGAACGTCTGTTTTTAAATGATAGCCCTTGGCATACAAGCTTGGATTAAGCATTAATATAATGCATAGATCATGAAAGTGACAGAAAATCTTTAAAAGTAACTACTATAATATGAATCGACATGCTTAAAAATATGCAGACCATATTTAGGATAATTGTAGGATTATGAAAACCAAAACATCACGAAAACATACCTATATATTTTTTACCCCCTTAAACCCCACTTTTATATAGTAAAACTGGGGTTTACAGGGGTATATATTATTTTGCTTATTTCTGGTCAAAAACATAGATTGTGGGTACTCGTTAGAACCGCCTCATCGATGCGGTTCTAACGAGTACTCACAATCTATGTTTTAAGCAAAAAAAAAAAAATGAAAAATATCAGCATTTTTTATCTGAAAATCCTCAGGTTTTGGAGGTGAAATTTTCTATACATATGAATAGGCGTTGTCTCGTAATGACTCGCAAAATTACAGGCAAAGCAGCTAGAACGCTAAACTGGTTCGACCTAAACTGGTTCGACCCAAACTAGTTCGACCTATCTTGTATGAATTCGAAACCTTTAAGTGAGATTCGTTTGTATCATAATTAATTCCTGAAGTATGTTATACGAGAATAGAATCACAAACCAGACAATGATAACTTTGTAGACTGTTGATTCTTTTAATTCTTTCGGTGCCAAATTTCAGACGACATTTGTCGTCTGCTTTTCTTTTTTTTAACATATTAATGCTTGAAAAGAAGTTTATATGTGAAGTTGAGAGACTGAATGTCAAACAGCATAGATCCAGATGAGACGGCTCATATGAGCCGTCTCATCTGGATCTATGCTGTGTTTCATCTGGGTCTATGCCGTTTGCAAAAGCCTAGTATTATCGACTGTGGCATTGAAAGAGTTAAACGGCATATAAGCCAGAATAAAAGGAAGTAGAATGTTATAAAATATTACTATTGTATAAATATGTTACTAGAACCATATGTTTTTTTTTATTGCTGAATGTAAATTTATACTAATAAAATATGTTTAAACTAAGCAAACTGTTACAAAATTTGCATATCAGACTATTCAAAGACTGCGGTTCTCTAAATTTTGACTTATTTATTACACAATTTCAGATACTATACTTTCTCTTGTAGAAGTGGTGATATTGAAAACGCCCGACATTTTTTTTTTTCTTAAATTGTAACATATCACTTTGCCTTAATATTGCATTGCGCCTCTGCATGTGTTTCTACACGGTGATGACCCAGCTAGCATTTTTTAAAAATCTATAGCGGGCCGTTATCGACCCGTCAGCTACCCTAACGGGCCGATAACGGCCCGCTATAGATTTATAAAGAATGCTTACTGGGGAGTCAATTTATTTTCATACAAATCAAGTCAATTTTGAAGCCGTGTACAAGTACATACAAGAGAGCAAACAAATGACATCACGAAAACAGGCCTATATAATTTTGACCCCCTTAAACCCCACTTTTATATAGTAAAACTGGGGTTTACAGGGGTATACTTTATTTTTCTTATTTCTACTCAAAAACATAGATTGTGGGTACTCGTTAGAACCGCCTCGCCGAGGCGGTTCTAACGAGTACCCACAATCTATGTTTTGAGCAGAAATATGAAAAATATAGAGTTTTTCATCTCAAAATTTTCAGTTTTTGGAAGTGAAATTTTCTGTATATATTTGAATAGGCGTGTTTTCGTAATGAAACGATCAGAACGAATGCATAATATAAGCCTATACAGACGTGTCATGTAAAATAATTGTATTTCTAGGAACAAATTATGTTTAATCCAACAGTACTGTCCATAAGATTGCGCGAATAAGCGCGAAATATTTTGGTTCTGTTAATGGTGAAGCTCATATAGAATTTAACAAAACCGCGTTACTTTCAGCTGAGGCCGAGTTGACTGGGTCACAGAATCGCGAAGCACAGCTATATATCATGTATGTATGGGTCGCAAAAACGTGTCTTCGAGCATATGCGGAGAGCGAAGGCCCAGATCACCATGCGCATTCGCGCAGTCTGATCAGGGCCTTTGCTGTTTGCTAACAGAATCATTGGATACTATAGAATGTAGCAATGAAGAGCAAATGCCCGGATGAGACTTTGCGCATATGCCTGTTGAATCTGAATCTGTGCATTTTGCGCATTGCGTATAATAATTATATTTCTTGTATTGTTAACCCATTTATGCCGAATGAACTCTTCTACCTTAACTCTTTGGACATGTCCATTTCCTATATAAGGGGTGTCCGGTTTTTATTATTATCATGTTTTGTAGAAATTTCTGAACTTAATGCAAACAGTGTAGACCCTGATCAGCCGCGTTCTGCGGCGTCTGATCTGGGTCTATATTGTTTGCCAATGTCCTTTTTATGGGACGCCAGGCTTATATTGGTTAAATCAATAGAACAATGTTCGATACTAGTTTTAGCAGACATTTTGATATACTTTTCTTATTTACACCAGAAAATAGGGTTTGATATATCACGCAAAGTTTCTTCTAAGGAGGCAATTTACACGCTCATGCAAATTTTCTCCTGCGGAAACAATTTGCTTGAAAAGCCAAAGCCTATTTTCCGAGAAAAGTAAGAAAATGTATCGTCAATTTTGTCTGCTGAATTAGCAAAGACCTACTGGAGAAGTTTAGTCGGAACCTTACAAATTCGTTTTTCTCATGGTCTACTCGTGCCTAAATGAAATTTGTTTGGGTCCGCCAACCAACACGGCCGAAAGGAGGCCATCCTGTTAAATGAAAACCGCCCATTGCCGACCTTGTTATCTCGCTATAGAATCAGGGTGTGTAGAGCTCGAGATAATTCAGGATTTGACATTTCACGCAAATCGTCTCTTAAGGAGACAATTTGTATGAAATATCAAAATAGAATGTAAATTTTCTCCTAAAGAGACAATTTGCACGAAATGCCAAATCCTATTTTCTCAGAAAAATAAGAAAAATATCACCATATTATCATCTACTGAATTAGCCAAGACAGTGGTAAAGGTTAAAGAACTGCTGATTCATTATCTAACGAGTGTCTTATATATATATATATCTTTCTCTGATAAGAAAAACAAGACAAAGCAACAGACGACAAGTGAATCATGCTGTCTTCTGGTGGTAATCTATTCATTTTCATAGTAAGTATTCTTTTCTCTAATCTTTCATTATTTGATTTATTTATCGAATTACTTACAAACATAAAGACCTTCGATTTTACCGATGTAAAAACACCGATACACAACATACAAACTTAACCCTTCTCTTGTTGAACATGACACGCCCTGTCTTAGGAAACAGTGTTGATCCAGATTAGTTGGCTTCTGAACTGATCTGGACCTGCACTGTTTGTTATTAAGTGTGTGAATTTATAGCAACAATCCGGATCAAGCAATCTGATTGGCTGAAAATTAGAAGTGGCATCTTAATTTAGTCAGCATGACAAGGTTAACAGAAAGTCCTTCTGGGTTTAGTTAAAGTTTGTGCACGATCCCCTGGCGTTTAGACATCGATAAAATCTACAGAAAACCATGTTTATAATATTTACATTGAACACATAAGTAAAATTCCTTATTTCAGAATTCAGATATTCGGAGGAGCAAACAAATCTGAAGGAGCCGGAGCCTTTACCCTAAAACGCTGCAAAAGTTGCTTTCTTGGTACTTATGTTTGGAGAGATATGCTAAAATATTCTAATCATAACCTTTTTAGCACTATAAAATTCACGTGAAACATCTTAGAATCGAATGAAAGTTTAAACCTATATAATATATATATATATACCTATAATTATAAAATTAAAACGTCGTCTGCTTATATTAAAATAAGGATATAAACCCTGGTGATTTCAGATTTTTTTACCCAGAGTCCGATGTGTTAATTGAACGCAGCCCAGGTGATTTCAGATTTACACTTGTGATTTCAGATATTTCTGGCCGTTTTTGTCAAGACAGACCTCACAACAGCGTTCTTGTTGGGCATCGATTGTGTAGCGCCAGCACCATGTGTCTGTCGTGAGGACTACATTCGTTGTAGTGATCAGAAACTGTCACAAATACCAAACTTTACTTTCCTCAACGGACAGTCGGATTTTCTTTTCGTCTATTTGTACAACAATCAACTAACAACGATTCCAGAATATACGTTTTCGAGTCTATCAATCTTTAACGCAACGGCTATCGACATGGAGCTTGATCACAATTATATCTCTGAGATAGATTCTCTAGCTTTCGAAGGAGTTGAAAACACTGTAACGGAGCTCAATCTGCGAAGTAATAACTTAACAGAACTTCCACCTGTGCTCAGCGAACTCACAATACTAGACACGCTTGATGTGTCGGGAAATCCTTTAACTAACCTTAATTCGACAATTATGTTAAATCTCGGACTTTCTTTGGAAAAATTAAGCATTTCTGTTGAGCTGTTTTCTGTATTTCCTAAAGAACTGCGATTCTTGAAAAGACTGAAGTATTTATTAATAAACAATATTCCTTTTCCTAGTTTAAACGATGACGCTTTTAATGGCTTAAGCACACTGACGGAAATAGTGATGTCTTATTCAAAACTTGAGAAAATCCCGGCAGCTATTTGTCACATAGAAACTTTGAGATTTTTCACATTTACCTTATCTACCAATTTGAAGGAAAATGGTTCCACTATCTTTGACGGTTGTGATCAGAATATAACTTCTTTATTGTCATTGACACTAGACAACAACAACATTTCAGTATTTCCTGCTGTTGTATTTAAGTTGTTTCCAAATTTAACACATTTGTCTCTCCGCAATAACAACCTACAATTCATCAAAGATAGCTCAGTCATGTATAACTCATCGCTGACCTCCCTTGATCTTTCGGGAAACAGATTTCTTAGAATACCGGCTGCTGTTAACAGGTTTTTAAATCTTCAGGTGTTGTATTTCGAATCCAATCAAGTGGTTTCTTTAGAAGACTATGATGTGTTTCTGATATCAAAACTAAGAAGCATATATATAAGGAATAACCCTCTTGCTTTTGTGTCAGTAAGCGCTTTTGATCACAACCCTTTGTTGGAATACATTGATTTTGATAATACAAAACTAAGTGTCATACCACAAGCAGTCCTTTCACTAAAATATTTGCGCCATTTTTATATGTACGGAAACCCATTAGAATGTTCATGTAGCAAGATGGCTTATCTAAAATCTTGGGATGTTACAACAATTTATCTTGGTGCTGATTGTGACAATGGCGGATCAGTTAAATTATACATCATGATTGACCTTCCGAGTTGTCCATAAAGAGCAGGAACTATTCTGATGTTGACTAGGACGTCTCACTTATTTATAATGTGCCTATTGTAAGAGTGTAGATCTTATATATGTGCCACGCCATCCGAAAACGTGTCTTCGGGCATGCACGGAGAGCGAAGGCCCCGATGAGCCTGCGCATCAGCATTATTGTCCGCAAACAGAATCATTCGATATTAAGATTATTTCAATGGAGAGCAAATGCCCAGATGATACTTTGCGCATGTGCAGGATAACGTGAATCCGCACATTTTGCGTATGTTCGAAGACACGTTTTCGCTTGATGCGACCAAAATTTAATTAGTATTAGCCTTCCATTATTAGACTCTAAAAGAGGAACTGCTTTTCGGTTTTGCGTTCAAAAGCGGTACTTGTGTTGTAAGTACACCACAACCTCTTTATAACATTATTGTTGGGATCATAAACCGTGTTAGTTACAGAACCGTGTTATATAAAAAATGTATAGATTTATGGTCATTTTTCTATATAATCTATACATTTTTGGGATCCATCTTTGAACCGTGGTGTATCCAAAACCGTGTTATAACGAACCATGTTATAAAGAGATTAATGTGTAATATAAAAATTGGGGAGCTGATGCCCTGGAAATGCCACAATCACGAAACACAGCCTCACACCCACTCCCAAGGCACCGAATAAGATTAGAATGACACAAAAGGACATCACACAACAGCACACTGACGCAAACAGACAAAGTGCTGTTTTGTATTATCATTCTATCCCAGTAAGCATTCTACATAAATTTATAGCGGGCTGTTATCGGCCCGTCAGGGCCGCTGACGGACCGATAACGGCCCACTGTAGATTTATAAAGAATGCTAACTGGGACATAGTTAAACACTTAACCGGTGCCCAGGGAGAGCTTTGATTGTGGTCTTTCTTAGGTATTTCTATACATTTTTTTCGCTTTCGCTCTTTTTCAGTTTTAAATTCTCTTATGTTGGTTGAATTGTAACGCCACTTTATTACTCTTCTCTACGACACCCAGGAAGGGATATGCTTCTTTTATTCTTTAAGTTGATAATATCTTGTTCAGACAACTTAATATCTTGTATAGATCTACGCAATATCATATCTTGTCTGCACAAGATAAAATCTTGTTCGCACAGGAAAATATCTTGTTCGGACAACTAATCTTGTCTGCACAAGATAATATCTTGTTCGCACAAGATAATATCTTGTTCGGACGATTAATTATCTTGTTCGGACAATTTAGATTGCATTTGATCCGTCGTATTGCAATAAATATGAATCAGCCAATCAGAGTCTCTGATTAAGCTTCTGAGGACAAGATAATAAGTTGTGCGGACAAAATAATAAACAAGATGTTATCTTGTGCGGACAAGATATTATCGTTTGCAGACGATATATCATCTTGTGCGAACAAGATGTTTAGTTGTCTGAACAAGATTCTATCTTATTAGGACAATATATTATCTTGTGCGACTACATGTAGATATTTTTTTGTTCGGACATCTTTAAAAAAAACACTAGTATGTCATTTCCTACGTTCCATTGCGCTCTGTAATACTATATGTAATTATAAGCCAATTTACAGGCTAATAGTCATTTGAAAATGCATAATAAAGTTAAGGTTATCTGAATGCTAATTGTATAAACAGGATGGGTCATTTGTATATTTTACCATGATGTTTGTCCTTAATCGTTTGGAAATGTTATTTTTAAGATTCTTGGAATGTTACATCAGATATCTGGATGTAAGCTGTAATAGGATTGATCTTTCTATGTTTTAGCATGACGGTCCTTACATGACGGTCTGTTGAAATTGACAAACTTTCAGGAAGTTAAAATTGTTTTGCCTCCCTTATACAAAGGGGTCTGCGCTAATAAAAAGATAGCATTGTCTATCTTTGGACTTGCTGTGTTGGAAAGGCAACAGCCCAGTTAGCATTCTTTATAAATCTATAGCGGGCCGTTATCGGTCCGTCAGCTACACTGAGGGCCGATAACGGTCCGCTATAGATTTATGTAGAATGCTTACTGGGATAGGACGCCACAAAAATTTGTTTCCTTGTCAACATATTAGCCGAAAATCTACATAAAAATCTCTGTAAAAATGCTTTTTGGTGCTTGTGTGGTTACGTCATCTGTTCTGGCAGAGTCATACGTTTCTTCATATTAGGTCGTCAATTATGTCCAGCCATTTGAAAACGCTATTTTTTCACTTTTGACAACACATCAAGTGACCTGGCAACTACATGTTAACTTTTAAAGCGCCAATCAAAATTGTCACAGACGACGTTCTGATTTTTTTTTCCAGAGTAAACAAGACTTGTTATTTTATGCGAATCGTAGGCAGACGATTCACATGAAATGGCAAGTCTTATTTTCTCTGAAAAATAAAACAAAATGAGAGTCGCCGCTGCTGCAAATTTACTTGATTTAACCATGATAAGTCTTTTATCTTGTATATGCAATTTTCAAATATGCTTCTAAAACTAAGATGATACAAATAAGGGGAGTGAATACACTTCGTAGGTATTCCGCCATTGATATCAGGGATAAAACTTTTGTAACTTCCTGTTGCTTCATCGTACACCCTGCCTACTGAAAATGGGTCTAAAAGGAAAGAATTAGCTCCCGTATTATATGTTGCTGGCACTGCATCAGGGCTAAGACCGAGGAGGTTAAGTGCTCAAAAACCAGAACAAGGACCCGAGGTTATAAACCTTTTTCATGCTCAACTCATCTGAGCATGAACTTTGTCCTGGTAATAAATTTCAAATCACTAACAGTTGCACATTCCTCGTTTTTAGACATTGCTGACCATGAAACTTTCTCTGCTAATAAATATGAAAATGTCAACTATTGTTGGCATTTTCATATTTCTTAGCGAGAAAGTTTCATGCTCAGATGACTTGAAAAAATGTTTTACAACCTCGTGGCCTGGCTACTTTCAAATATCCGGAGCATTCTCTTTTGAAAGATCATTAACCCTTAAAGCGCCAATCACAACTATTGCCGTCTGCTTTGTCATCTGCTTGTGATTTTAAAAGTCATTTTTGCAAACAGTGTGGACCCAGATCAGACTGCTCCTTTAGGCCTGTATGCCTGTTTGCAAAAATAGGTTTGAAAAGTTTGCAGCAGACGATATAAACAGACGACATTTTCAGGTGCAGGTTTTCTTGGCGCTTTAAGGGTTAATATGAATTTAATAGGTGCTACCTATATCCATGCGTCCAAATTATCATCACATTCTTAATAGATGGGTTGGCCAGATCTAATACGAATATTATCAGAATAAGATATTTAAAGAACATGACTGAACAACAAAATGCGATCTGGTGATTAAGTTTTTTTCCCTAGTATAGCCTTAGTAGCGTTGTTGTAAGAAACTGGTCCATCCACTGATACGATGAGTGATAGCATTGTTTTTTGCACCAATAAATTTGGCACCTTGCTTTCATGTCAGAGAAAAATGAACGAGAAAACAACTACTTAAATACTTAAAACTCCGGAAAAAATGAAAACCGCGCAGAAAATTGCGGGAATCTTTTTATTTATTTATTTATTATTTTTATTTTTGCTGAAGCATGCTCCCATCCAGTATATTAAACGAGAGACCAACAGAATTCGGTGCAAACCGCGCTCTATAGTAATCTCTGAAAAAAAGTTACCCCAGCCGAGGTCCTACTAACAACCGAGGGCGGGGGGTGGGGGTCCAACTGATATTGGCTTACAGTTGGGTAAGGCTTGCTATCCTTGTAGCAGGTACGGGTAGAGGGGAATGTTTTTATTTCTTCTGTTTCGTCCCTTTCATTCCTGTTCCGCTTTTTTCCCTGTCCCTCTCTTTCATCTCTACTATCTCTTCTATCTATTTTCCCCTTTTCTCTGGGAGACGACACAAAATGACCTACAAAGGTTAACGTGTCGTAAAACCCCAACACAATCAAACCTACTAACCACAGAAAAAGAGCAGAGAAGGGGCTATTCTCGCGCTGTCTTTGGCACAGCAAAGATGGTGCCTTTGCGAATAAAGTTAATGTATGCTTGTTTGTGGCTAAAAATATGGGAATGTTTATAGCGACCGGTTTGACTGTAAAAAGATAATGATGTGAAATCTTGAGCATCTTAAGTGGATTTCTTTGTGTCGTCTGTTAACGGGCGAACTGCGCCGTCCGTCACATTGATGTTTGTAACCGGTGAATGATGCTCATGTAAATATCGGCAAGGGAGATATCAGTTTTCCCATAAGTAGAGTGAATATAGATATCTCTATTTCAATCATAAATGCAGATATCTCTAGTTTAAATGCAGATACCTCAAACTGAAATACAGATATATATATATATATATATATATTTAATTAAGAAATTCAGATATCTTTTTTCAAATACAGATGTACACATTTTCAATTAGAGATACCCTTATTTTAAATGCAAATATCCAGAACTCAGCTTAATTAGAGATATCACTGATTGAAATGCAGATATCTGTATTTTAAATGTAGATATCTATAATTAAAATGCAGATATATAGATTATGATTGAAAATCAATACCAATATCTGCATTTCAGTTAGAGGTATCTCTATTTCAATTACAGATATCTGCATTCCATTTAAAGATATCTGTAATTTCAAAAATTACTGATATCTGTTTTATTAAAAGAGATATTGTATTTGAAATGCAGATATCCGCATTAAATAGGTAAAACCCCAAACGGGTTGCCATTATTCAGTATTGTTTATGCATTGTTTTTTTTGTGTTTTTTTTTTTTTTTTTTGTTTTATTTTAGTTTCAGCGTAAATCCCAGTCAGTTCAAGAGCTCAGGCAACCGCCCCATCAGCACTCTCAGTGTTTTGATTGATCATCGGGACCGCACTCGATCACTTGTTCCGCCGAATAAAAAGTTTTATTTGCCAGGGCCCAGTTGTTCATAGCTAACGACATCGTTAGTTAACGATTCGTTAACGTTTACATGGAGTGATACGCAAATATGCTGAAATGTTTTGCTTTAAAAAAAAATGTGAGCTACTCACATTTTTTTCAGCAAAAAATATCAGAATATTGTGCATTGAATCCGCTAAACAGTTAACGAAATGACCCTTAACGAGCTCTTTAAGCTAACGACGCTTTGAACAACTGGGCCCAGAAGTATCACAGGGGCACTGGACTACCTATCCTACCAGTAATTAATTGCAGGAATCATATCAAAACAGCCCTTTTAAGGACTGTCAAACACTTGAAAGAAGCCTTTATATTGTCAAGAATAAAACAATCCAATGTATATGCACGTCTGTTTAATTCTCAAGCCCTTAACACAATATAGTAACAGTTTAGAAACATTGCGCAAAGAATTTGCATTCGAACTTGGCCGCGATGACTCCGATCTGCATGGTTATCCACAGATTATGGTCGGGATCTCGAAACTGCAAGGCAATTTATGCTGCAATCCAGACAGCAATGACCAGGCCAACATTAACATCTGCTGTGACCGGCGAAGATCCAGACCAGAGCGCGCTTCCACGCAGTTGCTCCCCCCCCCCCCCCCTCACCTGCGTCACCACCAACTACAATAAACAGCACAATATGCATATAAACCAACATCCTATGAAAATTTTAAACAGTCTGATCCCGGTCCTGGCTTATCGCTACTCTACTTGCGATGAATATGCACACTGTAAGATGCACAAAAAATCTATGCAAAAAGCGATGACCCGGATGCGCAGTCTGATCCTAGCCTTGGCTTATCGCTGAACTGCTAAATAGAACTCGCGTTTATCAGCGGAGATCCTGACCACAATGCGCACCCACGTAGACTGGTCAGGGCATCCGTTGTGTAGTTTAATCTAAACCGGCACATGTTAATCAGCGGAGATGCGGACCACGATGCACACCTACGCACTGATAAGGGCATCAGCCGAACTTGTTTATCGTCTTTAAAAACATCAGCCTCCACTACACTCAACTACAGTCAACAGAACTATATAAATCAATGTCCAATGCAAACAACGATGGCCAGGATCAGCCTGCATATATGTTCAGTCTGATTCCGGCCATGGCTAATCTCAAAAATTAGTTCCACCTTACTGAACGTTAAGATTCCCACGGAGATAGATAGATAGATAGATAGATAGATAGATAGATAGATAGATAGATAGATAGATAGATAGATAGATAGATAGATAGATAGATAGATGGATGGATGGATGGATGGATGGGTGGGTGGTTGGGTGTGTGGATAGATAGATAGATAGATAGATAGATAGATAGATAGATAGATAGATAGATAGATAGATAGATAGATTATTTATTGATGTGTCATACCTCATTTCTCTTTTCCCAGTTCCGTATGACCTGATTTTCTTGTCGCCGTGAATGTTATCTCGTAATACCTTAACTTGTTATTAAATAACTTATTTGGTGCCCGCGCCTTTACGGCTTCTGATGAGCTAGAATCACTCTTAAAAAATTGCATATTATCAGAATTTTGATAGCGCCTGATTGTACACTCAAAATCTGCAAATTGTTGTCTGATATGGACCTTGTGAGCCATCGTGATGGAATTACATTAAATTTTGTTTTAACATATATTGATTTCTTAAAAAAAAAACCTTTGGAACAAGATGAGGAGAGCAATTACTGCTTAATTTCCACTTTTTTTCCGCGACTCCGTGATCAAACGATTGGGAATCTTCATGCCGTGATTTGCACGAAGAAAGAGGAGTAAAATACAAAATTATACGAAATATCAAGTCATTTTATTGATAATAATATCATAAATAATCAACATGAATACACATGAATAAAGCTTTTATTTATCTCAGCTTTTATTTATCTCATATATACTACCGAACGACTACCCATTCACACGGGATTTGGCTAGTCGTCCGGGATTGGACGAGAAGAATCTAGCCATTTCCTTTTGAAAAAGCTAATACTTGCTTAAATTATTTGGGAAATCACATGTGTACTATTACTGTAGTCATATGACAGTGATTGACCGAACAAAACCGAGGGCATCCGCTTGTATAAGCAACTTCCTTGTTTTGGAAAGATGCAAAATGGCGAAGTACGCTTGTTTGTTTATTGTTGTGTATTACTTTTGTTCAGTTGAAATATCAAACGGATCAACAAATACTGGATACAGACGATCTCTACATATTGCGCGCCATCTGCGTGAGGAGCTGTCATCAGCTCGCACATTGACGGTTAATGTAGAAAATGACTTGAATAAGGAAGACATTCCAGCATTTTTGAACAAGTTTTCTCTTGGAAAAGACCGTTCCAAAAGACAAGCAAGTACTCCTTCCATCAATCAACCGAATAGCACAACTGTAAGTATTGTGAACAACAACACTGAATAAACACTGGGGCGGGTGATAATATAGTGGTTACTGCACTTAAGTATTGGCCTCTTGGACTAAGGGACTGGAGATACCTACTAATTTTTATGTAATAGACTACCTTCATGTATTTTGTGTTTAATTCGATTTTGTGTTAAACTGATTTCGTGATAGTAAATGACAGCGCCACCTACCTGCAGGATGTTTTAGATACAAAGTCATGCTTTAGAGGGCCAGATTCGGTTTCAGAAATACACTGTTGTTTTGTGATTTACGCTTAGAAAAGCAAAATCTTGACCAAAGTGAACTGAATGACATTAAACCCATATCCATTAAATTGGCCTTTAAACCTGTTAAAGCTAAGACTAACTCATTTTTTATGAAAATGTCAAATCCAAGGCATCGGTACTTTGTTTAGAAAATGGCCAAAATTTGCAAGGATCACATAACAATCACATGATAATTTCCTGCCGAAATTTTAATTAACATGAGGTCACATGACTTATGTTAAAGGACCTAAACTGGCGCACTCAGGAACAACGTTGGATAGACAGTAGATTGATTCTTATATACAAGATCACATATGATCTATCTTGTCGCTATACCTGCAGCAGACTACCTAATTCCCAATACAAGGCCATCTAAGTCCAATCACCCCTTGGCATATAGACAGATTCCCACCCTCCGTGATTATTACAAGTACACATTCTTTCCCCGTCCTATAGTTCACTGGAATGCCCTAGAACACCACATCCCCGTCCTATCTACTGTGGCACAATTCAGCTATGCTGTGTGCCAAGTAGTCCATATCTCACCCTAAACACCCAACAAGCTTTTATCTTTTAAAAAGCTATTAACTCTTGTTTCACATCTGTATTTTCTTTTTCTTAACTGTGCACCTCTTTTATTTCAGCTAACCCCCTTTGCACACGTTTACCGAACCCCGTCTGACGTCCTCTTCGGAGGTTAAGACGTAACGGAAGAAAGAAAGAAATAACTTTTAGTTCAAAATGGAGGCAATGTGGTTGGCTTGTTTACACAAATGCTTTCACAAGATAAATCACAGAACTGCATTATTTGTACATAAAATAAATGCTCAGATAATCAGGGATCAAGCTGGCTCAAAAATTTAGGGAGAAGTGACTTCTCCCTCCAGACAAAACAGGGAGAAGTTTTATAGGATGAGGGAGAAGTCAAGACTCGGTTCACCTATCGCCTTACTGAAAGCTCGACAATTTAGGACTCGCGACTCACTTTACTGTATTGTCTTGGGAATTTTTACCATATTGTCTTGGGAATTAACAAAGAAGGAAACAAATTTTACTGTAGACCTGTTCATTCTTACTTCTAAACCAATTACCGTAATATACCTAAGTATTGGGACACCCAAAGTATTGGGACACCCGTACAATTCGTAAAAATAATTATTTTTCGTCACCCTAAGAATTGGGACATATCAAAAATCGCTAAAATTTTCAGTAATTTTTTGTACCATATGAATTGGGACAGTGCATTTAGGTGAAAAAAATGATCTATTTAACAGGGTAAAACTGTTTTCTCGGTTTGTGTTTTGTTTTGTTTACAAGCGATGTCACGCAATATTTTACGTCTAAGCATACAACAGGGGGGTTCCTACGGCAGGCTGGTTAGAAAGTAGAAAATAAGTAAAACCTTTCTTTGAGAATAATTAATATGAAATTTATTCAAGAAATCTGCAAAAACAAAAACGCACATGCGTTTGCATCAGTCTGGATGCGTCACCATTTTGTGGTTGTCACTTGACACGTCACGTTTTAATTTGCAACTCGAGTGCATCAATAAAGTTCTACCAAAAAAAAAAAAAACACAACAAAAAAAAAACTATGAATAAATACCGGTAATAATAATAAAAAGAAATTCGACAGAATTGTTTACCGATAACGATTTAATGCAAAACAGCGTTGGGGGAACACTAAAACACTGTTGAGATGAACCCCAGAACATCGTTGAGACGAACCCCAATAATAACGTTATCAGAACAGGTAGATTGTTCCTCGCATTTGCGGTATCGGTTATGCGCAGTTAACCAACAAAGGGGGGAAGCAGTATATGATTATTTTTTTTCACTTGGACGCTTTCAACACATGATAGATAAACGAGGGGATTTTAAATCAAAACAATAAGTGCTAATCTGTTTATTCAATATTAACAATAGATTAGGTTAACGAGACAGTGGTCCGAAAATACACAAAACAATGAACACAAATATGACACATTTTCATCATTAATCGGTGCCATTTTCAACTACGAGACGTAAGTATTGGGACACCTAATAAAATAATTAATTTTCGTGTTTCTAAGTATTGGGACAGCCAGAAATTTAATTATTTTTTCCTGTCCCAATACTTACGTATATTACGGTAAATGATGCAAAGTAACACAGACATGAGTAGGGCAAATACATTATATCTGGACACATAAAGTCATATCTTTTTGGAAATTGACAATTCTTTTGAGTAGATACAGTCAAAACGTCAAGGTCTGTGGCTTGGTAAGTATGCTATAAACATAATGATAATAATATTTTTGTTAAACTAAAGTGTCTGCCAACTTCTAAACTTAGTTTTTTTTGCACTTTTAATGATGTTTCTGGCCAATTTTCAGCATGTAAATGGTTCATTTATGAAAAAACGGACACCCATGAAATCTAATGACATTGATGAAAACGATCTTTTGGTCACTTAATAGGCGAACAGTTTTCCTCCAAAACTTGTTAAATCACATCAGACTTTCATTCAGTGGCATTTCTGATACATCTAACAACATTTTTCAACAGATCTATACCTTTGCATGTTTGCTCAATTTTTACTGGATTTCTCCCAACAAAAAGTTCGTTTTGCACAAGTACTAGCTTTTTCAAAAGTTGCAAAAACGGAGGGCGAAGTTTTTGTCGCCCTCTGGGCTTCCCAGGGCGACTTTGAGCCCTCTAGGGCGACTATTTTGCCCCAGTCGCCCTGTAGCTTGATCCCTGAATTAATAATTTTGATGAATTCAGGATTATTTTCAGCATTTGTCTCTGTAAATAGTTATGATGAAACGTTTTACCGTTAGTAATGCGAAAATACATGAAACGGGGCTAAGTAAATACAGGACTACAAAAATTATTTTGAAATACTCATTAGTACTACCGAAGTATACTTGTACAATCAAGTTATAATGATACAGTATATTGAGGCTAAAATAGAGGGGATAACAGTATTATATATGCAACCGGTGGTCTAAGCTCTATTTTCCCATGTATTTATCCCCATGCTTTTTGAAGAAAAAGCAGGGATATTGTGATACCCCCTCTGTCCATCTGGCCCATCTGTATTTCACACAGTTGCTCCCATTTAAGCTAGAATCTCGAAACTTTCACAGGCAATAGCCCTATGTTTGAGGACTGGAGGAACACATTCGGAATTTTGATGTATATAACCCCTGGGGGCAGGGCCAATAGGTGTAGCCCTGTAAGGTCCAAAATACATTCTGTACAAACAGTCCTGTTGCATATCAAATCAAAAGTAATGACGAGTAGAAGGTGCAAAATTTTACCCGGGGGCATGTCTGGGAGTCACCAGAGGTCAAAAAGTAGGATTTGGGGTCCTTTTTTTTTTGATTGTCACACAACTCCTCCTAGGGTTTTTGAGCTAGAACCATTGAAACTGTCACAGGTAGTAACCCTATGGATGAAGTCTGGAGGAACGTATTTGGAATTTTGATGTGCGTGGAGATATGCAATGGTGCTGGCGCGGGGATATGTGATGGCCCGCCATCCACTTGCTCTAGTTACAGGGATGTTGTTGAAAGTTCTCACCTACCTGTCACCATTAAAATTTTATTATTCTGCTATCATTCCATGAAAGCAGTACCTGATTCTCAAATTACCCACTATTCTTATGTTATTGTCTAGTCCTCACAGAGGAAGGTTTCATTTATGTTCCCCATGGTTTTGTTATTTGGATTTGCCATTTAGAAATTTACTTTCAGAGCTAGATTAGAAGAAAATAATCAGGGGTTCATGATTAAGGTAAATATACTTGGCAAGGGAGTGTCACAGTATTTGGCTCTTATGAAGAAACTTGGGAACGAAAGACAGTCCCTCAATGGAACAAACATGATAGTTCTTCTGATCTTGGCCGGGGACATGGAAACTAATCTGGTCCAAGGTATTCTTGACTGCACAAAAAGTACTGCAGAGCTTTGGAGAAATGGGTCAAATATGAAGACTGAAAAGAGGTACTAAATGGCCATAAGACAGTCCGTTGTGATGGATGTGAAATTTGGATCCACACAGAATGTTCCTTCATTTCCAGTACTGAATTTGGACCTTTGGTAATGGATATGCCCAAAATGTGAGGTTTTTAACTTTTCTAACTCTTTTTTTCAGTTAAATTGTTGAACTGGAAAATCAAAACAAATTTGAACATCTGCCAAGGGAATCCCCAACCCCTGACACAACTGAGTCCAGTTTTGTTTAAGGATTGAAATTTTGCAGTATGAATGTCAATGGTATACGAGACAAAATACTGGAACTTTTGGCTTTTCAAGGTGCTCACCAACCAAATGTTGTGGCAATTCAAGAAACAAAGTTGACATCACAATTGCAACTCCTGACCTGTTCCCAGAAACTTGTATGTACAGTGTGTACAGAAAAGATAGGAATACACATGGCAGTGGGGTGGTGCTATTCATTGATAGAGACATCCCTCACATGCCAGTCATAGAATTGGAAAATAGTTTGCAGTCAGTTTGGATAAAAGTATTTGCAAACAAATCTTCTCGCTACATAGCTGGTTGGTATTGACAGCCAAATGGGACTGTTGAAGACTTATGTAGTTTCAAGATCATCTTGATCTTAAAAGTCCCAGCATAAGGGTAAAAAACTTCCTTCAGTCCATGTTCTAGGTGACTTAAACTTCAGAGAAATTGTCTGGCCTGAAAGGCTTAGCAAATCTGGCACCATGGAAAGTCAGTGTGAAGGACAAATATATCTAGACATTATGGATGATCATGGCTTGGGGCAAACGATACACTTTCCTAGTGGTGATAAAAACACCTTGGATTCGATTTTTACCTCTTTAACGAGTCAATTTCAGGATATTTACTCTCCAGGCAAACTAAGCAATCATGACCTTGTTTCAGGATTTTTAAAAAAAAACATCATTCCATATATAAAAAAAACCTTGGAGGAAGGTGTATTCATATCAGAAAGGTGCCTTTGAAACTGTTAGGAAGGATGTGCTAAGATTTGCAAAAGTGAAGTATGTGTACTTCTAATGGCCACTCGGATGCTCAATCAGTACAGGAGAACTTTATTTGATCATTTGCTGATAAGCATATCCCCGCCAGAACTAGTAGGTCTGTTTCTTCGTTTCCTTGGATCACGCTAGAGATAAGAAAGATTTGCAGAAGGAATAAAATTTATGTTAAGCCAAAGAAGAGAGGTAATGGTAAACTTCAGACAAAATTTGTAACTTTGAGAAGGAGAATAAAGGCTGATATTAAAAGATAACATGATTTGTATGTGAATAACTTGGTAAGGCAAATCCTAGAGACTTCTACAGATACATTTACATAAATACTGGTAGTCAGAAAAAAGACAGGCAAGGTATTCCAACAAGGGGAGGAAATGGAGTTGCAGAATCAGACTCTGAAAGGGCAGAGGAACTAATTGGTCAATTCAGTGATGCATTTAATAAAACTGAGTTCAAGGAGGTTCCATTTACCAGAAGATTAGCCACTTTCATGGATAATATTATGGTGTCTTCAGAGAGAGTGACTGAGTTACTTAAAATCCTATGTCTTGAGAGAGAGTGATAAAGTTACTTAAAGGCTTGAAGCCTTCAAATGCTTTAGGACCTGATGAGTTTCATGGTAGAGTTCTAAAGGAACTAGCAAATGAACTATATATAGGTGCAGTATTTGCACATTTGTTTCAGCAACCTCTTGATATGGGTAAATGGCTTAATTCTTACAAACATTTGTCCCATCTTTAAGAAAGGGAATAGAGCTCTTGCTTGTAATTATCATCTTGTGTCCCTGACATGCGCGCCATTAAGTTGCTTGAACATATAGTGTGCTCAAATATCATGGCTCACTTGGATGAATACCCACTTGTCAGACAGGCAACATGCATTTAGGAAAACGCACAGATATTTCCACAGGCATTGACTCAGAAATAAGACTTAATCACAGATGACTGTGTTTGCTGTCATGATATTAGAAATACAATGTACAGAGGACTCATTGAAATTCACAAGGATATTGACAGATTAGGATGTTGGGCAAGAAATTGGGGTATGAGATTCCAGCCAGTTCAATGCAACATAATGCAGATAATAAGGAAGAGAACAAGTAAAATTGAGGCTTCTTACATATTCTTACATAGAGGGAATGGTCCTCGAAAATGTGGATTCAATTAAATACCTAGGAGTAACAATCACACATGACTTGAGATGGAATACACATATTAGCAACTTGTGTACTAAGGCAAACAGAACACTTGGTTTCCTGAGACGAAATCTTTATCAATGTCCTCAGGATGTAAAATGGTAGCATATAAAGGACTTGTTTGTCCAGTTTCAGAATATGGCAGTTGTGTTTGGGATTCTCCTAGAAGAAATCAAAAAGGTTCAGAATAGGGCTGTTAGGTTTGTACATGTATCTAGCAATTACTGCTTTGAAACTGGAGATATGACTGGAATATTGGAAAAGAACTAAGATGGGAGTCTCTCAAGAAAAGGAGAAGAGACAGTAGACTAATCCTTTTGTACAAAGGTCTAAAGGTGCTGCCAGCATTCCAACATATTAACCATATATGACCATAACCCTCCCTGTTCCCCCCACCCCTGCAAAAAAAAAAAAATGGTGCAGCAGAAATCATCACTCCTTGACTTTTCAGACCTCCTCTGTAAGAACTGACGTTTACAAGGACTCATTCTTCCCTCAAACAATTAGAGATTGGAATGTCCCTTCTGGATTTGATCATTCCCTCTGCTGAAGGTGCAGAGGATGGTGTGGCTAGATTTACCTTTTGGTGAGAGCTAGAGACTGAATTCCCATATCAGAGGTCCTGGTGAATAAATGTCATTAGATGTGTCTCCTGTGAAAATTCTGATTCTGGCATCTTAATTTTTTCAGCATGACAAGGGTTAATAAATTTCAGTGGTAAATGTGAACAAAGGAGCAGTGAACCCAAAACAATAATCAAAACTTGCCTGCTGTGCACTGCCCACAAGTTGTGCTTATCTCTTGATTTTTTTTTTTTTTTAGCTCTCAAGGTGAGCTATTGTGATCACACTGTATCCATTGTCCGCCTTAAACAATTTCTTTAAACAACATACCCTCATAAACCATTGATCCAATTTCTTCGAAACTTTACAGAATTGTTCCACTCTTGGCCCTTTACCAAAAATGCTCAAATGGTTCTGCTGCATTGAACAAGATAGGAACCAGTGTTAAAAAAAAAAGAAAAATCTTTAAACAACATCTCCTCCGATGCCAGTGGCCCAATTTCAAAATAATTTCACGGAAATGTTCCTCTTATAACCCTGTACCAAAAGTGTTAAAATAGTTCCACTAGGCTGAACAAAATGACCATCAGAGCTTAAAATAAAAAGAAAACAAACCTTTAAACAACATCTTCTCCATGGCTGGTGGTCCGATTTAAAAATAATTTCACAGAAATGTTCCTCTTACAGCCTTTTACCAAAATTTCTAAAAAGATTTTTCTAAGCTGAAAAAAATGGCACCAGAGCTAAAGATAGAACAATAGTAAAAAAAACTTTAAACAGCATCTTTTCCAGTGCCCCGATTTCAAGACAATCTTTCAAAAATGTTTCTCTTATGGTCCTTTACCAAAATTGCTAAAATGATTCTGCTAGACTGAACAAAATGGCCATCAGAGCTAAAAATAGAAAAAAAAAAAATCCCTTTAAACGACATCGTCACCAAGGCCAGTGGCTTGATTTCAAAATTATTTCACAGCCATGTTTCCCATAGGCCCCTTTACCAAAATTGCAATGATGGTTCCGCTTCACTGAACAAAATAGTTGCCAGAGGTAAAAATAGAGAAAAAAAAACAAACAACCTTTAAACAATATCTCCTAGGCCAGTGGCCTGATTTAAAAATAATCATTGTCCTGCTGAACCCAGATATACCACTCCTTTGCAAACAATGTAGATCCAGATCAGTTGGCTTCCGAAGAAGCCAACTTATCTGGATCTGCACTGTTTGCCATTCAGTATGTGAATTTATATTAACAATCTGAATCAAGGAATCTGATTGGCTTGCAATTAGCAGTGGGCGTATATTTGTACAAATAGGCAAATACAGATGTATGGTTTCTGTTGCTTCTGGATGCAAAGTGGCTTGATGTAGTATCTTCATCCTTTTTATACCCCGCCACACGTTGTGATAGGGTATAATGGTTTCACAGTGGTCGTCCATCTGTCCATCCTACTGTCTGTTGTACATCTATTTTTGTTTCCCGATGATAACTCAAGTAAATATCAGTGGATTATCACCAAACTTGGTATGTGCATTCATGTTGTGGAAATCTGTTGGGATTGCTAATGGACAAATTTCGCTAATTTTTGACAGAAGTATCTGCCTGCCACACGATAGTGGTTGGTGTTATTGTTTCACACTTTTTATTTGAAGCTTTTAAGCCTTGTCCTGCTGAATAAATTAAGATGCCACACCTACTTCCAATTTTCAGCCAATCAGATTACTTGATCCAATTTGTTGATACAAATTCACATACTTAATGGCAAACAGTGCAGATCCAAATCAGTTGGCTTCTTCAGAAGCCAACTGATCTGGATCTGCACTGTTTGTAAAGACCAGGTATATCCGGGCTCAGCAGGACTAGGGTTAAAAAGACACATCTCAATGAATCAGTCAGTGAGCATTGTCTGCTTCAAGGTATAAACAGTTAAAAATAAACCCAAGTTTGATCGATAAAACAGTATAAAATGACAAGTTCAAAAGTAATATTTACTGCACTGGAACACTGAATATAGCTACAGATAAGAGGGGCTTTTGAAATATTTTGTTTATTTCTCCATGAAAAAAAGCACCTTGTCTGTCTATGAGTCATCTCATCTAAAAATCAGCATTTTCTTTTGTAACATCAAAAATCCTTCTATTACATGTATTTCTATATAGTTTTTGTGACAATCAGGACTTTTTGTACTTTCTTTATTTGTGTTGAGATTTTATGGCCCAGTCAACCCAATGGGGTCATGTAGAGCGCAGTCAGTTTACCTAACCACACTTTTACTGGGCAGGCTTAGTCCTCTAAATGGTTAACCAGTATTGGGTACATTCTTTCACCAGACACTGACAGCTATCCTTCTTGAATCAGCGGAAAAGAGAGAATGACAGTAGATCTGAGATCCATGAAAGAATGTTGCGGACCCGGCAGGTGTCGAACCCGCAACCTCATGATCACTAGTTGTACGTAAATCAAACTGAGCCACCAAGGGCAACTGACATTTTGTAGTGATATTACCCATGTCTCTAGATAGGATGGCTAGTCAGATGTGAATTGTTGTTATTTTTCCTCCAAAACTAATTATGTACTAAATAGAAATGTTTCAGGAAGGGGTTTAAAATGAGTACCAACAACATCATTTTCATGGGAAAATAAGAAAAAAAAAATAACCCTTAAAGCACCAATCACAACTAAAGTAGCTGACAATTTTGATTTTTTTTTTTTTTAATTTTCAGAAGAAAACAAGTCTTGACATTTCATGTGAATCTTCTGCTTGGCAGAAGATTCACATGAAATATCAAGACTTGTTTTCTCTGAAAAATAAAAATTTTAGAATGTTTGCTGCAAATTTTGCTTGGCACTTTAAAGGTTAACACGAAAAAAACCCCCAAAAAACATCATATCTTGAGGTCTATAAATTACTATGACAAAGCCTTTGTTAGGCATTTGCAGCTGACTCAATATCTCAAAATCTTGGGACCAGAATGTTTGGTTTGAGATAAGAGTAGTTTGAAATAAAAGGAGTTGAAATGTAAAGAATACACAGCAAACTAAACCAATATTGTCTTTTAGTTTCTTTGACTTAAGCAGTAGATTGAGATATCAGTGTTTGAGATAATGGGAGTCAAACTATGTTTTATATTGTCTTGGGATTTGTCATAGAGAAATGTCTTTTTTAGTCTTTTCTGTTCCTCAGAGTTGTGCGTAACATACAAAACATTAAGCTTGTCAGATCCACTTGATAAACCATTATTGTTTTATACTGTTGGGATATTACTTAATGCTTAGCATGCTGAGTAAAAATTTCAGCACTGCTACAGACGACATTTTGAAACAGTTTTCTTATTTTTTCCAGAAAATAGGATTTAGCATTTCATGCAAACTGTCTCTTTGCATGGAATTTCAAATCCTAAAAACATCAGCAGATGACATTTTGAAATATTTTTCTTATTTTTTCCAGAAATAGGATTATTTATGCAAGCTATTTCCTAAGGAGATAGTTTGCATGGCATGTCAAATCCTTAAAAAAAATCAGCAGATGACATTTTGAAATATGTTGTCTTATTTTTCTCCAGAAATAGGATTTTATATTTCATGCAAACTGTCTCCATAGTAGACAGTTTGCATGAAATGTCTCAATCTGTTTTCTGGAAAAAATATCAGTTTGTCATCTGCTGAATTTGTCCATAGCCTTGTGTTAAGGGTAACTAATACTCTTTCAGGGGGAGGTAACTCTTTCAGAATTGTTTTGCCTTCATCCTCACTGTTGAAAAGATGTCTACTCTAAAAGGAAAGAATTGGCTCCCCAAGCAAATTCTTTTCTTTTAGAGTAGAGCTCTTTTCAGAAGGGCCTTGGTGTGCAGGGAAGCAAACAAGAAGTTATAAAAATTGCCTCCCTTGCACCAGATATGTTCGGTTCCCTCAAGACTTGTATTAAAGGATTTGTTTAGAGGCTTATGACGGGATCATGTGTCTTTTAGAACAAAATCCAGATTCAATTATTTAAATACATCTAAGGAAATAGCTTTTAATGCATAGCATGCTGGGGAAAAAATTTCAGCAGACAACATATTGAAATATTTTTCTTATTTTTTTTTACAGAAAATAGGCTTTGACTTTTTATGCAGATTGTCTCCTGTCTTGGGAGACAATTTGCATGAAATGTTGAATCCTATTTCCTGGGAAAAAATATTTCAAAATGTTGTCTGCTGAAATTTTAAGGATTTGACATTTCATGCAAATTGTCTCCTTAGGAGACAATTTGCATGAAATATCAAAGCCTGTTTTCAGGAGACAAGTTGCATTAATTGTCAAAGCCTGTTTTCTGGAAAAAAAATGAAAAAAATATCATCAATTTGTTGTCTGCTGAATTTACCCGAAGAGTGCAAATGGTCATAGCTCTAGATAAGGCCAGTTTTTCAACGAAAAAATCTTGAAATTTTTCTGATGTCTGCACGAAAACATATGTTGTGGCTACTCATTAGAAGTCCCTCAGTGAGGCGCTTTTAATGTGTACCTCATGACTTATGAAAGTTACCATTATAGCCATTTCAATACCAAACCTAGTTAGTATACCATTTTGATGCAAATGACACTCACAGGTTGATGCGTCATTAAATCTTAACTCATCATCATCTAATGTATAACCACAACACATGTTTTCATGGAGAAATAAGAAAACTATCAATACTTTTTTGGTCCAAAAAAGCACCTTATCTGGAGCTATGAAATCACTCTTGATTTTTTACCTGCTAATGTCTATAAAGTTCTGGCTAAATGGAAGCAGTGCAGATCCAGATCAGACTACGCCTTTAGGTCTGAACTCTTTACTTAGACAATATTGTACCGTAATACCCTTAGTTAACTTTAAAAGTGTTCAGGTAGAGACTGTCCGAGACTGCATCTTTAGGTCTGCACTCTTTGCTCAGGCATGTCTCCCTGCTTTGGGTTGTTATTGTAATATCGCAGAGTAAAGTGTTCAGATAGACAGATTGTCTGATCAGGGTCTACACTATTTGCCGTTCACCCAGCAGTTTGTAGACACATCAGCAGGAAGTAAAAGTGACACAGAAATTTTAGGACAAGTATGGTAAGGAGTTAAGTGTCAGAATCAGGAAAAAGAGGTGTAATGTCACTTCTTACAGAACCCTGGTCCTGTTGAAACCAGATATGTCCTACCTTTGCAAACAGTGTAAATCAAGATCAGCTGGCTTCTGAAGAAGCCAACTGATCTTGATCTGCACTGTTTGCCAGTTAGTACATGAATTTGTATCAACAACCTGGATCACGCAATCTGATTTTCTAACAATTAGAGGTGGGTATGACATCTTAATTTATTCAGCAGGACAAGGGTTAAGTTTGCAGTGAATCAGGGCTCAGTTGTTCAAAGCGTCGTTAGCTTAACGAGCTCGTTAAGGGTCATTTCGTTAACTGTTTTAGTGGATTCAATACAATAAATTTCTGATATTTTTTGCTGTAAAAATGTGAGTAGCTTTTGCACTGCAAAAGCTACTCACATTTTTTCAGCAAAAAACTTCAGCATATTTGCTTATCACTTGATGTTAATTTTAACGAATCGTTAACTAACGACATCGTTAGCTTTGAACAACTGGGCCCTGGTACACAATGTTTAGCTCTATATAAGTGGGCATCTCAGGAATATAAGGATCCATCATGAGTGTCCATGCAGGATAGGGAAATCTCACCCTAGGGGTAGCAATTTCAACCAGGGATGAGGCTTGCTGAGTCCCTGGTTGAAATTCCTACCCCGAGGGTGAGATTCCCCTATCCTGCATGGACTGGCTCATGATGGGTTCTTTTTCTCCCATCTTTAAGTGGATTGTTCCTAGGTCCAGCATGCTCACATGGGCAAAAAGCCTGTCTGGTATAGGCAAAGGTGGGAGAAAATATTTTTTCTTATTTCTTCATAAAAACATATGCTGTGGGTTCACATTAGAAGTGCCTCAGTGATGCGCTTCTAATGAGTACCCTCATTTTTTGTGGAGATATATGAAAACATGGGTACTCATTGGAAGTACATCAGTGAGGCACTTCTAATGAGTACCATAACATATGTTTTTATAGAGAAATAAGAGAAATATCAATGATGACTGTGATTTGGTGTTTTACATTCTTTTAAACATCACCGGTATTTAAGCTATATCGAGACAATGGGAGGATGATAATGAAAAGCTCTGTGCAACGAAGCCCCATACAGTTATGAGCTGACCTCTAAACCTCTTGACCCGGAGTTGGGAGCACTTACCACTTGGCCACCCAGATACTTCAAGAGAATTACGAGCTCATATTAACCCTTCTCTTGCTGAATACGGCATGCCATATCCTAGCAAACAGTGTAGATCCAGATCATTTGGCTTCTGAAGAAGCCAACTGATCTGGATCTGCACTGTTTGTCATTAAATATGTGAATTTGTATCAAAAATGCGAATCAAGTAATCTGATTGGCTGGAAATTAGAAGTGGGCGTGGCATCTTAATTTATTCAGCATGACAAGGGTTAAGACTCTTTGAAAAAAATGGCGTAGAGCAATGGAGCTTTCTCTTTATTTTCAGTTTGCTTTCAATGACAGCCACACTCAGATGGTCGTACACTGGGCAGGAAAGAACAGTAAAGTAATTATTGCTCATACCAAGGGAAGAGCAATAGGGAACTACAGTGCACATTCCAGCCACGTCTATGTCTCACATACCTACGGAGAAAATTTTACCGTTATCGATGACAAATTGAAGCTTTACAATGGAAGCCAAGCTTTAATATCTCAATACTTTACAAGTCCCGTTGAAAATACTCATGTAAGTATTATTTTGGAATTTTAGTGAGTTTTAGGATATCAGGTCAGATTGTGCATCTCCAGTCTGATGGGCTTAAAAAGAATAAGACGTCTTATAGAAACACCCTGTGTTTTGTGAGGTGTGAGGTACCATCTGGGGCAGCCTTTTCATTAAATTAAGAAGTAGCGGGCTAAATTCCTAAAGTAGAAGGACCCAAGCATGAAGATAACAAGTATTAAATCCAAAAGGATTGAAAAGTAGAAGGCTGTCTTGGAAGAATAAAAGGCAATTTAGCCTCCTACCTCCTACTAAGGCTGAGAAGGCTGCAGGGGTAGTGATACGTGGTCTGTCAGATCTCATTCGGGTGCCGGTAGTTCCAGTTTGTTGGTATAGACGTTGAAAAAGACCAATAGTGGTATGGTGGCAGTTAAAATGTCTGGCTACTTCAGAATGTGACATGCCTACTTCCAACATGCCAATGGCTTGGTTACATTGCTAAGGCAACAGCACTGGCATAGTTGCTTCACAGTGAATTTCAAAACTCTTTCTAGTTTTTGAAATGACAGGCTATAGCGAGCACAATGAACTTTATTTTGCATGATTTGTTGGTGACGTTCATGCATGTGCAAAAAATGACAAGACAGCATATTCACCATTTTCTTGCAATGCATGGATTGTGTTTAAAAAAAAAACAGCATGCAGTAAGTTGCTTTGAGGAGTCACAATAAAATGTACATTACTTAAAATTTGGTAGAATAAATATAACTTTCAAAAATTTTGCTTTAAGTCTTTTAGTATATTTTTACAATCTTTGTTTAATACTATATGTACTTCAAACAGTCATACAATTTTACATTGACCTTGAAAAACTTGTTTGTTGGGCTCTCATAGCCCCAGTTCAGATAAACTATGTAAATTTAGGAGTGTACAGACAAAAAAGAAATAAACATGAAATTGGAAGCCTTCCATGCACTCTAGCTTTTAGTATGCTGAAAATGAATATTAGCGGACACTCTTAAATCTTAGTGTTAAGCGAAATAGTTGCACACAAATGTTTTATTTTATTATTTTTTTCAGAGAAAATAAGACTTTGCATTTTACATGAAATATCAAGCCTTATTTTCTCTAAAAAGTACAAAAATCAAACTGTCGTCTGCTGTAGTTGACTAAGTGATTTGCACTTTAAGGTTTTTTTTGTTTTTTTCTTCTCATTGTTAGCTCACCTGGAGCTTTGCTGCAGGTCAGCTTATGCCGTGGCCTGTTATCCCAACATCTGCCCAACATTAGCTTTTCACATTTTCCACATCTCCTCCAGAACCATAAGTTGGATTGAGCTGAAACTTAGTTGGAGGCATTGTGACAACATGGAGATTCAGAATTGCTCAAGTCATTGTGTTCCGATATCCAAGATGGGCGCCATCTTGAAATTCTTCAAACAACAGCTCCCAAACCAGCCGGCCTCGGTGGCTCAGTTGGATGCGCCGTCCGACTGGAGACCAGGAGGTCCCGGGTTCAACCCCCCGCCGAGGTCGGCAACATTCTTTCGTGGAGATTCTTCAGGAAATATTTTCTATGGTCATTCTCTCCCTTCCGCTGATTCAAGAAGGGCAGTTGTCAGTTTCTGGCGAAAGAATGTGCACAATACTGGTTAACCGCTGAGAGGACTAAGCCTGCCCAGTAAATGTGTGGTTAGGTAAACTGACCGCGCTCGACATGACCCCACTGGGTTGACTGGGCCTCAACACAAACAAACTCCTCCCAAACTGTAAGTCCGATTGAACTGAAACTTGATGGGAGGCATCACAATGCACAGAGATTCAGAATTGCTAAAATCATTCAGTTCTGATATCCAAGATCACCATCTTGAAATTCATCAAATGACATCTCCTCGCAAACTGTAAGT
The DNA here is from genome assembly GCA_964016985.1 of Anodontia alba. Taxonomy (NCBI): domain Eukaryota; kingdom Metazoa; phylum Mollusca; class Bivalvia; order Lucinida; family Lucinidae; genus Anodontia; species Anodontia alba. The sequence continues at coordinate 54,236,366 of OZ024831.1, forward strand.
TGGATTGAGATTCATGGCCACCATTCTTCAAATGTCATCTCCTCCTAAACCATAAGTCAGATTGAGCCAAAACTTGATGGAAGGCATCGGAGCAACATAGAGATTCAGAATTGCTAAAATCTTTTGGTTCTGAGCGGCCAGATTGAAATTCTTCAGACGGCATCTCTTCCCAAACCGCAGAGTGGATTGAGCCCAAACTTGATGGGAAGCATTACAGAGACACAGAGATTCAGAATGGCTAAAATTTTACCGTTCCTATAACCAAGGTGGCTGCCACGGGAGAATTATAGAGATTCAGAATTGCTATAATTGTTCTGTTCCAGTCGCCATGGCAGCCATCTTGAAATTCTTCAAACGACATCTCCTCTCAAACCGTAAGTTGGATTGATGGGAGGCATCAAAGTGACATAGAGATTCAGAATGGTGTCCATCTTGAAATTCTTCAAACAACATCTCCCAAACTTTAAGTTGGATTGAGCCGAAACTTGATAGGAAGCATCGGACCGACATAGAGATTCAGAATTGCTTAAATCGTTCAATTTGGAAATGTTGAAACCACATCTGCTCCTGAACCCTAAGTCAGATTGAGCCCAAACTTGGTGGGAGGCATTTTGGCCACATGGAGATTTAGAATTGCTAAAATCATTTTGTTCCAATTCCAAGATGGCTGCCATGTCAGCCATTTTGAAAATCTTCAAACAACATCTCCTTCGGCCATCTTGAAAGTCTTCAATTATCATCTGCTCCTAAACAGCAAGTCAGATGGAGTGGAAACTTGGTGGAAGGCATTGGGGCAGCATGGAGATTTAGAAATGCTAAAATGGTTCCATTCTGATAGCCAAGATGGCCACCATGGGGGCCATCTTGAAAATCTTCAAATCACATCTGCTACCGAAGGGTAAGTCTGATTGAGCTTAAACATGATGGGAAGCATTGGGATATTATGTTAATTCAGAATTGCTTAAATCCTTCTGTTCCAAATTCCAAGATGGCTGCCATTTTGAAATTCTTCAAATAACATATCCTCCCAAACAGTAAGTCAGATTGAGCCAAAAACTTGATGGGAGGCATCAGGGAGATTCAGAATTGCTGAATCATTCAGTTCCAATATCGAAGATGGCGGCCATGGTGGCACTCTTGAAACTCTGCAAACAACATCAGATTCTGAATTGCTAAAGACAATGTGATCTGATAGCCAAGATGGCCACCATGACACAATATAACATATCATGATCGGCTTAATCCAGATGAGCGATTTCTGGCCCACTTGGGCCTCCAGTTTGTGCTGATAAAACAGTTTGAATTTAAACCTTTTTTTTTTTCTTTAGGATCATTTTTTATGAAGAAGATGGTTGTAATGACATATCAAACACTTTTTTTTCCAAGAAAAATATTGCTTATATTTGCCTGGAGTACGAGTTAGATCACAGCAAATGCATCATAAAATGATGCATTATGCCATACCAAATAAATGAATAGATTCTCATCCAAATATTAGAAAAAAAAGGGGTGGGTGGGTGGATTTTATTTTTTATTTTTTATTTTTCATGGAAAACAAAGCAAAAACAAGGTAACAGACAGTACTGATTATGGAAAAGGCAGCAAACCTTTTGTTATTATTCTTTCTATAAAAAAAAGATGCTTTCCAATCAATAAAAGCCAGATAAAAAGCTGTCTTCAACATTAACATGGCTGCATGCTAAAAAAAAACTCCACCCCCAATTATTTTATTGGTTAGATTTTTTTAGGGGCAGGTGGGGATGAGAATCTCAAAAATTTATTTGGTATTGCCTTATGAACTAATTTGAAATGTGCATCTGTTCACGTAGATGTTAAAAAACAATAACATAGCTCCAGCTAAGGTTCTTTTTTTTTTCAACCAAAAAAGTATTGATATTTTAATTTTATTTTTCCATAAAAAATTATGTTGTTGGTATTCATTAGAAGTGCCTCCCTGAGGCACTTCTAATGAGTATCCACAACATATGTTTTCATGGGGTAATAAGAGAAATGTTTATCTGGATTTTTCTTATCATGTTGGTCTGATATCATTAAATATCAATGCAAATAGGTAATTAAAAGGACTTGTAATGGTACAGGACTATATCAATGACGTTGTTGTGACTTAAATGTGTTACTGCATAATAATGAGCAAGTTGGTTTAAGTTTGAAATAAATAAAATGAAATAGAAAAGTTTCTATCTCGGTCACAGCTCAGTACTCGTCTTTGTCTTAACACTTAGCATGCTGGGTAAAATTTTCGGCGGACAACATTTTGAAAGTTTTCTAATTTTTCCCAGGTGGCAATTTGCATGAAATGTCAAAGCCAAATTTCTGTAGGAAAAAAGTATGAAAAAAATATCACTTTCTCTTCAGTTGAGTAAGTCCAGAGAGTGGTAAAAGTTAAAACATTAAGCAAAATTGTAGCAGACGACATTCTAAGTCATGATTTTCACTTTAAGGGTAAGACACCTTACTAAATACATGTAGAAATATTGAATACTTCTCTTATTTGAAGGTATGAAAATCATAATTTAGTATTCAATTTATGTCATAGCCAACTTACATTTCATATGACAGTGACAGATTACCCTTGTCCTGCTGAACCTGGATATACCCTGCCTATGCAAACAGTGTAGATCCAGATCAGTTGGCCAACTGATCTGGATCTGCACTATTTGCCATTTAGTATGTGAATTTGTATCAACAACCTGGATCAAGTAATCTGATTGACTGTAAATTGGAAGTGGGTGTGCCATCTTAATTTATTCAGCAGGACAAGGGTTAAATATTGTCACTTTGTTTTGTGTAAGGTTTCATAGCTCCAGATAAGAGGGGTACTAGGTAATTATTTTTCCTATTTCTCCATGAAAATAGTTCTGGGTACCCACAACATACATGTAGGTTTTTATGGAGAAATAAGAAAAATATCAATATTTTTTTTTTTTTTGTTGGAAAAAGCTCCTCATTTGTAGCTATGGTAAGTGTAATAATTTATACATAACCTAAGTATTCTGACAGACAGACCTGTTCAAACAGTGTAGAGCCAGACCAGACTCGACAGAATATGGCATCTAATCACCTGATGCCGGCCTCGGTGGCTCAGTTGGATGCGCCATCCAACTGGAGACCAGGAGGTCGCGGGTTCAACCCCTGCTGAGGTCGGCAACATTCTTTCGTGGAGATTGATCAGGAAATATTTTCTACGGTCATTCTCTCCATTCCGCTGTTTCAAGAAGGGCAGTTGTCAGTTTCTGGCAAAAGAATGTGCACAATACTGGTTAACCGCTTAGAGGACTAACTCTGCCCAGTAAACATGTGGTTAGGTAAACTAACTGCGCTTGACGTGACCTTATTGGGTTGACTGAGCCGTAAAACCTCAACACAAACAAACTAATCACCTGATGGGGATCTACACTATCTGCCACTCACATAGCAGTTTTTACACCTCTTAATGTTTGGTTGAAGGGACTTGTTCAAATTTTAGGATAAGTATCATAGGTTTAGATAAGAGTGGGTAACAGGTTAATATTTTTTTTATTTCTTGACGAAAACATACGTTGTGGGTACTCATTAGAAGTGCATCAGCAAGGCGCTTCTAATGAGTACCCACAACATATGTTTTCATCAAGAAATAAAAAATATAGATACTTTTTGGTTGTATGGTAAGCATTTGAGGTGTCAGGATACAGTAAATGTCCTAACATTTTGCACTGTTTATTCCATTCTTTTTTGGCTTAAATTTTGCTTTTTATGCAGTTGTTTCTTTTAATACTTTATGGAATGGCAAACTGTGTAGACCCTGATCAGTCAGGAGCAGTCTGATCTGGGTTTGTACTGTTTGCATATGTCATTTTGTCAGAAACTTGTTGTGTACTTTCGTACTTGTCACGGTAACAAAATATTATAAACCTTTTATCAGGTTACAAGATGGTACAAGTTAACAAACGCCACTCTTTATATGCGAAATTTAAATATTAAAAGATCTAGACAACACTTTAGACAGTTTTTCTTTCCTTGCCAGAAGATATGGTTTGACGTTTCACACCGAATATATTCAAAGGAAATAATTTGGATGAAATATAAGGTCCGATTTTCTGGAAAATAATAAGAAAGTCACTTTTATGTTGTCTGCTGATTTTTGTCATCAATGTGCTGAAGGTTACAACAACAAAAAAAAACAACAACATAATTTACCATGTGTTAACACTGTCTCAGCATTTTGAGCAAATGACATGAGTGATATTTTTTTCAGGATAAATAAGGTTTGAAAATTCATTCAAAGGAGGCAATTTGAATAAATTTTTAAACCTTATTTACCTTGAAAAATAAAATGCCATGAATTTTAGGTATAGCTCTAAATAAATATTTCTCCATGAAAACATATAGGAAGTGCTTCAAAATGCCCTTTTTTACCCTTGTCCTGCTGAATAAATTAATATGCCACGCCCACTTCTGATTTTCAGCCAATCAGGTTACTTGTTCCAAATTATTGCTATAAATTCACATACTTAATGGCAAACAGTGCAGATCCAGATCAGTTGGCTTCTTCAGAAGCCAACTGATCTGGATCTACACTGTTTGCAAAGGTAGGATATATCCGGGTTCAGCAGGACAAGGGTTAATTAAGAGTACCACATCATACATTTTATTTGAGCTTTGATTGTAGTTAAGTCAAATATATAGAAGATAAGTTTTGTTTATTATTGCACCAAAATAATCTTGTTTGTATGTATTGGAATTGCCTCACTAGTCTCACTGAGGCAATTCTGGTGAGTGCCCACAAGATATATTTTGGTGCAAAATTAACCCTTAAAGTGCCAATCACATTGGCAGCAGATGACAGTTTTAAAGACTTTTATTTATTTTTCATAAAAAATAAATCTACACATTTCATGTTAATTGTCTGCAGACAGTTGATATGAAATGTTGACTTTTTTCTATGAAAAAAAAAAAAAATGAATAAGAATTAATATCGTCTGCTACAAATTTTGCTCGGAACTTTATCCCTAGTCCTGCTGAATCCGGATACAGTACAGCTCAGGTGGTTTTTCAAAATCCCCCCCGAACCGGTGGGGTTGATTTTTTAGCCCACCGCGGATCTTTCTGATACCCCACTCCAATTCCCACCGCGACGGATTTTTCGTCCACCGCGTTACCGCCGAGTTCCCTCCGCAAAACCACCCACTTACCTGTAGAACTCCGCGGTGGGCAAAAGTTTATCATGGCGAGCTCGCAATGAAAGATTAGTGACGTCAGAATGATTGACAGCTCCGAATTTTTCCGAGTTTGCACGGGGAGGAAATCGGAACCTTTATTTTGCTTACGCATCATTCGGCTGATTTGCCGCTGAATAAATACAGAAATATTTCTACCTAGAGATTAAAAACAAAAACAAAAAAAAAAAAAAAAAAAAAAAAAAAAAAGAATTAACGAATAAAACAAGAAATAAAAAATAACATATTTCTGTTTGTTTATTTCTTACCTTGTACCCGGGTACTTAAAGGGGCACTTCTGCTATCTTAGAGGCTTTTATTTGGAGACCAACGAGCATTGTCCCGAAAAAAAAACAACAACAAAATACGAGTAATGTCATGTAGGCGGACGCATTAATCTCCGATGGTCAGGATCGTGCATTTGATCCTCACAGATTGAGCGATTTATCATGAAACACATGTATTTGCTACGGTCATTCGCTCCTTCCACTGCTTCAAGATTGGCAGTTACAAGTTTCTGGCGGAAGGGAGTTCAGTGTACTAGTTAACCACTTATTGTATAAGCATGCCCCCCTCTGTATCGGCACGATTCATAAAAAAATGCTCTTCCTAATTCCATTTCGCCGTCCGACTGGATACCAGGAGGTCGTGGGTTCAACCCCCGCCGAGGTTGGCAACATTCTTTCGTGGAGATTGATCATGAAATATTGTCTACGGTCATTCTCTCCCTTCCGCTGATTCAAGAAGGGCTATTGTCAGTTTCTGGCGAAAGAATGTGCATAATACTGGTTAGAGGACTAAGCTTGCCCAGTAAACGTGTAGTTGGGTAAACTGACCGCGCTCGACATGACCCCATTGGGTTGACTGGGCCGTAAAACCGCAACAAAAACAAACAAACAAACATTCCATTTCGCACAGATCAGACGCGTAAAGCAATTGCAGTTAACTCCCTTTTAAGTCAGTTACAGTTAACTCCCTTAAATCAGTAAAACCTGCAGTGTGAGTACCTTACCCAGCATTTATCAGGGTACAAATGAATACTTTCTTACGTTATTCTCTTACAGTATAATACATTAATAACATTATATTTATTGGCTTATACAGTAATCTTCAGAACTTTCGTTTCCATGTAAAATGTTCTGTTTTTGTGGCTTCAATATGCGATATGCAAAACCAAGACCGTAATTTATTTAACGAGTAAAAGAGACGCAGCGCATCGGCGGGAAATTCTGGGCTAATTCAGCAGACGACAGATTGAATTTGTTTTTTTTTTTTTTTTTTTTTTTTTGTTTTATCTTTTCGTTACCAAGAAAACAGGATTTGACGTTTCATGCAGTGGAGACAATTTGCATGAAGTACAAATAATGTTCTCTTGGAAGAATGAGAAAAATATTTCAAAATGTCGTCTGCTGAAAATTGTACCCAGGGTGCTTATCGTTAAGGTTTGCACAAACAACTCGCGCATGAGTCTGTGCATGGCAAAACCTACAGTAAAACTTGTACGAAGAGACGAATCAGCCTGCACACTCTGAGACTGCACATCAGCAGATCTCAGTAGTCTGATCAGAGCCTTCGCTAATCGTAAGTACCCCCTATGATTACTGGGTGTAACAAAACGTCTTGTGCGACGAGCGAAGACTCGGGTCAGTACACGCCTGCACATTCTGATAAGAGCATTCGCAGATCGTATTTACCATCGATAGCCGGGCTGTCCAAAGCGGAATAAACAGTGCGACTGCAACAGCACATTCTGTTCAGACCCTTCACTGATCGCACAGTATGCAAGAAGCTTGCTTTATCTTGTGGGTCGATGCACAGACTAACCGGAGTCTTTGCTGGTCACACGTACATTGTAGTATTGTAGGTTTTATCCGGTTCAAAGTTCGTACATTGTAAATCATACTTCAGACATGAGAACTTTGTACCGACGTAATTTTTGTTTGAACTGGAGTTAAACTGCCCAGTCAATACTATTCATCGAGCCCGCACACTTTTCCGGGCGGGCTTATTCATAAGCTATTACAGCAGAAACTGACAACTGCCCTTCTTTGTGTCCGCTCTGTAACTTGAAAACTGTTTGCGATATTTTCTTGAAACTTAATTAATTTATTTACAAAGTTATGGTACTTGTTTGATGTAAGTGCAGTGGTGGGGCATGGTGAAATGTCTGCAGCCCTTTTATTAGATATTTAACAGATTGAAATATTGGGAAAGGGTGCCTCGGTGGTGTAGTGGTAAAGCTGCGGCCTTGTCATCCAGGGGTCATGAGTTCGATCCCAGGCTTCTTTCATATGGGACTTTAAACCAAGGTCCACACCTCCGTATGAACTAGCTATTAGTGGGAAGTTAAAAAACTCGCTCACTCATTTGAATTGTCATTAACTTCTGTGGCCCCTTGTTCGTTACGTGTGTTTTTTGTATGACAGACACCATTTTTGCTTGGGCTGTCTCATTGATTCAATGTCTCTTTGATAGCAGAAGCGCCCCTTTAAGTAAATTTATATTGACACGTGCGGTTGCTGCACGCGAGTGAGAATTTGGCGGTCTTTTACCCTACGTCATTTATATTGAGCGCGTGCGGTTGTTGCATGGGAAAAGGCAGTTACAGGAATACCAAACATAAATACGTAATTCGTGGATTCGGGGCAGCTGTTTGATTCTCTTTGTGATTTTTGAGTGTTTGTTTTGCTTTTTACGGCACATTAAATAAAAATGACCATGCTGTGCCCACTTGTTGGCCGGACCAAACTAAGCCACAGAATCGGGTACTTTTTCATATGGAACCTTGTTGCGGCCCATGTTATCTGCTCGAACAGTGAATGGGGCTACCGGGGTTTTCTATGGACCAAGGGAACACCCAAATATATTACAAGGAACAGGGCAGCATTGATTAATATTTCAAGAGAACAAGGGAATAAACCTAATTTTTGGGGATCGGAAAGTGGCAATTTGGAAACTCATCCTTTTCTATGCATTGGCCATACGTATTCGTTATTGTCGGCAATCGCAGTGTTTCGATGCTTTATTAATATTCAAAAGGATGCTGATGAGCGAAAACTGACTCAAGCAGGACGTACGAATATTGCAATTTATGGCAAACAGTGCAGATCCATATTTACGGTACGTTTTGTGTACGTAGATACCAACAATTCTGTACGCTCATGGCGAATGGGAATGCTTACAATCAAAATTCGTTAATTGCTGTCACACAATGAGTTGAAAAGACTGATTTGATCAGGTCGGCAGTTTCGTCCTATTCAACCGTGCATGCCGAAAAAGTATGACTGGCTTTAGCCACGCCCCTTTGGAAACAGCTTTCTCACTTCATCGAGGAAACACCGCGTGGCCCCCGCGGCTGTTTCGATTGCCTGTCTTAATCGCGTCGAATTTTACCTGTCCGAAAGTAATTTTATCAGGCGATTTTTACCACGGGAACGCAGTGGATCCACCGGCCCGGGTGAAACCACAGTGGGATACTAAAATTTAATCCTTTCCACCCGAATCCACTCCCCACCGGCTCGGGGGGATTTTGAAAAGCCACCTGAGCTGTACTGTATGTCCTGCCTTTCAAACAGAGTAGATCCAGATCAGTTGGCTTCTGAAGAAGCCAACTGATATGGATCTGCACTGTTTGCCATTAAGTGTATGAATTTATATCAGCAAGCTGGATCAAGTAATTTGATTGGCTGAAAATTCAAAATGGACGTGGCATCTTAATTTAGTCAGCATGGCAAGGGTTAAAGAGAACCAAAAAATGATCCAAAATTACCACCTCAGTTACCTCTGCTATTACCTTATCTAGAGCTATGTTCATTGGCTACTGTACTAACCTTCAATAAAAATACCCCACAAAATAAATTGATGCTATACACATGTACATACCTCAAGTTTTCACTTTTGTTTAGTCAGAATTTTGCACATTACCTATACTTTAAGCATAGCCAACAAAAATTTCATGATTTTTGTGTTCCATGGGCTAAACCCTAAATATCTTTGAGATCATCATTTGTGTAATTGTTAATTCATAAAAACCCTTACAAAATGAAGCCGTGACCTTGCTCTGTAAGATGTGTTATAGAGAAGAAGAAATGGTTGGAACAGTGGATTGGCACACTCAAGATGAACAATAGCAAGTCATAGGCATGACAGAAGTAGAATTGTCATACCAGAGGATATTTTAGCCCTTCTGTGATATTTTAGTCCTTCTCTTGCTGAACATGATATGCCCTGTCTTAGCAAACAGTGTAGATCCAGATCAGTTGGCTTCTGAAGAAGCCAACTGATCTGGATCTGCACTGTTTGTCATTACATATTTGAATTTCTATCAAAAACCTGGATCAAGTAATCTGATTGGCTGGAAATCAGCAGTGGGCGTGGCATCTTTATTCAGCATGACAAGGTTTAGTCATACTGCAGTAATGAGGCTAGATCAATGCTGGACTGTTTCAGGCAGTGTAGGTGATTGCTGTCAGCCATAGTGTGAGCATATGGGCTGCACCATGCCGAAATTTGTCATTGGCATATGTATACAGTGAATGCCCAGATCAGCCTGCACGTTTGCACTATCTGATCAGAGCCTTTACTGTACACGAACAGAATCATTGGATACTTCAGAATGTATGAATGGAGAGCACAGACCCATGTACTTCGTGCATGCACAGGAAAATCTGAACCTGTGCATTTTGCACATGTCCGAAGCCACTTTTTCGCTTGACACAGCCCATATAACCTCAGTGCAGCAAGACCATTGCATCGATCCTCGTGCAACACCTGCATAACAGATTTCATCATGCCCCCACTACAGCATGAGACTCGGGTAGACATGCCTCAAGAATATGCGGTCCACCATAGGATGGGGGGACGTTAAGAACCATGTAATGTTTGTCAAGCAGATTGTTGGTGTTGGGGTGGTGTAATGATGTTGGTAATTATCATACATTTACTAGGAAATATGTTCATTTTGCATATGTGATACTAACATGGATTATCAAGCACTCTTTTGGGGTGCAAAAGGTGTGATAATGGGTCACGTGGGTGATACAGCTTTTTTCCCCAGGCAAAAAACCCATATCACCAGGTCACGTGTGTGATACGGCTTTTTTGCCCTGGAAAAAACCCATATCACCACATTCAGAGCACTCGACAGTCTTGCCTTTGACTCCACATACAATATCAAATAGGCAAACATGTCAGAAAGAAAAATGTATGGTAAATAGATTAAGATATGGCAATTTTCATATCATACCCTATATCAACCCTCGACATATCAGCCTGAGGGCTGAAGACTGATACGGGTGTCTCAAATTGATATGGGGTATGATATGAAATTTGCCATATAATACCATAATATACCTAAGTATTGGGACACCCTTACAATGCGTAAAAATAATTATTTTTCGTCACCCTAAGAATTGAGACATATCAAAAATCGCTAAAATTTTCAGTAATTTTTTGTACCAACCCTCGACTCCTATCAGCCTGAGGGCCGAAGACTGATTTGGGTGTCTCAGATTGATATGGGGTATGATATGAAATTTGCCATATAATACCGTAATCTCTATTTACCATATGGCACTACAGGACTCCTTTACCTTGGCCAAAATATTGATGTCTTGCTTTGGCCTGCATTATTTTGTCAGATTTGTGTTCTGTGGGACCAGCTTGTTAGCCCCCTCCGGCCCTGTTGTCAGACAAATTACCAGACAGGAACTGATATGGGTGTTGTACTAGCTTGAGGCATACCTTGTAGAGTCTGTTTAGCTTACCACTCTCTAGGCTAATTCAGCAGACGACAAATTGATGATATTTTTCTTATTTTGCCCAGAAAACAAGATTTGACATTTCATGCAAATTGTTTCCATTGGAGACAATTTGCATGAAATGTCAAAACCTGTTTTTTTGGAAAAATAAGAAAAAAATACTTCTATATGTTGTCTGCTGAAAATTTACCCAGAGTGCTTTGCATTAGACACAAACAGCACACTGTATACTAGTGACTGTGACTTTCAGGTTTTGATGTTGCTTGGTCTGAGGCTGTCTTAATCCGTTCTAGCCTGGAGACCCCAAAAAGGGTAAACGGCCAACAGTGCAGATCCAGATCAGACGTGGCAGAATGTGGTGTCTTATCAGGGTCTCCACTGTCTAAAAATAGTTTAGCCATTTGTCTCCAGCAATATCTAAATCACGTAGCCCGACATACCTAAAACTGGAATTGAACTCTTCCAATATAAAGTTTGTGGGGAGTTTATTTAGTCTAAAATGTGTCAATATAAATGGCTTGTTATTACAATCACTTTTGACTGTGTTGGTTACTTTCCAGAATAGTGCAAACGTCAGAGAGATTTTGTTTTACAAAAGAATGCATTGTAACAAATATTCCCAGTTAGCCACTTGCGTTTGTTGTAAATGGGCCATATCAAACAAAAAAAGTGCTTTCGAACATGCGCAAAATGCACACATTTAGATTATCTCGTTCATGCACAAACTGTCATCTAATCCTTGCTCTCCATTCATACATTCTATAGTATCCAATGATTTTTTTAGCAGACAGTGAAGTCCCTGATCAGACTGCACATTTGATATGATCTGGGCCTTCACTGTTCCCTCATAACCCAAGGCACATTTTTGCTTTTTGGGGGCTTGGGGCTCAAATTATAGTAAAAAAACTGAGGATTTGTCAGTGGTGTGTTTTCATTGATTTTTGAAAACAGGATGTAAGGTTAAGTGTTATATCTAAAATCAAATTAAAGTGTGTTTCCTCGACTGTCACTATATTTAAATTCAGCGAGTTAGTGGCAAACAGGCCATTTTTCAGCATTCTCCAGGCAAAATTAACCCTTAAGTTGCTGATTACAGCTGCAGCAGAGAACATTTTTATTTCTATTTTTCAGAGAAAAAAAAAAGATGACATTTCTTGTGAATCATCTGCCCAGCAGACAATTCATGTGAAATGCCAAGTCTTATTTTTCTGAAAAATAATTAAAAAAAAGTAGAATGCGATCTGCTACAATTTTGCCAAGCGCTTATACGTAATAAGATAATGTGTTTGTGTTTTATTCCTCCTCTAGAAATTTGGGTTTGACATTTCATTGAAATATCTAGAAATATATATATATTTTTTTAGATCAAATGTTGCCCTTTAGAGACACCTTCAAGATGAGTGAAATGTCAAGTGCAAGTTTCTGAGAAAAGAGAAAAATATTGACATTGTTATTTTATGATATTTAAATTTATTGTATTAACCCTTAAAGCGCCAAGAAAAACTGCATCTGAAAATGTCGTCTGTTTATGTCGTCTGCTGAATATTCTTGCAGACTTTTCAAACCTATTTTTGCATACAGGCAAACAGTGTGGACCCTGATCAGACTGCTCCTAAAGGAGCAGTCTAATCTGGGTCCACACTGTTTGCAAAAATGACTTTTAAAATCACAAGCAGATGACAAAGCAGACGACAATAGTTGTGATTGGCGCTTTAAGGGTTAAAGGTTAATTTTCTGTTAAGAATGTTAACATCTACATCAAATCTCAGAGGTATAAAGCTCATTTAAATCTTAGTGCCAAGCAAAATCTGTAGCAGACAACATTCTAAATTTTTAGCTTATCAGAGCTCAGGTGGTTCGGCTGAGGAGGAGCTTATAGGATTAGCTGTGTCTCATCGTCGATGGTGGTGGCGGCATCTGAGTTTTCAACATCTTCAAATGACATCTCCTCTGAAACCACTGGGCCGATTGAAACCAAATTACATATTGCGCCTGCATAGGGTGAGGGAACAAAAGTTTGTTTGTAAGGTCTGGGTCTCATGACCAAGATGGCTACCATGCCCATATATGGTAAAAACCCTTTATAAATCTTCTCAGGAACTGAATGGCTGATGACCTTAAAAATTTGGTATGCAGCATTGGTCACTTAGGAGGCCCTCCCAGGGGTTTGGGGGAACAGGGGAATAAGGCCATTTATTTCAGGGGAACCAGGAAACAAAAGTCTGTAACTGAAGGGAACAAGTGTACAAAGGCAATTTTAGGGAACAGGGAACATAGAAAATCAAGATTTTGATTTTGGGAAACAAGGAAAATGCCATTTTTTTTTTCAAGAGAACAAGGGAACATGTACCCCCCCACCCACCCCCTCATAAAAGGTCATGGTCATTTACTGGTCTTTGTCCTGGCTGCCTCAGATGCCTCCAATAACCTTGAAACTTGGTATGCAGTATTGTTGGCTCAGGCCCTATCAATTTTGTTTAAATGATGACCCTTGAATGACCTTGACCTATTATATGGCAAAGTGAAATTCACTTTGATTTGTATAGGAAAAGTGCCAAAAAAGTAGATTTTCTGATTTTATTGTAACCTGTGACATCAAAGTTGATTTAAACAATCAAGTGAACTTTTATAAATACTATAGGTCAAGGTCAAATTCACAAACTGAATGACAAACAGTGAAGATCCTGATCAGTTGGCTTCATCAGGAGCCAACTAATCTGGATCTACACTGTTTGCAAAGGCAGGGTATATCCTGGTTCAGCAGGACAAGGGTTAACTGTTACCATTCTCTGGGCTAATTCAGCAGATGACAAAGCGAGGCAAATAAGTGCATAACACAACTCACAGGACTCCTTTGTTTTACAAACCTTATTTTATTTCAATAGCTGAACAAATCATGCATCATTGTATGTCACTTTACTATTGATTTGATTTGTCTAAGAAAACAATTTGCTTGGTTTGAAGGCTTTGTTTACATGTTTAACTCTTAAGCGCTAAGCAAACCTGTAGCAGACAACTTTTTCTTTTTTTCTTTTTGTATTTTTTGGAGAAAGTAAAGACTTTGCTTTTCATGTGAATCATCTGCCTAATTCACATGAAATACCAAGTCTTATTTTCTTCGAAAAAATACAGAAAAAAATCAAAATGTCTTCTGCTGCAGTTGTGATTAGCACTATATGGGTTAATTAATTGATATTACCTGGATCAATATTCTAGAATTGTAACAGATATCACAAAATGCTCATAAATTAACCCTTATCTTGCCTTTCGCGACAATAGTCGCGCTGGGGGGGTCTGCCAGCTCAAAAGCCCGTCATACTTACAATAAACCCAATGCAACCATTCAGAGCAAGTGTTCTCATACAGGAGTGAACCTACTTTCATACAAACACGCCACTTTTCATTAGATAGTCAGGTGCTGGATTTTACCCACACTAAAAAAGACCGAGAATACCAAATTTCAAGCTGCCATTAATTTCAGCACTCACTTCAACAGATTGATCAGGCTTTTCTGGAAAAAAAGCCCATAACACCTGAATCATTTCCAGTGAGGAATAAGTAGGAATAACAGTAGAACCTATGTATGTCACTCGTTTCATTCACAATAGTACACAGTAGGCGCTGGGCTCTTGTAATTATTATTTTTTTTTTTTTTTTTTTTTTTTTTTTTAAGTGTCTTAAACGGTTCCCGGTTTACACATGACTGTCACGTGACTTTCTAGTCACGTGACCATTCTTTCTCCGGTAAAATGGCCACCTAGGATCGGCAAATTATACGTGAAAATTTCATGAAAATCGAGGTAAAATTCAGGGGGTAATGACTTCTCAAGTAGAGGTACCCCCTCTTACAGGCCTGATTCATTTTAATTCCGGCAAGAGAAGGGTTAATGCATATCACTGATTAACGCTTAGCCCTCTGGGTAAAATTTTCAGCATGGAACTTGTCCCCAATTTTTCTTAGTTTTGCAGGGGTATACATTACTTTTCTTATTTCTGCTGAAAAACATAGATTGTGGGTACTTGTGGAGGCGGTTCTAACGAGTACCCACCTATGTTTTGAGCAGAAATATGAAAACTATCAGAAATTTTTATCTGAAAATTTCATGTTTTGGTAAAATTTTCAGTATATTTGAATAGGCATGTTTTTGTAATAGTAATACTAAAGTATTTAAGTACAAGTAGAACTCTGTTTTGTTTTTGGCATACCTGCTTGAACAAGCAGAAACCATTACAAGCATCCAGTGTTTGGTCAGCCATCAACATTTACGGACAACCTAGCATTCAATTTCTGAATACCTATTACACCTACAATCATCTTACCTGGCATGCACTTTCTCCCTAACTAGGATTCAATCAGTGTTGCATCATTTTATGATATGGCCTATTTTTCACAGTCAAATGACATTGCTGCATTCTTTACATAGGGATGATTGGCATGGAACTCTTCAGGCAAAAGAAACCTTAAAAAGTTAGGAAGTCCGCCATTTTGTCTCATTCGATGGAGGTGATAACCTTCGTTTTCTTTGCCTACAGTTAACAAATTTTAGCTAGAATATTTAAAAGAATATGTTTAGATTCATTAAATCCTAAGAACAGCTTATTCTCTCTTTTCAAAAGTAATTGCTTTTTAATATCTTGACAATTTTTCAAATTTTGTCAATTGATAAATGATTAATCCACAATGATAAAAACCAGTGAAGGTACCTACATGGAGAGAAAACCGTTGAAGTGGATGGTGGCTGTGAAATCAGCCCCTTCGTCCTTTTAGCTCATTTCTAATTAACTGTCTGTAACACCTGCTATCAGCTAACAGGGCATGTGCTTTCTACCTGACATGGACTGAAAACATTGCAGTGTCATTTTATGAATTAACCCTTAAAATGCCAAGAAAACCTGCATCTGAAAATGTCGTCTGTTTATGTCGTCTGCTGAATATTCTTGCAAACTTTTCAAACCTATTTTTGCATACAGGCAAACAGTGTAGATCCAGATCAGGCTGCTCCTAAAGGAGCAGTCTGATCTGGGTCCACACTGTTTGCAGAAATGACTTTTAAAATCACAAGCAGATGACAAAGCAGACGACAATAGTTGTGATTGGCAGTTTAAGGGTTAACATATATTTCACAGTCTAATGACTTTCATTTTTATTTTCATCATGATTGTCCCTAGCATTTAGCTCCATTTCTGATCAACAATATAGGGATCAAACATGGTTTTTCATGCATTAACATTCGCCAGGTCCCATGGGAGGTGTTGAAAACCGAAGGGACCTGGCAAATGTTAATGCATTGAAAAACCATGTTCGATCGCTAATAGGGCTGGGCAGTACACATCTCGTAACGGCAACAAATCTGTGGCCCCGGTACGATCATATTCATTAACAGCGCGTGAATTGCCTTGTTAATACACAGTTTTTCGCCGGTTTATGCACGGCTGTTAATAACGTGCAGCACTGCTTTTTATGCAATAATATGACCTACAGTCATCAAACCTGGCATACACCTCCTCCCTTATAGGGAGTCAAATACTAAGGCATTATTTTGTGACCATGACTACTTACCATGATCCATTCATTTTGTAATTTTTTGCTTTAATTTTTATATCTTGATACAAGCTTTTTGATGGATTGGCACTGGCTGAGGGTATAATGTGACACACTGGTTTTGTTTGTTTGTTTGTGTTGAGGTTTTATGGCCCAGTCAACCCAATGGGGTCATGTAGAGCGCGGTCAGTTTATCTAACCACACGTCTACTGGGCAGGCTTAGTCCTCTAAGCGGTTAACCAGTATTGTGCACATTCTTTCGCCAGAAACTGACAACTGCCCTTCTTGAATAAGCAGAAGGGAGAGAATGACCTTTGAAAATATTTCATGATCAATCTTCACGAAAGACTGTTGTCGACGTCAGCGGGGGTTGAACCCGCGACCTCCTGGTCTCCAGTCGGACGACGCATCCAACTGAGCCACCAAGGCCATGTGACCCACTGGTCTCTTTGTCTAGTCTTTATAGTCAAAGACATTGTATTATCTACATGTACACTGTTTGCTGCTCTTCCAGCTATATTTCAGATACATCAGCATGTAGTAGAGTGGAATCATTTAGATTTTAGGACAACAACTCAAACATATTTTTTAAACCCTTGTTTAGGGGCAACTTGGACCCCTTTGTAAACAATGCAAATTTAGGTGCCATTGCTCATACGAGCAATGGCACCTAAATTTTCATTGTTTACAGAAAGAAATGTTGTAATCTTCATAATGCCTTCATGGTGAGGAGATAAAGTTTGGGGAAAAACAACCATCTGAGTTACGCTAGTCTTGCGCTCAACCCTCGAACTATGGTAGGGATAAATGCAGCATCATAGAAGACATTGATTCTCATATTGATGATGAGTAAAACAGCTTGTACATAACTCCGGCTAAGAAGGGGTATCAAATAATATTTTTCTTATTTCTCCATGAAAACATATGTTGTAGGTACTCATTAGAAGCACTTCAATGAGGCATTTGTAATGAGTACCACATCATATGTTTTCTTGAAGAAATAAGAAAACTATTAATACTTTACTATTGAAAAAGAATGCCTTATCAGGAGACAGGCTTGTGATATCTCATCTTGGAATATACTGTACCTAATTTACTATAGATATTTGAGACACTTTAACACCTTATGCTGGGGGTGGTTGGGTGTGGCAAAGATGTCGGGTATCTTACGTTACTGGGGTGTCCAACTGATATTGGCTTCCAGTTGGGCAAGGCTTGGTATCCTTGTAGCAGGTAAGGGTAGAGGGGGAAATGTTTTTATCTCTTCTGTTTCTTCAGTTTCATTCCTGTTCCTCTTTCTTCCCTGTCCCTCTCTTTCATCTCCTCTACTATATCTTCTATGTCTTTTCTCCTTTTCTCTGGGAGATGACACAAAATGACCCACAAGGGTTGACGTGTCATTAAACCCTAACACAATCAATCAAAAACACCTTACGCTACTTCTGTACTTGTCTTCTGATTTGAACATGTCCATTTCATTACCTGTTGAGGCATCTAAAAAAAGCTGGATGAGTGGCAGACAGTGTAGACCCTGATCAGATCATTTTGATTTTTGTTTATATTTGCTTAGCAGACTAGTCACATGAAATGCCAAGTCTTATTTCCTCTGAAATATAATAATTTGAAAAATTAGCATGTTGTCTGCTAAAATTTTGCTTAGCACTTTAACCCTTGTTATTCGGAATAAATTAAGAAGCCACTCCCACTTTTAATTGTCAGCCAATCAGGTTGCTTAATTGACCTTGTACTTGATACAAATTCACATACTGAATGACAAACAGTGCAGGTCCAGATCAGTTGGCTTCTTCAGAAGCCAGCTGATCTGGATCTGCACTGTTTGCAAAGGCAAAGTCTATCTGGGTTCATCAGGACATGGGTTAAGGGTTAATTTAACCATGAAACCATGAGATAATCCTTTGGGGTTCCTATGAATAAATACATGCTTTTATGGAGACGATGAGGTGATTTCATTCGAATATGTATAATATCTATAGCAGTGTTTTTTATTGAGAAATAAGATAACTGAGTTTTTTATCTTGATACTCCATTTGTCTATAGCTATAGTATCTTTAGAATGAAGATCATTTGTGGTTAACCTATGGTAGACTAAATAGACTCTTCCCACACTATATATTGGAAGTGTCCAATTTCAATTTTAGGTGCATCTGACTATGAGATTTAGATATTCCTAGAGAAAAATGGATTTGCAAACAGTAGAGACTGATCAGATGCCGCATTCTGCTGCATCTGATCTGGGTCTGCACTGTTCCCCAATTACCCTTTTACAGGTTTCCTGACTACAATGGATTAACCCATGGTAGATAAATAGACTCTTCCCACACTATATATTGGAAGAGTCCAATTTCAGTTTTAGGTACATCCGACTATTTCCTAGAGAAAAATGGATTTGCAAACAGTAGACACCCTGATCAGATGCTGCTTTCTGCAGCATCTGATCTGGGTCTGCACTGTTTGCCAGTTACCCTTTTAGGGGTCTCCAGACTACAATGGGTTAAGGAGATATATTTGGTGATAATTCTGGAATAATTTCTTAATCTTATTATGCCTCAAAATTTGATATTGCTTTGGGTTTGTACGTCCGTTCGTCCATATGTAATGCTTTTCTTGTAAGCAACATTTCTAAGGAACCACTTGAGTTAGGGTCTTGACATTTTGCAAGCAGTTTGGAACCACCAGTGTGTAGACACCCTGATTAAATTTTGGATGAACTTTGGGTTACTTTTGTCATTGTTATGTCCCTTTTCAACTTTTGCATTTTTTATTGATAAGGATATAGTTGGGGGCATAGTGTTGTACAAACAGTACAAACACATTTTTACTTTTTCCATAAAAATGTATGTTGTGGGTACTCATTAGAAGCACCTCACCAAGATGCTTCTAATAAGTACCCACAAGATATTTTTTTGTGGAGAACTGGAGAAAATAATCCCAGAACTTTCATCAAATACTCCTTAAATCTTCTGAATGACATAGATCCATGTAAGAGTGGGAATCAGGAAAGTATTTTTCTTATTTTTCAATAAAAACATATGTTGTGGGTACTCAGTAGAAATGCCTTGCTGAGGTGCTTCTAATGAGTACCCACAAGGTATAAGAAAAATTTCAACAATTTTTGATTGGAAAAAAAAAAAGTGCCTTATCTGGAGTTATGGAATGAAAACATTAATTTTCTTCTTTGTTACAGTACATCTTTACTGACGAGACTCATAAATTCATCTTCACAACAAAGAACTATGGAAAAGACGTAACTGCTGTCCAAGTTCCATTTAAACCAAAGAAGATTTTACTTCATCCAATTGATCCTGACTATGCTCTTGGCATGGATGATTCAGATCAGCATAAAATTGTGAGTATTAAACCCTTGTCATGCTGAATAAATTAAGATGTCATGCCCACTTCTAATTTTCAGCCAATAAGATTACCAAATACAGATTGTTGATACAAATTCACATTCTTAATGCCAAACAGTGCAGATCCAGATCAGTTGGCTTCTTCAGAAGCCAACTGATCTGGATCTACACTGTTTGCAAAAGCAGGGTTTATCCGGATTCAGCAGGACTAGGATTAACAGTCAAATTTCAGTTGTTTGGGAAATTTAAATTTCCTCCCACATTAAATAAAGCAACACTGTCCAGCTCTAAGGTTGGACTTGAACCTTTCTGGTGTTGTTGGAGTGGGAAAGCAGCAAAAAACCTCTTGTTCAACAAATCAAGATAAACACAAGGAAACTCAAGACCAGCTTTTGGGTATTTGAAACCATATAATTAAAAATTTCGAGGGCATGCACAAAGCATAAATAACTGGAATTTAAGGAAAGTTCAAGGCCAAAGGAAATAACTTCCTTACTGCCCAGAAATTGTCAATAATGTATGGTAAAACCACAATGGCTCGAACATTGATGGCTCGTTTACCACGGCTTATTCAAACTCGTTTTTGAGTCCCTCGGAATTCGTCTGATAGCTCAAAACAAATAATAGGGATATATTAGGGAAAATTTCTTGTTTTGTCATGAAAATATTATATTGTGTGTAGTCATTAGAATTGCCTCATGGAGGCAATACTAATGAGTACACTGAACATACGATTATTCTAAGAAGATCGAAAATACATCCTGAAGTAATCCCTATTTGCCTCCTGATGTGATTAACCTTCAGTATGTCTCAAACAAATTTCCATGGTCCCAAGCATGTTCGAGCCATTGAAGTTCGACTGTACCTCTAACCTCAAGAATTCAAACAGTAAAACATACTACGCCAGGCTCTATAGACAGTAGGTAGCATATCTGGCCCCAAGGTTATAAAACTTTTTTCATGCTCAGCTGAGCATGAAATTTTTCATGCTGACAAATCTCAAACAACTAACAATGCCAAATTCTTTCTTGCTAAACATAGCATAGCATGAAAATTTCTCTGCAATTAAATATGAAAATGCCAACTATTGTTGGCATTTTCATATTTATTAGCAGAGAAAATTGTCATGCTCAGCTGAGTTGAGCATGAAAAAAGTTTTATAACTTGGGGCCTGACTGCAGATCCAGGGATTGCAAGTTCGAATTCCAGCTTGGCCACATACATGTAACTTTCATGTCATGGACATTATGAAATTATTGATATGGTCATTCTCTCCTGTCTGCTGACTCAAGAAGCTGGAAGAGCAGTAACTGTTGTCAGTTATTGGCGACAGTATGTGCACAAAGTGCTGGTTAACCACTTAGAGGACTAAGCCTGCACAGTTAGTAGGTTAACTGATGAGCTCAACATGATCTTAACAGTGTTGACTGGGCAATAAAAATGCAAATCAAATCACGAGTAACACATACTACACAGGAAAAAACATGTAACTTGTATAGGTCTAGATAAGAGAGGGTATCAGGTAAATATTTGTCTTATCTCTTAAAAAATATCCTGTTTCTTAAGAATAAATTAAGGTGCCATGCCCACTTATAATTTTCAACGAATCAGATTACTTGCTCTAGGTTGTTGATACAATTCACAATCTTAATGACAAACAGTGGAGATCCAGATCTTCATAAGCCAACTGATCTAGATCTACACTATTCGCAAAGGTATGACATATCTGGGTTCAGCAGGACCAGTGTTTAGTCCCAGATCTATGGAATGCCAAAGCGGTCTTATGTTGTTATATTTTTTGTTGTCTTGTCTAAGAATTGTGTGAACTTGTTGATGCATTATGTTATTATCTTAAAGACGCGCGTTGTTTTGTCAATATATAGTGTTGACATGCCCACACACTGTCTTATTATGTTAAAGAACCATTTTATTTTGTCACAACGTGAGTTATCTTGTCTAAAAAGCATGTGAACTTGTCTGTATAGTGTGTTATTATCTTACACAGGCATGTTATTTTGTCAACATATGGCGTTGACTTGTCTACACGGTGTTTTATGATGTCAAATGTGTATGTCATTATGTTAAAGTTTGGGTCATCTTGTCTAAGAGTAACTTGTCTAGACGATATTTTATTATGTCAAACCCACGTGTCGTTTTGTCCACAAAATCTCGCACACGTAAATTTTCGGGAACAACACAATGCCGTTGAACAAGACAATATATTGATTCACCAAGATAACACCGCGTTTTAACATAATAACATAGCATTTTACCATAATAAGACACTGTGTGGACAAAACAAGACGCGCGTTTAAATAATAAGACGTAATATAGACAAGTTGACAAACTTCATAGACAAGAGAACCCAACTTTTTAACATAATAATATAGTCTTTTGACATAATAAGATATTATGTACACAAAACAACACATCCATTTGCATAATAGCAAGTTGTATAGACAAGTTCACATGCTTCGTAGACAAGATAACCCAACGTTTTAACATAATAACATAGCCTTTTAACATAATAGGACACTGTGTGGAGAAAACAACATACGTGTTCAGTATAATAACATAGTCTTTTAACATAATAAGACACTTGGTGGACGAAACAACACGAGCGTTAAACAAAATAACAGTTTGTATAGACAAGTTCACGTTTCGTAGACAAGATAACCCAAATTTTTCACATAACAACATAGCCTTTTAACATAATAAGATACTGTGTGAACAAAACAGCACACCCGTTTAACATAATAACACTTTGTATAAACAAGTCCAAATGCTTCATAGACAGGATTACCCAATTTTTAACATAATAGCATAGCCTTTCAACAGAATAAGACAGTGTGTGGACATAACAAATCATGCGTTTAACATAATAATACATTTACAGACAAGTTTGCATGCTTTATAAAAAAAATAACCGGATTTCTTAACACAATAACATAGCCTTTTAACATAATAAGACACTGTGTGGACAAAAGAACACAAATGTTTAACATAATACCATGAAGTATAGACGAAAGCTTTTTAACATAATAACATAGCTTTTTAACAGAATAAGACTATGTGTGAACAAAACAACACGCGTGTGTGACATAATAACACGGTTTATAGACAAATCCACATGCTTCGTAGACAAGATAATCCATTTGTAAACATAATAAGATAGCATTTTAACATAACAGGACACTGAGTGGACAAAACAGCATGTGCATTTAACATAATAACATAACATTTTAACATAATAAGACACTGTTTGGACAAAACAGCATATGCATTTAACATAATAACATGTTGTATAGACAAGTCTGTATGTTTCGTAGACAAGATAAACCAATTTTTAAAATAATAAACTAGCCTTTTAACATAATAAGACTCCGTGTGGACAAAACAACACGCGAGTTTAACATAACGCCATAGCCATTTAACATAATAAGACATCGTGTGGACATAACAACACGAGCGTTTATCATGACAACATGACCTTTTAACATAATAAGACATTGTGTGGACAAAACAACACACGCTTTTAACATAACAGCACATCGTATAGACAAGTTTACACGCTTCTCAGACAAGGTAACCCATCTTTTAACAAACTAAACTAGCCTTTGACAACATAAGAAAGCTATGGCGTTCCATACAGATCAGTCTGAACATTTGTACAGTCTTAATCAAGGCCTTTGATGTCAGCTTGCAGAATAAATGCATAGTTACTGTATGGTGTATTGATGCATAGCTCTAGATTATCCAGATAAATATTCTTCTCATTTCTCCACTAAAACCTATGTTGTGGGGTACTCATAAGAAGTGCCTTGGTGAGGCCCTTCTAGCCAGTACCCACAAATATGTTTTTATGGAAAAATAAGAAAAATGTGAACTTTTTTTGGTTTTAACCCTTGTCCTGTTGAATAAATTAAGCTGCAACACCCATTTCTAATTTACAGCCAATCAGATTGCTTGATCCAGATTGTTGTTATGAATTCACATACTCAGTGGCAAACAGTGCAGATCCAGATCAGTTGGCTTCTTCAGAAGCCAACTGATCTGGATCTACAATGTTTCCAAAGGCAGGGTATATCTGGGTTCAGCAGGACAAGGATTAAAAAAGTGCCTTATCTGGAGCTATGTTGATAAAAGAGTTGGCCTGATCAGTGTTCGCGAATGTGCATACTGACATGGCGTAGACTGTTCCCATATGCCATATGGACCCTTTTCCAACATCATGCATAATGTAAAGAAAATGATACCAGCAGAAAATAAAAATGGAGATTCATTTTCTACCTTTGGGATCAGAATTGCAGTAGAATTTTATACAATCAGATATGCATTACGAAAACATGCCTGTTCAAAAATACAATGTATTGAAAATTTCATCACAAAAAAAAACCCTGCAAGTTTTCAGATAAAAATTCTGATATTTTTCATATTTCTGCTCAAAAGATAGATTGTGGGTACTTGTTTTTGAGCAGATATAAGACAGATAATGTATACCCCTGTAAACCCCTGTAAGTCCCAGTTTTACTGCATAAAAGTGGGGTTTAACCCTTGTCATGCTAAATAAATTAAGATGCCATGCCCACTTCTGATTTTCAGCCAATCAGGTTACTTGATCCAGTTTGTTGATACAAATTCACATTCTTAATGCCAAACAGTGCAGATTCTGATCTGGATCTACACTGTTTGCAAAGGCAGGGCATATCCAGGTTCAGCAGGACTAGGGTTAAGGGGGTCAAAATTATATAGGCATGTTTTCTTGATGATCATCTTATTCATGCATAGCCCCAGATAAAGATGGTATTCAAAAAATAATTTCTATTACTTTTATAGCAGCAGATAAAAGTGGTACCCACATAAAAGTTTTCCTATTTTTTGATAAAAACATGCTGTGGGTACTCGTTAGAAGTGCCTCATTGTGGCACTTCTATTAAGTACCCACATGTTTTTGCTAAAAAAATAAGAAAACTATCGGTCCTTTTCAGTAGAAAGAAGTGCCTTATCTGAAGCTATGGGGTATTAAAAAAAAACAAACAAACAAACTTTGTCATGCTGAATAAATTATGATACCACGCCCACTTCTAATTTCCTGCCAGTCAGAATACTTGACCCATTGTTTTGGTAGAAATTCACATATTTAATGACAAACAGTGCAGATCCAGATCAGTTGGCTTCTTCAGAAGCCAACTGATCTGGATCTGCACTGTTTGCTAAGGCAGGGCATGTCGTGTTCGGCAAGAGAACGGTTAAGACACTTTTTTTTTCAGCTGGAAAGTACAAATATTTTTTGTATCTCTCCACAAAAACATACATCAGTCACATTTTACATGGCTGTTACATTAATGAACAAAAGTAAAAGCCATGTAAAATGTGGTTGAACTAATTTTTCCATTTTACCCTGAGGAAGTAGACAGTCACCTCAGAAAATTTGGCAAATAAAGAGTTAAGAGCTTGTAGAAAATATATATTACCTTTTTATAAAATGTCTAAGACGCAGTTTTTGTTAGCTGAAAATTTTTTTTACATAATGTATTCAACCTTACTGCACTGTGCACCTAGGTTTTTCAAAATTATGGGGAGAACTTGAGGTAAAATATGTATCTTCTTTCTAAGAGTACACTTTAAAGAAGATCGGCAAAGGACTTATTTGATGATGTTTGTGATTTTTTTTTTCTCTGATTTTCTTTATAAAGGCATACTTTGTGGGGTACTCATTTGAATTGCACTGGCTGTAATCTGAAGACTTCGGAATTGTTGTCTGTGCGCTAATAGCGGTATGTGCGGTAATTAGGTTGAATACTGTATTTCTAAACATTTCATCTATCAGGTTTATCTTTTACCTTAATTTTTCTGGCAAAATATGAAAATACCGTATTCGACCTAATGACCACACTGTGAGCGTAGATTTTTCAAGATAACTGGAATAACTTGTAGTAAAATATCCGCCTAGTAAACGCACACTTTAAAGAAAGATCAGCAGAAATCTTCATGAGGGGCATGTATAATGATGCTTGTGCAATATTTTTTTTTATTTTATTTATAAAAGCATATAATGTGGGTATTCATTTGAATAAGTTGAGGCAATTCAACTGAGTACCCACAATGTATGCTTTTATAAAGAAGTAGATAAAAATACACTATCTGTAATCTACTACAAGAATATGAAATTGCTTGAATCTGTGCTTATAGGGGCATGTGCGATAATTAGGTTGAATAGGGCACCTCTGATCAGTTTGTTAATTTAACCGTCGCTGGGTAATGAGATAACCTGTATATGTTTCAGCTATATCTGACGACAGATTTTGGAAGACATTGGCGTGAAATACAGAGAGATGTTAAATCATTTTACTGGTAAGGCTACAAATAAATTAGTGTTTTCAAAACAAAAATGTGTTTCTACTAAATGATTCATAGCTCCAGACAAGGCACTTTTTTCATCTGATAGTTCCCTTATTTCTCCACAAAAACATGTTGTAGGTACTCATTGGAAGCACCTTGTGGAGGTGCTTCTAATGAGTACCAACATGTTTTCATGGAGAAATATGAGAAAAAATATAAATGGTTATCCCTTCTTATCTGGAGCTATACATCAGCATACAAACAAGTAAAAGAAGAAAAACATTAATATGAACAGAAAACTTATAATAAATAGCACATTACCAAATAATACATGAGTGTTTGGACACCACCAAATTTACCATGAGTGGACACTACTTGATATTCCATAAGTATTTCGACACTATCTGATATAGTATGAGTGTTTGGACACTGCTTAATATATCATGAGTGTTCAGACACTACCTGGTATACCATGAATGTTTAGAAACTACCTGATAACCATGAGTGTTTGGACTCTGCCTGATATACAATGAGTGTTTGGACATCACCTGACATATCATGAGTGTTTGGACACTACCTGATATTCTGTGAGTGGACACTGCCTGATATAAGTGTTTGACACTACCTGATATACAATAAGTGTTTGGACACTATCTGATATACCATGAGTGTTTGGACACTACCTGATATACCATGAGTTTTTGGACACTACCTTGGGTGTTTGGACACTTCCTGATATACCATGAGTGTTTGGACACTACCTGATATCTGATATACCACAAGTATTTGGACACTACTGACATATCATGAGTGTTTATACACTACCTGATATATCATGAGTGTTTATACACTACCTGATATACTATGAGTGTTTGACACTCCCTGATATACCAAGAGTGTTTGGACACTATCTGATATACCATGAGTGGACACTACCTGATATATCATATTTGAAATATTTCAAAATGTTGTCTGCTGAAAATTTTACCCTGCTAAGTGTTACAATAAAATGCCAAGCAAAAAAGCGCCTTTCCCAGTGATGACAAAAGGAGAGCAGAAAAACCATGATGAAGAAGACCACAGACAAGTAAGATCTGGCATAAACCATCTAGAAAGGATTTAACCCTTGTCCTACTGAATAAATTAAGATGCCACAACCATTTCTAATTTTCATCCAATCAGATTAATTTGATCCTGATTGTTGATATAAATTCATATAGTTAATAGCAAACAGTGCAGATCCAGATCAGTTGGCTTCTGAAGAAGCCAACTGATCTGGATCTATACTGTTTGCAAAGGCAGGGTATATCCGGGTTCAGCAGGATAAGGGTTAAGGTTAAGCCGTCATTAAGTCTGTGGCTCAACCCAGCATCCTGCAATTAAAGAGTGCAGCAAAGTTGTTAACTTGGATTGGGTTAACCTCAAAGCATGCTGCCTGTGACATCTACATTATATCCTATCCTTTTATAGCAATTTATAATCTTTTTGATTTTGAAGTGTTCTGAATATCAGACTTACGGGAACTGAGTTTTATCAAGTGAGTCACCATGAAACGTGTTCTGGCAGACCCGGTGAAAGCAGATTTTTCCAGCCGAACATTATACATGTATGTAGAAATTAATGTAGAGTGTTGTAAGTCTGATTTTTCAGAACAATTCAGAAAGATTATTAATTGCTATATAGGCATGCTTTTCAGTATATTTATGGTAAATAAGTATAATACAGAGCTCTAGATAAGCTGGGTATCAATATAAATATTTTTTCTTATTTCTCCATAGAAACATACATTGTGGGTACTCATTAGAAGCACCTCAGTACTTCTGATGAGTACCCAAAATAAATGTTTTCATTGAGAAATAAGAAAAATGTCAGTACATGTCCTGTTTGACTGAAAAAGCACCTTAGCTACAACTCAGATGGTAAAAAAGAAAAAAAAAAAAAGTAGTATCAGCAACATATTAATTTGGAGTCCTCTTTTGTTTCTTTAACCAGGGAAAACGAGAAGTATGTTTCTAGCACTAGGAATACCAGTCTGATAAACTGTATCTATGTTTTCCGAATCTCACACGGGCATACTGGCAGTATTATCAGGAGCTGCAACTTCTTCAGGGATGATTCTATTCCGTTACTGAGTGACGTCCATGATTTTGAAATCCAGCATCAGTATATGTTTGCCACAAAACAAGCTGTAAGTTTTACTGCCATAGTTCCGCTTTTTATGCCAGAAAAGTTTTGATAGTTTCTTATTTCTCCATTAAAAGGTATGTTGTGGGCACTCATTAGAAGCACCTCACTGAGGTGCTTCTAATGAGTATCCACAACATATATTTTCATGGAGAAAGAAAAATATTTATCTAATACTAATAGACACATCAATAGGAATTAAGATAGTCATGTTCAAAGTTTAGGGTAAGTATGATTATGAGTTAAGGTGTCTGAATTCATAGGGTGAATATGTTATCTGTTTTTGTAGAGATTATGCTTTTAGTGTATGTGTGTTTGTGTGCATGTCTATGTGTTTGCGAATGTCTGTGTGTAAGCACAAATGGGCAGGCTAATCTGAACCTTCATTGTTGGCATGTGCAATAGGGGTCTATTTCTCATGTTATAGTTCAGAGTATAGCTCCAGGTAAGAGGGGTTATATGGAAAATATTTTAATTTTTTCTCCAGAAAAAAAACATGTTGTGGGTGTTTGTTGGAGAAATAAAAAAATATCAGTGCCCAATTGTTCAAAACTAACGATGTCATTCTGTAGGGTATCATTAAAATTTTTATCATTAAATGTATAACACTAATATTTTTTTGCTGAAGTGGCATTTGCAAAAGCTACTCACATTTTTTCAGCAAAAATACCTGTGAATTAGATATTGTACTTACTAGAACAGTTAACGTTTTATCCACTAACAAGCTTGTTAAGCTAATGGCGATTTAAACAACTGAGCCCAGTAGTTTGTTGTTGAAAAAGGCACCTTATCTGGAGCGATGAATAAGATGATTTTGATGATAATTTACATAAATGGCATTACTTTTCTTTAAAAGTTATGAGTGGGTATAGAAAGTGTGCAAATATATATCCTGAAAATATTGTCCTGGGCCCAGTTGTTCAAAGCTAACGACGTCGTTAGTTAACGATTCTTTAAAATTTTAATCGAGTGATACGCAAATATTCTGAAATTTTTTGCTGAAAAAAATGTGAGTAGCTTTTGCAGTGCAAAAGCTACTCACATTTTTTCAGCAAAAAATATCAGAATATTGTATATTGAATCCGCTAAAACAGTTAACGAAATGACCCTTAACGAGCTCGTTAAGCTAACAACGCTTTGAACAACTGGGCCCTAATTTTTGTATTATATAGAGCTATGAATTACAACTGCATACGGTCTTACTTCAGTCCTACAATAGCTGTTTGCTGGCTCACAGCTCCAGATAAGGCGTGTTTTTTTTTTTTTTCCCACTGAAAAATATGGATATAAATCATAGCTCTTGATAAGGCGCTTTTTTCAACCAAAAAATGTTTTTTTTTTGTTTTTTTTCCCCACTGAAAAATATGGATATAAATCATAGCTCCTGATAATGCGCTTTTTTCAACCAAAAAGTATCTCTATTTTTCTTATGTCTTGACAAGAACATATGTTGTGGGTACTCATTAGAAGTGCCGGCACTTCTAATGAGTACCCACAACATATGTTTTCGTCGAGAAATAAGAAAACTATTTACCTGATACCCACTCTTATCTAGACCTATGATAAATTATATAAACCTTTTGAGTTTGGATTATATGAGCTGCGCCATGCAAAAAAGTGTCTTCAGGTATATGCAGACATTGAAGGCCCAGATCAGTCTGTGCATCCCTGCAGTCAGATCAGGGCCTTCTCTGTCCGCTAACAGAATCATTGGACACTATAGAATGTATCAATGGAAAGCAAATGCCTGGATGAGACTTTGCCCATGCGTGGTATGAATCTTAATCTTTTGGGAGACACTTTTTTCACTTGGCACGGCCCAAATGGAAATGATTGTGTTATTTTTCAGAGATTGCTTGGTGGAAGTGGAATCATACACCAGATTTGGGTGTCTCACTACAGAGGACCATTCTTCAATGCCGAGTTTCCACATGATCTCACACATCTTGTGAGTATTGTCTTTGAAAGAGTTGGTGGTCTGCTGGTTCACATCTATGAGTCCTTACATAAGGAGTAACATTGTTCTAATTGAGATCTTGTTTCAGTCAAAAAGTATTGATTGTTTTTAATTATTGTCCCCTGCCTTTTCGAAGAAAAGCGGAGGGACACTGTTTTTGGCTTTCCGTGGGGCGTGGTGCGTAGTGCGTGTTGCCGAATTTTTAGTAGGTACTTTGTCCCCTTAACTCCTCCCACAGTTTTTGTCCGATCCGTTTGAAACTTTACAGGTGTTTTAAGGATGGTCTGAAGATATGCATGTGGTTTTTTCAGAATCCTGAAATTATTTTTTATCACTTTTTACACATTTTGAAATTAGCCATTTTTTGAGTTCTAATATTACAGAAGTCTATAGGGAGTAGGTACCTTGTCCCCTTAACTCCTCCCACAGTTTTTGGCGGATCCTTTTAAAACTTTACATGGGCTTTTAGAATGGCCTGAAGATATGCATGTGGATTTTTCAGAATCCTGAAATAATTTTTTATCACTTTTTCCGCATTTTTAACTTGGACATTTTTTGAGTTCTAATACAGGGAGTAGGTACTTTGTCCCCGTAACTCCTACCACAGTTTTAAGCCTATCCTTTGAAACTTTACAGGTGCTTTAAGGATGGTCTGAAGATATGCATGTGGTTTTTTCAGAATCCTAAAATTATTTTTTATCACTTTTTACACATTTTGAACTTAGACATTTTTTGAGTTCTAATATTACAGAAGTCTATAGGGAGCAGGTACCTTGTCCCCTTAACTCCTCCCACAGTTTTTGGCGGATCCTTTTGAAACTTTACATGGGTTTTTAGGATGGCCTGAAGATATGCATGTGGATTTTTCAGAATCCTGAAATAATTTTTTATCACTTTTTCCGCATTTTTAACTTAGATATTTTTTGAGTTCTAATATTACAGAAGTGTACAGGGAGTAGGTACCTTGTCCACTTAACTCCTCCCACAGTTTTTGGCCGATCCTTTTGAAACTTTACATGGGCTTTTAGGATGGCCTGAAGATATGCATGTGTTTTTTTTCAGAATCCTGAAATAATTTTTTCTCACTTTTTACGCATTTTTAACTTAGACTTTTTTTGAGTTCTAATACTACAGAAGCGTATAGGGAGTAGGTACCTTGTCCCCGTAACTCCTACCACAGTTTTAAGCCAATCCTTTTGAAACTTTACAGGTGCTTTAAGGATGGTCTGGAGATATGCATGTTGTTTTTTCAGAATCCTGAAATTATTTTTTATCACTGGTTTCCTGCTTCAATACTTAGGTAAGTGATACAGGACCAATGGTCCTCTGGTTAACTTACCCATTTTTAACACCTCAAATAAAAATAAGGTGGGGGACATAAATTCCCCATGGAATTTGCTTGTTTCTACATGAAGTTGTGTGGTAATATATTTTTTTATGAAATGGTTTTGGCAGAACTGACTTGCAGTGTCCAGGAACTAATAAATGACTATTTATTGTACGGTAATTGTTGTTGATTGGTTTGTAGTAGTACAATATTGTATTGGAATGTTATTAATCAAGAAGTTTGTATTTGCCCTGTAACATGTCTGAGGTCTGCTGTATTAGCCCTTGGTCCTCAGCCTTGAGGCAGTACACCAGGCCAAGGACCTGTAACTGGGATGATAAGAAATTTGATGATTTATGCCAATTTTATTAATAAACTTCTCCAGATCTAATGTCAGTTCAAATCTTAACAGATATCAATCACAAACTTTGCCAATACAGAGAAACTGGGCCAGTAAAGCCAAAACTTGACCGATACAACTCGTACAATTTTGATTAAGTCATCTCAGAAGTCCAGAAAGGATATAATTAATATTAGCTGAGTTGTACTGGCTGAGTTCCGGCTGTATTGGTCATGGTTCTCTGTATTGGCCAAGTTTGTGATTGATATGATATTGACCATTTTTGTCATATATATACTCAGTTACTTGTAGAAATTAATAGTAATTTGTATTGGACTGTACATTTGAAGGCAAGAAGTAAACCAGAACATGAGAAAAATGCTTGTAACAGGTGCAAAAAAGCTACGGTAATAACAGATAGGCCTTTGCAAACAGTGTAGACCCAGATCAGATGCTGCAAAATGCAGCATCTGATCAGGGTCTACACTGTTTACCCTACATGCAGCAATATTTTAGACACATCAAGTAGCAGTAGAATAGACTATTTCAAAATTTAGGACAAGTATGGTAAGTCCCAATGCTTTGGGTAAATTAGGTAATCAT
Source organism: Anodontia alba (assembly GCA_964016985.1). Classification (NCBI taxonomy): domain Eukaryota; kingdom Metazoa; phylum Mollusca; class Bivalvia; order Lucinida; family Lucinidae; genus Anodontia; species Anodontia alba. The sequence goes on from OZ024831.1 coordinate 54,269,008, forward strand.
CATTTCTTCAGCCGGATAGTCCCAGATCACAGGATCACACAAGATGCTTGTGTCAGGTGTGATCCATAGATACGGGAATATCAACAAGATGTGATCAGTGCTTCAAATCACATTACTGTAGTAATAATGTCTTTATTATATACCTTGAAATATCTTTGTTGGAGAGCACAGGTCAGAATGCATATTTTACATGTTACGACAAGAATTTATGATGATATTTGTGTTTCTACAGGACTATTATGTAGCAGACACGAGCGAAAATCAGATCATGCTGTGCGTTAATCACGAAGGCTCCTCCTCACACCTGTATATCTCCAATGTTAATGGAACCAAGTTTACCATGTCCTTGGAAGATATCCTGTATTTCAGTCCCAATTTAACTTACGACAATAGCTGGCTAAGGTATAAAATGTTCTTAGTTTTGGTATACCACTGTTTTCGAAAGACATTTTTGTTTGGTGTTTTATTTTAAATGACAATGTTTTGTTTTGACTGACCATAAGTTATCAGAAACCATTCTTCTTTTCTTTATTTTCAAGCTTCGTTTTCAAATATTTACCTTAAAATTAAATTTACAGTCAAAAATTTGTCTGAGCTATACATGGTATTTGTATAAATTCAAGAATACCATATTTACAATATGTAGTCGGACAGACAGGCATGAGCAAAATGTTTGCCACTCATCCAGCAATTTTTAGACACAACATCAGGTAGTAAATTCTACTTGTGCAAATTTTAGAATAAGTATGGCAAGGAGTTGAGATGTCCAAATACTTAGGGTAAATACGGTAATTTGTGTTAAGGTGTTTGTAAAGGCCTGCTGTACTTTCAGCAGGTAGGGGAAGGAGGCATGTTTGTATTCTGTTTAGGGGGTCATGGGGTGGTATGACGGGGTCTTGTATCAGGGGCGTTTAACTGATATTGGCTCACAGTTGGGCAAGGCCTGCTATCGGTGTAGCAGGTAAGAGTAGAGGGAGAATGTTTTTATTTCTTCTGTTTCTTCACTTTCATTCCTGTTCCTCTTTCTTCCCTGTCTTTCTCTTTTATCTCCTCGACTATTTCTTCTATCTCTTTTCTCCCTTTCTCTGGTAGACTACAAAAAATGACCCACAAGGGTTGACGTGTCATTAAACCCCAACACAATCAAAAAAGTTTCTTCTGTTTCTACACTGATGCTCTCTTTTTCCGTCTTCTAAATCTTTCTTCCTCTCACCTACTAGCATTTCTTTCCCTTCTCTCCCACTCTCTGTGGATGACATGAAATGACCCACAAGGGTTGATGTGTCATTAAACAAGAACTCCAACAAATATTATTTCTGCAGATATATTGAAGATGAGCCTTTTGCTGACCTTCACAAGGTGGAGGGCATGCGAGGTGTATACATTGCCTCACAGCTGATCAACAAGTCTATGGCAATAGACCACCAGAGAACCTTGATCACCTTTGACAAGGGGGGAGAGTGGCAGCTAGTGGAGGCCCCAGACAGAGATGTACATAACCAACCAACAAATTGTTCATATGTAAGTTGACTTAGCAAAACTTTGTATACTGGCAACTTTAATTGGGTGGAGATGGGGAGTGTGTGTGTGGGGGGGGGGGGGGGGGGTGGGGGGGGGAGGGAGGAGGTGGGGGGCGAGGAGGGGGTATCTAAGGGAGAGGAGGTGGGGGCGAGGAGGGGGTATCTAAGGGAGAGGAACAACATATGTCCAGACAAAGTGACAATTTTCAGATGAAAAATTTTGTTATTTTTACATCTAAACATCTTTTTTTTTGTTATGCCCCCAACTTCAAAGAAGTTGGGCATATTGTTTTTATACGCCCGTTTGAAAAACGGGACATATTATGTTCTGGGGTATGGCGTCCGTCCGTCCGTCCGTAAACTTTTTTGTTTCCGGCTAACTCCTCCTACAGTTTACATCTGATCAAGCTGAAACTTGGTATATAGTTAGACCATGATGTGGCGCAGCGCATATTGTTTCGAGGTTACAGTCCACCAAGTGTTTGCAGAGTTATGCCCCTTTGAAAATTTCTGTAAACTTTTCATTTCCGGCCAACTCCTTCTACATTTTACATCCGATCAAGCTGAAACTTCATATATAGTTAGACCATGATGTGGAGCAGTGCATATTGTTTAGAGGTTACAGTCCACCAAATATTAGCAGAGTTAAGCCCCTTTGAAAATTTCAGTAGACTTTTCCTTTCCGGCTAACTCCTCCTACAGTTTACATCCGATCAAGCTGAAACTTGATGTATAGTTAGACCATGATGTGGCACAGTGCATAATATTTCAAGGTTACAGTCCACCAAATGTTTGCAGAGTTATGCTCCTTAGAAAATTTCTGTAAACTTTTCATTTCTGGTTAACTCCTCCTACATTTTACATCCGATCAAGCTGAAACTTCATATATAGTTAGACCATGATATGGAGCAGCGCATATTGTTTCGAGGTTACAGTCCACCAAATATTAGCAGAATTATGCACCTTTGAAAATTTCAGTAGACTTTTCCTTTCCGGCTAACTCCTCCTACAGTTTACATCTGATCAAGCTTAAACTTGATTTGTAGTTAGACCATGATGTGGAGCAGCGCATATTGTTTCAAGGTTACAGTCCACCAAATATTAGCAGAGTTATGCCCCTATGAAAATTTCTATTAATTTTTCATTTCTGGCTAAATCCTCCTAGTTTACATCTGATCAAGCTGAAACTTCATGTGCAGTTAGACCATGATGTGGAGCAGCACATATTGTTTCGAGGTTACAGTCCACCAAATATTAGCAGAGTTATGCCCCTTTAAAAATTTCAGTAAACTTTTCGATTCCGGCTAAATCCTCCTACAGTTTTCATCCTATCAAGCTGAAACTTGATTTGTAGTTAGACCATGATGTGGAGCAGCGCATATTATTTCAAGGTTACACTCCACCAAGTGTTAGCAGAGTTATGCTCCTTTGAAAATTTCTATTAATTTTTTTTGTTTTCGGCTAAATCCTCCTACAGTTTACATCCGATCAAGCTGAAACTTCATAAATAGTTTCACGATGATGTGGAGCAGCACATATTATTTCGAGGTTACAGTGCACCAAATATTTGCAGATTTATGCCCCTTTGAAATTTTTTGTAAACTTTTCACAGCATGTTGTTTAGACGTAATAGTGTGCAAATTTTATTATATAATAGGTATATTTTTTTGCAAATAACTAAAGTTTTGGTCATATGGTCAAGATATTGATTTTTTTTTTTTTTTTTTTTTAACATCTTCCTTTATTAGACTTGCAAGGAAAGGTTGTCATTATTAAATCTTTATAAATACATAATTCTTTCTGAATTTTTTTTTTTTTTAATACTCTTCTGATTTGGCTCCCTTGAAGAACAAAAATCAAATGAGTATTAAACAAGTTAAAGGTTTGCAAAAAAAATTCTTTTTTTTTTTTTTTTTTGGTTGTTTATTTTTGTTTTGTTATTGTTTGGTCCGATATTGAAGTATAGGAAAAACATTCAGCTCATATGAGCTTATAATATAGCCATGCTTCTGTGGTGTGTCCTCCATCAGAAAGCACTTCTCCCTAGAAGCAGCAAACTTCTCCCTATTTTCCCAGGAGGGAGAAGTCACTTCTCCCTTAATTTCTGGGCCAGCTTGGACCCTTAGGTTACAGTTCACTAATATCAGCAGAGATATGCCCCAATGAAATTTTTTTAAATTTTTTTTTGTAATTCCACTTACAGTTTATATCCGGAGCACTGAATTATGCAGGAGCCAGTTTATGTGCTACATCTTATGACTTGCCACGGGCTTGTAATGCCCCGCTTGGCGGAGCTCTTGTTTGGGTTGTTCATGCATCCATTTGTTTGTCACTTTTTTCTTGTCAGCAAGATTTCTGAATAACTACTTAAGCTAGGTTTTGGAAACTTGGTGAGCTTATTGGGGCTTTTGAAAAAAAAAAAAATGGTTTAATTTTGTGAGAGTTATGCTCCTTTTCAACTTTGGTATTTTGTAGGGACACGATATTGCTGGTGGCATAGTGTTTTATAAACACACATTTCTAGTTTGAAATTTTCCTTTAGCATTTGATTAAAGTCCCCAGAAAGGGTGAACTATGTTAACACTTACTCATCAGACAGACAAATAGTGAAAACCCATGTTTGGATTGATAATTTTAAATAGGATCAGGTCTGTTACTTTTGCATCAAAACATACCTTTTGTGTACTGACTGAAATCACCTTGCAAAAATAACAAAATTTATCATCTGAATACACTCTTTATCAATAGCAATACGAGCCAGCCCACGACAAAACCTACATTAAGACCTGTGCACCTAGCTTGTACATCCACCCAGTATGGCAAGGGTTCTTGTTTATCCCTCTTAATAGTCTGGAGGCTGTAGCAGGCACATGCGATCAGCAAAGACTCTGATCAGACTGCACAAATGCGCAGGCTGATCTGAGTCTTTTGCTGGTCGCACAAAGTTTTAGTGCTGGTTATGTTGTGCGCTGGCTCACATATTATAATCTGCATATGAACCAGGAAGATAGTTCACGGCTCCAGATAAGATTGGGTATTATTGATTTTAAAATGATTTTCTTATTTCTCCATGAAAACATATGTTGTGGGTACTAATTAGAAGCTTGGAGAGGCGCTTCAGATGAGTACCCACACCATATAGTTTTTCTGGAGAAATAAAAAAAAATATCATAGCCAGATAACAGGGGCTATCAAGGAAGTATTTTTCTCATTTTTCCTGAGAACATATGTTGTGGGTAATCATTAGAAGCGCCCTGCATACCCACAACATATAGTTTTTGTGAAGCATTAAGAAAAATGTCAATACTGATTGGTTAAAAAAAACAAAACCACCTGATCTGGTGATTGTCTTAGCTCTAGATAAGAGTATCAAGTAAGTATTTTTGCTTATTATTTGCATGAAAACATCTGATGTGGGTACTCAATAGAATTGTCTCGGCATGGCACTTCTAATGAGAACCCACAACTTATTTTTTGCGAAGAAATTAGAAAAATATCAAAATATTTTTTGGTTAAGGAAAAGTACCCTGTCTGGAGCTATGGGAAGGCATTGATAATACAGTAAATGTCCTAAAATTTCGAGCACTTTATTCCATATTTTTTTTACTTAAGATTTGCTAATTAAAATGCTTGGTGTAATGACAAACAGTGTATAGCCTGATCAGACTGCTCTTTCAGGAGCAGTCTGATCAGGTTCTACATTGTTTGCATATGGGATTTTGTCAGAAACTTTGATGTACAAAATTTTAGGACATTTACCGTATGTTAAATACATGTGGGCCACGCCGTGCAAAAACATAACTTTGTGCATTTGCGGTCAGCAAAGGCCCAAATCAGCTTGCGCATCTGCTCAGTTTGATTAAGGCCTTCATTGTCTACCAGCAGAATCATTTGATACGACAGAATGTATTAATTGCAAGCAAATGCCTGGATGAAACTTTGCGCATGCATGGGATGAATCTGAATCTGTGCATTTTTAGCATGCTCGAATACACATTTTTGCTTGGTACAGTCCATGTAGTGTTTGAACATTGATGTTATTAACAGTCTGTAGCAGACTAATCTATATGTTTCTTGTTATTAACCCTTCTCTTGCTGAACACGACATGCCCTGTCTTAGCAAACAGTGTAGCTCCAGATCAGTTGGCTTCTGAAGAAGCCATCTGATCTGAATCTGCACTGTTTGTCATTAAATATGTGAATTTCTATCAAAAACCCAGATCAAGTAATCCAGTTGGCTGAAAATTAGAAGTGGGCGTGGCTTCTTAATTTATTCAGCATGACAAGGGTTAAATATTTTGTCTCTACCATATTTACCTTAAGTATTGGAACACCTTCACTCCTTATCATACTTATTTTAAAATTTGAAAACATCTATGGTACTACCTGTGGTACTACCTGTTGATGTGTCTAAAATAGTGCTGGGTGAGTGGCAGACAGTGTAGACCCTGATCAGATGCCGCTTTTTGTGGCATCTGATCTGGGTCTTCACTGTTTGCTCAGACCTGTCTGTCCCAATATTAAGGGTAATTATGGTATTCAGCTCTTACATTATATGTGTGCTTTGCGGAAAAATAATTGAAATAGTTCAAGTACTCTTTTCGATGGTCCATTTTGGGCAGAAGTTATTATTACTGATACAGAAGTCAAGAAAAGAGAAGAGTCTCCCTCATTTGTTCTTAACCCTTAAACTGCCGATCACAACAATCGTCATCTGCTTTGTCATCTGCTTGTGATTTTAAAAGTTTTTTCTGCAAACAGTGTGGACCCAGATCAGACTGCTCTAATCTGGGTCCACACTGTTTGCCTGTATGCAGAAGTAGGTTTGAAAAGTTTGCAAGAATATTCAGCAGACAACATAAACAGACGATATTTTTAGATGCATTTTTTCTTGGCGTTTTAAGAATGAATTAATATGATATTGCTGTAGCTTCTTTCTGTCTTTTCAGAATATCACTTCAGCTTGAAAACAGTAATAGCAAGTCTATTTATAGATTGATCCCTTTGACACTAAGAGAATTTGTGGGAACATGCTCCTTTGTTTAACATTTTTGTAATTTTTTAGAAAAGAAGGCCAGCAACATGATTACTTATCATATTTTCAGATATATTTAGGAGGTAATTCAGGACAATTTTGATATTTTTGCATCTTAAAATATTTTGTGGGTGCTCATTGAAATTTAGGCAATTCCAACAAGATACAGTACCCAGAAATACTAAAAAAAAAAAAACTCTTCCAAATTAAAACCAACAAGAAAAAAAAAATACTACTTTTTTATGTCTTATGTAAAACTTAAGCTAAGCTAAGAATGAATAATATTAAGAAATACAAAATAGTTAAATAGTATGACTTGTTCATACTCACTAAATGTTATGGTTTATTTTGCCAGCCAAAGAACAGGTTCTCTACCAGTGAACAGGTAATGCATCATTTTCCCTGCCCAGGATTTTATTGCTTTTAATGCCTAAAGTTGGTTTGCTAGTGAAATTAATATTGTTCATGCTTAAACCTATATGTACACAGGAAACTGTTTAGATTTCAGACTACTTTTGATTTGTCATACGGTAAATGTTCTAAAATTTCGAACACATTATTTTATACTTTTTTAGCCTAAATTTTGCTTTTTATCTAGTTCTTCCTTAAAATACTTAGTGGAATGGCAAACAGTGTAGACCCTGATCAGGCTGCTCCTTTAGGAACAGTCTGATCTGGGTCTGTACTGTTTGCATATGCTGTTTTGTCAGACCATTTGGTATTCGAAATTTTAGGACAATTACTGTATATATTTTATACATTTTTTTGCTAATATTCTACAGCCCCTATTTTTTTTTTTTTTTTAAATTCAAATGATCAATACTAAATCATAGTACTGCCCAGAAAGCAGTTCCTCTCAAATCTGCAAAACAAGCAACAGAATGGTAGGTCATTATGTTACCTGTAATTAACATCTACTGCTTTGAAGACACTAACACGGATCTTGTAAGAGGTCATGGCAGGTGTTATACCCCCAAAGATTTTCTACTTTCATATTAAAAGCAACCACCCAAAATGTACAGTTTTGCTTTTATATACTGCAGAATTGTCTGAATGATACACAAAAAATGTCTATTATTGAGGAATATGGAGCCTTTAATTTGAAGTGGTTTTAATAGCAGAATTACACTGTATATTTGTATGGACCAACCTAGTGCTCTGTGGCCTCAGTGGCTCAGTTGGATGCGCCGTCCGACTGGAGACCAGGAGGTCACAGGTTCAACCCCCGCCGAGGTCGGCACATTCTTTCGTGAAGATTGGTCATGAAATATTTTCTACGGTCATTCTCTCCCTTCTGCTGATTCAAGAAGGGCAGTTATCAGTTTCTGGGGAAAGAATGTGCACAATACTGGTTAACCGCTTAGAGGACTAAGCCTGTCCAGTAAACGTGTAGTTAGGTAAACTGACCGTACTCAACATGACCCCATTAGGTTGACTGGGCCGTAAAACCTCAACACAAACAAACAAACCCAGTGTTCTGTAAACTAGCAGTCCATGACCTGTTAGGAGCAGCCTATACCGTTTTTTTTGATACAACACAGTTTAGCTACTAAGGTTTTTGTTTAGGATCCAAGCAGTAGTGTTATAAATAGGTTGTCGCGGGCCCCCGTAGCCTAGTGGATAAGAGAGTTGACTCTTAATCCATTAGGTTTCTCACCGCTGTGGTTCGAGCCTAGCTCGGGTCATATGTGGGAAAGCCAAGTTCTGCTTACGGATGGTCAGGTGGTTTTTCTCCGGGTACTCCGGTTTTCGCCCACCTTCGATGAACGATCAGCTCGATATAAGTGAAATATTCTTGAAAGGGCCGTAAAACCCAAATCAAAAAAAAAAAAAAAAAAAAATAAATAAATAGGTTGTCATTACAAAAACATGCCTATTCAAGTGTACTGAAAATTGTACCACCAAAAAATGAAAAATTTCAGATAAAAAATTCTGATATTTTTCACATTTCTGCTCAAAACATAGATTGTGGGTACTCATTAGAACTGCCTGAATGAGGCAGTTCTAAGGAGGATCACAATCTATGTTTTTGAGCAGAAATAAGAAAAATAATGTATTACCCTGTAAACCCCAATTTTACTAAATAAAAGTGGGGTTTAAGGGGGTCAAAATTATATAGGCATGTTTTCGTGATGTGGTGTATAGTGCTCGGAAGATAATTTGACAGTGACGTCATGGCAGCTACTACTCTACCTAGGTAAAGCAGGTTTTGCATGAATGATCGGGAAACGTTACAAATAATATTATATCGCACGTGGAAATCATTCAAACTAAAAGTTTAACTAGACTTACGATTTTCATCTTGTCTTTTTGTTTAACTATTTTAAATCTGTTCCATAATCAATCATTGCAAAATAAATTTTCTTTCTTTATATATTTTCTTTATTCTTAAAAAAGTAAGAAATAAAATTAAAAAAAAAACAAAACCAAAAAAAACATAATAATAATAATAATAATAATTATGATAATAATAATAATAATAAATGAATATTTAGGACAAATGCAAAATGTCCGATATTGTAGTCTAGGAAAACTACCGCTAAACTATTGTGTATTTACGGTTATCGCTGCTTACAATACTTGTTGAAGGTAGCTTTTTGGGTGGTGTTTACCTATCTATTAAAATGGACTAGTTCTAACATTATAAACAATCAGTGACGTCACTGTCAACTTATCCTCCAATGACAGTAGATGCTTTGTTTTGCTGATAAGCAAGGCATATTTTTTTCATGCTAATAGATAACAAGAGTGATCATTTAACCTTTGAGATGCTGAGTTTTAATATTAACAAACAACATTTTTTCAGACACTAATTTATGGGATTGTTTTTATTTGTCTAGTGAAATGATGCATACTATTTCATTCAAACCTCTTGGACAGGGCTTGACATTCATTACGAAAACAGGCCTATTCAAATATATTGAAAATTTCACCATAAAAAATTGAAAGTTTTCGGATAAAAATTCTGACAGTTTTCATATTTCTGCTTAAAACATAGATTGTGGGTACTCATTAGAACTGCCTCATTGAGGCGGTTCTAATGAGTACCCACACTCTATGTATTTAATCAGAAATAAGACAAATAATGTATACCCCTGTGAACCCCAGTTTTACTATATAAAAGTGGGGTTTAAGGGGGTCAAAATTATATAGGTATGTTTTCGTGATGCAGAGTCCCTTTTGAAATATTCTCATACAAGTATCGCACTGTGTAAGTTGAACAGTTTCCTGTGTTTTTAAAAGTTTCTTGCATGTTTTGGCTTTATTTATTTTTAGTTTCAGGCTCATATTAGCTTAACAGTACATTACAAAATTCCCTTTGATTTGTAGATGAATATGTAAGGCTAAGTAGTCATACACAAATATTTAACATATGGCTCCAGATAAAGCATTTTTAACAACAATAACAACAACAATAACAAAAAAATTTTTTTTTTTTTCTGGACAAAAACATATGTTGTGGGTACTTAATAGAAGCGCCTCCTTGAGGCGCTTCTAATGAGTGCCCACAACATATGTTTTTGTCCAGAAACTAAAAAAATATTTACCTGATACCCGCTCTTATCTGGAGCTATGGCATGGACAGAAGAACTGTTTTGCATGTCTCATAAGATACTACTTGATGATTCAAAGATGATATAGAGAAAAATGGCTTAACTATTTGCAAACAGTGGACACCATATCTGATCTGGGTCTGCACTGTTTTCCAGTTACCCTTTTTGGGTCTCCAGACTAAAGTGGGTTTAGCCAAGAATGATAGAAGTCTGGCTAATAAGGCTGAGCTGTGATAGTTTTAGCTGCTTCATTGCTTTTACTCTGTTAACCCTAAACATTGGGATGCCTTAATTGCTTGCTAGACTTCTCCGAAAAATTGGACAAGTCACTTTCGCTACCAGTTGATTTGTCTAAAACTGCTGGATGAGTGGCAAGCACTGTAAGCTCTGATCAGATGCCACATTTTGTGGCATATGATCGGGGTCTACACTGTTTGCTGAGGCCTGTCTGTCCTAATATTTAGGGTAAAGAGATTAGGTAGTGTTCTGCTTCACAAGTCTTGTATAAGTTCAGTGCAAAATGCAGTTTTCATTTTCTGTACATATGCATGTTGGTAACATGAGAACTGTAAGGTGGGTATTATAAGCTGGTAATAGGTATACTGTAATTACTCTAAGTATTCAGACACCTCAACTCCTTATCATACTTGTTCTAAAATTTGAACAGGTACAATTAACTACCCGATGTTGTGTCTAAAAATTGCTGTATGAGTGGCAAACAGTGTAGACCCTGATGAGATGCCGCATTCTGCGGCATCTCATCTGGATCTACACTGTTTGCTCAGACCTGACCAAATACTTACAATAAATACAGTCATTGTTAAAATGTTTTTCAAGGTTACCATATCTACCCTAAATATTGGTACCCCGTACGTGTCCAAAAGTTTGAACAAATTCATTTTATGACCAGTCAAAAACCTATTGGATGAATGGCAAACAATGTAGACCCTGATCTGATGTCACATGTGCAGCATCTGATCAGTGACTGCACTGTTTGCCAGACATGTTGTCACCCTATTTTTTAGTGAGACTCACTAATTTTTGGCTTCAAAAACCCTGTTTCACGCATTGTCTCCCTAATTTTTTCCAGAAATTTTCCTATGTATTTAATATAAAAATAAAGATCTCAGTAATTTTTTTTCCTGAACCTCCCAAATTTTTATTTTCAGAACTTAACGTGTCTGCTGTTTGCTCAAGCCTGTCTGTCCCCTGCTTAGTAATATGACAATAAATCCAAGATTTTTGCACATGATGGCCTGTCTAGTTTCAATGCATAATCAATAGCTATTGATTTGAGTTTGATTATGTAAACAATTGTTCTTTGAAAACTGAATTTGTTACTTCATCAGATTAGCTCTATCTTTTGAAAGCCTTTAATTTAATCCTTGTCATGCCAAATAAATTAAGATGCCACTCCCACTTCTAATTTTCAGCCAATCAAATTTGCGATCCAGGTTGTTGATAAAATTCACATACTTATTAACAGTGTGAACTGATCTGCAAAGGCAGGGTATATCTGGGTTCAGCAGGACCAGGATATTCAAAAAAATAGAAAAAAAAAATCAGAGCCTGGCTGAAAAATATCATGAATTTTAAAAACAGATTGGTATAAGAGGTAAAGAGACTGTGATGTAAAAGCAAAAGAGTTGCTTGTCTAAGAGTATTCTTTCACACTTACCCCTTAATGCTTAGCATTCAGGGTAAAATTTTCAACAGACAACATTTTAAAATATTTTTTTTATTTTTTCCCAGAAAACAGGATATGGCATTTCATGCAAAATTGTTTCCAATTTGTTGGAATATTAAAGGCTCCATATCCCTCAAAAATAGACATTTTATTGTCCAAGAAAGCTTTAATAAATTGATACATGGTATTAATACAATCATAAAATGTGGCACCTGACAGCCTGTAACATTTCAGTTAAGTCTCTCGTTCTTGAAATGAAATGATTTTTTTATCGTATCTCTGAATTAATGTTGCCAACATTAATTAAAATATATGATAAAAAATCATTTCATTTTTGATTCAGTTCAAAAACGAGAGACTAACTGAAATTTTACAGGCTGTCAGATGCTGCATTTCATGATCATATTGATATTATATATCAATTGATTAAATCTTTCTTGGATAAAAAAATGCCTATTTTTGAGGGATATGGAGCCTTTAAAGGGAATGAGAAGAAACTGTAAATATAAGCAAGTTTTCCTTTGACGTTATGAGTTGAAAATATAGGACACTATGTTTTGTTTAATATTGCATGTTAAGTGATAATCAGACTATCAGAGTTGGGTGGATTTTCAAGTATTCCATGTCTTTGTAATTTCTTTTTTCTTTTTTTCTTTTTTTTTTTTTTTTTGTATCATAATAAGTAGAGTTCTGTTACCACTTTCTGGGCTGATTCAGCAGACGACAAATTGATGATATTGTTCTTATTTTTCCCCAGAAAATTGGCTTTTGATATTTCATGCAAACTTTGTCTGAATATATTAAAATGCCACGCCCACTTCCAATTTTCAGCCAATCAGACTACACTATCCAGGTTTTTAATCCCCCGCTGCAAAGCGGATGGAGGATTATAGAAATGGCCTTTGTCTGTCTGTCCGTCCGTCTGTCCTTCCGTAACACTTTCTTGTCCGCTCCATATCTCCTGAACCTTTGAAAGATTTTCATTAAGCTTTGGTCAAATGTTCGCCTCAGTGAATCAATGTACAGAACCCATAAGTCAACCATGCCAACTCAAGGTCAAGGTCACAGGTCAAGGTCATGGGTTTGAGCCTTGAATTTCGTGTCCGCTCCATATCTCCTATACCCCTGGAAGGATTTTCTTTAAACTTTGGTCATATGTTTGCCTCAGTGAGATGATGTGCAGAACTCATAACTCAACCATGCCGACACAATTCAAGGTCACAGTTCAAGGTCACAGTTTTGAGCCTTGAATTTCGTGTCCACTCTGTATCTCCTATACCAGCGGAAAGATTTTCTTTAAACTTTGGTCAAATGTTCACCTTAGTGAGATGATGAGCAGAATCAATAACTCAACCATGCTGACTCAAGATCAAGGTCACAGTTCAAGGTCATGGGTTTGAGCTTTGAATTTCGTGTCTGCACTGTATCTCCTTTACCCCTGGGAGGATTTTCTCTAAACTTTGGTCAAATGTTCACCTGTGGGACAATGTGCAGAACCCATAACTCAGCCATGGGGACTCAAGGGCAAGGTCCAGTTCAAGGTTGTGAGTTTGAGCCCTGAATATTATGTCCACTCGATATCTCCTTTACCCCTAGAAGGAGTTTCTTTTAATTTTGGTCAAATGTTTGCCTCAGTGAAATGATATGCAGAACCCATAGCTCAACCATGCAGACTCACAAGATCACTGTTCAAGGACACGGGTTTGAGCCTTTAAATTTGGGTCAAATGTTCGCCTTAGTAAGATGATATGTAGAACCTATAACTCAACGATGCAGACTCAAGGTCAAGGTCGCAATTGAAGGTCATCTGTCTCTTTCTTGTTCGCTCCATATCTCCTGAACCTTTTGAAAGATTTTCATGAAACTTTGGTCAAATATTTGCCTTAGTGAGGCAATGTGCAGAACCCATAACTCAAGCATGCCGACTCAAGGTCAAGGTCACAGTTAAAGGTCATGAGTTTGAACCTTGAATTTTATGTTCACTCCATATCTCCTGAACCCTTTGAAAGATATTTATTAAATTTGGGTCAAATGTTCGTCTTAGTGAGATGATGTGCAGAACCCATAACTCAACAATACAGACTCGTCAAGGTCACAATTGAAGGCCACCAGTTTGAAGGCCACCAGTTTGAGCCTTGATTTTTGAGACTGCTCCATTGTCATTCTGCAGCAGGGGATATAGCTGTCTCTCAGATTGCCTTGTTGATACAAATTCACATACTTAATGGCAAACAGTGCAGCTCCAGATCAGTTGGCTTCTTCAGAGCTGGATCTACACTGTTTGTAAAGACAGGGTATATCCAGGTTAAGCAGGACTAGGGTTAAGGCCTATTGTACAGGAAAAAATAAGAAAAATATTTCAGAATGTTGTCTGCTGAAATTTTTAAGCAGCATGCAAAAAAAGTTTAATACTACATGTTTATCACTGATATAAGAGAATTAATTGTCTAAAGGTCTTAATTGCTAGAGAAATTAACAACTTGTAACATTTGAAAAAAGAAAAAAATTAAGATGCCACGCCCACTTATAATTTTCAGCCAATCAGATTACTTGATCCGGGTTGTTGATACAAATGCAAATACTGAATAGCAAACTGTGCAGATCCAGTTCAGAAGCCAACTAATTTGGATCTTCTCTGTTGCAAAGGCAGGGCATATCCAGCAGGGTATCAAGATGAAAACAAAAAAAGATCACTCTTTACATATTTGCATTGTATTTTTCTTTCCAGAAGAAAAAAAAGATAAAGAAAAGAAGACAGATATGAATCTCCATTGCTATAAATTGAACTCGCATTTTTCATGGGTACAAAAAGTAAAAGAAAATTGAATCATGTAAAAAAGTATTACAAAAGGTTAAGCTACTGAACTAAGTCTGTGGATAGTTGTAAATGAATGAAAATAATTCAATAATTATTAAATATTTGGGCTGGAGTTGGTAAGTGATGAGTACATGTGCTAATACATGTATACCCTTTGACTAGTAAGTATCTCTGTCGTCAGAAAGTAATTCTGCCCATTTTGGATATTGTAGTTAGGTTTATTTGGGGCATAAAAGTTAGGTTGATATAAGTTAGGTGCCCATAATTTGACAAACTGTTTTAACCCTCAAAGCGCCTATCACAACTGCAGCAGACAACATTTGAATTTTTTTTTTAATTTTTCAAAGAAAACAAGTCTTGACATGAAATATCAAGACTTGTTTTCTTTGAAAAAATAAAAAAAAATAAAATAAATGTCATCTGCTACAAATTTTGCTTTGTGCTTTAAGGGTTAAGGCATTTGCAATACAGAGGTAACCTGGGAAGGGACCTGTTGGTTTTATTTTTTAAGTTGTTTTGACAACTTAATATCTTGTTCAGACAACTTAACAAATTGTTGGGACAACATAATCTCTTGTTATAACAATATATTATTAGCACAAGATAAGTATGTTGTTCGGAGGACATAATATCTAGTTCAGACAACTTAATTAACCCTTGTCCTGCTGAACCCGGATATACCCTTCCTTTGCAAACAGTGTAGATCCAGATCAGTTGGCTTCTGAAGAAGCCAACTGATCTGGATCTGCACTTTTTGCCATTAAGTATGTGAATTTATCGCAACAATCTGGATCAAATAATCTGATTGGCTGAAAATTAGAAGTAGGCATGGCATCTTAATTTATTCAGCAGGACAAGGGTTAATATGTTGTTCGCACAAGAAATTAAGTTGTTTAGATAAGATTTTAAGTCATCCAAACAGCTTAATTATTTTGTTTGGACAATGTAATATCTTGTTCCCAAAAGATAAGTATGTTTTTTTGATGACATAATATCTTGTTTGGACATATGGATATCTTGTTCACATAACATAATATCTTGTTCACACAAGTCAATTGTGTTGTTTGCACAACTTAATATCTTGTTTGTATGACTTTATCAAACACTTTGATTGGCTGATACACTGTTGTTACAATTATGGCAGATCAACTGTATGACATTTGGCATTTTAGGATGGTAAGCATGACATGTGTTATATGTTGTTCGCATAAGACAAATAAGTTGTCCGAACAAGGTATTAAGTCATCCAAACAAGATACTAAGCCATCCAAACAAGTTGTTTATCTTGTGCAAATAAGATATTAAGTTGTCCAAACAAGATATGTCGTCTGAACCAGATACTCATCTTGTGCGAACTAGATATTATGTCATCCGAACAGCATGATTGTTTTATCAGAACAAAATTAGAGTTGTCAGAACAACTTACAAGATAAAACTGTAAAACCAACATGTCCCTGCCAGCATTCTGTAAAGACATGAGAAAGCTGGTAAAATAGCTTCAAAGAATGGTGGTTTATGTTATTTTTATTTCCCCATGAAAATGCATGCTATTAGAATGTTGTCATTTAGGAGGGTCTAATGAGTACCCAAGACATATATTTATGTGAAGAAAAGAAACATGTCCAAACTGAGTAGTTGAAAAGGAATTCTGGGCCCAGTTGTTCAAAGCTAACGATGTCATTAGTTAACGATTCGTTAAAATTTAAATGGAGTGATACGCAAATATGCTGATATTTTTTGCTGAAAAAATGTGAGTAGCTTTTGCAGTGCAAAAGCTACTCACATTTTTTCAGCAAAAAATGTCAGAATATTGTATATTGAATCCGCTAAAACAGTTAACGAAATGACCCTTAATGAGCTCGTTAAGCTAACGACGCTTTGAACAACTGGGCCCTGATCTACGGCTATCTCATGGATATAGAATGTGGAGTACCATATTTTTCTTAAGAATTCTGACAGATAGGCCTGAGCAAACAGTGAAAACCATGATGAGGTGCTACAGCATCTGGTCAGGCTTGTCACTCATCTAGAAGGTTTCAGTCACATCAGCAGATAGTTAAGGTTGCTATGTGAATAAAAAAAGATGCCACGCCCACTTCTAATTTTCAGCCAATCAGATTATTTGATCCTGCTTGTTGATATAGATTCACATACTTAATGGCAAACAGTGCAGATCCAGATCAGTTGGCTTCTTCAGATCTGGATCTACACTGTTTGCAAAGGCAGGACATATCAGCCTTCAGCAGAACTAGGGTTAAAGTGGACTTGGTCAATGGAAGGCTATGTTCTGTGATTGTGGCTCTTTGTGCTTAAGTTTTAGGACAAGTATGGTAATTAGTTAAGGTGTCCTAAAATTTAGGGTAAATGTGGTAGGCAGTCCAAGAATTGACTGGGCAAACATATCGTGCTCTGACCAAACTGCTCAGATTTTAACACTCAGGGCCCAGTTGTTTAAAACTTAACAAAGATATTAGCTAAGATGTTAAGATTTCTGTCTTGAAATATGGCAAATTGATAATTTTTGCTGAAAAAATGTGAGTAGCTTTTCAATTAAAAGCTACTCACATTTCTGCAGCAAAAATATCAATGTATTTGAAAATACCTTAGCTACAACAGTTAATGAGTTTGTCATTAAGGAGCTGGTTTAGCTACCAGTAAAATTTTTGCAGACAGCATTTAAAAAAAAAAGAGTTTTTTCCAGAAAATAGGCTTTGACATTTCATGCAATTTGTCTCCTAAGGATAATGTCAAAGCCTACTTTATGGGAAAAATAAGAAAGACATTTCATCAATTTGTCATCTGCTTAGTTAGCCCAGATGCAGAATTTTTTTCATGACATACAAATGTAGTTCATATATCATATATATTTGCTATTTTAGATACAGAGATGCTCTCTACACTTAGGCCAGGAATTTGACAGGGTAACTTCATCAGCACGGCCACACCCTATATTGTCAAGGCAGTCGGCTCCAGGATTCATCATAGCCACTGGCAACACTGGCAGCAAGCTTCATGTAGATAGCACGGCAGGAATATATTTGTCTACAGATGCAGGCTGGTCATGGCGACATGTAAGTTAATTGAGTCTTAGTTCTAGATAAGACAGGATACCCTTTTCTTATTTCTCCATAAAAACATACGTTGTGGGTACTCATTAGAAGCACCTGGTGCTTCTAATGAGTACCCATAACATATGTTTTTATGGAGAAATTGTTACGACCGAGCACTCCTGCCTACAATTATCTGCCTTGGCAGATTACACATAGCTTCTAAGTACATATTCAATCTCTGACAACTGCGTCAGGGAGTGGACTCTTTGGCTCTGTGGTTAGAGCATTGGATTTTAACCGGGAGGACCGGTTCGATTCCCATGAAAGGCGGGAAATTTTTTCAGCTATGCTTTATTCCTTTGTTGCGGCTTTCATATCGTAAGATGGGGGCTTGTCCGGGATAGGACTTTATACGCCATAAATGACTTCACGTCATCATAAATGACGACTTCCTTGAAAAGAGGGAGTGTTACAACCAAGCACTCCTGCCTTCGATTATCTGCCTTGGCAAATTACGCATAGCTTCTAAGTATATATTCACTCTCTGACAACTGCGTCAGGGAGTTGACTCTTTGGCTCAGTGGTTAGAGCACTGGATTTTTAACCGGGAGGACAGGGTTCGATTCCCACGAGAAGCGGGAAATTTTTTCAGCTATGCTTCATTCCTTTGTTGCGGCTTTCATGTCGTAAGAATATAAGAAAAATATCAATTTTGTTTTGATTGGAAAACATCCTTATCTGGAGCAATGCTGAGTACTCAGATTATGGTGAAAGACCTAAAATTTCAAACACTCTAAAATTACAAACACAAAGAAATTATTACCAAAAGTAACTTACAAAGCATACCTCTAGCTACGAGGCGTGGCTAGATTATACATATCTCCAGATAAGGTTGTTTTTTTGTTTTTTTTTTTATTTTAAACCAAAAAGTATTGGTATTTTTTTCTTATATCTTCACAAAAACATATGTTATGGGTACTCATTGGAAGTTTCCACAAAGTATGTTTTGTGAAGAAAGGAAAAAATTATTTACCTGATAACCATCTTATCTGGAGCTAGGAGATAAATCCTTTTCTTATTTTACCAATAAAACATACTGGGAATACTCAGCAGAATCACCTCAATGAAGTGCTTGTGATTTGTACCTACAATATATTTTTATGGAGAAAACATTTGTTATACTCCTTTGCATCTTCTATGATAATGAGGTCACATAGGTCTAGATAAGGGAGTGTATCCAGTAAATATTTTTCTTATTTCTCCATGAAAACATATGTTTTGGGTACTCATTAGAAGTGTCTCATTGAGGTGCTTCTAATGAGTACCCACAACATATGTTTTCATGGAGAAATAAGAAAAATATCAATATCGAGGTGCTTCTAATGAGTACCCACAACATATGTTTTCATGGGGAAATAAGAAAAATATCAATACTTTTGGATTGAAAAAAGCGCCATAACTAGTGCTATGGAGGTACTTGTAAAGAGAACCCACAACATATATAAGCCAGCATATGACAAAACCTACAATAAGACTTGTACGACCAGCAAACACTCAGATCAGCCTGTGCATCTGCACAGTCTTATCAGAGTTTCTGCTGGTCGCATGTGCCTTGTACCGTCTCCAGGCTATTCAAAGAGGGATGAACAAGAACCCTTGCCATACTGGGTGGATGTACAGGTTGATCTGAGTCTTTGCTGGTCACACAGGTCTTATTGTAGGTTTTATCATGCATTGGTTTATATCTTGTTTTGAGAAATTAGATAAATTCATATAAAAAAAAAAAACACACACAAAAAAAAAAACACCATGCATTGAATTATGCTTAACTGACCCAGAAGTTACTGGAAATGTTTTTAACACTTGCCATGCTAAATAAATTAAGAGGCCATGCCCAGTTCTAACTGTCAGCTATTCAGATTCCTTGATCCGGATTATTGATAAAAATTCACATACTGAATGACAAAGAGTGCAGATCCAGATGAGTTGGCTTCTGAAGAAGCCAAACTGATCTGGATCTACACTGTTTGCTAAGACAGGGCCTGTCGTGTTTAGCAAGAGAAGGGTTAAAATGAATTCCTAAAAGTTCACAAGAGAAATACTTTTAAAGATGAATTTCTCAAACTTCACCCAGCTGCCTGTAGGACAGCAGAAAGAGCATGAAGCATTCATATTAGTAAAAAAATAAAGAAGGAAACGTATAATTCTCCTTTAGATCCAGCTGCTGGTGACTTTTTGAATATTTTAGGTAAAATTGATATGTCAAGATATGATGATAATTGTGTTGATGATTTATAATATTTTTTTTTTTATTTCTGCATCAAAACTTATTTTATGGGTACTTGTTGGCATTGCCTTACCACTGGCTACCCACAGGCTAAGTTTTTGTGCAAATATAACAGTAATTAAGCTAAATGATCACCGTATCCTGTCCACAGTCTCCAAGGGTTTGTTAAGGAGGGGTATTTGATGATAATTCTTGGATAATTTTCTCCAGTTCTTCATAAAAAAGCATGTGTTGCGGATATTTAATAGAAGCTTCTCAGCATATGTTTTATCCCAGAATTATCACGAAAACATGCCTATATAATTTTGACCCCTTTAAACCCCACTTTTATATAGTAAAACTGAGGTTTACTGGGATGTACATTATTTTTCTTATTTCTGCTCGAAAACATAGATTGGGTACTTGTTAGAACTGCCTCAGCAGAAATATGAAAAATATCAGAGTTTTTATCTGAAAAATTTCAGTTTTTTGGAGGTGAAATTTTCTATGTATTGGAATAGGAATGTTTTTGTAATGTTATCGCCAAATACTTCTTAACAAATCATCTGACAGTCTGCACAGACTATCCTGGGTTTTCACGATTTGCATGCTAGGATGTCATAGCTGGCTTCATTTGAGATTTTCTTTTTCAGGTTTTAGATGGAACTCACATCTTTGCTCTAGCAGACCATGGTGGTTTGATAATGGCAGTGATTGGATATGTACCAACCAACCAAATTGTGTATGTATTGTAATATGAGTATTAACCCTTGTCCTGCTGAACCCGGATATACCCTACCTTTGCAAACAGTGTAGATCCTGATCAGATGGTATCTTCAGAAATTTTTGTCATTCAGTTTGTCATTCAGTTTGTGAATTTGAACGAAAACATTATGTAATCTGATTGGCTGATAATCAGAAATTAGTGTGGCTAATTAAATTATTCAGCAGGATAAGGGTTAAATTCCAGAAATGATTTATATCCTAGAATCAGAGGACTTTTTAACCCATTGTAGACTGAATAGACTTTCCCACACTATATATTGGAAGGGTCCAATTTCAGATTTAGGTACACCTGGCTATGAGAGGTACATATTCCTAGAGAAAAATGGCTAAACTATTTGCAAACAGTGAAGACCCTGATCAGACGCCGTGTTCTGTGGCATCTGATCTGGGTCTGCACTGATTACCAATTACCCTTTGAAGGGTCTCCCCACTACAATGGGTTAAGGAGTTGTATTTTGTGATAATTCTGGTGTAACTTTTTTTCTTATTTCTCCATAAAAATATGTTGTGGGTTCTCATTAAAAGTGTCTTGGTGAGGCATCTCTAATGAGTACCCGCAACATGTTTTTATGGAGCAATTGAGAAACTTATCCCAGAATTATATTCAAATTATGGAAGCGTCCTAGTGCCAGGTGAAAAAAATATTTAAGTCCTACGTAGGAGATAGTAACTCCTATGTAGGGGATAATAAGTCCTACGTAGGAGTTACTAACTCCTATGTAGGAGATAATAAGTCCTACGTAGGAGTTACTAACACCTACGTAGGAGATAATAAGTCCTACATAGGCGTTAGTAAGTCCTATGTAGGAGTTACTAACTCCTAAGTAGGAGATAATAAGTCTTACGTAGGAGAGAGTAACTCCGACGTAGGAGATAATAAGTCCTACGTAGGCAGGTGTTACTAAGTCCTACGTAGGAGTTACTAACTCCTACATAGAAGATAATAAGTCCTGCGTAGGAGATAGTAACTCCTACGTAAGAGATAATAAGTCCTACATAGGAGATAATAAGTCCTACTTAGGAGTTAGTAACTCCTATGTAGGATATAATAAGTCCTACATAGGAGATAGTAACTCCTACGTAGGAGATAATGTCCTATGTAGGAGATAATAAGTCCTACATAGGAGTTAGTAACTCCTACATAGGTGATAATAAGTCCTATGTAGGAGATAGTAACTCCTACATAGGAGATAATAAGTCATATGTAGGAGTTAGTAACTCCTACTTAGGAGATAATAAGTCCTATGTAGGAGTTACTAACACCTACGTATGAGATAATAAGTCCTACGTAGAACTTACTTTCTCCTACAAAGGTGTTAGTAACTGCATTACAATGCGGAGAAAAACAATCTTATGTTGGTCATACTTCATTCCATAAAATATATCTATTCAATTGATTATTTATTTATTTAAATAATTAGAAATAGCAACAGTGATTTAACTGTACATTTGGATTCCGAAGAATAAATATTATGTTGGTCATGTTCAAAACGTTATGTTTTTAAAAGAGTTACGTGGTGCTTTAACAGTTTTTGCTGCATGTGTACATAGGGGTATAATATTGCTAATTATTAAACACCTTAAATCTCTATTATACTGAAATTTGATTAAGTCCGTGTTACTACCTGTTGACATGGCTTATACGTGCTATTTTTTTTTTTTTTCTTTGAGTGACAAACAGTGTGCAGACCTTAATGCTCTGTAATGTAATGTCTGATTCGGGGCTGCGACTGCTGTTTGATTCAATAAATTGGTCACACCTTTTTCAAACATTGGCCTAAAGCAAAGGTACTTGTTTCAAAAACAAATGACCCTATACCACACTTGCCTATATTTTTTACTAGGGCATTATAGTACCCACTGATTTGTCTAAACATTGCTGGCTAAGTAGAACTGTGTAGACCCTGATTACACAATGTGTTATGTGACATCTGATCTGGGTCTACACTGTAAGCACAGGCCTCTCTGTCTAGAAACATAGGGTAATAACCCAAGGAAACGACATTTTATCCATATTTACTAACTACCCAACACAGAAATAACAAGAGTCTCTCCAAATAATAAAAACAGGATTTAATAATATGTGCAACAATTGTAGTTCCAGATCAGCATGTGCATACATTTTTTCTGCTGATAGAATGAGCAAGCTCTATTCGCGTGCAGTGTAGACTCTGATCATAAAACGGACATACAGACTAATCTGGATCTACAGTGGTCACATAATTCATAAAGTCCATTTTTATTTGAAAAGCCTCAACCATCATTGTTTCTTATTTTACTTGGAGACACCTCAAAGTTCTACAAAATATCAACAAGACATTCTATTTTTTATTTTTATTTGTACATTGTTTTGAAAAGATTGTTCAAACATATATAAAACAAGTTTAATAACATCATTGTGTAGGAGAAAGTAAGTTCTACGTAGGACTTATTATCTCCTACGTAGGTATTAGTAACTCCTACGTAGGACTTATTATCTCCTACGTAGGAGTTACTAACTCCTACTTAGGACTTATTATCACCTATGTAGGAGTTACTAACTCCTATGTAGGGTGTTCAAACATATATAACACAAGTTTAATAACATCAGTTGTATATTTCCAGTATCTGTATCTACATTTTTAACGCTGTCATGAAGTGTGAACAGGTTAAATACAACCTTCTCCAGAGACCTGTACCTCCTCAGGCCAGTGGACAAGATTATAGTTTGATCTATAACCCATGCACTAAAAACAAAGTGGTCAAAACATCAAAGGAACATCATGAAAAGGACCATTACGGCAATGATCTAAGAATCCCAGCAGGCAAATCAGCATCTTTAATTGTGTTCCTAAAGAAACACTGGTTACTGTAGAATACATTGATAAGTAGTGAAAATCCTGATCAGAATGTGCAGATGTGCTGTCTGATCTGGGTATTTCGTGTTTGTATAATACACAATCTCCCTTTTTTATTATCTGACACAAGTGTCCTATATCTGAGACAGGTCACTGCAATTCTTTAATCTGTTTCTTAAGTTTGATTGGTTAACTGATAAATGATTGTAAGGCAACATTTATGCAGCAAGGACAAACTGATGATATTAGTCATTTTCCCAGAAAGTTGGCTTTGACATATCATGCAAATTGTCTCCTACAGAGACAGTCTGCATGAATTTTCAAACTAAATTTGGGGTAAAATAGTTTAACCCTTAACCTTTACCACTCTCTGGGCTAATTCAGCAGACGATAAATTGGTGATATTTGTCTTATTTTACCCAGAAAATAGGATCTGACATTTCATGCAAATTGTTTCCAACAGAGACGTTTTCCATGAAATGTCAAACCCTTTCTTGTGTGTGTGTGTGTGTGTGTGTGCGTGTGCGTGTGTGTGTTTGTGTGAGTGTGTGTGTGTGTGTGTGAAGAGATCCTGAATTATTGTTCACTAAATATATTAATTTTTTAATTAATCAATAAGTTTTGTTTTCTTAGATTAAACTATTAATCTTCATTTCAAAATTGTATTGAATTATTTATAACTACATACTATCTCCAATGTTACTAACTCCTACGTAGGACTTATTATCTTTTATGTAGGACTTATTATCTCCTTCATAGGAGTTATTTGCTCACCTGAGCACGAAGTGCTCATGGTGAGCTATTTGTGGTCAGTCAATGTCCGTCGTGCGTCGTCAACAATTGCTTTAAAAGCCTACTCCTCCTACACCCCTGGGCCAATTGACTTGATACTTGGTAGGAAGCATCAGGGTGACTTGTAGATCAAAAATAGCTAAAATCGTTCCGATCGGAAATACAAGATGGCCGCCATGGCTGCCGTCTTGAAAATCTATTTTTCACTTCTTCTCCTGAACCGAAAGGCCAATTGACTCCAAAGTTGCTAGGAAGCATCAGGATGACTTGAAGATCAAAAATAGCTAAAATCGTGCCGATTGGAAATCCAAGATGGTCGCCATGGCAGCCATCTTGAAAATCTATTTTTCGCATCTTTTCCTGAATCGAAAGGCCAATTGACTCCAAACTTGCTAGGAAGCATCAGGGTGACTTGTAGATCAAAAGTAGCTAAAATCGTGCCGATCGGAAATCCAAGATGGCCGCCATGGCCGCAATCTTGAAAATCTATTTTTCGCTTCTTCTCCTGAACCGAAAGGCCAATTGACTCCAAACTTGCTAGGAAGCATCAGGGTGACTTGTAGATCAAAAATAGCTAAAGTCATGCCTATCGGAAATCCAAGATGGCCGCCATGGCAGCCATCTTGAAAATCTATTTTTCGCTTCTTCTCCAGGACCGAAAGGCCATTTGACTTGAAACCTGGTAGGAAGCATTTGGGTGACTTGTAGATCAAAAATAGCTAAAATCATGCTGATCTATATTTAGCTTCTTCTGCACTGACAGGCCACTTGACTCCATTGGAGCCATGGCAGCCATCTTGAAAAATTGTTCGCTTCTTCCCCTGAACCAAAAGGCCAGTTGACTTGAAACTTGATAGGAAGCATTGGGGTGACTCGTAGATCAAAAATAGCTAAAACCATGCCGATCGTAAATCCAAGCTGGCGGCCATTTAGAGTTTGTTCAAATGATCACGCTCCATTGACTGGCATGCCATATATATTCTTCTTCAAAATTAAGAACTGCTAAATGATGATCTTTTCATTAGTTGCGATGACAGGATTGGAAAAATGTTGCATAACATCTGCATATCTGCAGTGGCTATGTCACTCAGGTGAGCGACCCGTGGCCCGTGGGCCTCTTGTTATCTCCTACGTATGAGTTACTTACTCCTACGTAGAAGTTATTATCTCCTACGTAGGAGTTACTATCTCTTACGTGGGACTTATTATCTCCTACGTAGGACTTATTATCTCCTACGTAGGACTTAAATATTTTTTTCACCTGGCACCAGGACGCTTCCATATCAAATATCCTTACCCCTTAAAGTGCCAAGCAAAATTTTTCAGCAGACGACATTCTGAAAAAATATTTTTCTTAGAAAATGAGCCTTGAAATTTCAGTGAATCGTCTGCTTGGCATATATTTAAAAGTGTCGTCTGCTGCAGTTGTGATTGGCGCTTTAAGGATTAAGTAATCAGAGAATGCTCGCTTCTCTTTGACATTGAGAACCTGTTTTGGGGATTTTTTTCTCATTAAAACATATCATATTTATTCTAAAATATGGCCCTGGGGAGCATTACAATTCATTGCTGCTGAAATGACAGTACTGAGTCCAGATTTAGGCCAAAAAATAAGATATTTTGATGGCCTAAACTCAATTTTGCATGTGTTTAGTAATGCCTTTCTCCTAGAAAAGTAGAAGGGGGTGTTTATTAGAGAATTGGCTTATATTAAAATGAATATGGTATGTTGTGGGTACTGATTAGAATTGCTTTACCAAATTATTTTTTTGTGGAGAAATTGAGAAAATTATCCCAGAATTATCATCAAGGACACCTCCTTAACAAGTTCTCGGAGAATGCTTCTCCTTGGCATTGAAAACCTATTTAAACAACATGTAAATCTCTTTATTAAGGTATAGATTTCACTTAAAGCGAATTGATAAACTTTCAAGGGATAGAGGCTTTTGCGTCCATCTGAAAAGAGGTCTACACTAAAAAGTTTGAATGTGCACCCCTTGTTCATCTGTTGGTGTTTGTGTGTGTGTGTGTGTGTGTGTTTGTATGTGTGTGTCTGTATTCGTTCCAAATTTGTGTCCACAGCTCCTTATGATGTCAGTTAGGCCCCAGTTAGCATTCTACGTAAATCTATATCGGGCCGTCATTGGCCCGTCAGGGTAGCTGACGGGCCGATGACGGCCCCGATGTAGATTTATGTAGAATGCTAGCTGGGCAGTCAGTTGGATTTTTGATGTGGCTGTTTGGAACAGTTGTTGCTCTTTTGGATCTAGAATTTCTTTCCATGAAGCTTATGTCTGTAATTTCTGCAACAGCTTCCATCGTATTCATTTGAAATTCTAAAGAATTTCTGCTTGTGACCTGATCTGAATATGTGCATGCCATGCTGTATTTTTTATTTACTACAGTGAACCCTTGTACAATGACAGCATTTGTTCCTAAAGACTTTGCCATTTAAATGAATTGGCTGTTGTACAGAATACTAAATGAGCAGATTGATATGTAATAAAGGTCTCATATTATTATTATTTCCTCTTAGGACATATGTTTTGGATATTTGTTAGAATCACCTCATTAAGGTGATTCTAACAAATATCCAAAACATATGTTTCTTTAAAATATTAAATACCATATTCTTGCATAATTTATGACTAATTGTTACCTCTTAAACGAAGGTTTCATGACAGACAAATTGTCATTATAAAGAATTGTGATGTTGTATCGAGTGTTGGTATAAAGAGGGTTGTCTGTATTTCTGATAGTGTAATACCACTTTCACAAAGAAATATTTCCTTTAGAACTCTATCACGCTGCGTGACCAATGTTGCTGACATAAAGTCGCAAAACTTTTATTGACATTATTTGAAAACGTTAAGAGAGTAAAATATGATATGTAATACATAATGAATACACTTTGAGTTTAAGATACAGGCATTATTTCCCCAGAGACTTGCAAACCTTATAAACAAACTTGTCCTAATGCACTTGTTTGTTTATTGGATTTGCAACTCTTTTGGAAAAATATTTCCTGTATTTTAAACTCAGGATGCATTAAATTCAATGAATGTGTCTCTTTTGTAGCTATTCCACAGATGATGGTGAGACATGGCAGACATACGAATTCGTTGATGTTCCCATCCGCATTCATGGTGTACTGACTGAGCCAGGGGAAGCAACTACCACCTTCTTCCTGTTTGGATCCAACAAAGATCGCCATTCCTGGAAAGTTATCTCCCTAAATATGTCTTCAGTGTTTAGTATGTACTTGTAGAAGTTTAGTTCTGTAAATAGTCTAATGAAAATTATTCTGACAATCTAATACTCACATTTTTTCAGCAAAAATACCAATGAATTTAATATTGTACTTACTAGAACAGTTAACATTTTGACCACTAACAGCCAGCCTCGGTGGCTCAGGTGGATGCACGTCTGACTAGAGACCATGAAATATTTTCTACAGTTATTCTCTCCCTTCCGCTGATTCAAGAAGGGCAGTTTTCTGTTTCTGGCAAAACAATGTGCGCAGTACTGGTTAATCGATTAGAGGACTAAGCCTGCCCAGTAAATGTGTGGCTAGGTAAACTGACCCAACTCGACATAACCACATTGGGTTGACTGGGCCGTAAAACCTCAACACAAACAAAATTGGCCACTAATAAGCTCGTTAAGCTAATGATGCTTTGAACAACTGGGCCCTGTATTTTGGGGTTTAGTGCTTAAAAATATTTTATGTAAAAGATTTTCATAGTAATGTATTTTGTTAAGTAAGTCCAGGCGAATGGATACACATGGTTGATTTTTTGCCATGTTTTACAACTTTTATAACTTCCTGTTTGCTGGACGGTGCTGGATGTGTGTCCAACTGGTGATTAGGGAGGTTGCTGGTTCGACCACTACTGGGTTGGCAACATTTCTTTCCTGGAGATTTGACAATGAAATATTTTCTATGGTCATTCTCTTCCTTCAGCTGATTCAAAAAGGGCAGTTGTCAGTTTCTGGCAAAAGAATGTGCACCATACTGGTTATTGGCTTAGAGGACTAAGCCTGCCCGATAAAAGTGTGGTAAGGCAAACTGACCGTGCTCAACATGACCCCATTAGGTTGACTGGGCCGTCAAACCTCAACACAAACAATGACTTCCTGTTTGCTTTCCTACAGACCAAGTCCCGAAAAGAAGTCAACTTTGAAAGGACAGGTGCGTGGGCCTTCTGAAAAGTGGTCAATTCTAAAAGTAAAGAATTTGCTTGGGAACAAATTCTTCCCTTTTTTAATAGACCTCTTTTCATTTGGACCTTGGTCTGCAGGAAAGCAAACAGGAAGTCACAAAACAAATGTAGGAGTTGCCTCCCATTTAGATGAATGGCTGAATACAACATATTAAACCCTTTAGAATCTTTATGATGTGTATGTATTTGAATATTTTAGAATACAGCTGCGAGGAGGATGATTACAAGCAGTGGTCAATGCCAGAAGACACTGATTTTCAAGGTATGTTAACCCGTAACGGGTAGCACTTTAGGTAAAATTTTCTGCAAATGACGTAATGCAATATTTTATTTATTTAAAATTAATGTCATGGGTACTCATTAGAAGCACTCATTAGAGTGATTAATTATTAGAGTGCTTCTAATAAGTACCCACAACATGTTTTTGTGAAGAAATAAGAATACATAATGATACTGATGCAGTATTTTTTTTTAAGATTTCATAATATAAGCATGTATTCTGGATATTCATTGGCATTGCCTCAATGGGGTCTAGGCAATTCTAATGAGTATCCTCAACATGTGTATTTATTTAGGAGGATAAAATTTCGGTTGCTTTAATTTGAAGACTAAGAAAGGAGGGCATATTGCTTTTGAGCCATTCCATTAATCTTCATATGTTTGCCACTCTTTTCTATTTAGCAAGATAACTGAGCTAGGGCCTTGAAACTTGGTGAGCTTACTGGGGCTGGGGAGTATAGCTTACCTGATGAACTTTCAAAAAAAAAAAATCAGATTAATTTTGTGGAAGTTATGTCCCTTTTTAACTTTGTCATTTTGTAGGTCAAGCCTGTTGTTGAAGGCATAGTGTTTTACAAACTCACATTCTAGTTTGGTTGAACACATTGTGCATTTTTAGCTAAAGTATGATGCTGTTTGGCTTTTTTCTTCTATAAAGGGCCTTTTCTTCCTTATCTTCTGAGTAATAAATATAGGATATTAAATGGTGGTGTTTCTGTGATATGAAAACTGTGTTGCGTGGGCTAGGCTGATTTCACATAAATAATTCGTCCTGGTGGACTAGTTGTTAAACCGAAATCTGCTAAGCCTAAGCGTAATATTTTTCTGATCACAGAAACATGATTCAGTATTCTGCTTATTATGTACCTTTTTACAATGTTCCTTTGGAAAAAAACCGTGAAAAACTAGAAATGTGTCCAAAGGACACTGATGCCCCAGCCTGAAAAACTTAAACACAAATTGCTAATGCTAGACTGGAGACTGATGGATGGACGGACAGGCATAACACTATGTGCCCTTTCCACTGTTCTAGAATGGTGGGGCATAAAAAGAAAGAAAAATAATGCAGATTAAAAGTGCATAATTATATTTCGACAGTCCAGTATCACCTAGAACAATGCTTCAAAGGTCTGTGTGTGGTAATGGAATCTATTCTTAACCCTTAAACTGCTAGTCATAACAATTGTCATCTGCTTTGTCATCTGCTTGTGATTTTAAAAGTCATTTTTGCAAATAGTGTTGACCCAGATCAGACTGCTCATCTAGGAGCAGTCTGATCTGGGTCCACAGTGTTTGCCTGTATGCAAAACTAGATTTGAAAAGTTCACAAGAATATTCAGCAGACAACATAAACAGACAACATTTTCAGATGCAGGGTTTCTTGGCATTTTAAGGACTAAGAAACAAAAGTACCATATTTACCATATATATTTGGACAGACAGGCCTGGGCAAACAGTATAGACCCAGATGAGATGCCGCAGAATGCCGTCACATCTGGGTCTACACTGTTTGCCACTCATCCAGCAATTTTTAGACACAACATGGCGTAGTGAATTGTACTGGTTCAAATTTTAGAACATATATGGTAAGGAGTTGAGGTGTCCAAAAGGGTAAATACGGTAGTCATGGCAAAACCATATCACTTTTGAAATACTTCACTGTACAAGGATACTAAATCTGACTCACTAGAAAGTAATAGGAAGTTTTTAACAGGTAGACAATATAAGTAAGCTATTCTCTTCCACTGAAATGTTACAGTTTTATACCCCGCCACATGATAGTGGCTGGGTATTATTATTTCACTTTGAACAGACCACGATAGTATCTGGATATTATAATTTCACTATGGTTGTCTGTGTGTCAGCCGGTATTTTCATTTCCAGACCAAAACTTAAGTAAATATCAATGATTTTCACCAAAAACTTGGTATATGCATTGATATTATGGAGACAAGTGGTTTGGGACTGCTGATGGCTAAATTTTGTAAATTTTTGACATCGTTGTCTACTTACGACATGATAGTAGTGGAGTATTATCGTTTCATGTTTCTTTCAGGTTGTTTGCTTGGGAGGAAAACAGTCTACGAGAGACGAATTGCTCGAACAAATTGTTACAATGGTAGAGATTATGAAAGGGAAATAAGTGTGCAAAACTGCCCCTGTACACGAGAAGACTATGAATGGTAGGTCAAACACGGGAAAATACGTAGTTACACTGTGCATGTGTCACCTTATGTCTATGGTACATATGTATCAGGGTTGCCTCGGTCAGGGAAAAAAGTCTGGAAAATGAAAATTTTTCCAGGTCAGGGAAAAGTCAGGGAATTTAGTTTGAGTCAGGGAAATTGGAAAAAAAACTGACAAAAGTTAGGGAAAGTCAGGGAATTTCAAAATGTTCTGGAAACTGAGATGGCTACGGCAGTCTCTTTAATTTTCAGAAACATAAATTTACAGAATTGGCCTCATTCTTTTGTTAAATGATTAGTTTATTCTCCGAATGTAAGTGCTCTACTGGAAGATTATGTGGCTGAGGACAGCTGTAAGGGGAGCTGGGAGGTCGTTGAAAATGTCTGGAAAATGATAAAAAGTCAGGGAAAAGTCGGGGAATTTTGATATAGAAAATGAGTGGCAACCCTTTAGTATGTACATATGTCTGTCTGTACTTAGTTTCATTGGAGTAACTTCTGTCCTGTATCTAGGATTCCACTGAAAGTTTGTATGCATTATTATTGGGAATATCTTACAGGCTAGCTAACCCTTAGTGCTATTTACGATTGCTGCAGACAACATTTTGATTTTTGTTTTGTATTTTATAGATAAAATAAGACTTGTCATTTCATGTGAATTGTCTGCTAGGCAGACAATTCACATAAATGCCAATCTTATGTTCTCTAAAAAATAAATAAAAAAAAATTAGAATGCTATCTGCTCTGTTAGGCATAGCGATTGAATGATTAATGGGTAAATTTTGATAATCATGTATAAAGTTATGTGTCCTGACAAATGTTAATAATTGGTATCTATGGCATAACTTCATTGTCTTTTATCCAGTCCCAGTTCAGATTGAAATTCATGTGATGGCTTAATGACCAATGAATACAGATTCGATTTGAAAACAACATATTTTTTATGCCCCTGCCATGAAGTGGACTAGGGGGTATTGTTTTACCCTTCATCATATATACGTCTGTGTGTCCATTTATCACACTTTATAGTACTGTTCTCTGTCTCTGCAACTCCTACAGTTTTCAAGATAATAGTTTGAAACTTGCATCATAGTAAGGATATAGACTGAGTGTGTGCATAAAGGTCACAGAACTGTAGTTGAATTATTACTGGTAGAGTTACATACCTTTGATTTCCTTAGAAAATTTGTCTTACACACATGGCATAGTAGGGTTCATGTCTCTGCAACTTCTCCTACAGTTTTCAAGATAATGATTTGAAACTTTCAGCAAAGTAAGGATTTAGGCTGGGCATGTGCATAAAGGTCACACAGTTGCCTTCCTTGCTCTAACCCTGGTCATGCTGATCCTGGATATGCCCTGCCTTTGCAAACAATGTAGATCTAGATTAATTGGCTTCTGCTGCACAGTTTGTCATTTAGTACAGTCGACTCTCGTTATCTCGACCTCGCTTATCTCGAATAACCGCTTATCTCGAAGTGAAAATCTGGTCCCTGTTTCAACACAGAGATCTACCAACAGGCAACAAAATATTATGGAAAAGAGGAGAAATTGCTCCTTAGGAGCAATTTCTCCTCTTTTCCACAATATTTTCAATATATCTCTAACTTAGGAGTCAAATTACATAGTAATTCTGTTAAAGGTGGTTGTTCGATTAATTGTTTTCCTCAGTTCCGCAAATCTGATATGTCGAAGTACGGATATCTCGAAGTGTTTCATACAGTCCCTTGGATTTCGAG
The DNA here is from genome assembly GCA_964016985.1 of Anodontia alba. Lineage (NCBI taxonomy): Eukaryota > Metazoa > Mollusca > Bivalvia > Lucinida > Lucinidae > Anodontia > Anodontia alba. The sequence goes on from OZ024831.1 coordinate 54,301,780, forward strand.
ATAACGAGAGTCGACTGTATGTTACTTGTATCATCAACCTGGATCAAGTAGCCTAATTGGCTGATAGAATTGGGCATGGCCTCTTTATTCAGGGTTTACTTGTGTGTTACTTGTCCATTTCAAATGAACTTGATGTGTTAGCTCTTATTGATGAATAAACACATATACACTATGGAGATAGCATTTATATGTCAAATTTAACTCTTAAAGCGCCAATCACAACAATTGTCGTCTGCTTTGTCTTCTTCTTGTGATTTTAAAAGTCATTTCTGCAAACAGTGTGGACCCAGATCAGACTTTCTTTAGGAGCAGTCTGATCAGGGTCCACACTGTTTGCCTGTATGCAAAAATAGGTTTGAAAAGTCTGCAAGAATATTCAGCAGACGACATAAACAGACGATATTTTCAGATGCAGTTTTTCTTGGCACTTTAAGGGTTAACATGAACTATGGTCGCTAATAAATGTTAAAAAATATAAAACATAAAAAAAAGAATATTAAACAAAACCAAAGATCAAAAATGGTACATTGTGTTTTTATTATAAGCAGGTGAGGTGTTTTGAGTGAGCATGAGTATTTTTAAAAAGCATAGTTTACTTAACACTTACCATGCTATGAGCAAATTCAGCAGTGACTAACTGATGATATTTTTATGTATTTTTCTTAGAAAATAGAATCTGACATCATACAAATTATATCCTAAAGAGACAGTTTGTACGAAATCTCAAATCCTGTTTCTAGGAGAAATAAGAAAAATATTTCAAAATACTGTCTGCTGAAATTTTTACCTAACATGCAAGTGTTGATACTGAAATTCCTGTATCAGATGTACATGTAGGTTTTTAGTTGTAGGTTGTTATGCTGTGTGGTGCTTTTATATATTTTCTATGTCCATCCACTGTTTTTATACACCCGTTTGAAAAATGGGACGTATTATGTTACGGGGTATGGCGTCCTTCCATCCATCCGTCTGTTCGTCTGACCGTCCGCCCGTCCGTCCGTCTGTAAACTTTTTTGTTTCCGGCTCACTCCTCCTACAGTTTACATCCGATCAAGCTGAAACTTGGTATATAGTTAGACCATGATGTGGCACAGCGCATATTGTTTCAGGGTTACAGTCCACCAAATGTTTGCAGAGTTATGCCCCTTAGAAAATTTCTGTAAACTTTACATTTCCTGTTAACTCCTCCTACATTTCAAATCCGATCAAGCTGAAACTTCATGATGTGGAGCAGCGCATATTGTTTCAAGGTTACAGTCCACCAAATATTAGCAGGGTTATGCCCCTTTGAAAATTTCGGTAGACTTTTCGTTTCCGGCTAACTCCTCCTACAGTTTACATCCGATCAAGCTGAAACTTGATTCGTAGTTAGGCCATGATGTGGAGCAGCGCACATTATTTCAAGGCTACAGTCCACCAAATATTAGCAGAGTTATACCCCTTTGAAAATTTCTATTTTATTTTTCGTTTCTGGCTAAATCCTCCTACAGTTTACATTCAATCAAAATGAAACGTCATGTATAGTTAGACCATGATGAGGAGCAGAGGGTATTGTTTCGAGGTTACAGTCCACCAAATATTAGCAGAGTTATGCCCCTTTGAAAATTTTGGTAGACTTTTCATTTCCGGCTAACTCCTCCTACAGTTTACATCCGATCAAGCTGAAACTCGGTATATAGTTAGACCATGATGTGGCGCAGCGCATATTGTTTCAGGGTTACAGTCCACCAAATGTTTGCAGAGTTATGCCCCTTAGAAAATTTCTGTAAACTTTACATTTCCTGTTAACTCCTCCTACAGTTTACATCCGATCAAGCTGAAACTTCATGATGTGGAGCAGCGCATATTATTTCAAGGTTACAGTCCACCAAATATTAGCAGAGTTAAACCCCTTTGAAAATTTCTATTAAGTTTTTGTTTCCGGCTAAATCCTCCTACAGTTTACATCCAATCAAGCTGAAACTTCATAAATAAATACACGATGATGTGGAGCAGCACATATTATTTTGAGGTTACAGTGCACCAAATAATTGCAGAGTTTTTTTTTTTTGGTTATTTATTTTTGTTTTGTTATTTTCCCAGGAGGGAGAAGACACTTCTTCCTTAATTCCTGGGCCAGCTTGGTCGCTTAGGTTGCAGTTCACCAAATATCAGCAGAGCTATGCCCCAATTCAATTTTTTTGATTTTTTTTTTTTTTTGTAATTCCACTTACAGTTTATATCTGGAGCACTGAATTATACAGGAGCCAGTTTTTGTGCTACATCTTTTAACTTGCCACGGGCGTATAATGCCCCGCTTGGCGGAGCTCTTGTTATTTTTGCCATGGCAGCAGTTAGTTTTAAAATGTAAACTCTTTGTGAGTGTTTTGAAACTTCTAATTTAATTTCTTTATCAGATATTAACACTTAGGCTGATAACAATTTCTTTCTTGACTACCTGGGAAGTAAAAGCAAGGCTGATAACAATTTCTTTCTTGACTACCTGGGAAGTAAAAGTGTTCTTCCTTTCAGAGTTGCTTCTTTTATTCCATAAGCAGGGCTCCATAAACTTCTTTTATTCCATAAGCAGGGCTCCATATTGATGGTGAGTCTGACATCAGATGCAGGGGTAGCTAGTTTGAATCCCAGTTAGGCCTCATAACTTTTGTTGATATTCAGGGTTACGAGCCTGCCTCAACCTGGGTGGTAGAGCTAGGCAGCAATCATCTACAGACAGATGGTTTGGTGTTCTAGCTATTGTGGTTTGGCGGACGATCCTTTCTTTATAAGGACAATGGCAAAGCACACTGCCTGAGTGCAGGAACGGCGTGCATGCTCAGATGCCATTAAAGAACTGAGTTGGGATGTCAGCTAGGACAGGTGATCCCGTAAAAACAGTTGTTCCAAAATCTGTCATGGCTAGCACAAGAATAGATTCAGAGTTAGGCAGTGCCAACAGACACCACAGTTCTGTTGGTTATGTCTCCGGCTTGGCCTCCTGTCAGGTATGGGAGGCAGGGTCGGGCCATTGTGGCGAATCAAGCAAGCACTTGAGGAACTTCAGGGTGGGAACACTCAGTGTGAACACCCTGAGAGGAAGAATTTGTGAGGTAGTGGAAACACTATCCTGCAGGAAAGTGGATGTCTGCTGCATTCAGGAGACTAGATACGGTGGCAACTGCTGCACAGTCAAGGGCAAGGACACCAGGTATAAGCTCTACTGGTCAGGAAATGACAAAGGCACTGCTGGTGTAGGAGTATTTGTGACAGAAGAGTGGATAGAGAAAGTTTTTTGAGGTGCAGAGAGTCTCCGGAAAGAAACAGCTTAGTGAAACTTATAGTCGGCCAGCGTGTGGTTATCTTTCTGTCTGTGTATGCCCACAGAGTGGTCTAAGCGATGAGGTTAAGGACCTGTTCTTTGATCAGCTGCATGCTGTAACTCCCAGCATCAGAATTTCTGATTCCATGTGGAGATTGGAATGGCCATGTAGGCCGTGCAGGCACTGGATACAGGGAAGTACATGGTGGGATGGGGTATGGCAGGCCAGAACCAGATGTTGAGGGTGAGAGAATCCTAGAGTACGCCTTAACATTTGACCTGCTTCTTGGGAACACATGTTTCAAAACACATGACAGCCATCTCATCACTTACAAGTCGGGAAACATATCCATGCAGATAGACTTCATCCTTTTCCCTAGGACCATGCGCAAACTTGTCACAGATGTAAAAGTGATCCCTGGTGATGAAGTAACCCTGCAACATCAGCTTCTTGTATGCGACATAAGGATTGATGTGCCACCAAAATCCAAATGCAAGTTCACCCCTCACCTCAAAGCTTGGAAGCTTAAAGACCCTGAGACGAGCAGTCATTTCCAGGAGGTCTTCGAGGGTGGTCGGGTGGTGCAAAGGTGTCATGTATCTTACGTCACCGGGGTGTCCAACTGGTATTGGCTTATAATTGGGCAAGGCCTGTTATCCTTGTAGCAGGTAAGGGTAGAGGGGGAATGTTTTTATTTCTTCTGTTTCTTTACTTTCATTCTTGTTCCTCTTTTTTCCCTGTCCCTCTCTTTCATCTCTTCTACTTTCTCTTCTATCTCTTTTCTGCCTGTCTCTGGGAGATGACACAATATGACCCACAAGGGTTGACGTGACGTTAAACCCCAACACAATCAAAATCCAGGAAGTCTTCAACTTGCATGTGAGCACATCTGCAGGTGTAGCTGATGGGGCCACTGAGGATATCTGGAACAACATCAAGACTGTACTGCCCTAGACATCTGAGGAGGTGTGTGGCACAACTCGGCCCCACCGTTGGCATTATGAAACCTGGTGGTGGAATGAACATGTGGAAAGAGCCATTGATGCCAAGCGAAAACCTTTCAAGGCCTGGAAGGCTGGTAAAGGTACCAGGGCATCATACGATGCAGCCAAACGAAATGCCAGACATGCAGTGCACCATGCTTGTCAAGAAGCTGACAAGAAGGTCTACAAGAATATTGACCCCAAGTCTTCAGATGTCTACCGCCTTGCTAACCAGTTTAAAAGAGAGAACATTGATGCTGTTGGTTACAAACCAGTGAAGAATGATGCAGCAGAGATGTCAATAAGTGAAGACTCAAAGCAGAAGGCCTGGCTAGAGCACTACCAAAGGCTTATCAATCACCAGTGGAAGCCCCGCCCATCCCAATCACCATCGATATGGAAAAGAAGGCTATCTCACAGATGAAGGCTGGTAAAGCACCGGGCCCATCAGGCATAGTGGTGGAGATGATATGAGCAGCCGGTGACATGGGGGCCTCCATGATCCGTGACCTCGCAGCTGCAATCATTCGTGATGACAAGGTACCCTCTAACTGGGAGCAGAGTTTCATTGTCTGCCTCTACAAGGGAAAGGGGGACACATTGGAAAGTGGCAACCACCACGGTCTCAAGCTGACAGAGCAGGTCATGAAAGCCCTGGAGAGGATTTTAGACGGCCTCATCAGAGAGTTGGTGTCAGTCGACGATCCCCAGATTGGCTTCATCCCAGGCAGAGGCACAACAGACGCAATCTTTTTTGTCAGACACCTGCAAGAGAAGTATCTAGCTGCCAACAAGAGACTATACATGGCTTTCGTAGACCTGGAGAAGGCATTTGATTGAGTACCTCAGAAGGTCATCTGGTGGGCGCTGAGAAAACTTGGTGTGGAGGAGTGGATTGTGTGACTGGTGCAGGGGATGTATGCAAATGCGCGGAGCCGTGTCCGTGTTGGTGAGGGGTACAGTGAAGAGTTTGAAGTGAAGGTCAGTGTTCACCAAGGCTCAGTACTCAGCCCACTGCTCTATATCATTGTGCTTGAGGTCTTATCACAAGTTCTGCTCGGGGGTCCTCTGGGAGGACCTTTATGCCAATGACCTTGTTATTATTGCTGAATCGCTTGAGGAATGTGTCAGGCGGCTCTTGACTTGGAAAGAAGCAATGGAGAAGAAAGGACAGAATAAATGCAGGAAAGACAAAGATCATGATCTGTGGTACGGGCCTGGACCTCCTGCAGGGTTCAGGCGAGTTTCCCTGCACCGTCTGTTGCACTGGAGTGGGCAGCAACAGCATCTTCTGCAGTGGCTGTAAGCACTAGGTGCACAAGAAATGCAGTGGGCTCAAGCGCTTGACAAAGGACCCTGATTTCAGATGTGCATGGTGCCAGGGAACTGCATGCTCCTTGGATGGCAGACCACAGAGAAAGTCCAGGTAGGACCTGACAAGCTGGAGATGGTAGCTTCCTTTTGCTACCTAGGAGACATGCTCTCAGCAGCAGGTAGCTGTGAACTTTCAACCACAACACGTGTGAAAACCGTGGAAGAAGTTCAAGGTTCTGCTACCAGTTCTGTCTTCATGCCACCTCTCTTTTCAAAACATGTGGCTGTGTGTGCGGAGGGCAATGCTCGATGCCAGTGAGACTTGGCCATTGACAAAGCCAAACCTCCAGCGTCTGCAGCGAAATGACAGGGCAATGATCAGACAGATCTGCAATGTCAGACCGCAAGACATTGTCACCACCAGGTCCAATGGGCTACTTGTGCAGCTTGGCATTGAGGATCTGGACCTCATTCTGAAGGAGAGAAGACTCCGCTGGTATGGACATGTGGAATGCTCCAATGGTGCAGTCAAGACAGCCTTTGACATACAGGCTGATGGAAAGCATGGTCCTGGGAGACCCAAGATGACATGGAAGCAGCTGACAGAGAGGAATTTCAGAGAGTGGAAGCTCTCAGCTATCAACCCTCATGATAGACATACCTGGAGATCTGGTGTGAGGTCTGCCATGCATGCAGCAAGCCAGCTATCTGGAAGGGGGGCCACTGATGTGGATGTTGCCCCTGTACCTGCACTTGAATCAAAAATCTGATTATGATAATTTGATATGATCATGAAATCACTTATGGTCATTCTCCCACTTGCACTGATTCTAGAAAGGTAGTTGTCAGTTACTGGCAAAAGTATGTGCACAAGTACTGGTTAACTGCTTTAGAGGACTATGTCTGTCTGTGAAATGTGTAAGTAGGTTTGACATTACCAGTTGGACATGACAGCCTCTGTCAGGTGCTTCTAATGAGTACCCACAGCTTATGTTTTCATGGAGAAATAAGAAAAATATAAAACTTTTTGGTCTAAAAAAGGCCTTATCTTGAGCTATGACAGTGTTCACTGTCGATAGAGGACATCTTGGATCCTTGGCTATTCATAGGGTGCCCAGGGAATTCTCATGTTAGAAATATATATTCTAGCTGATCCAAGTCTTTGCTTGGCACAAATGTCAGAAGATATGTATTTTAGCAGGTTGCAGTTCATATTGTGATACAATACTTGCTCTAAATGCTCATATTTTATTTGTTGTTTTTTGTTGTTTTTTTTTTCAGTGAGTTTGGTTACAAGCCCAACCATTTGTTTGGAACAACAAGATGTATTCGTATGTCGCATGTTAATGATTCTGAGGTCTACCAGGTTCCTGATCCCTGCCCTGTTGGAACATTCTACCCACATACCAGAGGGTGAGTCCACTTTATAGCTCCAGGTGAGGCATTTTTAGTTCACCTGATCTATAATGATCACTTTTTATTCCCCAACCAAAAAGGTTTGGAGGATATAGCGTATCTGTAGAGGCATCCTTATGCGCTTCATAACTTTGATACCCTTAGAGGTATTTTGATAATATTTGGTAGGGATGAAGAAGAGGACCCGTAGGCATGTCACATGCAAGAGAGACAACTCTTACTTTCTTCATTATGTACTTATGTCCCCTAAAGCCAAAATCTTGTGCAGGCCATAACTCCCATTCTGATTTAGGTAATTTGAAAACAGTTGGTAGGGACTAGACTGATATCAGTCATAGATGGTAGTTTTGCCCATGATACCATACCAAACCCACCATGCCACATTTTATCTTATGCCATCATTCCATGCCAGATTTTATTTTATGCTGACTCAAACATCTACTATTGATCAAATGCGGCAAGGAGGCGGCTAGAATTCTGTCTGCCACAGACATCAAAGAAATTCTAAAATCTGTTCTAAGTTCCCTAATGTGCATGACATCATCAGTTGTGTTTAGCAGGGGCAATCAAGCCAGCTGACTGACCTCAGGTGATTTATTGCTGATCTAAAACTAGACAAAAGATGAGGGTCATAAAATGGTGTAAACTATTGCATTTAGTACCAGGTACTCATTGTTTAATTTGTTTTTCCAGATATAAATTGTCAGATGTGGTGCAATATATATGTGTCGGCCTCGGTGGCTCAGTTGGATGCGCCGTCCGACTGGAGACCAGGAGGTCGCGGGTTCAACCCCCGCCGAGGTCGGCAACATTCTTTCGTGGAGATTGATCATGAAATATTTTCTACGGTCATTCTCTCCCTTCCGCTGATTCAAGAAGGGCAGTTGTCAGTTTCTGGCGAAAGAATGTGCACAATACTGGTTAACCGCTTAGAGGACTAAGCCTGCCCAGTAAACGTGTGGTTAGGTAAACTGACCGGGCTCGACATGACCCCATTGGGTTGACTGGGCCGTAAAACCTCAACACAAACAAAGCAATATATATGTAGTAGGAGAAAATTTTTCTGTAGAGTGCCCCAACTGGGGATGGAACCAGGACCCCTGAATCTGTAATCAAGCATCATAACCATGAGGCTAAAAGGTCTGGACCACAAAGTACAGACGCTGATCAGGGATTATACTGTTTGTCACTTATTCAACAGTTTATAGACATGAGTATCACTTAGTTGTAAAATGAACATGTTCAACTTGTAAGAAAATAATGGTTAAGATGTTTGAATATTAACCTTGTTCTGCTGAACCCGGATATACGCTGCCTTTGCAAACAGTGTAGATCCAGATCAGTTGGCTTCTGAAGAAGCCAACTGATCTGGATCTGCACTGTTTGTCATTCAGTATGTGAATGTATATCAACAATTTAGATAAAGTAATCTGATAGGCTGACAATTAAAACTGGACGGGGCATCTTAATTTATTCAGCATGACAAGGGTTAGGCTGACAATTAAAACTGGACGGGGCATCTTAATTTATTCAGCATGACAAGGGTTAAGGGTAAATACTGTTTTTGACCTAATTACCATACATACCCTTATAAACGCACAGTCAAGCAATTTGGTAGGCTTCAGATTGCAGTCCTTGTAATATATCTACTTCTTTATAATAGCATATGTTGTGGGTACTCATCTGAATTGCCTCGACAAGAGTCGAGGCAATTCAAATGAGTACCTACAACATATGCTTTTTTTAAACTTTTCAAGGTTATTCAAATGAGTACCCACAATATAATGCATTTATAAAGAAAATCACAACTCATATTGCATAAGCATCATTAAATAGAGCCCTCGGGAAGTTCTCTGCTTATATTCCTTTAAAGATATTTTACTACATTTTTTTCCAGTAATTTTGAAACGTGTGCATAGTGTGGTTATTAAGGCAAATATGGTATGTTGTTTGTTTTTTATTTCAGATATAAGAAGATTGCTGGGGATAGCTGTGCTGGTGGCTATGAACATAGGTTTGGGCCTCTGATGTACGCGTGTAGAGCCAGTGATGGTAAGAACATTACCGTATTTACCCAAAGTATTGGGACTTCTTATCTACTAACCATACTTGTCCTAAAATTTGAATTAGGCCATTCTACTGCCTCTTGATGTGTGAAATACTACTCTTTGTATGGCAAACAGTGTGGACCCTGATCAGATGTCTGATCTAGGTCTACACTGTAAAGGCCTATCTGTCTCAATACTTGGGGTTATTACAGTAAAATTTTAACCTTTAATCACCAATCACAGCTGCAGCAGATTGCATTTTGATTTTTTTTTTATATTATTTTTCAAAGAAAACGAGTCTTCACATTTCATGTGAACCATCTGCTTGGCAGATGATTCACATGAAATGTCGAGACCATTTTCTGTAAAAATGTCCAGTGATTTAGCCTTATATCTTGAATCTTATTTGATGTGTGAACATCGCTATTTGTGATTATATATCAGTATTGAATCAGTATGACCAGATGTTTGACTCAGAGTAAATGTAGCTCACTGGGACCTATATTTCATGATCCAGTTGTTTTTATGTAACATTTTGAAGATGTATGATCATCATTCTTTGGGAGTATGGATCAGTATGACACAACATTTTTACCTCAAAATAAATGTAGGTCTTTGTGGCCTGTATTTCATAGTCCAGGGTTTTTGTCATATCTCCAACACTATTTGATGCATATTTTCAGATAATGAGACATTGTCGCCCAAACTTTGACCTCAAAGTAAATATGTCAACATGACCTATATTTCATGATCTAGTGATTTTGCTTAATATCTTCTAGAATATTTGATTGATTAACATCATACTTTGTATGATGGATCAATGTACTCAGAAGCTTGACCTCTCAAGTATATGTTGATCAGTGACCTATATTTTATGGTCCAGCAATTTTGCTTTGTATCTTGAAGACTATTTTATCAAGGAATGTTGTACTTGGGATAATAAATCACTGTCACTCAAAGATTGACCTTGTAAACTATATGTAGGTCAGTGACCTATATTTCATGGTCCATTGATTTATGCCTTATATCATTGTCATTGACTTAAACATATTCATGTAATTAAGAAATGGCCCCAGCCAGGGCTGTTCGTTACCCTCTGGACACTAGCTCTAGTCTAGAATGAAATTTGATTAACCTTTTACCAGTTTGTGGGCAAATTCAGCAGACAACAAATTCATGATATTTTTCTTAATATGCTAGACAACAGGATTGGACATTTCATGCAAAGTGTCTTCACTAGAGAATTTTACCCAGAGTGCTAAGCATTAAATAATGAGATTCATTCTTAATCTTCTTAACTCTTTAAGCGCAGCAGATGACATTCTGAAATATACTCAACAAAATAATTTAAGAGTCACTTAGTGCAATTTTTCATATGTGCAAACTTTCACCGAGTCTATAGGCAAAACCACAGAAGCTATTGAAATATTGTTGATTGTTTCTTAAAGTGGAACCTGAAAAGGAGTGTTTCCAACAAAAAATTTTGAAATGAAAATTTTCATCTTAAAATTCTTAAAAATGCTACTTTTTACCCAAAATTGGAAAATTGACAATTGAACATAATAAGTAATGTCTTAACTTCAAACTATGAATAACTCATAGAAAAAGCTTTAATTTGAATCAGCAAACTCACATTTTCCAACAGGTACCCCCTATAGATTATTCACAATCTATGGGGAATCATCGAGGCAATTTTAGCCTCTTAAAGGGTTGACTTCTTTTTCTGGCCATATCTGTGTGTTTTTTACCCCTAAGAAAGTGGAGTTTGCAAGATTGTGTTTGGGGTAAGGTTTTGACTCGGGTAAAGTGCTATTGATTTAATTATATATTTTTACATGTATATAAAAAAAGTGAGTAGCAGGTATTTTTATACCCCGCCACATGATAGTGGCAAAGTATTATGGTATCACGTTTGGCTGTTTGTCCGTCCATCTGTTGAACGCCTGTCCGTCAGTGCATATTTTCGTTTCCGGAGGATAACTAATGAGTGTTTGCATTGATATTGTGGAGGTCTAGTTTGGGATTGTTAAAGGGCAAATTTTGTCGATTTTTGACCAAGTTATCTGCCTGCGATATGTCCATATTTTCATTTTTCATATTTAATAAATACCATTGGATTTTCACAAAACTTGGTGTGTGAATTGATTTTATGAAGATCTGGTTTGGGATTGCTGATGGGCAAATTTCTTCATTCTTTGACAGAGTGTCTGCCCGCGACATGTCCATATTTTCGTTTCTGGACAATAGCTTTAGTAAAATATCAACAGATTTTCACCAAACTTGGTACATGTATGTACATTGCATTGATATTATGGAGATCTGCTTTAAGATTGCTAATGGGCAAATTGTCCATTTTTGACAGAGTTATCTGCCTGCAATGCATCTGTATTTTACTTTCAGGACAAAAACTTTGAGTAAATCTCAATGGATTTTCACCAAATTCGATATGTATATTGATATTGTGAGAGCTCTGCTTAGAGATTGCTTATGGGCATATTTCATCAATTTTTGACAGAGTGCCTGCGACATGATAATGGCTGGGTATTATCGTTTCACATTTTATTTATGAAAAAAACAGGAGTAGCAACATGTATTTACATGTTTCTCATGATAAATACTCAATTGTGGAACATGTACAGTCAGACTTCAGTGGCTTAACCCTTGTCCTGCTGAACCCGGATGTACCTTGCCTTTGCAAACAGTGTAGATCCAGATCAGTTGGCTTCTGAAGAAGCCAACTGATCTGGATTTGCACTGTTTGCCATTAAGTATGTGAATCTACGAGGGGAGTTCAATAAGTTCATAGAACTCGGTATTTTAACTTCATAATACATTAACCTATAGATAATGTGCTATTCTCTTCTGTTTTCACACCTTCCACAGAAAAAACGACCTTTCAGTCGTTAATTAAAGTCTTAAACCAGAAGGTCCCTTAGGCAGTTACCTGTGTGACGTAACTCTTCCCGCTCAATTGACCACATGTCAGTTTCTTTTCTGTGGACAAAGAAATTCAACAAGGATTATTTACCTGTGATAGAAATTTGGATTATTTCTTTCCTCACGGATAAATTTATGTATCCTTGTGTTTCTTTTGTTTATTTATCACTCCTTTCACTTTCTGTGTTATTATTTAAAATTTTCAATTTTCAATTTCATGTATTTTTTGACTGGTCTTTTTCCACATGCGTTTTCGCGACTCTCGCTATTCGGCACAACGCTCGTGCGCGATCGGTTCGATAGTCGTGTTTATATATGCAGAATATTTTTGTTCTTTTCTTTCCAGGTTATTCAGCAATTACGATATGTTTTTCCTGGACTTTTATTTGCAGAGATCTTCAGTTGGCTAAAGATTCTCATGGTGGAGAAGCTGATTGTAAAGAACTTGTCAACCCTTGATGGGTTATAAGACAATTCTTTACTGATGGGAGCCCCACCCCATATGGCTATACTGCAGGGGTAAGACCCATCAAGGTGGCATCTTTGGGTACTTAGTATCCGATAAAGTCTTAAGTCCACCAGTCACCAGTCATCCAGTCACCAGTCAACCAGGCACCAGTCAATCAGCTTCACCAGTCACCAGTCAATCAGGTGCCAGTCAACCAGGCACCAGTCACCAGTCATCCAGGTGCCAGTCAACCAGGCACCAGTCACCAGTCAACCAGTCAACCAGTCACCAGTCACCAGTCACCGATCAACCAGGCACCAATCAACTAGTCTCCAGTCAATAATTTAATTATTTTCTGGAAAGACTTAGTTTTTGACATATTTCACCGGACAAAATAGTCAGGTATACTAACTTCCGGTCATTATGTCTAATTATTAAAAAATTTTTCACTGGGCAAAGTATCAGTAATATTTCTGATACTTATACCCGGTCATATTATTATATTATTTCTGATTTTTCACCAGGCAATCTTTTACAGAAAGTGTCTGGTCAATTTTTGCCTAATAATTAATTATCTTCGGGAAAAAGTTTCGAATACTTGTGCCCGCTCAGTTTTCATATATAATCTCCCTTTTTCATCGGACTAGAGTTACGAATACTACTATCCGATCAATTTGTCAAATTACTTGTAACTTTACCGGGCAACAGTTACGAATACTAGTGTTCGGTCATTATGTCGGGTAACTAGTGTCAAAATAATGATCACTAATTCCCGAACAATCTATTATCGTTCATAGAGCTCCATTCACGTTTAAGTCAATGGATATAGGTTATTAAGTGAAATACATAATAACTTTTTATACAAAAAATTCTGTACAGTCTTTCCTGAATCAGACTAGAATCTTTAATATTCCATTGACTTATTATAGGTGTGTAATTCCGTTAATATTTTAAATTAACTTATGTTTTATCTCTTTTATCCGCTAGAAAGAGTTAAACTTCCGACTATAACAAAATTCTTACCGGGCACCAGTTCGTAGACTAGTGCCAGGTCATTCAAATTATGTTTTATCTCTTTAATTCGCTAGAAAGCGGTTAAATTCCGGCTCTAACGAAAATTTCATTGGGAGGCACTTCATAGAGTAGTGCCAGGTCATTCTAACGAAATTCCACCGGGCAGTAGTTTCGTAGACTTTGCGTCGGATTACTAGTGTCCGAGTAGTAGTCACTAGTACTCTCTCAATATATATTTATTTATTAACCGCTATAGACATGTATAGTCTTGGATTATAGGTTATTGAATGACAGCGATGGGTTCTAATACTTAGTAGTCATTTATATTGTTAAATTCTGTCCAGTCACTTTTGAACTTGCTTAAATTCTATATATATATTTATTATTGAAAATGAATTAAGAATTATTGGTTACGATCAAATTCGCAATTCATTCACTAAGTGTAGAAGATACTTCCAGCTATAATTATATCTCTTTTATTCGCTGCAAAGAGATTAACTTCTTACATATTCACCTTATTTGCCTCTAGGGCAAAGGTGAACTATAAAACTAGCGTTATTTATAGGAAGAAAAATAAACACGAAATCTAAAAAATTTTCTTCTTTCCTCCCCTGTTTTTCTTCTACATGCTCCGATATGTAATCAGCATGTAATCTAAGGAGTAAATTGACAAGAAAGTAGCAATCGATCTTTTCTACTTTCTATTAATTTTTCATTCTTAAGGTATCGGAAATTTACACCAACCAGATAAATAAATTAACAGTTTATTTATTTATTCGCTACCTCTCTAGATTACTACGATTTAAAATTCTAGTTGAGGTACATATTTTCCTTTTGCCTTTTCTACATGGAAAATAGTTGATTCGATAAGCTATTATTCTATTTTATACTGTCTTTTGATTGATTATATAAGAGTCTAGGTCAGTCGTGCTCTGTCTAAACTCTGCTATAAAATAATAAATAAGAAAAAAATCTTATATCTAGGCATAGATAAAATTCGATACGTTCTTTACTTTGCCTGTTTTATTTTTTCTTCTGGATCATTTAAGACTACGATAGCAATATACCAGATATTTTTGCCTCAGTAAGAATCTCTTACGCCAAAGATTCTTCATATTGGAATAATAATTTTATTATGATTATAATTTCTAGACCCAATTAATCCTCGTATATTATAGGTCTACTTTATCTTATTGAGGAATAGTTTTGCTTCGACTAGCTCTATACCTCTAATATTTTATTTATAACTAGAATCCATGTCAATCAAAATTTTCTTGCACTTTGGTATTGACAATGGATACATATTTAGTAAAGGCATTAATTATTCAGTACGTGACAGATTATTATTGCCTAAATTAGATATTATATACAATACTTTCCTTTTGATATTTTGTTTTATTGACTTTGTAACTATTCAGAAACTGCCAAAGTCAATCATTTCCTTCCTTTAAACTTACCGAAGCTCTAGATTATGTTGATATATATTTTTGATATATGCTTAGAGGTTAATTAACGAGAGTTTACCTCATAATAGCAGATATTATTATATTTATATTAATAAATCTATAGTCTAGGCTTAGACAAAAGGGAAAACATCCTTAATTGCGAGCCGGTAAAGAATTAAGACACACTTAATTATCTCTTTGTTTACATTCGTTAAAGGGATCATAGTAATTCTCGCTAAGAGTTCAAGTTCAGTTTGCGAATAATGCAAAGATTAATATCTTGATTTCCAGTCCGCATCAAAAATGGTCTATATATATAGATAAATATCTTTTCCGAAACTGGATATTTATTTATTTTTCCACACAATAAGTCATTTCAAGACGTCGATGATTTTGAAATGCACTGCTTCAATTTATAATATAAAATATGTTTATATTAACTTCACAACTTAGTAAGTGCTGCACCTACGTTCCTGGTCAGATCTTACTTTTGTGATACGTTTTTGAACATACTGAAAGTTTTCTCCGATTATACATTCGGTAAATAAACTTTCGAGTAGTATTTATGCTTTTAAACATTCAGATTATTTGATAATTGTTGGAGATAATATATTATTCCGATATTTATATATCTATCTTCATTATTTATCTTTCTCATCTTACTTTTAAATTAGATTGACCTTCTCGCTACGTTCCAGGTTTAAATCTAGCTAACATTGTGGAACAGTCACTTTTTTATTTCCTAAACAATATTTTAACATTTTTCTCAGTATTCAGAGCATAACGACTTCATGAATACTTGGAAATAATTCAATTCTACGCTTGTTAAACTAAGCCTAAAACAAGCCCTAGTTTTTTAGAATGGATATTATCCTTCAATTCAGTTCATGGAGATACATCCTTTTAGATCCCATTATCTCTATTTCAATCATACAAAAATTCTAATGACTAAGTACTCCTTTTCTACGTACGAATACAGAATATCGAGTCACTGTTGCTGCATACTGGTTAAAGATTAAACAAATTTTATCTTAAACCTATATGACGTTAAATTAATTATTATCTCTTTCATATACATGTTTTTACCCTTCCGTCAGGGATCGTGGTAATAATATTATTACTCTCTATGGTTTACGCATAGATCTCGAGAGTATATACACTGTAGATCCAATATATCGCGGTGCTTGGGGTCCAAGTTCCGCTACCGCGATATATCCGGATCGCGATATAAGCTGGGGTGGTAGTTTGCTGAGACGCCGCTAATCAATCAACACCAAACGGCTGTCAGTAAAGCTATCGGCCACATTACATCAGTATAGTAGGTTTAGAATTACTCAATGGCAGTATTTACACTGGGAGATTATGTCTACCAATTAACTTTAATCGAGACTAGCTGATAAACGACGTTTAAAATCATTTGTTCGCGGAAATGTCAAGCGAGGACGCCATTTTGGATGAAGGGGGGCAACTCGCATATCCTAAGGATAGAATAGAATAGAATATCACGGACTTTTGCTGAGGCAATTCGGGTTGCTTCCCTTCGCTTCTTTCGTCTGCTGCGGGCCCAAAAACTATTCTATTTATCTTTTGATCTTTTTAATTCTTTCATACTTTATTTATTTTTATTTGTTAAATTATTACTTGCTGGGAAAGTGTAAAGTGGGAGGGCTACGAACTGGGTGTTTAGGACAGATAGGCAACATCATAAGGCTACTCTTTTCTTATTATTTGTTGGTCCTGAAAAGGACCGTTTTCGTCTGCGGGGGCAGAATTAGGGCCTAATTTCTAAAGAAAAAATCTGTCAGCATCGTTAATTGATTGAGCACTGAGAACATGTACTCAATTATGACACTGATTATGACAAGTGCGGCGATTAATATTAATTGATTGCCAATTATTATCAATCTGTGTACTGATTGACACTAATTGGATTGTTTGGTCATAATGCGCGACGCGATTTCGCGTTTGGATATGCGCGAAAAATCAATACCGCAACGAATTACAGTGGTTTTTTTTTTTGTTTTTTTTTTTCAAATTAAGTAAAAAAAACATTTACTTATTTTTTTTTTTTTTTATGGTCATGGTAAATTTGGGGTCCACGGACGATTCGCGATATACTGGATATCGCGAAATAACGGACCGCGATGTATTGGATCTCCAGTGTATATGTATTTTCTTCCTGAATTCATTTGCGAGTACGTAATTTGATATTTCAGGAATTACCAATTATGCAGACATAGATTTTATTCTATTAATATTCAATTCTAAAAATTTGATTGAATGTTTATCTATAAAATTTCTGGGCAGTAATTTTATAGAGAGTTATATGTTTAATAATTCCTTGCTTAATAAATAGTTACGCTTAACCTATTATTTATAGCAGGAATTTTGTTCCAAAGTATAATTTTAATTTAGTATTAATATATTTCTTACTATTCTTAAATATGCGTATAGAATAGTAATACTATCTCTTAACTTATAAATGAAGTGTTTTTTTTTTGAGATTATTAATCAGTATTATTGTATAATCTTTCTTCAGAGATTATCACACTATTACTTTTTCTCTGAGTCCTTCTCTTTTTATGAACATTTTGATTCGTATCAAAGTGGATTTTTTAACATTTCTTGATTTCCATGATTATTTACTCAGGAGTACTTTTCATGGCAATCTTCTGGTATAGAAAGATTCTATCCAGCTTATTTATTATTGCTTAATCTTATCAATACGGTAAGATTTAGCCAAACTATGACCGTCTTACAGTTTGCAGCGATCAACCTTATTCTTATCTCTCTTATTCTCTGTCAAACTCTTAAGTTATGATGTTGACAGTTTATTCTTTATTATTTTGTCAGGACATCAAACGCTTTTATATGTCTATGACAAACTAATTATCAATGGTTCAGGTTGTTTTTTCTTCCCAGCAGTTATATGCAAACTCTGTATTATTTTATTGCTTGACTAAAAATTCGTAATACAATTAGTCTAGCAATAGTTTTAACCATTATGTTTGTCTATACCTTTTTTCTTCTGATGGATAACTTAGTTATAGTTAAGTTAACTCCATCTACTTTTATTATCTCCCCTTCTTTAATTTGATCAAAGGGAAATAATTACATATTATGGTTATTTTAAGTCTGTGTCTGTTCATCGGAAACTGTCCTGTCGCTCCAATTAACAGAATCTAATTAGTTTATAATTCTAATAGCTTAGACTATTACAATTACATAGCTTCACATATCTAGAATTTTATCCAAAATATCTACATATGTCAGTTATCTATAGGAAACTCCACCGAGTAGACTTTTCCTTATTTATTCAAGACTCTACATAGACTACTTACAGTGTATGGTCTTGGCTTTTTGTTTTACAAATTTTGTTTTGAAAATATTTCTATATTCCTAGCTTACTTTGCAATGGAATATTTATGTTATGTCTCAATGACTCCTTTTCTTTTTGAAGCCAATTGTTGTTTCCCAAAAAGAAAAAAAGAGGGGGGGAGCCAATGTTAGGTCTCTGAGACTTAAGAACTGGCTTCCTCTAGAGTCTACTATTATATATAAGGTTGTTAGATCATAACACCTTAAAGATATGCTATTTTGTGAATCTAGATCATTCTTTCTATTAAATATAGAATTAGAATGTATCTGATTCTTTTGAGTTTCCTGAGTCTTAACCAGAAGTGGTGAGATATTATTGGTGTTAGAATTAGGAGAGCACCTCCCTCCTATTCTGCAAATTCTAGCACATTATCTATAGGTTAATGTATTATGAAGTTAAAATGAAGTTTTTTAAAAGTAAAACATATTTTAACGAGTAATACTTAACCTATAGATAATAAATTATCTCCCTCCGCCCACCCTCGCTTATCTCTCCTAATTGTGTCTATTGTTTTACACATAAAAGAAACTGACACATGGTCAATTGAGCGGGAAGAGTTACGTCACACAGGTAACTGCCTAAGGGACCTTCTGGTTTAAGACTTTAATTAACGACTGAAAGGTCGTTTTTTCTGTGGAAGGTGTGAAAACAGAAGAGAATAGCACATTATCTATAGGTTAAGTATTACTCGTTAAAATATGTTTTACTTTTAAAAAACTTCATTTTTTTATACAATTCAAGATTTCATTTTTCATTTTTGTGCAGTGTAAACCTTTGTCAGTTGAATGATAACAGCCGTTCAGTCAACACGTACATTTTTTGCTTTTACGCTTTGCTTGAAAACCTATACCCATAGGCAAAAATGGAAAGTCAGAATATTGAGTTCAGAGCAGTCATAAAGTTACTCACTAAGGAGGGTGCAAAGGCCAAAGAAATCCATCGGCGCATGGCTGATATGTATGGTGATAGTAGCCCAAAGTATTCCACAGTGGCAAAGTGGTCAGCAGAATTTAAACGTGGGTGAGACTCCTTAGAAGATGACCCAAGGCCAGATCACCCTGCTGATGTTATCAGCCAGGAGACGATCGACCATGTTGGGAGACTTGTGCTAAACAATCGCCGAATCAAAGTTGCCGAACTTGCTTTAGAATGTGGTATTTCTAATGGAAGTGTTTACACTATAATCCATGAACATTTAGGCATGTCAAAAATATCTGCCAGGTGGGTACCCAGAAACCTGAACATGCAAGATCTTCACGAAAGGGTGGAGTCCAGTCAAGAACTTCTGGAAGTGTACAATGCCAATCCAGAAAACTTTCACACTCGTCTTGTAACAGGAGATGAAACTTGGCTACACCACTGGGACCCAGATACTAAAAAAGAGTCCATGCAATGGAAGCGCCCTGACTCACCCCCACCTAAGAAATATCTTACCCAACCATCAGCCAGCAAGGTAATGGCCACGGTGTTTTGGGACTCCAAAGGGATTATATTGATAGATTACAAGCCTGCTGGTACTTCAATTACAGGAGAATACTATGCCAATGTGATTAAATAATTAAGGATTGCTATTAAAGAAAAATGAAGGGGAAATCTAGCTGCTGGTGTCCTTCTTTTGCATGATAATGCCCCTGTGCACAAGTCCAGAGTTGCACAAGCAGCTATTTGTGAGTGCAGGTTTGAGCAGTTAAATCACCCGCCATACAGTCCAGACCTGGACACAAGTGATTATTATCTGTTTCGAAATTTGAAGTCCCACTTGCGTGGAACGAGATTTCGGGACGATGATGAGCTCAAGGCTGCTACAGAGGCTTGGTTTGAGGACCAAATAGACGACTTTCATTTCAAAGGCATAGACTGCTTAAAAGAAAAGTAGGCCAAATGCATTGAAGTAAAGGGGGATTATATTGAAAAATAATGTTGAAACCATCTTTCAATCTGTGAGTTAAACCCCGAGTTCTACGAACTTATTGAACTCCCCTCATATATCAACAACCTAGGTCAAGTAATCTGATTGGCTGAAAATTAGAAATGGGTGGGGCTTCTTAATTTATTCAGCAGGACAAGGGTTAAACATCTTTGGGACCATGGAAATTTGTTCGACATAAGGAGCTAAAGCCACTGAGGGTCAATTATGGAGCTAGGTCAGGAAGCGAATGGAGATAATTTAGGGATGTCTGTTTGATCTTCTGTAAAATAGTGGTTTGTTGAGTGTACTCATTAGAACCTTGTTGATGAGGCAATTCTAATGAGTAGATATAACATACATTTTTATGATCAGATAAGAAAATTGTGCTAAAATATCACTACATATGTGATTTCTTGAGCTATTGGAAGCATTTCTTAGGGACCCAAAGTTAGTTCAAATCAGCCACGGTAAATGAGCAGTCTCTGTTGGAGGCATTGAAGTTTTACAGTGTGTTAATCCTTAAACTGCCAATCACAACAATTGTCGTCTGCTTTGTCATCTGCTTGTGATTTTAAATTTCATTTCTGCAAACAGTGTGGACCCAGATCAGACTGCTTCTTTAGGAGCAGTCTGATCTGGGTCCACACTGTTTGCCTGTATGCAAAAAAAGGTTTGTAAAGTTTGCAAAAATATTCAGCAGACAACATAAACAGACGACATTTTCAGATGCAGGTTTGCTTGGCACTTTAAGGGTTAAAATAGTTAATGTAATCCAGTGTCCTATATTTCGTTTTGATAAGATATTGGATTTGGACACAAGAGCATGTGTGTATGTATGAAGCTTATTAAAATTAAGCAACAGGTACTGTGCACAGCATACATATATATAAATATTTTATATAAATATCTTTAGTAGGTTTGAGGCGGTCGTGAGGTCTTGCAAATTTGTAAGACCTACGTCCGTCTCATTCAGCTGATATTCTCTATATTATTAGCTGTTGTCCTTAGTTGATAGTCCTGGTGTTGCTAAAGATCTTGATCATAAAACATACCATTTTATAATAATGTTATATGATGAAGAATCAGTCTAAAAGAAAAAAATAAATAAAAAATAAATGAAATAATAATAATAGTAATAATAATAATAATAATAATGATAATAATAAGCACCTTCTCCAAAACTTGTGGCATTTCATCGTATTTTATCTTTTTTTCTTTTTTTTTGATTGTTTGCTTTTTGTCTTCATTGATAGTCTGTTAAAATGAAAACATTTTAGTTGTATAGATTGTATGGATTGTATTTGTCGTTGGAACATTGTCCAAATGCCATCGTAGATGTATGTATTATGTCCGCATGGGCTTTATAGCCTACTGGAGTTCGAATATCATTCTGTTCTGTTCTGTAAAAAGGACTTGGTGACTGAGTAACCTAACAATATTTTGAACAATTATCCTGTTTACTCTAAGTATTCAGACAGACAGGCATGAGCAAACAGTGTAGACCCAGATCAGATGACACAGAATGTGGCATCTGATCATGGTCTGTACTGTTTGCCACGCTTTTAATAGTTTTTATACCAATCTACAGGTTGTTAAAAACATTTGTTCAAAATTTAGGAATGGTATGGTAAGGAATTAGGATGTTCAGATACTTAGGATAAATGTAGCATAGTCCCAGATGGGCACTTTCTCCAACAGCAAAGTAGTGATATTTTTCTTATTTCTCCATGAAAATGTATGTTGTGGTACTTATTAGAAGTGCCTCACTGAGGCACTTCTAATGAGTACCACAACATATGTTTTCATGGAGAAATAAGATAAATATTTAACTGATATCACCTCTTATCTGGAGTTATTGCCCTCATTGCTACATGTATAAAATGGCTATAAAAATAATAATAACATACACTAGTAGGACAGACAAACTTTCACTATAGCAATCACAAGGTTGCCTGTGAATGAACTGCTGACGTAATAGTAATAGTCGTTGAAAAAAGCATGAAAAAGAAAGAACTTATAGTGCCTATATAATGCAAATGGTCGCGTTTGCCCTACTCTGTGATGTCAGTGCTAATTAGTGCTGTTGGTATGGTAGGCCATATTAACAATATTAAGTACAGTAGAACCTCGATAATTCAAACTCCAATAATTCAAAATTCTCAATTCAAAATCATTTTGAAGTCCCAACTTAAATATATGTATGTATTTTAACCCTCAATTATTCAAAGTCTCGATAATTCAAACAAAACTGTTGGGTCCCTTGGACTTTGAATTATCGAGGTTCCACTTTTTCTTTTATGACAGAATGCTTACTTTCAGTCCTTTTATTTTTTTGTAGATTTAGAAGAATTCATCTTATTTGCTGAACGAGAAAAGATTACTCGACATATCTTTGAGACATATAGTGGACATAATGAAATTTTGATCCAAGATTATGAAGCTGATTCTGTTAGTGCCATTGACTTTGACTACACAGATAATTGCTTATACTGGGCAGACAATTATTACCATAAAATACAGGTATTATAATGTGTCATCACGAAAACACACCTATATAATTTTGACCCCCCTAAACCCCACTTTTATATAGTAAAACTGGGGTTTACAGGGGTATACAATATTTTTCGTGTTTTGCTAAACAAAACATAGATTGTGGGTACTCATTAGAACCGCCTTGGCGAGGCAGTTCTAACGAGTACCCACAATCTATGTTTTGAGCAGATATATGAAAAATATCAGAATTATTTACCTGAAATTTTCCCTTTTTTGGTTGTAAAATTTTCAATATATTTGAATAGGTGTGTTTTTGTAATGTTTTGTTATATTTACCCTAAGTATTCTGACGAACAGGCTGAAGCAAACTTTGGAGATCCATTTCAGATGCAGCAGATGAGTGAAGGAAGAGTCTCTGGTGATAATTCTGGGACACTGTTTCTTATTTCTCTGTAAAAAGTTACAGAGAAATCTCGTACGTTGCCGTGGTGCACCCTGGAGTATCCACAACATATGTTTATACTTCTTGATAAGATACTTTTTTCAATCCAGATTTATTGATATTTTTTTTTATTTCTCCATGAAGACATATGTTGTGGGTACTCATTAGAAGTGCCTTGGCGAGGCACTTCTAATGATTACACACATCATATGTTTTTGTGGAGAAATAAGAAAAATATTTACCTGATACCAACTCTTATCTAGAAATATGTATGTTTTTATTGAGAAGTAGGGAAAATTGTCCCTGAATTACCATCAAATACTTACCCTTAAACAACTTCTCTGAGATGCCTTGCAGCATGTCGTCTGATCAAGGTCTACATTGTTTGCCCCTCTTCTACTAGTCTGTAGACATCAGTAGGTAGTTAAATGGACTTATTCATAGTTTTGGACAAGTACGGTAAGAAATTAAGCTGTATGAATATTTGGGGTAGATACTTTATGTACAGTCATGGTAAGTGTCATTAAATTTCATACACAAAAGTGTCTGGCAAAATGGCATATGCAAACAGACCCAGATCATACTGCTCCAAAAGGAGCAGTCTGATCAGGGTCTGCTGTCTTTGCCTTTCCACTATGTATTTTAAGAAGGAACTGCATTAAAAAAGCATAATTTAGGTAAAAAAGGAGACCCTCCCAGGGGTTATGGGGAACAGGGGAATAATGTCATTTATTTCAGGGGAACTGGGGAATACAAGTCTAAAAATGAAGGGAACAGGGGAACAAATGTAATTTGGGGGAGCAGGGAACATAGAAAATTTAAGATTTTGATTTTTGGGAACAACGGAGAACGCTGAAATATCTCAAAGATATGGAATAAAGTGTTCTAAAGTAGGGACGTTTACTGTACACTCATTTTACTGTATACTGAGTGAATTCAGGAGTAGTGCTGTAAAGTACTTTTTCCGCTAAAAAGTACTGAAAGTACTGCTTTACTGAGACATTTCCGATGAGTTCACTTAACATGTTACATAAATGCACCTCTGTAAAATGTATACAGTAATAACCTGAAATATTGGGACAGACAGGCCTGAGCAAACAGTGTAGACAGAATGCAGCATCTGATCAGGGTCGACACTGTTTGCCACTCATCCAGCACTTTTTTAGACACATCAAAAGGTAGTAAAATAGACTTTTTAATTTTTTAGGACAAGTATGGTAAGGAGTTAATGTTCCCAGTACTTAGAGTAAATATGGTAACATAGTATGCAAATGCCCCTATCTAAAATGTATACCGGTAACTCTAAGCCATAGCCTAAGGTAAGCTAATGTTTTTTATCTAAACATAGAATATTTTTCTGATTTCTTCAAGTTACAAAAGGAATGGTATGGTAAGGACAGGTTGTGGTTTAATGAGTACCCACAACATACTGTATTTACCCTAATTATTGGGACACCTGTACTCAGTACCATACTTGTTCTAAAATTTATAAAAGTCTCACTACCTGTTGATTTGTGTAAAATAATACTGGATGAGTGGCAAACAGTGTAGACATGATCAGATTCCACATTCTGTGGTGTCTGATCTCGGTCTACACTGTTTGCTTAGGCCTGTCTTTCCCCTTTCCCAATATTAAGGGTATTACGGTACATTTTTTTTTGTAAAGAAATCAGAAATATATTTGTCTTGATACCCTCTTATTTGGAGCTATGTAAGCAATGGCATTTTCACCATATAATATGGAAAATGAGGTAGATTTTGGTATGGGCAGATTCAGCAGATGACAAACTGATGATATGTTTCTTATTTTTTCCTAGAAAATAGGATCTGACACTTCATGCAAATTGTCTCCTCAAGAAAAATACTTCAGAATGTTGTCTGCTGAAATTTTGCGGTATAAAGATTATTAGAGGAATAAAAAAAATTGAAAAGATGGTTTAAAAATTGAAAAAAAAAACATTACGAAAACACACCTATTCAAATATATAGAAAATTTCACTTCCAAAAACCGAAAATTTTCAGGTAAAAAACTCTGATATTTTTCATATTTCTGCTCAAAACATAGATTGTGGGTACTCGTTAGAACTGCCTCGGTGAGGCGGTTCTAACGAGTACCCACAATCTATGTTTTTTAGCAGAAATAAGAAAAATAATGTATGCCCCTGTAAACCCCAGTTTTACTATATAGAAGTGGGGTTTAAGGGGGTCAAAATTATATACGCATGTTTTCGTGATGAAAAAAAAAATCTGAATATCCCTGTATAATGTATACCCCATATATGATAGTTAGTCATTACTGACAATGACCAATCCTAATCAAATGTGTGAAATGTTACTGTTTGTGTGTTCCCCATACATATCCCTGATTACACAGTGTACTATGGGAGAACATCAGGGTACACATTATATAGACTTGATAGGTTTTTGTCAAGAAATAAGGAAACATATCCATATTTTCTTTCTTTCTGTTTTTTTTTTTTTTTTTTTTTTTTAAATAGTTTTTATCATAGAGCTGTTGTCTTATTATTATTTTTTTTTTTACATTTAGGCCACACCATGCAAATCTTGCCTTTAGGTATATGCAGACAAAGAAGTCTAGATCAGCCTGTGCATCCTGGATGCACAGTCTGATCAGTGCCTTCACTGTCTGCTGGGCCTTAACGATCTACTAACAGAATCATTGGACACTACAGAATGTACATATATGAAATAAAAACATTTCGAAAACATGCCTATTTAAATATATTGAAAATTTTACAACCAAAAAAGGAATTTTTCAGATAAAAAATTCTGATATTTTCATATTTCTGCTCAAAACATAGATTGTGGGTACTTGTTAGAACCACCTCAGCAAGGGGGTTCTTACCCACAATCTTATGTTTTTAGCAAAATAAGAAAAATAATGTATACCCCTGTAAACCCCAGTTTTACTATATAAAAGTGGGGTTGAAGGGGGTCAAAATTATATAGGCGTGGTTTCCTGGGCCCAGTTGTTCAAAGCATCGTTAGCTTAACGAGCTCGTTAAGGGTCATTTCGTTAACTGTTTTAGCGGATTTAATACACAATATTCTGATATTTTTTGCTGAAAAAATGTGAGTAGCTTTTGCACTGCACGGGGTGGTTGGGTGGTGCGAAGGTGCTGTGTATCTTACACCACCGGGGTGTCCAGCTGATATTGGCTTACAGTTGGGCAAGGCCTGCTATTCTTGTAGCGGGTAAGGGTAGAGGGGGTATGTTTTTATTTCTTCTGTTTCTTCACTTTCATTCCTGTTCCTCTTTCTGCCCAGTCCCTCTTTTTCATCTCCTCTACTGTCTCTTCTATCTCTTTTCTCCCTTTCTCTGGGAGACGACACAAAATGACCCTCAAGGGTTTACGTGTCGTTAAACCCCAACACAATCAATCAAATTTTGCACTGCAAAAGCTACTCACATTTTTTCAGCAAAAAATTTCAGCATATTTGCGTACCACTCGATGTAAATTTTAACGAATCGTTAACTAACAATGCCGTTAGCTTTGAACAACTGGGCCCAGATGAGCAAAGGCCTGGATGATACTTTGCACCTGTGCAGGATGATCTAGATCTGTACATTTTGCACATGTTTGAAGGCACTTTATCACTTGATGCCTCCCATTTTATTTCTGCAGCGCCTCTGTGAAGATGGTAACCACGCAATTGAAGATATCCACAACTCAAGTATAGGAAGAGTGACATCTCTTGCTTATGACTGGAAGGGCAATAATATCTATTGGTTTGATGAACAATTTAAGGTCCTGGAGGTGTCTAAGAAGAATGGAAGATTCCGGCGAGAATTGCTAAGGGGAGACCAGTACTTTGAAAACCCCAGATCTCTTGTGCTTGATCCTCATCATGCGTATGTAAAATGATCATTTAGCCTTTATAGTGCTTAGCAGAATTGTAGCCTACAACATTAAAATTTGTTTCATTAGTTCACCTTTAGGCTCATAGGTGAGCTTATAGTATAGGCAGGGTTCATCTTCCAGCCCATTACTAAAACACACCTATTCAAATATATTGAAAATTTCACCACCAAAAATTGGAAGTTTTCCGATAAAAATTCTGATAGTTTTCATATTTCTGCTTAAAGCATAGATTGTGGGTACTCGTTAGAACTGCCTTGGGCCGAGGTGGTTCTAACAAGTATCCACAATCTATGTTTTTAAGCAGAAATTAGGCAAATAATGTATACCCCTGTGAACCCCAGTTTTACCATATAAAAGTGGGGTTTAAGGGGGTCAAAATTATATAGATATGTTTTCTTGATGTCCATCATCGTCCGTCCATTGTCCACACTCTTCAAACATCTTCCCAGAAACCACTGGGCCAATCAAAGCCAAATTTCATAAAGAGCCTCAATGGCTAGAGGGAACAAAAGTTTGTTCACCACACCTAAGTCATATGATCAAGATGACTGCCATGCCCATATATGGTAAAAACCTGTTAAAAACATTCTTCTCTGGAACGAAAGGGCCAGTAAACCTGGGGCTTGGTGTGCAGTATTTGGGACTTGGGCCCAATAAAGCTTGAAAAAAAGATGATCTTGGGTTGACTTTGACATTTTTTTGATGGATAGATCATTTTTTTTTATATAGACTCCTATAGAAAAAACTTTAAAAATCTTATTGTCTGAAAGTAGAAGCCTTTGATATTTGGTATGTTGCTATATCTTATAAACCTCTACCTAGGTTGTTAAAATTATAGCCCTGGGATTATGTTAAAATTATAGCCCTGGGGTTAAAAATGGCCCTGCTCACTTGTTTTACTTAGACTCATATAGGGAAAACTCTTCAAACGCCTTCTCATCAGAAACTACTGGGCTGATCAAAGCCAAATTTCATACGCTGAAACAATTGCTAGGGGGAATGGAAGTTTGTTCACGGCAGCTGGTTCACATGACCAAGATGGCCACCATGCCCATATGCTCAAAACCCTTTAAAAATATTCTTCTCCAGAACCAAAGGATCAGTAGTCCTGGGGCTTGGTATGCAGCACTGGGGACATGGGCCCAATTAAGTTTGAAAAAATGATGGGTTTGGTTTGACTTTTACCTTTTTTTATGGGAAGGTCTTTTTTTTACATAGACTTTTAAAAATCTTGTCTGAAAGTAGAAGGCCCAGGCCTCTGATATTTGGTTTGTTGCTTTATCTTGTAGTCCTCTACCAAGATTGTTCATATTATAGCCTTTGGGTAAAAAATGGCCCTACCCCTGGGGCCACTTGTTGTCCCCCGACATCAGTCAAAGGGGACTATTAAAATGGGTTTGTTCATCTGTCTGTCCATTTTTTATCAACTTTTTCCACTTTTTCGATGTTTTTTTTTTCAGACCCGATTAGTATTAGAATAGGTACCTTGCAGGTGCAACTCATCCTACAGTTTTCCATCCATCATTTTTAAACTATGCATACTTGTTCTACATGGTTGAAGATGTCTCTGTGGCTTTGGGGTTATCCATCCATTATTTTTTATCAATTTTTTTCCACTTTTTATAGTCCTGCTTTGAAAAAGTGGAGCTATACTGGATGTCCTTCCGTCATTCTGTGATTCCATGATTCCGTGACTGCCAAAATTAAAATGTATTTTGCTTAATAACTTTTACGTTTGTGGTCCTACTTCATTGAACCTTATACTACACTTAATCTCTATGGTAAGTAATGTGTAATCGCAGAATAGTGGCCAAGGGCCCATAACCCTGAGTTATTTCCTTTGGTAGGTTTTCAAAATTTAAAATGCATTTTGCTTAATAACTTTTATGTTTGTGATCCTTCTTCAGTGAACCTTATACCACACTTGGTCTCTAAGGTAAGGAAGGTGTAGTGGCAGAATGGTAGCCAAGAGCCTATAACTCTTGGAGTTCTGTCCCTTCAAATGTTTTCAAATTTTGCCATTTTTGAAACTTTTCGTATCCGATTTCTCAGGAACTATGAAAGCTAGAAAGCTGAAAGTTCATATAAACATGGACAATGACTGGATGTTTCGTGTATGCCCAAATATGGGCCAAAGGTCCACAATGCTTGGAGTTATGTCCCTTGGTAGGTTTTCAAAAAAATTAAAATGTATTTTGTTCAACAACTTTTATGGTTGTGATTTTTTTGTTTGTATTTTTCAGAGAAAATAAGACAGCATTTCATGTGAATTGTCTTGTCTGCTAGGCAGATAATTCACATGAAATGCAGGTCTTATGTTCTCTGAAGGAACAAGTAAAAAAAATCAAAATGTTGTCTGCTGCAATTTTGCTTAGTGCTTTAAGGGTTAAAAAGTAGATCTGCATTATTTTCTCTGAAAAAGAAAAAAAATCAGTGTCATCTGCTATAGTTATGATTAGCATTTTAACCTTTACCACTCTCAGGGCATATTCAGCAGACAACAAATTGACGATATTTTTCTTATTTTTCTCAGGAAACAGGATCTGACATTTCATGCAAATTGTCTCCAATGGAGACAATTTGCATGACATTTTATTTTTCTTATTTTTCTCAGGAAACAGGATTTGAAATGTTAAATCCTGTTTCCTGAGAAAAATAAGAAAAATATTTCAAAATGTCATCTGCTTAAAATTTTACCCAGAGACTAAGTGTTAACATGACAAGTTTTTCTCTTAGAAAATAAAATGGCAAAAAAAAAATTCATGTTCGACTGATAATTTAACCAGATGTTTTCTGGCCACTGCCCTCAACTCTGGTACACTAATGAGTCTGTTCACAACAGGTGGCATTACCAGATTTGCCTGGGGACTACATTTCTCTGATAACAGTGGTTCCCTGCATTGTAATATATAAACTTAAAATCTTTATTTTTTAACATAGAAAACCATTTAAAATGTGTAATTTGATTAACTTTTTATGCAATTTTAGATTTTGGAATCCAGTTTAAGCTACGTTATTGTGTTTTATATTTAAGAATTTTTATGCCCCCAACTTCGAAGAAGTTGAAGGGGCATATTGCTACTAGGGCGTTTGTCCCTTCATCTGTCCATCTGTTCATTTGAAAAAATATGGATGCAATCTTGTCAGTGAAGCTAGAGCCTTGAAACTTGATGAATAGACTGATAGTGATGAGTAGAGGACCTGATTAACTTTTGAATAAATTTTGAAAAATACTATGGCCCTTTGTAATTTTAGGCATTTTTACCTTGTCAGCAAAATGTCTGAAAAGCTGTTGGAGCTAGAGTGTTGAAACTTGGTGAATTGATTGGTAATGATGAGTAGATGACCTGATTAACTTTTGAAAAAATTCTGAAAAATATTTCATAAGTAATGGCCCTTTGTAAATTTGGAAATTTTTCCCTTGTCAGCAAAATATCTCAAAAACTATTGAAGCTAGAGCCTTGAAACTTGATGAATGGATTAGTAGTGATGAGTAAATGACCTGATTACCTTTTGAATAAATTTTGAAAAATACTTCATGAGTTATGGCCCTTTATAATTTTGGGCATTTTTTCCCCTGTCAGCAAAGTATCTCAAAAACTGTTGGAGCTAGAGCCTTGAAACTCGATGAATTGATTGGTGATGATGAGTAGATGACCTGGTCAACTTTTGAATGAATTCTGAATAATATCAGGTGTAATGGCCTTTTGTAAATTTGGGCATTTTTCGCTTGTCAGCAGAATATCTCAAATACTGTTGGAACTAGAGCCTCATAACTTGATAAATAGATAGGTAGTGATGTGAAAGAAGTTGGAGGGGCCTATTGCTTCTGGGTATGAGTAATGCTCTTTTGTAAATTTGTTTATTTTCCCTTGTCAATAAAATTTCTCAAAAACTGTTGGAACTAGAGCCTCATAACTTGATGAATAGATTGGTAGTGATGAGAAGATGACCTGATTAACTTTTTTTGAATAAATTGGGAAAAATATTTTAGGAGTTATGGCCGTTTGTAGATTGGGCCAGTTTTACCTTGTATTATCTATAGAGGCAAGCATATGGTTAGGGGCATAGTGTTTTACAAACACAATTTCTAGTTTTTGCGGCTTCTAGTTAACTGTCTTATCAGTATTACTTAACTAATTGCATAACAGCATCATTTTACTGGCAGAGTTTTATGGTCTCAGTCATCAGAAACATATGAAAAATGCATTACCCCACTAACCCGACTTTTATATAGTATTAGTCAGGAAGGTGGGGGTCAAATTCTCTTAAGAGAAAAACATGGCATGAAGGGCTGCATTTCTGTTCTTTCCGTAGATGGATGTACTGGATTGATATGTCACATTCCAATCCGAGGATCATGAAAGCATGGATGGATGGGGTGAAATCTTCCATACAGACAGTCATTAACGGTTCAACCAATGTTGTACGGCCTAAAGGTCTAGCATTGGATTATGTACATGAAGTGATATATTGGACTGATGACAGCCTGAAGAGAATCACAACACTGGATCTGTACTCTAACCATACAACGATTCTTGTGCGAGGAGCTGGAAATTTACCATCACCTAATGCTATTGGCTTATCCAAGGTATGTTGAATATGAAAAAATATAGAGCTCAAGATAAAGTGCTTTTATTCTTGCTAAAAAGTCTTGTATGTTGTGGGTACTCATTAAAAGCACCTCTGTGAGGTGCTTCTAATGAGTATCCACAACATAATTATGTTTTTGCGAAAAATAAAAAAAACATTTATTTTGATACTTTTTGTTCTTATTTATCTGGGTTTCACTTATCTAGAGCTTTGAGATTAGCAATGACATACTCCTAATACAGTATTTTAGGGTAGATGTTCTTAAATTCCCTACACCAATGTAGCTGACAAAAAGGCATATGTAAACAGTGCAGACCCAGATCAGACTGCTCCTGAAGGAGAAGTCTGATCAGGGTCTAAGCTGTTTGCCATTCCACTAAGTATTTTAAGAAACAACTGCATTAAAAGTAAAAAAAATCAGGCCAAAAAAAAGTATTGTACAAAGTGTTCTAAATTTTAGGACATTTATTACTTACGGACATTTGACAGAACACACAGGCTGTATTACTTGTCAGAGAATTATGTTCACCCAGCTGTTATGGAGGCCCTCCCAGCAGGGTACCATGTTCTGTTGTTCCTTAAAAATAATTGGCCATGTTCCCTTGTTCCCTAAAAGTGATTTTCAAAATTTTTATCTTCCCTGTTCCCCGAAATCAGTTTTGTTCTCTTCAATCATTTTCCATTTTTCCCTGAAAATAAATGGGCATGTCCCCTTGTTCCCCAAAACCCTTCCGTTGTTTTCATGAGGAGCCATGAACATAGGGTATGTCTGTGACTTGAACCATAGTTGATATACGGTAAATAGCCTAAAATTTCGAACACTTTATTCCATACTATTTTGGCCTAAATTTTGCTTTATATGCATCTGTTGCTTAAAATATTTAGTATCCTTCAAAAGCAGTCTGATCTTCATCTGCACTGTTTGCATATGTCATTTTGTCAGACACTTTGGTGTTTGCAATTTTAGGACATTTACCATACTTTTTTATTCAATTTTTATTGCAGGTTATGGTTTAAAAAAAAAAAATGAAAAATAAAATTTCTTTCTTTCAAAAGAAGCATTTTGTATGCACTGTAACTGTTGGTTATTCACCCACCCATGATTATAGTGCTGCTTTGAAAAAGTGGGGCTATACTGGATTTGCCCTGTCCTTCTGTCATTGTCATTCTGTCCTTCTGTCATTCCTAAACCACTTCAGCTGATTTTTTTTTATCACACTATTTTCAGTAACTGTGAAGTGTAGAGGGCTTAACTTTGTAGACACTTGAATAGTGGGTGGATGTGTAGTGTATACCAGAATCATTATAACATTGTTTTTGTTCCTTTATTTCTACATTCTACATTTTATATACCCCACCACATGATAGTGGCGGGGCATTATGGTTTCATGTTGTTTGTCGGTGTGTCAGTCCGTCAGTTTGTCTGTCCATCTGTCATATGTCAATCCATCTGTATTTTAATTTCCAGATAACTTGAGTAAATATCAATGGATTTTCACCAAACTTGGTGCATTGATTTTGGGGAAATCTGGTTTGGGATTGCTAATTAAATAAACCACAAAACAACAGTGACAGGATCTTATCATTTCAACTGTTTATTTTTTTGCTGTCTTCAGTTTTCAGGTACTAAATTGTTTTCCTTCTTTGATAGCAGTGTAGCAGGGCTGTAGTCAGATCTTCTAACAGCTCTGGTTTCATTTGTTCAGTTCTGATTTCACTTTTGTTTCAAATCATTCCTGCCTAAATATCATACAGGAGTACTAAAAATGATATGCTGTATGTTGTAATTTTTAACACCAGATCCCTTTAGTATGATCAAGGCATTCATTATCCGTGTATAAGTCATTGGATAATTTATAGGTTTTGAAAATCCTGGAGAGGATTGTGGACGACCTCATCGGACAGTTGGTGTCAATCGATGATTCCCAGATTGGCTTTGTCCCAGGCAGAGGCACTACAGATGCAATTTTTGTTGTCAGGCAGCTGCAAGAGAAGTATCTAGCCGCCAACAAGAGACTCTGCATGGCTTTCGTAAACCTGGAGAAGACGTTTGATTGAGTACCTCGGAAGGTCATCTGGTGGGCACTGAGAAAACTTGGTGTGGAGGAGTGGATTGTACGACAGGTACAGGGGATGTATGCAAATGCACGGAGTGGTGTCCGTGTTGGTGAGGGGTACAGTGAAGAGTTTGAAGTGAAGGTTGGTGTTCACCAAGGATCAGTACTCAGCCCGCTGCTCTTCATCATTGTGCTTGAAGCCTTATCACAAGAGTTCTGCTCTGGAGTCCCCTAGGAAGACCTCTATGCTGATGACCTTGTTATTATCGCTGAATCGCTTGAGGAATGTGTCAGGAGGCTCTTGATATGGAAAGAAGCAATGGAGAAGAAAGGACAGAGTAAATGCAGGAAAGACAAAGATCATGATCTGTGGTACAGTTCAGAGTTCAGGCGAGTTTCCATGCATCGTCTGTTGCACTGGAGTGGGCAGCAACAGCATCTTCTGCAATGGCTGCAAGCACTGGGTGCACAAGAAATGCAGTGGGCTCAAGCGCTTGAAAAAAGACCCTGACTATAGATGTACACGGTGCCAGGGAACTGCATGCCCCTTGGATGGCAGACCACAGAAGGAAGTCCAGGTTGGACCTGACAAGCTGGAGGCTTCCTTTTGCTACCTAGGAGACATGCTCTCAACAGCAGGTGGCTGTGAACTTTCAACCACAACACATGTGAAAACCGCCTGGAAGAAGTTCAAGGATCTGCTACCAGTTCTCTCTTCATGCCACCTCTCTTTCAAAACACGTGGCCGTGTGTACAGCTCTAGTGTGCGGAGCGCAATGCTCCATGCCAGCGAGACTTGGCCATTTACAAAGCCAAACCTCCCGCATCTGCAGCGAAATGACAGGGCAATGATCAGACAGATCTGCAATGTCAGACAGCAAGACATTGTCACCACCAGGTCCAATGAGCTACTTGTGTAGCTTGGCATTGAGGATCTGGACCTCATTCTGAAGGAGAGAAGGCTCTGATGGTATGGACATGTGGAACACTCCAATGGTGCAGTCAAGACAGCCTTTGACATACAGGTTGATGGAAAGCGTGGGCCTGGGAGGCCCAAGATGACATGGAAACAGCTGACAGAGAGGGATTGCAGAGAGTGGAAGTTCTTGGCTATCAACCCTCATGATAGACATACCTGGAGATCTGGTGTGAGATCTGCCATGCATGCAGCAAGGCAGCAATCTGGAAGGGGGCCCACTGGTGTGGATGTTACCCCTGTACCTGCACTGTAATCAAAAATCTGATTATGATGATGATATGATTCTTTACAATACAGCAGCAGTTTTGGGTTTTTCTGTTCGCTGGCTCTCTGCAAACTTCTTTTCAGCCAGTCTTTGTTCTGTACTCTACAAATTGCTTTTTTTTTTTATAACAGTTAGCAACAATCTCATATCCAGACTGATCTCACATCACCAGACAGACAGGCCTCTAGATCTCACATTAACAGAGTGACATACATATATAAAAAAACACCTTTAGATCTCACATCACCATACATAAAGATCTAACCTTTAAATTTCACATCACCAGAGTGGCATACCTCTAGATATCACATTATCAGGGTGACATACATAAAGATCTCACCTCTAGATATCACTGATGGAGTGGCACACCTAGATCATATTACCAGAGTAACACATATAAAGAATTCACCTTTAGAACTAAAATCACCAGAGTGACATACATAAAGGTCTCACCTCTAGATCTCACATCACCAGAGTGACACACCTCTAGATCTCACATTTCTGAAATGACATACACCCACTTCTAGATCTCACATCACCAGAGTGACTCACCTTTAGATCTCACATCACCAAAGTGACACACCTCTAGATCTCACACACAGGCGGCCTCGGTGGCTCAGTTGGATGCACCGTCCGACTGCAGACCAAGAGAACCCCATTTGAGGTCGGCAACATTCTTTCGTTAAGATTGATCATGAAATATTTTTACGGTCATTCTCTCCCTTCCTCTCTTCGGCAGTTGTCAGTTTCTGGTGAAAGAATGTGCACAATACTGGTTAACCGCTTAGAGAACTAAGCCTGCCCAGTAAACATGTGGAGTAAACTGACCATGCTCGACATGACCCCATTGGGTTGACTGGGCCGTAAAACCTCAACACAAACAAACAATCTAGATCTCACATCACAAGAGTGACACACCTCTAGATCTCACATTTCTGAAGTGACCTACATAAAGATCTAACCTCTAGACCTCACATCACCAGAGTGACTAACCTCTAGATCTCACATCATCAAAGTGACACGCCTCTAGATCTCACATCACCAGAGGGACATACATAAAGATCTCACCTGTAGATCTCGTATCACCAGAATGACTCACCTCTAGATCTGACATGACCAGAGTGACACACCTCTAGATCTGACATCACCAGAATGACACACTTCCAGGTCTGTTATCATCAGAGTGAGACATCTCTAGATCTGACATCACCAGCAGACACACCTTTAAATCTGACTCTCCGTAGTGACACACCTCTAGATGTAACATCAGCTGAGTGATTCACCTCTAGATCAAACATCACCCGAGTGACACACCATTAGATCTAACATCACCAGAGTGACACACCTCTAGATCTGCCATCACTAGAGTGACACACCTCTAGATTTGACATTTCCAGAGTGACACACCTCTAGATCTGACATTACCAGAGTGACATACGTAAAATAACACTTCTAGAAGTTTCTGGCGAAAGAATGTGCATGATACTGGTAAATGGCTTAGATGACTAAGTCTGTCCAGTAAACGTGTGGTTAGGTAAACTGACCGAGCTCAACATGACCCTATTGAGTTGACTGGGCTGTAAAACCTGAACACAGACAAACAAACAAACACTCCTAGATGACTAAATAAGATACTTTTTCAACCCAAAGGCTTTGATGTATTTTCCAAGGCAATCCTAATGAATACTCATAAGGTTTCAAGGAAATTAAGATCAAACACCTTCCTGAACATGGTAGTTGTCCCATAATTTTGTACACCAACTTTTCTCAGAAAGGAAAAGCAGTCAGATCAGGATCTTCACTGTTTGGTATTCCACTGTGTGTTTTGTGAAACAAATGCATAAATAAGAGCAGAATTTAGGTGAAAAAAGTAAGATATAAAATATTTGAAGTGTTTAAAGTGTTTGGAATTTTAGGACATTTACTGTATCTAGTGCTCGTGGTGATTATAGGTAGTAAAGTTTGTTTTTCTTTTTTAGACTTCCATGTACTGGACTGACAATAATAAAGGTGCAATCATGTCAGCGGACAAGTTCACTGGTAACAACATCATTTCCATAGAATCTAATATTTATGACCTTGTGGATCTGAAAGTGATGGAGATATACTCTCAGAGAGGTAAGTAAATATATGTATCAGTGATTTGTTTACAATTTGGTTCTGTTGTGTCCCTGTGACTCACCTGGTTGAAATTCATTGAGTCCCATGATATAACATGGAGTCCCTAATATATTTTCAAGCAGTTTTCTACTGTATTTTATCTATCTATTTATCCTGCAACACCCTCTTGCTAGGATTATGTGCAGCTGTGCTTGCCAGAGAAAGCAAAGTGTGATAGAAGAAAAAGTATTAGATTTTAGGAGAATTTAAAAGTAAAATCATGATTAGTAAAGAAGAATATATACTGGGAATCGCATGAAGGCCACAGAACTCTGATCAAATTTTTATTGCTAGAGTTACATACCCTTGATTTACGTAGAAATATGGCCTTATACACATGGCATAGTAGGGTTCGTGTCACCACAACTTCTATAGTTTTCAAGATATCTGATAATGATTTGAAACCTGCAGCAAAGTAAGAATATAGGCTGTGAAGCAAAGTAAGTGTATAGGCTGGGCATATACATAAAGGTCACAGAACTCTGATCAAATTTTTGTTGCTGGACTCATATACCCTTCATTTACTTAGAAATATGGCCTTGTACACATGGCA
The DNA here is from genome assembly GCA_964016985.1 of Anodontia alba. NCBI lineage: Eukaryota > Metazoa > Mollusca > Bivalvia > Lucinida > Lucinidae > Anodontia > Anodontia alba. The sequence continues at coordinate 54,339,398 of OZ024831.1, forward strand.
CAGTAGGGTTTGTGTCTCCGCAACTTCTACAATTTTCAAGATAATGATTTAAAACTTGCAGCAAAGTAATAATAAAGGCTGGGCATGTGCATAAGTTACAGAACTCCCATCAGTTTTTTTATTACTAGAATTACATACCCATGATTGTACACATGGCATAGTAGGGTCCGTGTCTCTCAACTTCTACAGTTTTCAAGATAATGACTTGAAACTTGCAGCAAGGTAAGAATATAGGATGAGCATGTGCATTAAGGTTACAGAACTCTGATCAAATATTTATTGCTAGAGTTACTTACCCTTGATTTTCTTAGAAATGTTAATAGAATCACTCTGTTTTTGCTTTTTGTTCAGAAAAATAAATCTACAAAGCCAAACTGGCAGTAGTACATATATTGTAGGTAGTCATTTGAAGGACCTCCACTAATATTAATTTTCTTATTTCTGTACTCATTAGAAGTGCCTTGCTGAAGTACTTCTGATGAGTACCCACAACATAGGAACACATGTTTTCATTAAGAAATAAGGAGGCAGGGCACTTCTTGTGTGTACCCACAACATATTTTTATGTGGAGAAATAAGAACAATATTATAGGGATCAAACATGATTTTTATATGCCCATTTGAAAAACCGGACGTATTATGTTACGGGGTATGGCGTCCGTCCGTCCGTCAGTAAACTTTTTCATTTCCGGCTAACTTCTCCTACATTTTACATCCGATCAAGCTGAAACTTGGTATATAGTTAGACCATGGTGTGGAGCAGCGCATATTATTTTGAGGTTACAGTCCACCAAATGTTTGCAGAGTTATGCCCCTTTGAAAATTTCTGTAAATTTTTCATTTCCGGTTAACTCCTACATTTTATATCCGATCAAGCTGAAACTTCATTTATTGTTAGACCATGATATGGAGCAGCGCATATTGTTTCGAGGCTACAGTCCACCAAATATTTGCAGAGTTATGCTCCTTTGAAAATTACTGTTTCGTTTCTGGCTAACTCCTTCTAAAGTTTACATCTGATCAAGCTGAAACTTGAGTTGTAAGTAGACCATGATGTGGAGCAGCGCATGTTGTTTCAAGGTTACATTCCACCAAATATTAGCCGAGTTATACACCTTTGAAAATTTCTATTAATTTTTTGTTTCCGGCTAAATCCTCCTACATCTTACATCCGATCAAGTTGAAACTTCATAAATAGTTTCATGATGATGTGGAGCAGCACATATTATTTTGAAGTTACAGTGCACCAAATATTGGCATAGTTATGCCCCTTTCTGTAAACTTTTCGTTTCCGACAAACTTTCCCTACTGTTTACATCCGATCAAGCTGAAACTTGATTTGTAGTTAGACCATGATGTGGAGCAGCGCATATTATTTCAAGGTTACAGTCCACCAAATATTAGCAGAATTAAACGCCTTTGAAAATTTCTATTAATTTTTCATTTTTGGCTAAATCCTCCTACAGTTTACATCCGATCAAGCTGACATTCATAAATAGTAACACGATGATGTGGAGCAGCGCATATTATTTTGAGGTTACAATGCACCAAATATTGGCAGTTATGCCTCTTTGAAAGTTTTTGCAAACTTTTTGCAGCATATTGTTTAGAGGTAATAGTGTGCAAATTTTATTTTATAATAGGTATATTTTTTGCAAATAACTAAAGTTATGGCCATATGGGCAAGTTAATGGCAAGTTATTTGTTAATTTTTTTTAACATCTTCTTTTAGTAGATTTGCAGGGAAATGTTGCCATTATTAAATCTAAAATGATATAATGATAAATGATGCATAATGCAGAATGAAAAAGCTTGACTAATATCAAAACTTATAAACATAAGTCTTTTTGGATTTTTTTTTTAATACTCTTCCGAGTTGGCTCCCTTGAAGAACAAAAATAAAATCAGTATAAAACAAATTAAAGGTTTACAAAAAATTTCTTGCAGCATTTTTTTTTTTTTTTGGTTGTTTATTTTTGTTTTGTTATTGTTTTGTCTGATATTGAAGTATAGGAAAAACAAATCAGCCAAAGGCTCATATGAGCTTATAATATAGCCATGCTTCTGTCGTGTGTACTCTGTCCAAAAACACTTCTCCCTAGATGCAGCAAACTTCTTCCTATTTGGCCAGGAGGAAGAAGTCACTTCTCCCTTAATTTCTACACCAGCTTGGACCCTTAGGTTAAAGTTCAGCAAATATCAGCAGAGCTATGCCCCAATGAAAATTTTTAATTTTTTGGGGGTAATTCCACTTACAGTTTATATCTGGAGCACTGAATTATACAGGAGCCAGTTTATGTTTCATGCATTAACATTTGCCAGGTTCCGTGGGAGGTGTTGAAAACCGAGGCCTTCGGGCTCGGTTTTCAACACCTCCCAAGAGACCTGGCAAATGTTAATGCACTGAAAAACCCTGTTTGATTGCTATTATTGCATAAAAACTGAAAACATTTACTATATTTTGCGTTATTTCGTGCACTATTTTGTTACGCCATTTCATAGATGTCTTTTGAACCTTATTTCCACGGACTATGCTTGTTCTAGGGCTGAGCAGTACACATCTCGTAATGGCTGCAAATCTGTGGCCCCTGTACGATCATATTGAAAGTTGCATAACTGTGCATTAACAGTACGTGAATTGCCTTGTTAATACACAGCTTTTTGCCGGTTAATGCACAGCTGTTAATAGCGTGCAGCACTACTTTTTATTCAATAATATGTGAATACTGCCCTTTCTGGAGCTGAGAACAGAGCACTTATGAAGTGTCGTCAATTTCTATTACAGGAGGAAACAGAGCATGTGATAATCATGAGTGTAGTCAGCTGTGCCTGTTAACACCAAACCCCGACAAACCCCTTGGTGAGAACAGAACATGTCGCTGCAGCCAGAACTCAACAAGATCAGCCTATTCTGTTGGAGGAGATGAGACCTGTTGTCCGAATGGACAGGCTAATAATAACGGAACTTGCATTCCAATACCTGCCAACATAACCTGTGATCCAGAACATTTCAGATGTAACTCTGGTCGGTGTATACACGCTGCATGGAAGTGTGACAGGGATAATGATTGTGGGGATAATTCTGATGAAATGGATTGTCGTAAGTTTTAACCTTCTCTTGCTGAACACGACATGCCCTGTCTTAGCAAACAGTGCAGATCCAGATCAGTTGGCTTTTTCAGAAGCCAACTGATCTGGATCTACACTGTTTGTCATTAAATATGTGAATTTCTATCAAAAACCGGGGTCAAGTAATCTGATTGGCTGTAAATTAGAAGTGGGCATGGCATCTTAATTTACTCAGCAAGCAAGGGTTAACTAGTGTGCAACATATCATCTGGGCCGTTGCTCTTCGTTCATACATTCTATAGTATCCAATAATTCTGTTAGTGGAGAGTGTAGGCCCTGATCAGACTGCGTGGATGTGCAGGCTGATCTAGACCTTTGCTATATGCATATGACAAGACAAGTTTTTGCATGGCATGGCCCCCCATATACCAGGGCATACAAAACATTACAGATTGCCTTTTGCAAACTGCAAATGGCCAGATAAGCTTGTTCATAACTCTAGATATGAATATACCAAGATACAGTTTATTAATATTCCACTAAAACATATGTTGTGGGTACTTAGTAGAAGCAGTGAGGTGCTTCTAATGAGTACCATAACATATGTTTCCATGGAGAAATAAGAAAAAAAAATCAATAGGCTTTTCAAGTTTTTGTCTAATACGGTTAATGTCCTAAAATTTTGAACATTTTTATTCAATACTTTTTGGCCTAAATTTTGCATTGTATGCAGTTGCTTCATAAATACTCAGTGAAATGGCAAACAGTGTAGACCCAGATCAGACTGAAGGAGCAGTCTGATCTAGGTGCACTGTTTGCCCATGCCATTTTGCTAGCAACTTTGGTGTATGAAATTTTAGGACATTTACTGTAATGACCTTTTTATTTCATTCATTGTTAGAATCTTAGCACTTGGTAGCAGGAACATCCAGATAGATATTTTTATTATATCATTATATGGGCAGTGCCATGCAAAAACAGGACTTGTGTCATATGCGGACAGTGAAAGCCCAGATCAGCCTGCACAACTGTGCAGTCTGATCAAGGCCTTCACTATCCTCTAACAGAATCATTGGATACTACAGAATGTATGAATAAAGAGCAAATAAGGCCCGTATGATACTTTGTGCATGCATAGGAATTCATAGGTCTAGATAAGGGAGGGTATCCGATAAATATTCTTCTTATTTCTCCATGAAGACATATGTTGTGGGTACTCATTAGAAGTGCCTCAATGAGGCACTTCTAATGAGTACCCACAGCATACGTTTTCTTGGAGAAATAAGAAAAATATCAATACTTTTGGATTGAAAAAAGCGCCTTAACTAGTGCTATGCACAGGATGATCTGAATCTGCTGTGTGTGCATATGTTCAGGGGCAGATTTTTAGCTCACCTGAGCACGAAGTGCTCATGGTGAGCTATTGTGGTCAGTCAATGTCCGTCGTCCGTCGTGCGTCGTGCGGCGTCAACAATTGCTTTAAAAGCCTACTCCTCCTACACCCCTGGGCCAATTGACTTGATACTTGGTAGGAAGCATCGGGGTGACTTGTAGATCAAAAATAGCTAAAATCGTACCAATCAGAAATCCAAGATGGCCGCCATGGCCGCCATCTTGAAAAGCTATTTTTCGCTTCTTCTCCTGAACCGAAAGGCCAATTGACTCCAAACTTGCTAGGAACCATCAGGGTGACTTATAGATCAAAAATAGCTAAAATCGTGCCGATCGGAAATCCAAGATGGCCGCCATGGCCTCCATCTTGAAAATCTATTTTTCGCTTCTTCTCCTGAACCGAAAGGCCAAGTGACTCCAAACTTGCTAGGAAGCATCAGGGTGACTTGTAGATCAAAAATAGCTAAAATCGTGCCGATCGGAAATCCAAGATGGCCGCCATGGCCACCATCTTGAAAATCTATTTATCTCTTCTTCTCCTGAACCGAAAGGCCAATTGACTCCAAACTTGCTAGGAAGCATCAGGGTGACTTGTAGATCAAAAATAGCTAAAATAGTGCCGATCGGAAATCCAAGATGGCCGCCATGGCCGCCATCTTGAAAATCGATTTTTCGCTTCTTCTCCTGAACGAAAGGCCAATTGACTCCAAACTTGCTAGGAAGCATCAGGGTGACTTGTAGATCAAAAGTAGCTAAAATCATGCTGATTGGAAATCCAAGATGGCCGCCATGGTGGCCATCTTGAAAATCTATTTTTTGCTTTTTCTCCTGAACCGAAAGGCCAGTTGACTCCAAACTTGCTAGGAAGCATCAGGATGACTTGTAGATCAAAAATAGCTAAAATCGTGCCGATCGGAAATCCAAGATGGCCGCCATCTTGAAAATCTATTTTTAGCTTCTACTCCTAAACCCAAAAGCCAATTGACTCCAAAGTTGGTAGGAGGCATTGGGGTGACTTATAGATCAAAAATAGCTAAAATCGTGCCTATCGGAAGTCCAAGATGGCCGCCATGGCAGCCATCTTGAAAATCTATTTTTCGCTTCTTCTCTTGAACTGAAAGGCCATTTGACTCCAAACTTGGTAGGAAGCATTGGGGTGACTTGTAGATCAAAAATAGCTAAAATCATGCCGATCGTAAAACCAGGATAGGCGCCATGGCAGCCATCTTGAAAAACTATTTTTCGCTTCTTCTCCTGAACCGAAAGGCCAATTGACTCCAAACTTGCTAGGAACCATCAGGGTGACTTATAGATCAAAAATAGCCAAAATAGTGCCGATCGGAAATCCAAGATGGCCGCCATGGCCTCCATCTTGAAAATCTATTTTTCGCTTCTTCTCCTGAACCGAAAGGCCAAGTGACTCCAAACTTGCTAGGAAGCATCAGGGTGACTTGTAGATCAAAAATAGCTAAAATCGTGCCGATCGGAAATCCAAGATGGCCGCCATGGCCGCCATCTTGAAAATCTATTTATCTCTTCTTCTCCTGAACCGAAAGGCCAATTGACTCCAAACTTGCTAGGAAGCATCAGGGTGACTTGTAGATCAAAAATAGCTAAAATAGTGCCTATCGGAAATCCAAGATGGCTGCCATGGCCGCCATCTTGAAAATCGATTTTTCGCTTCTTCTCCTGAACGAAAGGCCAATTGACTCCAAACTTGCTAGGAAGCATCAGGGTGACTTGTAGATCAAAAGTAGCTAAAATCATGCTGATTGGAAATCCAAGATGGCCGCCATGGCCGCCATCTTGAAAATCTATTTTTAGCTTCTACTCCTAAACCCAAAAGCCAATTGACTCCAAAGTTGGTAGGAGGCATTGGGGTGACTTATAGATCAAAAATAGCTAAAATCGTGCCTATCGGAAGTCCAAGATGGCCGCCATGGCAGCCATCTTGAAAATCTATTTTTCGCTTCTTCTCTTGAACTGAAAGGCCATTTGACTCCAAACTTGGTAGGAAGCATTGGGGTGACTTGTAGATCAAAAATAGCTAAAATCATGCCGATCGTAAAACCAGGATAGGCGCCATGGCAGCCATCTTGAAAAACTATTTTTCGCTTCTTCTCCTGAACCGAAAGGCCAATTGACTCCAAACTTGCTAGGAACCATCAGGGTGACTTATAGATCAAAAATAGCTAAAATCGTGCCGATCGGAAATCCAAGATGGCCGCCATGGCCTCCATCTTGAAAATCTATTTTTCGCTTCTTCTCCTGAACCGAAAGGCCAAGTGACTCCAAACTTGCTAGGAAGCATCAGGGTGACTTGTAGATCAAAAATAGCTAAAATCGTGCCGATCGGAAATCCAAGATGGCCGCCATGGCCGCCATCTTGAAAATCTATTTATCTCTTCTTCTCCTGAACCGAAAGGCCAATTGACTCCAAACTTGCTAGGAAGCATCAGGGTGACTTGTAGATCAAAAATAGCTAAAATAGTGCCGATTGGAAATCCAAGATGGCCGCCATGGCCGCCATCTTGAAAATCGATTTTTCGCTTCTTCTCCTGAACGAAAGGCCAATTGACTCCAAACTTGCTAGGAAGCATCAGGGTGACTTGTAGATCAAAAGTAGCTAAAATCATGCTGATTGGAAATCCAAGATGGCCGCCATGGCGGCCATCTTGAAAATCTATTTTTTGCTTTTTCTCCTGAACCGAAAGGCCAGTTGACTCCAAACTTGCTAGGAAGCATCAGGATGACTTGTAGATCAAAAATAGCTAAAATCGTGCCGATCGGAAATCCAAGATGGCCGCCATGGCCGCCATCTTGAAAATCTATTTTTAGCTTCTACTCCTAAACCCAAAGCCAATTGACTCCAAAGTTGGTAGGTGGCATTGGGGTGACTTATAGATCAAAAATAGCTAAAATCGTGCCTATCGGAAGTCCAAGATGGCCACCATGGCAGCCATCTTGAAAATCTATTTTTCGCTTCTTCTCTTGAACTGAAAGGCCATTTGACTCCAAACTTGGTAGGAAGCATCGGGGTGACTTGTAGATCAAAAATAGCTAAAATCATGCCGATCGTAAAACCAGGATAGGCGCCATGGCAGCCATCTTGAAAATCTATTTTTCGCTTCTTCTCCTGAACCAAAAGGCCAGTTGACTCGAAACTTGGTAGGAAGTATTTGTGTGACTTGTAGAGCAAAAATAGCTAAAATCATGCCGATCGTAAATCCAAGATGGCCGCCATGGCAGCTATCTTGAAAATCTATTTTTCGCTGCTTCTCCTAAACTCAAAAGTCACTTGACTTGAAACTTAGTAGGAAGCATCAGGGTGACTTGTAGATCAAATATAGCTAAAATCGTTCTGATCAGAAATCCCAGATGGCCACCATGGCCGCCATCTTGAAAATCTATATTCAGCTTCTTTTCTTGTACTGAAAGGCCAATTGACTCCAAACTTGGTAGGAGACATTGGGATGACTTGTAGATCAAAAATAGCTAAAATCGTGCCAGTCGGATATCCAAGATGGCCGCCATGGCAGCCATCTTGAAAATCTATTTTTCGCCTCTTCTCCTGAACTGAAAGGCCAGTTGACTAGAAACTTGGTAGGAAGCATTGGGGTGACTCGTAGATCAAAAATAGCTAAAATCGTGCCAATCGTAAATCCAAGCTGGCTGCCATTTAGAGTTTGTTCAAATGAGCGTGATCAATTGACTGGCATGCCATATATCTTCTTCTTCAAAATAAAGAACTGCTTAAATGATGATCTTTTCATTAGTTGCGATGACAGGATTGGAAAAATGTTGCATAACATCTGCATATCTGCAGTGGCTATGTCACTCAGGTGAGCGACCCATGGCCCGTGGGCCTCTTGTTTCTTTTTTTTTGATGCAGCCCATATATTTTGAGGGCTTCTAATGTTTACCTACAACATATATTTTATTGGAAAATTAAAAACAAAATATTAGAATGTTTTGGTCGAAAATGATATACTGTAGTAATCTTAAGAATTGGAACAGATAGACCCTGATCAGACACTGCAGAATGCAATTTCTGATCAGGCTCTACACTGTTTGCCATACATACAGCAATATTTTAGACACATCAACCAGTTGTAGAATGGACTATTTCAAATTTTAGGACAAGTATGGTAAATAGATAAAGTGTCCCAATACTTAGGATTATCATGGTACCTTATCTATATTCTGACTCAGGGTCATATTTTAAACTAACTAGGTCTTGTATCTACCTTTATTTACTCTAAGTAAACATATGTTGTGGGTACTCATTAGAAACAACTCAATGAGGCTCTTTTAATGAGTACGCACAACATATGTTTACCTGGAGAAATAAAAAAATATCAGTATTTTTTGGTTAAAAAAGTTATTTTTGGGGAAATATCAGTACTTTTTAAATGAAAATGAAAAGTAAGCTATGGAGATAAATTTGTAAAATGAATATTGTGTAAGAAATGTAAAATTATATGTTACATGTCTTAAAATTTGTTCACCAAAGTTTCTGATAAAGTGGCATATGGAAACAGTGCAGGCTCAGATCAGACTGCTACTGAAGGAACAGTCTTATCAGAGTCTACATTGTTTGCCATTCCACTAAGCATTTTAAGAAACAACAGCATATAAAGCAAAATGGAAGCCAAAAAGGTATGGAACAAAGTGTTCAAAATTTTAGGACATTTACAATAATTTTCTTTCAGCTTTCCAGTCTTGCTCAGAGAATGAATTTCGATGTAATAATGGCCACTGTATCATGAACAGCTGGAAATGCGACCACGATAATGACTGCCACGATAATTCCGATGAACAAGGATGTAGTAAGTTAACACCTTTTCTGTTTTTTTCTTATTTAACCCAAGTGTCATGCTGAATAAAAATGCCATGCCCACTTCTAATTTCCAGCCAATCAGATTACTTGTTCTGGGTTTTTGTTAGAAATTCACATATTAAATGACAAACAGTGTAGATCCAGATCATTTGGCTTCTTCAGAAGCTAACTGATCTGGATCTACACTGTTTGCTAAGACAGGGCATGACATGTTTAGCGTGAGAAGGGTTAAACCCTGCTGTAGATGAGAGGGGCTTAAATAAGTGTTAGCTTGCCTTAGCTTTGTTTAGGTTAAGCTATAGTGGTCACATCTAAAAAAAAAAAAAAATGAAAAAACAGAAGTGTTTGGAGGCTGAGTGGTTAGTGCTCCTGACTGCAGATCACAAGGCTCCAGGTTCAAAACCTGGCCCCGAGGTTATAAAACTTTTTTCATGCTCAACTCAGTTGAGCATGAAATTTTCTCTTCTAATAAATATGAAAATGCCAACAAGAGTTGGCATTTTCATATTTATTAGCAGAGAAATTTTCATGCTCAGCTATGTTTAGCAAGGAAGAATTTGCATTTATTGGTAATTAAAGATTTATTAGCATGAAAAATTTCATGCTCAGTCGAGTTGAGCATGAAAAAATGTCTATAACCTCGAGGCCTGCTTTTGACGGAATTCAACTCATGATTGAAGTCCAGCTACTTGGGCAGTTATTTCACATAGTGTTCTGAAAAAGCAAGGAAAACAGAACTACCATAATTATCATTATTATTGGGATAGGCAGGCCCGAGCACATAGTTAAGACCCTGAGTGGATGCAGCAGAATGCTTCATCTGATCAGGGTCTATACTGTTGCCCACTCTTCCAGCAGTTTTTAGACACATAACAGTAGTAGAATGACCTTCGTCAAAATTTTTAGGACTAAGAGAAGTGTCAGGGTGGCCGAGTGGTTAGCATTCCTGACTTGGGATCACAAGGTTCTGGGTTCGAATCCCACTGGAGGCAAAATTCAGCTCATGACTATGGCGCTTCAATGCACAGACCCTTTCAATATCACCCATACATTGTCTCAGTATGACTTAAATAATTTTGAAAGAGACATACTGTATTTACCATAAGTATTTGGACAGACAGGCCTGAGCAAACAGTGTAGACCCAGATGAGATGCTGCAAAATGCAGCAACTCATCAGGGTCTACACTGTTTGTCCCACATCCGACAACTTTTAGACACAACAACGGATAGTAAATTGTACTTATTAAAATTTTAGAACACTTGTGGTAAGGAGTTGAAGTGTCCGAATAATACATACATAAATATACATAGTGTAACAACAAATGATGATCATCAAATTTGACGATAAGTATGTTAACCCTTAAAGGGCCAATCACAACTGCAGCAGACGACAATTTTTTTATTTTTTTTATTTTTTTTTTTTTTTATATTTCAGAGAAAACAAGTCTTGACATTTCATGTGAATCGTCTGCTTAGCAGATGAGATTCACATGAAATGTCAAGACTTGTTTTCTCTGAAAAATTAAAAAAAAAGAATAATTTAGAATGTCGTCTGCTACAAATTTTACTTGGCGCCTTAAGATTTAAAGAATTGTGATGCCCCAATATTTAGGGTAGCTACCCTAGCCCAGTTGGTCAAAGCTTAACTGTTAGCTAAAGTGACGTTAAAATTTCTATCCTGAAATATGGAAAGTACATTGATATTTTTTAAAAATATCACTGAAAATACCTTAACTACAACAGTTAATGAGTTTATCATTTACGAGCTTGTTTAGCTAACCATGCTTCAAACAACTGGGCCAGTGACACTTGCCGAAAATGTACCTAGTAGGTCACTGGTAACAAAGGCAGTTACCAAGTTATATATGTATACAGTTTCTTCTTTCCTTCCTTTCTGTATCTGTTTACTGATAGCTTATATTTGAAAACATATTTTGTTAAAAAAAAAAAAAAAAAATGATTCAAAATTTTCCATTTTTTGTAGTTTATTGCAAACTAACACTTAAAGAGGCAAGCCAAAATTATTGCAGAGGACAGTCTAGATTTTTTTTGTGTGATTTTTGTCTGAGCTTATAAGACTTGATGTTTCATTTCACATGAAATGCCCCAGCCATTTGTTTATGGAAAAAATTAAATGTAATCTGCTGCAGTTGTGATTGGTACTTTAAGGTTTAAGACAAGTGTGAAACATATACACTACATCCTCTTTATAACATGGTTCGTTATAACATGGTTTTGGATATAACACGGTTCAAAGATGGATCCCAAAAATGTATAGATTATATTGAAAAATGACCATAAATGGTCATTTTTCAATATGTAAAACATATAATTCCAGTAGATTATAGAGATGGTGCTATTTGACTTTAAAATTCTGCACAACTTCAAAATCATAAAGTGATCATCTAATTACAGAGTTAACTACAAACTTTCCTAAACAAGAAACCTGATATGTTGGCATATGGTTATCTTTATGACTTATACCCATGAAAGTATCATGAAAATTCAGTTTGATAAAAAGAAAGGCTTCAGTATTCATTAGTTTTCGTTTTTTTATAGCCTACCACACAATAGTGGCGGGGTATTATGGTTTCACATTGGTCCTCTGTGTCTTTGTCCATCCGGACCATCTGTCAGTCTGTCTATCATATGTCCATCCATATTTTCATTTCTGGATGATAACTTGAGTAAATATCAATGGATTTTCACCAAACTTGGGATGTGCATTGATTTTGTACAGACCCAGTTTGGGATAGCTAATGGGCAAATTTCTTTGATTTTGGCAGTTATCTGCCTGCCTTATGTTAGTTGCAAGGTATTATTGTTTCAAGTTTTTATAATCAAATCAGGTGATTGTAATATGATCATTTGTAAAAAAAAAAAAAAAAAAAAAAAAAAGTAATGTATGGCTTGTAGTGTCAGAGTAAAGTTCAGTTTGGATCACACACTTTATACACGTTTATGTGGATTTGTGGGATGGTATACAAAAAAAAGTCAGTTTTTTGTGTGTGTGTGTGTGGGGTATAGGGGGTGGATGGGGGCTAGGTATGTGTATAAGAGGTGGTAGGGGTGGAGAGGTGGGGGAGGGAGTGGAGATAATTGCGCACTATCTGGATTTTTTTTTTATTCTTCAGTATATCCCACGTGTGGACAAGGTCTGTTTACTTGTAACAACAGTAGGTGTATTAACAGTGCCTGGGTATGTGATGGGGATAATGACTGTGGAGATGAATCAGATGAGCAAAATTGTAATGGTACAGGTAGGTTCAGTTGGAGGCCCTACTTTTCCTGCTATTCTTAATTTTCCCTACTTTTTTATGTGCTCCTACTTTTCCCTGCTGTTTTCTGAAAATGCCCTGCTTTTTTAATCCAAAAAAGTTTGAAGTGACCAGAAATTGTATTTTTTTCAGTGAGGCGGTTCTAACGAGTACCAACAATCCATGTTTTGAGCAGAAATAAGAAAAATAATGTATACCCCTGTAAACCTGAGTTTTACTATGTAAAAGTGGGGTTTAAGGGGGTCAGTATTATATAGGTGTGTTTTCATGATGAGTTGGATACAAGTCAGACTGTACCTTCCCCTGATACAAAAAGGGCAGTTGTCAGTGTCTGGTAAAAGAATGTGCACAAGTACTGGTTAACCGCTTAGAGGTCTAAGCCTGCCCAGGAGAAAGTGTGGTTAGGTAAACTGACTGGCTCAACATGACTTAAATAGTGTTTGATATGACCTTAATAGGGGTGGGGGGTGGAGTGGGGGGTGGGGGCTCTTATCTTGAGTTATTATAACTGAAAACACTGATACTAGTTAAGTTAACCCATTTTAGCCTGGAGATGCCTTAATAGGGTAATTTGCAAACAATGAAGATCAGACACTGCAGAATGCAACATCTGATCAGGGTCTACATAGTTTGCATTAACTACAGAAACATATTTACATACTAACTAATTAGATGCTGGCCTCGTGGCTCAGTTGGATGCACATCCAACTGGTGATCAGGAGGTTGCAGGTCAGCAACTTTCTTTCGTGGAGATTTGATCATGAAATATTTTCTCTCCCTCCACTGATTCAAGAAGGGCATTTGTAAGTTTCTGGCAAAAGAATATGCACAATACTGGTTAACCACTTAGAGGACTAAGCTCTCCCAGTAAAAGTGTGGTTAGGTAAATTGGCCGAACTTGACATGACCCCAATTGGTTGACTGGGCTGTAAAACCTCAGCAACAACATAACTAATCAGATACCCAGCTATTGGAAATAGGCTGATCCAAAGAGTTGTGGTTTGAGTCCACCCAAAGTAAATATGTCAATTATCCTTCAGATAAGATATCATTTTGGATGAATATGATTTCAGCAGTTGACATAATGATGATAGTTGTTTTATTTTACTGAGAAATTATGGTTTGACATTTCATGCATTTTGTATCCTTAGGAGACAATTTGCATGAAATGTCAAACCTTATTTTCTGGTGAAAATAAGAAAACTATTTCAGAATGTCAGGTGCTGAAATTTTCACCCAGCAATCTACATGTTAGTATTAAATCTCAGTTAACCCTTGTCATGCTGAATAAATTAAGATGCCATGCCCACCTCTAATTGGCAGCCAATCAGTTAGCTTCATCCAGGTTGTTGATACAAAGTCACATAATGACAAACAGTGCAGAACCAGATCAGTTGGCTTCTTCAGAAGCCAACTGATCTGGATCTACACTGTTTGCAAAGACAGCATATCCAGGTTCAGTAGGACCGGGGTTAAAATTAGTCTAATGAAATAGTAAAGTTTTCTCCTTTTTCTTTTAGTTATTCCTTGTGAGTACATGGAGTTCCATTGTGAGTCTGGTATTCCGAGTTGTGTGCTAAGCTATAAGGTTTGTGATAACCATACTGACTGTGCTGATGGGAGTGATGAAAGAAATTGTACAACATGTCAAAGCTGGGAGTTTACCTGTAATAATGGCAACTGTATATATGGATACTGGAAGTGCGATGGTACAGACGATTGTGGTGACAACTCAGATGAGCAAGGATGTAAGATTTATGTCCCCTGATTTTTTTGGTTGATTGTTTGCAGTTGAGCCTAAGTATACATACAACAAAATTTCCTCAGGGTCGTTGTCCATGTGATTATCATTGACTAATGAAATCAAACCATGCATTTGTATGAAATCCAGGTAACGGTTATTTATTTATTTATAGCAGCACTATTCTTGTCACTGTGATATGTTAACAGAAGTAGGCACCTTTTCTATGGAACTAGCTCTTTGTTGTGGGAACTAGCTCAGACAGGAATTTTGTCATTATTCGCCAGCTAATTTTGGGCCCAAATCTCCATGTTGACAGACAGTATAGAAATTTCAATTTGTGTTAAAAAGTTGTGGCAAAATTATATTCAAGCCCTGCATATTTCGACAGCAATTTCTAACTTAGAACAAAGTTAAATCATATCTACACACCGTATCATTGCCTGATTTTAACTGCACAATACATTAACCTATAGATAATGTACTATTCTATTCTGTTTTTCACCCCCTCCACAGAAAAACGACCTTTCAGTCGTGAAAAGTCTTAATTCAGAAGGTCCCTTTAAACAGTTACCTGTGTGACGTAATTCCTCCCCCTCAAATGATCACGTGTCTGTTTCTTTTCTGTGGACAGTGAAAAAGTTCAAGGATTATCTACCTGTGAAAGAAATTCGTATTTATTTCTTTTTTACACAGTTAAATTTCTTAATCCTTACTTTTCTCGTGTTCTATATTCACTCCATCTACTAAACATGTAATTCTTTTGAAATTATCGATTTTCGATTTCTTGCTTTCTTAGCGTTTATTTTCTGTGTCTTTAGTTTCCGCGTCTTTCGATGCATTTTGCCTGCGGCAACTGTGGTCATTTGAAGGCCAAATGGGAAAATCACCCTTCTTGTATATCTTGTACTGCTTGTCTACGTGTTGCTCCTTGTTCTATTTGCAGTATTTGGACTAAAATAGTGTGGAATCTTGCCAAGAAGAGACGACTCTATGCTAATCGCAAGTCCGTCATGACACAGAAAAGAAGACAGAAGAAGTCTAAGAAGACCAAAAAAATCCCAGTCAGACTTGTCTGACAATGGGTCTATTGATGGGAGCACTGCCCCACTTAGCTATACTACTCGGGGCAGGACCCATCAAGGTGGCAGCCTGGGGGACCTAGAGTCCAAATGAGCATTAAGTCCACCAGTCACCGGTCATCCAGTCACCGGTCAACCAATCACTGGTCAACCAGTCACCGGCCAACCAGTCACTGGTCAGCCAGTCACCGGTCAACCAGTTACCAGGCAACAAATCACCAGTCATCCAGTCACCGGTCATCCAGTTACTGGTCAACCAGTCATCGGTCATCAAGTCACCGGTCAGCCAGTCACGATCAACCAGTCAACCAGTCACCGGTCAACCAGGCACCTGTCAACCAGGCACCGGTCAACCAGACACCAGTCACCAGTCATTCGCATATAACTTTCAAACTCAGTTTATTCCTGGTTATTCACCAGTCAGTGTGCCTCTACAAACTTATGCTGCTTCTATAAGCAGCCCTGTATCTCACGGTAGTACCCGTAGACTACCAAATGTACATATTCCTGGATATGAACACTCTGAAATGTCAGTTCCCAATTCCAGCTACTTCTTCCAAACAGTTAATTCCACTTGAGCCTGACTTCTCGCAGATGTCAGATCCAAGTGTGATGATTGATCCTCCTAATTCTACTAATGTTTCTCAGACTAGACTTTCAGGGAAGGAACAGTCCAGAAGAGGTCATAAATCAAAAAAGAGAAGAAGACATCGATCATCTTCTTCCTCTGCTTCCACTTCTAGATCAGACTCTTTGAATTCGTCTAGACGAAAGAAGAAATCAAAGAGATCTAAACATTCACACAAAAAGAGAAGAAGACGATCGATGACGCCTTCTTCTTCTTCCAATACTTCTCAATCTGAAATTGACTTCGGTAGATATAAAAGGGCTAAAAAATCTTTGCAGGTTGTTCAAGCCCCTGTTCCTATACAACCTGAGGAGCCCAATTTTAATCCAGTCAATACTCAACCAATTAATATTGAGGAATTTCACCCGAATATTCCGTCAACGAATAAAGAGTCCGATTCGGAGACTGAAACTGAAATCTGGTCTTTCGACCGTGCTATAAATGAGGTCTTTAGGCTTCTCCCTTCTGAATTATTTCCTAAGACTCAGTAGGATCAAGCCCCATCTAAACCTCTATCTGGGATAGAACACTTAATGGAATCTCGTTCGAATCCATTACTTGTTCTACCCCAGTCTAAATTGGTTGAGAATACCACAAAGTACATTCAGAACAGACTTGATTCGGATAAATGTTTTAGAGACTGGATATGCCCGCAAAACTTGGTTTCGGCTCTTGCTCCGACTAAATTTTACAAGAGCCAAAACCAATATTTGCCCACTGATAACATTCCACAATTAGAAGCAGATGTGTCTCTCCTAGACCTGTCTAATAAAGGAAGAGCTTCCATTCCTTTGAAGAATTTGGAAGCATGGGAAAGGGAGGCTAGGAAATTAGTTTCCATTAATTCCCATGCTGACTTATTTTCTTCAGCTGCCTTCCTTTGTCTACAACAAGAATTGATGTCGGTTGCGGCCCTTTCCAGACTTTTGGAGGCCGTAGCCAAATCGATTAAGCATGCTACTGCCATGTCTACTCTTTTAACTACTGAAATCATTCAGGCTAGGCGGGACGCAGCTCTAGCTTCATCAAAACTGTTTCTTGACAATTCTTCCTTTGAGTTAAGGAACGCTCCTATTAACTCTATTTGATGGCAGGATAAAAGAAATAGCCAAATCAAATTTTGAAGCTCAACAACAAAGGTTTTTAGCTTCTACTTCCATTCAATCACAGTCTCGTTCTTTTAAGCCTTCTATTCTGAATAGAGCTTTCAAGACACCTAAATACCCTGCCAAACAAACAATGACTAGACCTAAACTTAAGCAATCGTATAGGTCTAAAACTCAACCTCAAAGTACATCTTCTAACACTAAGAAGGAAAATATCAAGAGGACTGGTAACATTCATCAGTTCTCCTCCTCTAAACCTGCCTCTTCCTCCACAAGATTATGAAGGCCAGCCCTTTCCACTGCCTGCACTTCAGTACTCGGACATCCCAGTGGGAGGACGACTGGCCCATTTTGTGGAAAAATGGGAGGAAATTACAGACAACAAATGGGTCCTCTCTATCATACGACACGGATTCAGGATACCATTCAGCAAAATTCCTCCTTTGTCATCTGTTCCAATCAGAATGAGTCAATCCTCTTCCCTGTTTATCAGAGAAGAGATCGAAAACCTTCTCAACAAACGGGCAGTGGAAAGGGTACAGAATCCGGGAACTCCCGGCATTTATTCCCGGATCTTCCTAATTCCAAAAAAGAATGGAAAGTTACGTTTGATCATAGACCTTTCTTTATTGAACCGATACATAAAGAAACAGTCTTTCAAAATGGAGACAGTCAGTAAGACAAGCAATGAGACTCAACGACTGGGCTGTCTCCATAGACTTAACAGATGCCTACCTACACGTTCCGATACATCATCAATCCCAGAATTATCTTCGTTTCATTTATGAAGATCAGGTCTCTCACTTCAAGGCCTTACCATTCGGAATGTGTCTTGATATTTTCGAAACTGATGGACGTTACAGCAGCGTTTCTACACCAACGTGCCATATCAGTCTTTCCATACCTAGACCATTGGCTGATCAAAAATCTGATTCGCAACCGTTTGATTACTCAGACAAGATTTTGCATTCAAACTATTCAAAGTCTAGGTTTTCTGCCAAATCTAAAGAAATCGGATCTCTTCCCTTCTCAGAAATTCACCTTTATAGGCATGGAATTTCTGATGCAACAAAATTTAGTCAGGGTTCCTACGGATCGTGTACAGAACCTACTTCTGACAATCAAGAAATTTCTGTCATTCAAACATGTATTGGCACGAACTTTTCTTTCTCTTTTGGGCAAACTCAGTGCTTCAGCAGACTTCTATCCATCCTCCAGATCCCAAATTTTTCCTTCATATGGATGCCAGTCATTTCAGATGGGGAGCTCATTTAGAGCCAACGAGACTATCTTTCATGGTTGCTGGACAGAAGACCAATCCCAGCTCCACATCAACATGTTAGAAATGATGGCCATACGATTAGCACTGAAACAAGCCGTAACATTTATTCACCATTCTTGCATCATGGTATCTACAGACAACACAACGGTGGTCTCATATATCAACAGACAAGGTGGCACTCATTCCTCCAACCTCTGTGTAGAGGTATGGAAAATTCTCACCTGGTGCCTGGAACACGATATAGTTATCAGAGTTCGTCACATTCCAGGCAAATTCAACATTCTTGCAGACCGCCTATCCAGATAAGAGAAACCTATCAAGACAGAATGGGCTCTGGATCAAACAGTAGCGAATTCAGTATTCCAGATGCTCAATTTTCCAAATGTGGATCTGTTTGCGACACGATTCAATCACAAACTCCCATTATATGTCTCTCCAGTACAAGACAACAAGGCTGTAGCCATAGATGACCTGTCCATGGACTGGAATCATCTTCATGCATATGCTTTTCCTCCTTTTATTTTGATTCCTGCTGTTCTGGAAAAAATCTGACAACATCAGTGCAGAATAGTTCTCATAGCTCCGTTCTGGCCACAACAACAGTGGTTCTCAGAACTTCTTCTTCTTTTAGTGTCAGCCACTAATTCCAACACTCTTGACTCAATCCAGAGAAAGATTTGTTCATCAAAACCTCCCATTTCTAGACCTTCACGCTTGGGAGTTATCAAACAATCAATCAGAGATAAAAAATTTTCACAAAACGTTGCAGATTTTGTCTCTAGATCAAGAAGAACTTCTACACAAAAAGTCTACGATGCAAAATGGACCATCTTCTCTAATTGGTGTCATACAAAAAAGGTTAATCCGATCTCGGCCCCTATTACAGTTATAGCCGTTTTCTTAATCTTTCTTTTCTCGGAAAAGAAATGCCAAATCAGTACTATTAAAGGTTATAGAGCTATGATCTATAACACTCTTAAATTTAAAACTGGTAATAGAATCGGATCTAATCCAGTCTTATCTGAACTTATTATGTCTTTTTTCCTGCAACGACCAGTACAAAGATCTCTTATACCTAAATGGGACTTATCGTGGATTTTAGTATGTTTACAAAAACCACCTTTTGAACCTCTTAATAAGGCTTCTAAATTTCACGTTACCATTAAGACAGCCTTTCTTTTAGTCCTTGCCACTGCTAAAAGATGTAGCGAAATACATGCAACATTTAAGATTCAATCAAACTGATGGTTCTGTTTCCTTGATGCTTAAAACTGGTTTCTTAGCGAAGAACCAGCTTCCTTCTGTAAAACCAGACCCTATTGTTGTTCCTAGTCTTGCTCGAATATGTATAAGGGAACATCTGGACAGACTTCTTTGCCCAGTTAGTTCTCTGAAGTTCTATCTTAAAATGACTAGTTCTTATCGCCAGAACAGAACTAGACTTTTTCTTCCCATTAAAGGCAATCAAGATATTTCTAAAGATACTATCTCGAGATGGATATCTTACACTATTAAACTTGCCTATAGGAAACTCACTAAAAGAGACATTTCTTTCCTTAAACTCAAAGCTCATGAAGTTAGAGCCCTTTCGTCTTCCTGGGCTTTCTTTGATAAGGTTCCTCTCAATGATATCCTTCAAGCAGCGGTTTGGAATTGATCATCAACCTTTGCTAGATTCTACCTCAGGGACATGCCTCAGCAAGCAGAAAATCTACAAAGTTTGGGCCCCATTTTGGTGGCCCAAAAAGTGGTGGGGGGCCAACAGCCTCCAGCTTCGGAAGCATAGACAACGTCAACAACCTCCTACACCTGCAATTAACTAGAAAGTTACTTAATCTATACTAATTATGTTATATTAGACCTTTTAATTGATATATTCTAACCTTGGATTATCTTTCATCCTTGGTTTAAAGGACATTTATTATTGCTTTATGCATTGATTAAGTCCTTTATTTGATATATTTAAGTTTGGGTTTCCTGTCTTAATTCAGAAGTTTGGGACCTATTTATTAGGAGAAATCCTCCCTCCTATTCTGCAAATTCTAGCACATTATCTATAGGTTAATGTATTGTGCAGTTAAAATGAAGTTTTTTAAAAATAAAACATATTTTAACTATCAATACTTAACCTATAGATAAGTATTTATGGTCCCTTCTTCCACCCTCGCTCTTTTTCTCCTAATTGTGTATTGTTTTACACATGAAAGAAACTGACACGTGATCATTTGAGCGGGAGGAATTACGTCACACAGGTAACTGTTCAAAGGGACCTTCTGAATTAAGTCTTTATCACGACTGAAAGGTCGTTTTTCTGTGGAGGGGGTGAAAAACAGAATAGAATAGCACATTATCTACAGGTTAAGTATTGATAGTTAAAATATGTTTTACTTTTAAAAAACTTCATTTTTCCATGAATCGCTTATAAAGAAATACACTGGCATGCCATTATGATGCTGTCCCTTAAAACACGGAAACCCATTATAACGCAGTTGGTTTGTGTCTCCCATTTTTTTTTTTTACGTCCCCGATAGTGATAGCGGGGACATATTGTTTTTGCCCTGTCTGTTTGTTGGTTTGTTTGTTGGTTGGACAACTTTAACATTGGTCTTAACTTTTGAACTGTTTGAGATAGAGCCTTTATATTTGACATGTAGGTTCCTTGGGAGAAGGGCTTTCCACTCATTCAAAAGTTTGACCTGTGACCTTGACCTTGACCTGTGAGCTACTTTAAAGAATTTTTTGGACAACTTTAACATTGGTCATAACTTTTGAATCGTTTGAGAGCCTTTAGTTTTGGCATGTAGATGAAGGCTGGCAAAGCACCAGGCCCATCAGGCATAGTGGTGGAGATGATACGAGCCGCCGGTGACATGGGTGCCTCCATGATCCATGACCTCGCAGTTGCAATCATTCGTGATGGCAAGGTACCCTCTGACTGGGAGCAGAGTTTCATTGTCTGCCTCTACAAGGGAAAAGGGGACGCAAAGGAAAGGGGCAACTACCGCGGTTTCAAGCTGACAGAGCAGGTTATGAAAATCCTGGAGAGGATTGTGGATAGCCTCATCAGACAGTTGATGTCAATGGACGATACCAAGTTTGGCTTCGTCCCAGGCAGAGACACTACAGATGCAATCTTTGTTGTCAGGCAGCTTCAAGAGAAGTATCTAGCTGCCAATAAGAGACTCTACATGGCTTTCGTAGACCTGGAGAAGGCGTTTGATCGAGTACCTCGGAAGGTCATCTGGTGGGTGCTGAGAAAACTTGGTGTGGAGGAGTGGATGGGTGACTGGTGCAGGGGATGTATGCAAATGCACAGAGCCATGTCCATGTTGGTGAGGGGTACAGTGAAGAGTTTGAAATGAAGGTTTGTGTTCACCAAGGATCAGTACTCAGTCCGCTGCTCTTCATCATTGTGCTTGAAGCCTTTTCACGAGAGTTCTGCTTTGGGGTCCCCTGGGAAGACCTCTATGCTGATGACCTTGTTATCACCGCTGAATCGCTTGAGGAATGTGTCAGGAGGCTCTTGACTTGGTAAGAAGCAATGGAGAAGAAAGGATTGAGAGTAAATGCAGGAAAGACAAAGATCATGATCTGCGGTACCGGACTGAACCTCCTGCAGAGTTCAGGCCAGTTTCCATGCGCTGTTTCCATGTGTGGAGTGGGCAGCAGCAGCATCTTCTGCAATGGCTGCAAGCACTGGGTGCACAAGAAATGCAGTGGGCTCAAGCGCTTGAAAAAGGACCCTGACTACAGGTGTACACGGTGCCAGGGAACTTCACGCCTCTTGGATGGCAGACCACAGAAGGAAGTCCAGGTTGGACCTGACAAGCTTGAGGTGGTAGCTTCCTTTTGCTACCTAGGAGACATGCTCTCAGCAGCAGGTGGCTGTGAACTTTCAACCACAACACGTGTGAAAACCGCCTGGAAGAAGTTCAAGGAGCTGCTACCAGTCCTCTCTTCATGCCACCTCTCTTTCAAAACACATGGCCATATGTACAGCTCTAGTGTGCGGAGCGCAATGCCCCATGCCAGCGAGACTTGGCCATTGACAAAGCCGAACCTCCAGCGTCTGCAGCGAAATGACAGGGCAATGATCAGACAGATCTGCAATGTCAGGCCACAAGACATTGTCACCACCAGGTCCAGTGAGCTACTTGTGCGGCTTGACATTGAGGATCTGGACCTCATTCTGAAGGAGAGAAGACTCCGATGATATTGACATGTGGAATGCTCCAATGGTACAGTCAAGACAGCCTTTGATATACAGGTTGATGGAAAGCGTGGGCCTGGGAGGCTCAAAATGACATGGAAGCAGCTGACAGAGAGGGATTGCAGAGAGTTGAAGCTCTCGGCTATCAACCCTCATGATAGACGTACCTGGAGATCTGGTGTGAGATCTGCCATGCGTGCAGCAAGCCAGCTATCTGGAAGGGGGCCCACTGATGTGGATGTTGCCCCTGTACCTGCATGTTAATCAAAAATCTGATTATGATGATATGATGATATATGATGTAGGTTTCTTATGACAAGGGCTTCCAACTCATACAAAAAATTTTGACCTGTGACCTTGACCCTGATCTGTGACCTACTTTAAAGAAAAAATTAACATTGGTCATAACTTTTGAAACTTTTCAGATAGAGCCTTCATATTTGGCATGTAGGTTCTTTGTGAGAAGGGCTTCCCACTCATACAAAACACTTTGACCTGTGAACTTGACCTTGACTTGTGACCTACTTTAAAGAATTTTTTGGACAACTTTAACCGTTGGTCATAACTTTTGAACCATTTGAGATAGAGCCTTTATAGATGGCATGTAGGTTCCTTGTGACAAGGGCTTCCCACTCATAAAAAAAATTGACCTGTGACCTTGTCCTTGACCTGTGACCTACTTTAAAGAAAAAAATGACCTTGGCATGGGGACATGTTCATGTTTCACAAACACATCTTGTTTTTTGTGCAGTTTTTTTTCCTAATTTTGAAAGTTTTGCCCTTTTTCTGTGGAACTCAGCAGTCAAAACAATCATTATCCTTGACCGTGTACTCACCGATTTACACATTCTGTTTTATCAAAGTTGTCATCAGTATTTTGTCTTTTGGCTTTTTCAGAGCACTTTATATGTGTCATTTTTTTTTCATTTATCTACCTGGTGACCAATTAAAGATTAACCCTTAAAGCGCCAATCACAACTGCAGCAGAAAACAATTTTACTTTTATTTTTTTTTTCAGAGAATAAAGTCTTGACATTTCATGTGAATCGTCTGCCAAACAGATAATTCACATGAAATGTCAAGACTTATTTTCTCTGAAAAATAAATAATAATAAATAAAAAATTCAAAATGTTGTCTGCTACAAATATTTGCTAGGCACTTTAAGGGATCAAGTTCTTTTATATTATCGTAGGTTGTGAACACATTTAACCCATAAAGTGCCAAGCAAAATTTGTAGTAGACAACAATTTTAATTTATTTTTTCTATTTTCAGAGAAATAAGTCTTTACATTTCATATGAATTTTCTGTTTGGCAGATGATTCACATGAAACGTCAGGACTTGTTTTCTCTGACAAAATAAAAAAAAATAGTCAAAAATTGTCATCTGCTGCATTTGTAATTGGCAGTTCAAGGGTTAACTGATACACAGATGAGCGGTATTTTGTCGTCTGCTGAAAAAAAAAAAAATGCCTGAGAGTGTAAAGCGTAACTTTATTTAATATCCAATCCAGTGTATGTCTCCTGGGCCCAGTTGCTCAAAGCATCGTTAGCTTAACAAGCTCGTTAAGGGTCATTTCGTTAACTGTTTTAGCGGATTCAATATACAATATTCTGATATTTTTTGCTGAAAAAATGTGAGTAGCTTTTACACTGCAAAAGCTACTCACATTTTTTCAGCAAAACATTTCAGCATATTTGCGTATCACTCGATGTAAATTTTAACGAATCGCTAACTTACGACATTGTCTCCTGATCTGTGGCATCTGGTCTGGATCTACATTGTTTTCTCAGGCCAGTTTAAACTTAAGGTAGATATAGTATTTATTTTCTTGTAGAAATAACAAAAGGTTCAATGTTTTAAAACTTTGCATGTTGGGTAAAAATTCAGCAGACAATATTTCTGAATATTTTTCTTAATTTTTCCTAGAAAATAGAATCTGATATTTCATGCACATTGTCTCCTAAGGGGAGACAATTTGCATGAAATGTTGAACCCTATTTTCAAGAAAAATATGAAAACTCTAAGGAGACAATTTGCATAAAATACCAAATCCTATATCTTAAGAAATATAAAAAGAATATCTTCAGTTTGTTGTCTGCTTAATTTGCCTATTTGTTTGTTTGTTTGTGTTGAGGTTTTACGGTCCAGTCAACCCAATGGGGTCATGTCAAGCGCGGTCAGTTTACCTAACCACACGTTTACTGGGCAGGCTTAGTCCTCTAAGCGGTTAACCAGTATTGTGCACAGTCTTTCGCAAGAAACTGACAACTGCCCTTCTACAATCAGCGGAAAGGAAAGAGAATGACCGTAGAAAATATTTCATGATCAATCCCCACGAAACAATGTTGCTGACCTCGGCAGGGGTTGAAACCGCAACCTCCTGGTCTCCAGTCGGACTGCGCATCCAACTGAGCCACCATGGCCAGCTTTAATTTGCCTATAGCATGGTAAATTTTAATTTCCAGTGCTATTATGGGATGTAATAGGTCATAAGACAGATTACCCTAACGAAGTGTTGAAACCATAGCTCTTGATAAGATGCTTTTTTTTAGTCCAAAAGTATTGATATTTTTCTTATTTCTCCATGAAAACGTATGTTGTGGGTACTTATTAGAAGTGCCTATTGCACTACCCCTCGAGTCGGCAGCGGCATTAACAAAAATGTTAGTTTTATGTCAAAGTTTTTAAGACCTCATATTTTCTTAATCCTCCGATGGATTTAGTTTATATTAGCTATAATTATAGATGTTGGTCCAAAATTTTATTGAGTTCTATCCACACCCCTGCTCATGACCTATAGATCAAGGTCACGGACTTAGAAATTTTATGTTCAAGTTTTGCGTCAGAGTTTTTATGATAAGATCTCTTAATTTCTAAAATCCTGCATAGATTTACTGTATATTTGGTATGGTAATAGATATTGGTCCAAAATTTTATTTTGCACTACCCCCGACCCTGCTTATGACCTAAAGGTCAAGGTCATGGACTTAGAAGTTTATGTTAAAGTTTTGCTTTAAAGAGTTAAAGATCTCGTAATTTCTAAATCCTTGTATGGATTTACTTTATATTTGGCATGACTATAGATATTGTTCCAAAATCTTATTTGGCACTCTCCCCACTCCTGCTTATGGCCATGAGGTCAAGGATTTAGAAATTTATGTTAAAGTTTTGCATCCAAGATTTTAAGAGCTCTTAATTTCTAAGTCCTTGCATGGAGTTACTTTATATTTGGCATGATTATAGATTTTGATCCAAAGTTTTATTCAGCACCATTTTCACCCATGCTTATGACCTAGAGGTCAAGTCACAGACTTAGAAATTCATATTAAAGTTTTGTGTCAAAGTTTTTAAGATCTCTTAATTTCTAAATCCTTGTATGGATTTGCTTTCTGTTTGGCATGTTTATAGACATTGAGCCAAAATTTTATTTGGCACTACCCCAGCCCTAATTATGACCTGGAGGTCAAGGTCACGGACTTAGAAATTTATGTTAAGGTTTAGTCTCAAAGTTTTTAAGATCTCTGAATTTCTAAATCCTTGCATGGAGTTACTTTATATTTGGCATGATTATAGATATTGATCCAAAATTTTATTCGGCACCATTCCCACCCATGCTTTTGACCTAGAGGTCAAGGTCACAGACTTAGAAATTTATGTTAAAGTTTTGCGTCGAAGTTTTTAATCTCTCTTAATTTCTAAATCCTTACATGGAGTTACTGTATATCTGGCATGATTATAGATATTGATCCAGAATTCGGCAGCATTCCCACCCCTGCTTATGACCTAGAGGTCAAGGTCACAGACTTAGAAATTTATGTTAAAGTTTTGCTTCTAAGTTTTAAAGATCTCTTGATTTCTAAATCCTTACATGGATTTACTTTCTATTTGGCATGATTATAGATATTGCTCCGAAACTTTATTTAGCACTATCCCTGCCCTATAACCTACAGGTCAAGGTCACAGACAGAAATTACCTCAGAGTTCTTAAGATCTTTTATTTGTTCAGCTACTTTTCAAATCATACTATTTATATTCGGTATACAGATAGCGGCTATGGAAGATGTTCATCCAAAATTATATCCAGTACCATGTCTTCCTCCCTCACTCCTTCATGTCCAACCCCCCCCCCCCCCCCCACACACACACACACACACACACACACACACACACACACACACTATGTTCAGGATTTTAAGGTCATAGTCTTAATTTTTTATTTGATTGATAAGCACGAGTTTAGCCGAGCTATCCTGTCTGGTGACAAGTCTTGTTGTGAAATCTGTCTTGAATTATTCTGGCATGTTATGGCCTATAAAAAAAAAAACAACTGAAACTGGGGCATCAAGCAGTGCATTCTTTAATGCTTAGCACTCTGGGTAAACATTTCAGCAGATGACATTTTGAAATATTTTTTCTTATCTTTCCCAGAAAACAGAATTTGACATTTCATGCAAATTGTCTCTATTGGAGACAATTTGCATGAAATATCAGATCCTGTTTTATGGGAAAAATAAAAAAAATATCACTGATTTGTCATCTGCTAAATCAGCCCAGAGCTTGATGAAGGTTAATTGCTCTCAGTTGGTGTTAGAGTGACCTTTGATCTTTTGGACACGCCAACTGCACCTGATGTTGTGCAGTCGCAGTGTATTTACACATGTCACACAAACAGATTAATTATCAGACTGCCATCACTGCTGACTGGTGCTAATGACTTGTCATTACAAAAACATGCCTATGCAAATATACTGAAAATTTTACCACCAAAAAAATGAAAATTTTCAGATAAAAAAATTCTGATATTTTTTCATATGTCTGCTCAAAAGCAGAAATATGAAAAATATCAGAATTTTTTATCTGAAAATTTTCATTTTTTGGTGGTAAATTTTTCAGTATATTTGGATAGGCATGTTTTGAATGATCCTGGATATGAAGTAAAACTGCATGCAGCTGTGACACTCAACATGAGTGTGGGAATGTGAGGCTACCCTCTATCACAGTTGCCTCCCCACCTTCAGGGTAACGAGGCTGCCACAACCTGGGTGGCAGAGCTAGGCAGCAATCATCTACAGACTGATGGCTTGGTGTTCTAGCTATTGTGGTTTGGCGGACGATCCCTTCTTTATAAGGACAACGGCAAAGCACACTGCCCGAGTGTGGGAACGGCGCGCAGACTCAGATGCCGTAAAAGAACTGAGTTGGGATGTCAGCTAGGACAGGCAATCCTGTAAAAAACAATTGTTCCAAAAAATTTTACATGGCAAGAAGAAAAATAGGTTCAGAGTTAGGTGGTGCCGACAGACATTCTGTTGGTAACGTCTCCGGCTTGGCCTCCTGTCAGGTGTGGGAGGCAGGGTCGGGCCATTGTGGCGAATCCAGCAAGCACCTGAGGAAACTCAGGGTGGGAACACTCAGTGTGAACACCCTGAGAGGAAGTGTTTGCGAGGTAGTGGAAACACTATCCCGCAGGAAAGTGGATGTCTGCTGCATTCAGGAGACCAGATACCCTGGTGGCAGCTGCCGCACAATCAAGGGCAAGGACACCAGGTACAAGCTCTACTGGTCAGGAAATAACAAAGGCACTGCTGGTGTAGGAGAGTTTGTGGCAGAAGAGAGGATAGAGAAAGTTTTTGAGGTTCAGAGAGTCTTCGACAGAATTATTTTAGTGAAACTCATAGTCGGCCAGCGTGTGGTTACCTTTCTGTCTGTGTATGCCCCACAGAGTGGTCTAAGTGATGAGGTTAAGGACCTGTTCTTTGATCAGCTGCGTGCTGTTACTGCCAGGATCCCAGCATCAGAATTACTGATCCCATGTGGAGATTGGAAAGGCCATGTTGGCCATGCAGGCACTGGATACAGGGAAGTGCATGGTAGGATAGGGTATGGCAGGCCGGAACCAGATGTTGAGGGTGAGAGAATCCTAGAGTACGCCCTAGCATTTGACCTGATTCTTGGGAACACATGTTTCAAGAAACGTGACAGCCATCTCATCACATACAAGTCTGGAAACATAGCCACACAGATAGACTTCATCCTTTTCCGTAGGACCATGCACAAACTTGTCACAGATGTAAAAGTGATCCCTGGTGAGGAAGTAGCTCTGCAACGTCAGCTTCTTGTATGTGACATGAGGATTGATGTGCCTCCAAAATCCAAGCGCAAGTTCACCCCTCGCCTCAAAGTTTGGAAGCTTAAAGACCCTCAGACAAGCAATCATTTCCAGGAGGTCTTCAACTTGCATGTGAGCACATCTGCAGGTGTAGCTGATGGGGCCACTAAGGATATCTGGAACAACATCAAGACTGGACTGCTCAAGACAACTGAGGAGGTATATGGCACATCTTGGTTACACCGTTTGCATCGTGAAACCTGGTGGTGGAACGAACACATGGAAAAGGCCATTGCTGCCAAGCGGACAGCTTTCAAGGCCTGGAAGGCTGGTAAAGGCACTAGGGCATCATACGATGCAGCCAAACGAAATGCCAGACATGCAGTGCACCATGCTCGTCAAGAAGCCGACAAGAAGGTCTACGAGAATATTGACCCCAAGTCTTCAGAAGTCTACCGCCTTGCTAACCAGTTTAGAAGAGAGAACACTGATGTTCTTGGTGACAAACCTGTGAAGAATGATGCAGGAGAGATGTCAATGAGCGAAGACTCAAAGCAGAAGGCCTGGCTGGAGCACTACCAAAGGCTTCTCAATGTTGAGTTTGACTGGGACCCAGACACTTGTCATATCAATCACCAGTGGAAGGCCTGCCCATCCCAATCACCATTGATATGGTTAAGAAGGCTATCTCGCAGATGAAGGCAGGCAAAGCACCGGGCCCATCAGGCATAGTGGTGGAGATGATAAGAGCGGCCGGTGACATGGGCGCCTCCATGATCCGTGACCTCGCAGTTGCAATCATTCGTGATAGCAAGGTACCCTCTGACTGGGAGCAGAGTTTCATTGTCTGCCTCTACAAGGGAAATGGGGAGGCATTGGAAAAGGGCAACTACCGCGGTCTCAAGCTGACAGAGCAGGTTATGAAAATCCTGGAGAGGATTGTGGACGGCCTCATCAGACAGTTGGTGTCAATCGACGATTCCCAGTTTGGCTTTGTCCCAGGCAGAGGCACTACAGATGCAATCTTTGTTGTCAGGCAGCTTCAAGAGAAATATCTAGCTGCCAATAAGAGACTCTACATGGCTTTCGTAGACCTAGAGAAGGCATTGAACAAGTAACTCGGAAGGTCATCTGGTGGGCGCTGAGAAAACTTGGTGTGGAGGAGTGGATTGTGCGACAGGTGCAGGGGATGTATGCAAATGCACGGAGCCGTGTCGGTGTTGGTGAGGGGTACAGTGAAGAGTTTGAAGTGAGGTTGGTGTTCACCAAGGATCAGTACTCAGCCCACTGCTATTCATCATTGTGCTTGAAGCCTTATCACGAGAGTTCTGCTCTGGGGTCCCCTGGGAGGACCTCTCTGCCGATGACCTTGTTATCACCGCTGAATCGCTTGAGGAATGTGTCAGGAGGCTCTTGACTTGGAAAGAAGCAATGGAGAAGAAAAGACTGAGAGTAAATGCAGGAAAGGCAAAGATCATGATCTGCGGAACGGGACTGGACCTCCTGCAGAGTTCAGGCCAGTTTCCATGCGCTGTCTGTCGCACTGGAGTGGGCAGCAACAGCATCTTCTGCAATGGTTGCAAGCACTGGGTGCACAAGAAATGCAGTGGGCTCAAGCACATGAAAAAATACACTGACTATAGATGTACACGGTGCCAGGGAACTGCACGCCCCTTGGATGGCAGACTACAGAAGGAAGTCCAGGTCGGACCTGACAAGCTTGAGGTAGTAGCTTCCTTTTGCTACCTAGGAGACATGCTCTCAGCAGCAGGTGGCTGTGAACTTTCAACCACAACACGTGTGAAAACCGCCTGGAAGAAGTTCAAGGAGCTGCTACCAGTCCTCTCTTCATGCCACCTCTCTTTCAAAACACGTGGCCATGTGTACAGCTTTTGTATGCGGAGTGCAATGCTCCATGCCAGCAAGACTTGGCCATTGACAAAGCCGAACCTCCAGCGTCTGCAGCGAAATGACAGGGCAATGATCAGACAGATCTGCAATGTCAGGCCGCAAGACATTGTCACCACCAGGTCCAATGAACTACTTGTGTGGCTTGGCATTGAGGATCTGGACCTCATTCTGAAGGAGAGGACTTCGATGGTATGGACATGTGGAACGCTCCAATGGTGCAATCAAGACAGCCTTTGACATACAGGTTGATGGAAAGCATGGGCCTGGGAGGCCCAAAATGACATGGAAGCAGCTGACAGAGAGGGATTGCAGAGAGTGGAAGCTCTCGGCTATCAACCCTCATGATAGACGTACCTGGAGATCTGGTGTGAGAGCTGCCATGCATGCAGCAAGCCAGCTATCTGGAAGAGGGCCCACTGATGTGGATGTTGCCCCTGTACCTGCACATTGATCAAAAATCTGATTATATATATATATATATATATATATATATATATCAGGGCTCGGGAAAACCGGAAAAATAGCCAGTCTGGACTGAAATTAAGAATTCTGGACCGATTTCAAACACCCCGAAACGCTAATAAATCGGTCCAACAGGTTTGTGCCTTGAACCCCACTTTTCCCCAACCAACCAATTTTCACGAATCAATGATGTCTAAAAAATCACAGACGGTCAGGTCTTCCCAAACTGACAACGTCCGCGCACCTTTTAAATGCGATATTTTGGTAGTTAAAAGGCTCTAAACGGTCATTTGACATGTATATTGGAGAGACAGCTGAATTACGGCAGCACAAATTAATTACGTCATTATCCAAACATTGTCAAAAAATCAACACTTCACTGACCTTTGTGCGGTAAACAAGCGATTAACACGAATCATCAGTAACGGTAGTCTGATAATTAATCCGTTTGTGTGACATGTGTGAATACACTGAGACTGCAAAACATCCAGGTGCAGTCGGCGTGTCCAAAAGATCAAAGGTCGCTTTACTGAGAGTGATAAAAGAATGCACCGCTTGAACACACCCGTTTTCTTCCTCTTCTTTTTTGTTTTGATCAGCACACGGTTTCTCGGTCCCAGATTTGATAAATTAAATTCCAAACCGTGTACGTCCTAATCAGATGTCGCATACAATGGCGTCTGATCTGGGTATAATTGATTGATTCTTTTTTTTTTTTTTTTTTTGTTGTTGTTGTTGTTGATTGCCGTAACACGCGAGTATAATTCAAGGTAGATTTCACGGTAAAAATAAGTAATGCACCACTTGCGCCAGACAAGATTGGTCAGTGCTTAAAATTTAAGCAGTCTGGTCAAATCTTGAAACATTGAAAACAGCAAAACCGCCCGTGGCGCAGACTTTTTATTAGACCTAATTAGGTCCATGAAAGTCGTTTCGTTCCGTCTCTCCTGTTTCACGCCGTCTTCGCGCTTATACAAGACGGGAATCAGTTGTTTATAAATAGGTTAGGAAAACCCTGCGGAGGTGGAAATAACAACAAAACCGTTTTTTTTTCTTTTTTTTTTTTTTTTTTTTTTTTTTTTTCTTTCTTTTTACATACCTGACTGTATTTATTGATGACGCCAGCTTTGATCATGCTCGTTATACCCGGACTTCCGTCATATAACGCGGTTGAGGTGTATTATTTAAAAGGAGTTATAGGACTGCCAATTGTCATTAGTTTTCGTGACAGGTGATATATACATATTTTTTTTTGGAAATGGGCTCATTGATGACGTCATCGTCATCGGCTGGACCGATTCAGATTTCAAAATTTCCCGAGCCCTGATATATATATATATATATATATATATATATATATATATATATATATATATATATATATATATATATATATATATATATATATATTTCGTAATGACTAAAAATAATGTACACCCTATTCATTTAATCAAAACTTATCTATATACACTCTGATACAGCTGTCTGATTTGACTAAATTGTCAGAGTTTGACTTCCAGTGTGAGCGCTAAGGACTGTTTGAATTTGCTGTGTTGAAACTGGCACCTGCTAACAGTAAATGAATAGGTGTTCTTTACATGATCTTACATAACCTGAATAGTGGAACATTTTGACACCTACTGCAGCAGGATTAGACTTGACTGAATAAACGCCCTGTCATTTACTGAAGTGATAACACAAATTATGATAAAAAGAAAACTATACTGAAGTACTGCTACTCACAAAATGGACAGTCGGGAAACTTGGGATAGGAAAATTGGATTTGTGGGAGATATTGTTACCCAGTTGGGAGACCGGGAGACTGAGAGCTGGGCTTCAAATGAGGAAGACTCACGCATAATCAGGGAGGTATCATATAAATGCATTTTTAATTTTTTTGTGAAAATTTTTCAGGCACTACTCCTCGGCCATATACATCTACAACTACTAGATTCCATCCTCATCCCTGCAATTATGATCAGTTTCAATGTAACAATGGTTATTGTATAAGTAAAACAGACCGCTGTGATAATATAGACGATTGTGGAGATTACAGTGATGAGCTTAACTGTGGTGAGTCAACCATAACTCTAGATAAGGCACTTTTTATACCCCTGGTATACTAAGTATGCTGAAAGGGTATATAGTTTTCATCCGTTCCATTAGTTTGTTCATCTGTTTGTCCAGCCATCCATCCCTTTCTATATCCAAGTTTTACTTTGAAGTTCTTTGATTATTTATAACTCTGCAGCTACTGGTCAAAAATTTTTCATGTTTGGTATGGGGTACCTGGGAGGATTCTCTTCCATTCTACATCTATGGACCCCTGGGTCATGCCCCAGGGCGGGGCTAGAGGTCGAAATCTAGGACACCCCAATAAAGTAGTATATTGCAGTATGTTTATACAAACAACCTCTTATTAAAGAAGGGTGGGCATCAGACATGTTTATCACATACATTCAGTGTAATAAGGTCAAGGTCATTGTGACCTTATTTTCATGCTTCAGTGATTTTGACATATTTTGAAGCCTGTTTCATGGATTAATGCCTCAATAAAGTAGTATGTTGCAGTTTGTTTATACTAACAACTTCTTAAAGAAGACTGGGCATCAGACATGTTTATCACATCAACATTCAGTGCAATAAGGTCAAGGTCATTGTGATCATATTTTCATGCTCCAGCTTTCATGCCTTATATCTTGAAGACTATTTCATGGATTAATGTGATACTTGGAATATTGGTTCTGTGTGACACCACGATTGACAGCATAACAAATGTAGGTTACCTTGACCTATATTTCATGATCCAGTAATTTTGCCGCATATCTTGATTGTTAATTGATGTATGAACATCATTATTTGGGATTATGAATTAGTATGATCCAACAGTTGACCTAAAAGTAAATGTAGGTCACTGTGACCTATATTTCATGGTCCAGTGATTTTGTTACATCTTGAAGACAATTTGATGTATTACTATCATATTTTGAGATTATGTGACCTATATTTCATAGCCCTGTGATTTTGTCTTATATCTCCCACTGTTTGATACCTAAATGTCATATTTACATATAATGACACATTGTGACCCAAACTTTCACCTCAAAGTAAATATAAATCAGTTTGACCTATATTTCATGGTCTAGTGAGTTTGCTTAATATCTTTTAGATTATTTATTGGATTAACATCATAGTTGGTATAATGCATCAATGTGACCATCAGATTAATTTCTCAGGTATATGTAGGTCAGTGACCTATATTTTATGGCCCAGCGAATTTGCTTCATGTCTTGAAGACTAGTTACTCCAGGAAAGTTGTACTTGGGATGATAGATCTGTGTCACTCAGAAACTGATATTGTAAACTATATCTTGCCTTATATCATTGTCATTAACTTTAAAATATTTCATAATTAAGAAATGGCGCCAGCCGAGGGTATTCGTGACTCTCTGGGCACATGCTCTAGTTTTTCATGAGAAAAGTTCAGATATGTTTCTTATTTCTCCATGAAAACTTACGTTATGGGTACTCAATAGAAGCACCTCTCTGAGGCTCTTCTATAGAGTACCCATAACATATCTACTCATAGAGAAATAAGAAAAGTATTAGTACCTGTCAAGACTCATTGCTCCAGATAAGGCCCTATTTCATGCCCCCCTCCCCCCCCCCCCATTTGAAGAATGGTGGAAAGGGCATATAGTGTTACCCCAGTTCATCCGTCTGTCTCTGTCTGCTTCCGAGATGGAGTTAGCGTTTAAGTTTTTTAGGTGTTAGCAATTTGCATTTTTCAGGCAGGGGCATCCATGGCATTTGGACACATTTCTAGTTCTCAAAAAAGTACTGATATTTTTCTTATGTCTCCATGAAAACATGTTATGTGTCCTCAATAGAAGTGCCTCGCCGCATACCCATAACATATGCTTTCTTGGAGAAATAAGAAAATATTATGCAGATAGCCCTTTTATCCATATATGCCATAAGCTTTGGAGTAAAATCTGTGAGATAAGGTAAAATTTAAAGGGAGATTTGACAAAATTCTGTGAGATTTTCTTAAACATCACTTTAGAGCTCCCCCAATATAGTCTAAAGTCTTTATTTCATGTAAGAAGCTTGTGAAAACCACAACAGTGTGTGATTTATGTTTATTTCTTCATAAAATCTATTGTAAAATGGTCTGAAAATTCTGTGAGATTTAAATTTTTTATGGGATCTGCTTTCCAGATGGATGTAACTCTTTGAGATTTTATCTCTCAGTGTATGCTTATCTTGAGTTAACCCTTCTCTTGCTGAACACAACATGCCCTGTCTTAACAGTGTAGATCCAGATCAGTTGGCTTCTGAAGAAGCCAACTGATCTGGATCTGCACTATTTGTCATTAAATATGTAAATTTCAATCAAAAACCTGGATCAAGTAATTTGACTGGCTGGAAATTAGAAGTGGGCATGGCATCTTAATTTATTCAGCAAAGCAAAGGCTAATGTAACTATAAGTACGACACTTTTTTTTCATCAAACCCTAAAATTTAGGACATCTTAACTCTTACCACACTTGCCTTAAAGTTTGAACAAGACCATTATACTACCTCTTGACCTTCTGGATCTACACTGTTTGCAAAAGCATGGCATATCCGGGTTCAGCAAGAGCTAAGAAAGTAGAGTTAGAACCAAATAACCTGGCATCAGTTTAGTGTGACTGAGTGGAATATCATGCCATATTATTGGGCCCAATATTTCAGTGGGCACCACTCTAAAAGTAAGCATTGAGCTCCCTGCCACATCCAGACACTGTCCCGATATGACTGAAAGATTGTTGAAAGTGACGTAAAACCCAAATAAAACCAACAATAGGGAGGAAAGCAAAAAAAAAAAAAAAAAAAAAAAAAAAAAAATGCACCCCTATGTTTCATTGACTCCTGTTTTAAGTTAATTACCGTATTTACCATACTTATATTCGGACACTTAGGCCTGAGCAAACAGTGTAGCCCCAATGAGATGCTGCAAAATGCAATGTCTTATCAGAGTCTGCACTGTTTGCCACTCATCCAGCAACTTTTAGACACAACAGGTAGTAAATTACACTTGTTTACGAAAACAGGCCTCTCCAAATATATTGAAAATTTTACAACCAGAAAAGGAAAATTTTCAGATAAAAAATTCTTGCTAAAAACATAGATTGTGGGTATTGGTTAGCTCACCTGGAGCTTTGCGTGTTGTCCATTGTCAGTCTGTCGTCCGTCTGTCCGTCCGTCATTAATCTTTCAAGTTTTTGACATCTCCTCCTGAACAGTAAGTCGGATTGAGGTGAAACTAAGTGGGAGGCATTGTGGCAACATGGAGATTCAGAATTGATAAATTGGTTCCGTTCCGATGTCCAAGATGGCAGCCATGGTGGCCATCTTGAAATATTTCAAATGACATCTCCTCCCAAACCTTAAGTCTGATTGAGCTGAAACTTGATGGGAGGCATTACAGTGACACAAAGATTCAGAATTGCTAAAATCGTTCCATTCCGAATCTAAGATGGCCGCCATGGCCGCCATCTTGAAATTCTTCAAATGACATCTCTTCCCAAACCATGTCCGATTGAGCTGAAACTTGATGGGAGGCATCACAGTGAGACAGAGATTCAAAATTGCTAAAATCATTCGGTTCAGATATCCAAGAGGCCATCTTGAAATTCTTCAAAGGACATCTCCTCCCAAACTGTAAGTCGGATTGAGCCAAAACTTGATAGGAGGCATCACAGTGACACAAAGATTCAGAATTGCTAAAATCCTTCCGTTCCCATATCCAAGATGGCAGCCATGGCCGCCTTCTTGAAATTCTTTAAATGACATCTCTTCCCAAACCGTACGTCCGATTGAGCTGAAACTTGATGGGAGGCATCACAGTGAGACAATGATTCAAAATTGCTAAAATCATTCCGTTCCGATATCCAAGATCGCCGCCATGGCACACATCGTGAAATTCTTCAAAGGACATTTCCTCTCAAACCTTAAATCGGATTATGCCAAAACTTGATGGGAGGCATCACAGTGACACAGAGATTTAAAATTGCTAAAATCATTCTGTTCCGTTATCCAAGATGGCCACCATGGCGGCCATCTTGAAATTCTTGAAATAACATCTGCTCCCAAACTGTAAGTCGGATTGAGTCAAAACTTGATGGGAGGCATCACAGTGACACAAAGATTCAGAATTACTAAAATAGTTCTGTTCCGATATCCAAGATGGCTGCCACGGCGGCCATCTTTAAATTGTTCAAACAACATCTCCTCACAAACCATAAGTCCAATTGAGCTGAAACTTGATGGGAGGCATCACTGTGACACAAAGATTCAAAATTGCTAAAATCGTTCCGTTCCGTTATCCCATGGCGGCCATCTTGAAATTCTTCAAACGACATCTCCTCCCGAACCGTAAGTTGGATTGAGCCAAAACTTGATGGGAGGCATCACAGTGAGATAAAAATTCAGAATTGCTGAAATGGTTCCGTTCCGATATCCAAGATGTCCACCAGGGTGGCCATCTTGAAATTCTTCAAATGACATCTCCTCCCAAACCATAAGTCGGATAGAGCCAAATCTTGATGGGAGTCATCACAGTGCCATGGCAGCCATCTTGAAATTCTTCAAACGACATCTCCCAGACCATAAGTTCGATTGAGCCAAAACTTGATGGGAGGCATCACAGTGACACAGAGATTCAGAATTGCTAAAATCATTCCGTTCTGATGTCCAAGATGGCCATCTTGAAATTCTTCAAATGACATCTTCCAAACCATAAGTCAGATTGAGCCAAAACTTGATGGGAGGCATTGGAGTGTTATAGAGCTTCAGAATTGCTAACATCATTCCATTCTGATATCCAAGATGGCTTCCATAGTGGCCATCTTGAAATTCTTCAAACGATATCTCCTCCCAAACCTTAAGTTGGATTGAGCCAAAACTTGATGGGAAGCATCACATGGACTCAGAATTGCTAAAATCATGCTGTTCCGACAGCCAAGATGCCAAGGGGCCATCTTGAAATTCTTCAAACGACATCACCATCCCAACCATAAGTCAGATCGAACCGAAACTTGATGGGGGGGGGGGGATGGTGGGGGGGTGGGGGTTGGGGGGGGGGGTGTCGTAGGGGGGATAGGAATTGGAGCATTATAGAGATTCAGAATTGCTAAAATAGTTTTGTTCTGATATAAATTCTTCAAACGACATCTCCTCCCAAACCATAGGTCCGATTGA
This sequence comes from Anodontia alba, assembly GCA_964016985.1. NCBI lineage: Eukaryota > Metazoa > Mollusca > Bivalvia > Lucinida > Lucinidae > Anodontia > Anodontia alba. Next base: position 54,377,757 of record OZ024831.1, read on the forward strand.
GCCAAAACTTGATGGAAGGCATCGGAGCGACAAAGAGATTCAGAATTGCTAAAATTGTTCTGTTCTGATATCCAAGATTGCCGCCATGGCAGCCATATTGGAATTCTTCAAAGGACATCTCCTCCCAAACCGTAAGTTGGATTGAGCAGAAACTTGATGGGAAGCGTTGGAGCGTCATAGAGATTCAGAATTGCTTAAATTGTTTCGTTTGGCTATACAAGATGGCCACCTCTTGAAACCACATCTGCTTCCGAACCCTAAGTCAGATTGAGCCCAAACTTGGTCGGAGGCATTGGGGCCACATGGAGATTAAGAATTGCTAAAATCATTCCGTTCCAATATCCAAGATGGCTGCCATTTTGAAAATTTTCAAAAAACACCTCCTCCGGCCATCTTGAAAGTTTTCAGTCGTTATATGCTCCTGAACAGTAAGTCGCATTGAGTGGAAATGGTGGAAGGCATCGGGGCATCATGGAGATTTAGAATTGCTAAAATGGTTCCGTTCTGATATCCAAGATGGCTACCATGGCAGCCATCTTGAAAATCTTCAAATCACATCTGCTACCGATTGAGCTTATTTTAACTACCATAATATCGCATTTAAAAGGTGCGCGGATATTGTCAGTTTGGGAAGACTTGACTGTTTGTGATTTTTTAGACATCATTGATTCGTGAAAATTGGTTGGTTGGGGAAAAAATGGGGTTCAAGGCACAAACCTGTTGGATCGAATGATTAGCATTTTGGGGTGTTTGAAACCGGTCCAGAATTCTTATTTTTGGTCCAGACCAGCTATTTTCTGGTTTTCCGGAGCCCTGATTTTCAAGTTGTTTGAGGTATCTTTTCCTTTTTAACCCTTTCAACCTCGTAGAATGGTACAGTTACCAATTCAAACTGTAGATCTAGATGAGACAGCTCATAATGAGCCATCTAATCAGGATCTACATATTTTGTCATTTTGTGAAAAATTTTGACTAAAACCCCTTTCGGCAACAATGCCCATATCCAAATTAATACTGGAAGAGTCCACTTCAGAAACTGAGGGATGAAATGGTAAAATAATTTTGTACAAACACTCCTTCCTTGCCATATCTCACCCACTGAATTTCCAGTTACGGTATAAGGCCGAGTACAACCTGCACTTTTTTACCCCAAAACTGTAAATTTGGGATAAGGGTGCGGTTAATACATTCTAGAATATTTTTGACCATTTTTTTTCTTCAAAATTTTAGCGAGAAACCTCAAAATCAACCGATCTTCACCAAATTTCGGCGAAGTTCAGAGCATAATCGGCACAAGATCTACCATTTGTGGGCCATACTTACACACAAGTGGTGTATCGATTCTGTATTTCATCCATTGTTTTTGATTTATCCGAAATCAAGCTGTTTTTATCAGCCAACATGACAATTTCGATTAAATAAACAGCATTTTTCCACCATTGCATTGTCTGATTCATTGCCAGTAGTCACAATCTAGAACGCGTATTTGATTGGCTAACAAAAATATGATCGATTTTGAGGCCCGCGACAGGGTTGCTATCAAAAGTGTGTATTACCAAAGCCGAATCCTTGCGGTATATCGTGTGACCTCATTGAAGCTCTTCAGTCTGGAGTCTCTACTTTCGTTTTTGATTCTGTGGAACGAATTGGGAGAGCATCTTTGCCCGATGATTTTTGGGTGCGTTTTATACGATCTACTTCATTTTTTTCCCCGAATTTTGGTCGAAAAATCAGGGTGCGGTTAGTACTTAAGTGCGGGTTGTACTCGACCTTATATGGTAGTCACTACAGTATTTTATTATCTTCATTTTCCATATTTCACTGCTGTAATTCTATCTAAAATGACTTGTAACAGTTAATATTACCTCTAAACTATTATGTCCAGAAAATTAACCAGGCTTTTTCACCAATATTACCACTAAAATCTCCACTAAAATTGGCACTTGATTGCGACTTCAGCACTGAACACTATTTTGAATTGGAAGAAAATCCATCTTTTATTATTATAATGGTCACATCTTGTCATAAAACTGAAGAAGCCAACTGATCTAGATCTGCACTGTTTGTCATTCAGTATTTGAATTTGTATCAACAAGCTGGATCAAGTAATCTGATTGGCTGAAAATTAGAAGTGGGCATGGCATCTTAATTTATTCAGCAGGACAAGGGTTAATGTCCTAACATTTTGTACACCAAAGTTGCTGACAAAATGGCACATGCAAACAGTGCAGACCCAGATCAGACTGCTTCTGAAGGAGCAGTCTGATCAGGGTCTACTCTGTTTGCCATTCCATTAAGTATTTTAAGAAACATTTTGAGCAAGATTCTTGATGATTGCTTCAAAAATGTGACCGCTAGAGTGTTAACAAAGATTTCTGCTGATTTGGCCAGGTGACATAGTTTTTGACCCCAAGTGACCCAGTTTCGAACTTGACCTAGAACTCATCAAGACAAACATTTTGAGCAAGATTCATGATGATTGCTTCAAAAATGTGACTGCTAGAGTGTTAACAAGGTTTTCCTTTTTTTTGCAGAACCATCATGCACAACAAGGGAATTCACTTGTAGGTCTGGCCAGTGTATTCATTTGACACACCGTTGTGATGGCCATTCAGATTGCTGGGATAATTCAGATGAACTGTACTGCCGTAAGTTCTTTGCAAATGCCACTTTATACATTTTCACCAGGTTCTTTTATTGCAGGATTTGGAAACAACCTTTTAACCCATTTTAGACTGAATAAACTCACCCCACACTATATATACAGTGGGAGAGTCAATTTCAGTTATAGGTAGGTCAGGCTATGTGATTTAGATATTCCTTGAGAAAAATGGCTAAACTATACAAACAATGGAGACCCTGATCAGATGCCACATTCTGCTGCATCTGATCTGGGTCTGCACTGTTTGCCAATTACCCTTTTGGGGTTTCCAGATGAAAATGGGTTAACTGATGATAAGGTCAGAAAACAATCTGTTGTGACCTGATTAAACTGTATCTTGAATTACTGATCTTGTAATTTTTGTATTACTCTAGCTGTTTCTTAGATACATATTTTCTATCCTATTCGAAAGAAGACAGTTAGAAGCAAAAAAAAATACATATACAGTCAACTTTCATTATTTCGACATCCAAGGGACTCTCGGAAATACTTTGAGATATCCGTACTTCAACATATCAGATTTGCAGGATTGAGGAAAAAATTAAATCGAACAACAGCATTTCACAAAAGAATACGTAATTTGAATATTGAAGTTAGAGATATTTAGAAAATATCGTGGAAGAGCGGAGAAATTGCTCCTGAGGAGCAATTTCTCCTTTTTTCCACAATATTTTGTTACCTTTTGTTAGATTTCCTTGTTAAAACACTTCGAGATAGGCAGATATTCGAGATAAACGAAGTCGAGATAACGAAAGTCGACTCTATTTTTTAATTATACACAGTATGGTTTTTAGCTCACCAGAACAAAAAGTTCCGGTAAGCTATTCTACTACCCCCGGCGTCGGTGTCCACAAATGTTAAAGATTTTGCGTTAAAGTTTTTTAGTAGCTCATTACTTTTTTAATGTGTACATGGATTGAGTTCATATTTGGTATGATACTGGGCTAAAGTTTTTATCTGCAGTATCAGCACCCATGACCGTGACCTTGGGGTCAAGATCACAGACTTAGAATTTTGATGTTAAAGATTTTGTGTTAAAGTTTTTAGGAGCTAATTACTTCTTTACTTTTGGATGGATTTAGTTTATGCTTGGTATGGTAATAGATACTGGTCTCAAATTTTTAGCAGCAGCATCACTCTCATGACCATAAGCTTAAGGTCAAAATGATAGACTTTGAATTCTTATGTTAAAGTTTTTGTGTTAAAGTTTTTAGGAGCTCATTACTTCTTTACCTTTTGATAGATTTAGTTCATACTTGGTATGGTGATAGATACTAGTCAAAAGTTTTTATCAGCAGCATCATCATACATGACCATGACTTTGGGGTCAAGGTCACAGACAAAGAACTTTATGTTAGTTTTTGCACTGAAGATTTTAGATCATTACTTGGTTGCCTTCAGTTAAATTTACTGGAGACTTGGTATGGTGAAAGATATTGCTTTAAAGTTTTTATCAGCAACATCAGCACCTATAACCATGACTTTGGGTCAAGGTCACAGACTTAGAATTTTGATGTTAAAGATTTTGTGTTAAAGTTTTTAGGAGCTCATTATTTCTTTACCTTTGGATGAATTTAGTTTATACTTGGTATGGTAATAGATACTGGTCTCAAGTTTTTAGCAGCATCAGCTCTCATGACCATAACCTTGGGGTCAAGGTCCCAGACTTTGAATTCTTGAAGTTTTTTAATAATTTAGAGCTCATTACTTCTTTACCTTTAGATGGATTTAGTTTATACTTGGTATGGTAATAGATACTGGTCTCAAAGTTTTAGCAACAGCATCAGCTCTCATGACCATAACCTTGGGGTCAAGGTCACAGACTTAGAACTTTATGTTAGTTTTTGCACTAAAGATTTTAGATAATTACTTGGTTGCCTTTAGATGAATTTGGTATGGTGATAGATATTGCTTTAAGTTTTTATCAGCAACATCAGGACTATAACCATGACCTTGGGGTCAAGGTCACAGACTTAGAATTTTAATGTTAAAGATTTTGCGTTAAAGTTTTTAGGAGCTCATTTCTTCTTTACTGTTTGATGGATTCAGTTCATACTTGCTGAGGTCAGAGATACTTGTCTAAAAATTTTATCAGCAGCATCAGCTCCCATGACCGTGACTTTGTTTCTGTTATGGGTCTGAAAATTTGCCTTTGCTCAACTAAGTCAAAGCGTGACTTCCGGTGAGCTATCCTATCAGGCAACAGGTCTTGTATTGCTATATGTTCACAAATCGAGGGTTGAGCGCAAGACTGTAGTAACTCAAACATATTTTTGAAACCCTTGTTTAGGGGCAACTTTGACCCCTTTGTAAACAATGCAAATTTAGGTGCCATTGCTCATACGAGCAATGGCACCTAAATTTCCATTGTTTACAGAAAGAAATGTTGTAATCTTCATAACGCCATCATGGTGAGGAGATTAAGTATTGGGAAAAACAGCCATCTGACTTGCACAGTCTTGCGATCAACCCTCGAAATGTGTATTTCCATAATTCAGGGTTGGTCTGATAATTACAACTGTTATCCATGATTATGCGTAAGTTCAGAGCTCCAGATAAAGGGAATATCAAGATAAATATATTTATATTAATCCATGACATTACAAAAACATGCCTATTCAAATGTACTGAAAATTTTACCACCAAAAAATGAAAATTTTCAAATAAAAAAATTCCGATATTTTTCATATTACTGCTCAAAACATAGATTGTGGGTACTCATTAGAACTGTCTCAATGAGGCAGTTCTGATGAGTACCTGCAATGTATGTTTTTGAACAGAAATAAGAAAAATAATGTATACCCCTGTAAACCCCAGTTATATAAAAGCGGGGTTGAAGGGGGTCATAATTAAATAGGCATGTATTCCTGATGAAAATATATATTGTAGGTGTTCATTAGAAGTGCCTCAGCAAACAGTATAGACCCATATCATAATCCACAGAATGTGGCATCTGATCAGGGTTGATCCACTGTTGCTGGGGAATTTCTAATGAGTACCCACAACATATGTTTTTATGGAGAAATAAGAAAAATATCAATACTTTTTTGTTGAAAAAATATCAATACTTTTTTGTTGAAAAAAGCACCTTATCTGGAGCTATCACAAGAAGGCCCCAAGCAAAAAAAATGGTGTCTTGCAGAATTTTGCACATTTAATTTGAATATTTGAACATTTACTGATACATTTTACAGTATCCAATCATAGTTCCAGATAAGGTGGATTTTTTGTTCAAAAAGTACTGATGTTTTTCTTATTTCTCCATGAAAAATGGTTTGTGGGTGCTCATCGGAAGCATTTTGGTGAGGCATTTCCGATGAGTACCCACAACACATGTTTTTGTGGAGAAGTATGAAAATATTGTGTGGACACCCCCTCTTATCTGTAGCTATGATTCAGTGATTCTGTTAATAGATAGCTAAGAGCCTAATCAGACTGCCCAGATATCCACTACCCCATCACGAAAACACACCTATATAATTTTGACCCCCTTAATCCCCACTTTTATATAGTAAAACTGGGGTTTACAGGGGTACATATATATATATATATATATATTTTTTTTTATTTCTGCCCAAAATATAGATTGTGGGTACTCATTAGAACTGCCTTGGCTAGAACTGCCTTGCCAAGGCAGTTCTAATGAGTACACACAATCTATGTTTTGAGCAGAAATATGAAAAATATCAGTTTTTATCTGAAAATTTTCAGTTTTTGGAGGTGAAATTTTCTATATATTTGAATAAGCATGTTTTCGTAATGCAAAATTGTATGCCACAAAACATTACTGAAAATTTTGCTGATTTTTTTTTTTTTTTTTTTTTTTTTTTTTTGGTCATGTTCCAAATGTTAGGATCATGAAAAATGATTACATTGTAACCTTCATAAATGGTCACCATTTTACAACAGCCATCTTCCAAAAACAGCCCCACTTTTCTGATATTCTCATTGCAGATTTACTTTATATTTAAAATGTCTATAACAGCCACCTTCCTACAGGTCTACTATATGAGTTACAGTCAAACCTCGATAGCTTGAACACTGATGGCTCGTTTACCATGGCTACATATAATTCAAACTCGTTTTTGAGTCCTTACGAAGTTCTTCCAATAGCTCAAGAAAATAAATATTTAGGGAAATTTTATTTTAGCGTGAAATTGTATGTTGTGTGTACTCATTAGAATTGCCTCAGCAAGGCAATTCTAATGAGTACACTCAACATACAATTATTGTGTAGAAAATTGAAAAAAAAAAATCCCTAAATTATCGTCATTTGCTTCCTGACTTGGCACTATATTTAACCCTCAGTGGCTTGAACCACCGATGTCTCGAACAATTTTCTATGGTCCCAAAGATGTTTGAGCCATCGAAGTTTGACTGTATATCAGTTTTTATGCACCTTATTAAAATTAAAAAAACAGTTTGATTCTCGCGCACCGCCACATCAGTTTTTTCAGTGGGAATTGTTTTTTTTTCAACCAAGGAAAATACATGACACTGGAATTTTCTCACTTACTTGAGAATATTCTAAACCAAATGAAGATACTCTTACTTAATTGGAAAGAAAATCGGTAAATTACCATCCATTTATATTTCAGACTGGAAACTTGCATTTCATTAACTTTCTGTAAAAATTTGTCATTTGTTTCGCTTATGAACCAAAATGTCCAAGAATGTACCTATCCAGAAAAATTAACCACCCTTTTATTGTCTAACACAGCTTTAATTTCTGTTAACAGCCACCACAGTTTCTCCATTTATATGTGGTCCAGATCAGTTCCATTGTTGGAACAGCAGTTCCATTCAGTGTATTATGGCCTCACATCAATGTGATGATTATCAGGATTGCGACAATAATGAAGATGAGCAAGGATGTGGAGGTAAGATGATTGTTTTGTTAGCACTTAGCATGCTGGGTAAATTTCTAGCAGACAACATATTGACATATTTTTCCCAAAGAGTGACAAAAGGTTTAGCATACCATTACAGTAATCATTCAAAAATTTTTGTTTGCCAGTTTTTCTGAAGAAAATGGCATGTGAAAACTGCAGAATCCAGATCAGTGTCTACATTGTTTGCCAATCTACCAAATATACTGTGAAAAAAATGCAAAAATAAATCAACAACAAAGAAAAATCAGTTGTTACAGAATTTGTGAAAAAAGTTCACCCATATAATCTTATCAAATATATAAATACAAAAATACAAAGTGGTTCTATTTCATGTATGGTATGGAGTTTTTTTTTTATGGTCCCGCTATTTGAAGAACGGCGGAAAGGGCATATAGTGTTACCCCTGTCCCTCTGTCCATCTCTGTCTCCATCTGAGATGGCATTAACAATTTGCGTTTAAGTTTTTTAGGCGTAAGCAATTTGCATTTAACTTTTTCAGCCGTGGGCATTTGTGTCCTTTTGACATGTTTCTAGTTTTAATAGAAATCTATTTTACTTTAGTATTTAAGGGTATTCAATACACTTTCAGGGGAGGCAAGTCTACATTTTTTATCCTCCCGTCTGAAAAGGGATCTTCCAGAAATAGAAAAGAAAATGTTCCTTCTGGGAGCAAATTCTTTCTTATCAGAGTATATTCATTTCAGAAAGGACCTGATGTCCAGGGTCCAGTTGTTCAAAACTAACAATGTCGTTAGTTAGTGTATTGTTAAAATTTTTGTCATTAAATATGGCATATATGCTCATATTTTTGCTGAAAAAATGTGAGTAGCTTTTGCATTTATTTGCAAAAAGTTACTCACATTTTTCAGCAAAAATGCCTGTGAAATAGACATTGTACTTACTATAACAGTTAACATTTTGACCACTAACAAGTTCATTAAGCAAACAATGCTTTGAACAACTGGGCCCAGGAAAGCAAGTAAACTGTAAAGTCACAAATGTTGTCTCAGTTTAACCCGTTGTGGTCTGGAGACCCGACAAAGAGTGCAGACCCAGATCAGACTGTGACATCTGATCAGGGTCTCCACTGTTTGCAAAAAGTAGGAATAGCCAAATCACATAGCCTGACATACCTAAAATGGCGATTAGAATCTTCCAATATATATTGAGGGAGAGTTCATTCAGTCTACAATGGATTATAAATGTAGAAAACTGCCCTGTATCCAGTCCTTCTTTGAGATCAACATTGATAGAGATCCCATGAATGTATTCAGTGCCTCACATACTGTTTTTGGGTCGATTGATACTAAAGAATCTGAGTTATATTACTGTGACCAATAAAGTTAATCCACGCAAATAGTGCTTGTACAAAATCCAGGTAACAGTTATTTATAGCAGTGTTATTCTTGTCCCTGTTACGTCAGAGTGCTGTGTAAAGAGTATCATCTGTAAAACCTGGATTTAGCCTAGTGGTGGGACATTGGCAATCAGTAAATGCCCAGATTAGATACTGCAGAATGATCTGATCGGGTCTGCATGTTTGCTTAAATTACAGGAAGTTAAGGGTTAAATGAAACAGCCATAAGTCCTTGTTCATTTTCTCAGCCTACACTTTCACTCCTGTTCCTCTTTCTTCTCTGCCCCTCTCTTTCATCTCCTCAAATATCTCTTCTATCTCTTTCAATCTTTCTCTGGGAGACAACCCAAAATGACCCACAGGGTTGACGTGTTGTTAAACCGCAACACAATCAATCCCAGCCTAGATGCTGAGACAATTGATCCACCAGTGCTGTCATTGTTTTGATTATTCTATTTTCAGGTACCATGATCTGCAATCCTAGGGTTATGTTCAAGTGTCGAATGTCTCAGGGTTGTATTCCTCGGAAATTGGTGTGTAACAATGCACAAGATTGTCCAGATGGCTCTGATGAACAGGGTTGCCATGTTGACAATACCACAAGTAAGTCAGACAAATTTGGTGAAAGTCTTAAAATTTGCTAAATACACGGGAACGCTGTTATAACACAGTCCCTTATAACGCGGAAACCATTGTAACGCAGTTGGTCTGTGACTCCCATTTTTTTTGTGCAGTTTCTTCCCCAATTTTGAAAGTTTTGTCCTTTTTACATTGAACTCTGCAGTAGAAAAAATCGTTAGCTGTGACTGTACCCTGGCCAATTAACACATTCTGTTTTACCAAAGTGGTCATCAGTATTTTGCCTTTTGGCAATTTCAGAGCACGAAATAGGTGTCATATTTTTTGTCATCTACCTGGTGACCGATAAAGAATTAACTCTTAAAGCGCCACAACTGCAGCAGAAAACAATTTTACTTTTATGTATTATTTTATTTTTTTTCAGAGAAGAAAGTCTTGACATTTCAGATGAGTGATCTGCCAAGCAGATGATTCACATGAAATGTCATGACTTATTTCTCTGAAATATAAATAATACAAAATAAAAAAAATTCAAAATGTCTGCTACAATTTTTTTTTGCTTTGTGTTTTAAGGGTTAGTTTAAACTGTAGTTGTCAGTCAGCTTTGTTTGATCTAGCAGCTGTAAATGCCCTCGTGTCATGTATAAGTGAAACTTGAGCATATCAGAGGATGCTGGAAAACCTTTGATGTTATCATAGGTTGTGAACACATTTAACCCATAAGGTGCCAAGCAAAATTTGTGGTAGAAGACAATCTTAATTTATTTTTTCTGTTTTCAGAGAAAACAAGTGTTGACATTTTATGTGAATCGTCTGCTTGGCAGACAATTCACATGAACGTCAGCATTTGTTTTCTCTGGCAAATAAAAAAAAAAAAAATAGTCAAAATTATTGTCTGCTGCAGTTGTGATTGGAGGTTCAAGGGTTTACTGAGATATAGATGGGCTGCTGAAAAAAAAAAAAAAAAAAAATGCCCAAGAGTGTAAAATGTATAACTTCATTTAACCCTTAAAGTGCCAATCACAACTGCAGTAGAAAACAATTTTACTGTTATATTTTTTCAGAGAATAGTCTTGACATTGCATGCAAATCATCAGTCAAGCTAATGATTCACATGAAATGTCAAAACTTATTTTCTTTGAAAAATAAATAATAATAAATAAAGAAATCAAAATGTTTTCTGCTGCAAATTTTGCATGGCCCTTTAAGGATTAATATCCAATCTGTTGCATGCCCTCTGTAAGGTAATTGCGTCAGGGATAACTATAAAGTCTAATACACTTATGTCCGGCTTTTCAGTACATTCTTGTCTCGGTCTTTCCGTTTCAACAGACAGAAAGGATGAATTTATTTGTTTACTCTCAAAATAACTGGGCTTCTTGGGTGTATAAGAAGAACTGACCAGCTTTCTTTATTGTTTATTTTTGTTTAGCAATTCATGTATATCCATTTTTTTTTCATCAGATTGCGCACAGAACTTTGATAGTATAGAAGTGGGTGGGGTATGAGGACAGAGTTTATGTCTGACCATTATAACGCCTGATCACTTACAATGCGGTCATCTACCTTGGACCCCACCGACCGCATTATAATGGGGTTGCAGTGTACACCAGCAGTTGACAAAGTGATGGTATTTTTCTTATTATGTCTCCTCCATACTGGGTGGGGAGACATAGTGTTTTTTACACGGCCTGTCCTTCTGTCCATCACAAAATCGTGTCCTTTCTGTAACTTGAAAAGTGTTTGAGATATTTTCATAAAATTTTACACAAATATGAAGCACTATGAGACAACATGTAGAACACATGATCCACAACTCTGGTTTTCTTACTTTTGGAGTTGTGGCCTGTTGAACATTGTAAAAAGTGATTTCTATCATATACTCCCTATGTAACTTGAAAACTGCTGGAGATGTTTTCATGAATTTACACAGATATTTAGCACCACAGGAAGACATGCAGAACACAAGAGCCGTAACTCTCGGTCGATTTGGAAGCCTAAAAAGAAGTTCAAAGTTCCTGGAAGAAGTTCAAGGAGCTGCTGCCAATTCTTTCTTCCTGCCACCACTCTTTCACGACACGTGGCCACATGTACAGCTCTTGTGTACAGAATGCAATGCTCCATGCCAGTGAGACTTGGCCATTTACAAAGCCAAACCTCCAACATCTGCAGCGAAATGACAGGGCAATGATCAGACAGATCTGCAATGTCAAGCCACAAGACATTGTTCCCACCAGATTCAATGAGCTACTTGTGAGGCTTGGCATTAAAGATCTGGACCTCATTCTGAAGGAGAGAAGGCTCCATTGGTATGAACATGTGGTGCAGTCAAGACAGCCATTGACATACAGGTTGATGGAAAGCATGGGCCAGGGAGACCCAAGATGACATGGAAGCAGCAGAGAGTGGAATATCTTGGCTGTCGATCGTCATGATAGACTTACCTGGAGATCTGGTGTGAGATCTGCCATGTGTGCAGCAAGCCAGCTACCTGGAAGATAGCCCATTGATGTGGATGTTGCCCTTGTACCTGCACGTTAATCAAAAATCTGTTGATGATGATATCTACTTTTTGAGTCACAGGCCTTCAAACAGCATAATTAGTGATTTCCATGATATACTACTGTCCCCTCTGTAACTGGAAAATCTTTTGAGATATTTTCAGGAACCTTTACACAAATGTAAAGCACCATTAGAAAAAGTGCAAAACACAAAAACCATAACTCTTGTTTACCTCATTTTGGAGTTATATTCCTTTGATCATTGTAAATAATGATTTCTGAAATATTTTCAAGTCCACTTTTTAACTTGAAAACACTTAGAGATATTTCCATGTAAATTTACACAATTGTTAAGCACCATGAGACAACAAGCAGAATACAAGGGTCAGAACTCTTTTTTACCTACTTTTGGAGTTAAAGCCCTTTGAACGTTATAAACACTTTATACCTTTTTCACTTGTGCTAAGTTGAATCTGCTAGCTTATAAACCTCACTAACTGTACAAAGCAGTACTCAAAGTGGTGAGACATCAGTTTTCAACTAGAAAACAAGTTATAGTTTCCCCATCAAATGCTGCTTGAGATTTTATATAGATTGTCTCCTTTGAAGACCCCCCCCCCCTTCCCCTCCCCAGTATGGTCTCCTTAGGAGATAATTTCAATTAAATGTAAGGCCATATTTACATTTTATGGGACAATACTTGGATGACAATATCTTAAGACAATTTTGTGGGATGATATATAGTAACATCTCTTGGTACAAAATCCTTGCAGGAAAATTTTTGGTATATATATAAGGAGGAAAAAGAAATGTTGGGTAACCTTTACAATTAGTTTTAAAGTATTCAATCTAATGTTACATTTAATTTTTTATTTTTATATAACCTTTCATCTTTATTGAACAAGTTGACAAACTTTCATTGGATTTTCAATTATGATTATGAGAAAAATACACCCTTTTGCCACTACCTCTATTTGTGTAGAGCAACACTGACTGGCATGTCAGTATCTTGTGTATTTGTTATTTGTTGCATATACTATGTACCTGGCGTTTCTTTTTCGTCCTAGTATATAACATTTACGTAATAAATTGCAATTAGACCAAACAGTTCAGCTAGTTTATGTTTATATACATATGTGCTTGCAGTTTTATATAAATGACAGATAGCTATAGATAAGAGGGAGTACTAGGTTTATAATTTTTCATATATCTCCAGGAAAACATATGTTGTGGTACTCTTTAGAAGTACCTCAGTGAGGCACTTTAATGAATAACCCTAATGATCCAGAGGTTGGCGGTTCAACTCCATGCCAGGCTGGCAATGTTATTTCATGGAGATTGATCATGAAATATTTTCTATGGTCATTCTTTCCCTTTGGCTGATTCAAGAAGGGCAGTTGTCAGTTTCTGCAGAGAGAATGTGCACAATACTGGTTAACCACTTAGAGAAGACTAAGCCTGCCCAGTAAAAGTGTGGGATAGTAAACTGACCACGTTCGACATGACACCATTGGTTTGACTTGGCTGTAAAACATCATCACAAACATTCAAACTAATGAGTACCCACAATACATGGTTTCATGCAGAAGTAAGAAAAATATCAAGAATTTTTGTTTGAAAATAAAGCATTTTATCTGGAGCTATGTGACATTAAAGTGCCATATTTTCTGAGAATATGATAATGAAAGGTTTGTTTTACTCTCTTTTTCAGTTCCACATAACTACACAAACTGTAAGAATGATTTCCTTTTTCACTGTAAAAGTGAGGAGAAGTGTGTACCATACATGTTTACATGTGATGGGAACAGTGATTGTAATGGTGGCGGCGATGAAAGCTTGCCTCAGTGCTTTGGTAAGTTTATAACAAATCTCCTAAAATTTCGTACACCAGAAGTTCTGGCAAAATGGCATATGCAAACAGTGTAGACCCAGATCATACTGCTCCTGAAGGAGCAGTCTGATCAGGGTCTGTACTGTTTGCCATTCCACCAAGCATTTTAAGAAAGAACTGCATAAAAAGCAAAATTTAAGCCAAAAAGTTATAGAATAAAATGTTCTAAATTTCTGGACATTTATGGTGACATCAACTGCCAGCTCTGAGCAGGTATCACAATGTTTTATTTTCTTAGTATACTCCCAGCATACATAGTATACCAGGGGATATATTTGGTAAGTGTCCAAAAATTTTGAGCACTTTATTCCATGCTTTTTAGGCTTAAATTTTTGCTTTTTACTCAGCTGTTTCTAAAAATGCTTAGTGGAATGGCAAACAGTGTAGACCCTGATCAGGCTGCTTCTTAGGATCAGTCTGATCTGGGTCTGCACTGTTTGCATATGCTAATTTGTCAGACACTTAGGTGTTTGAAATTTTAGGACATAATGTAGTTTTTGTCTTTTCTCTGAGGGTGTCTGTCTGTAAGCTATATTTCCGTCAATCATTTCCCTGGAAGTTCTGCAACAGGGATCTTGAAATTTAGTACAAATGTTGGGATCTGGATAACCAGAGGTATGTCTCTTGCTTGTCACCACTGTGGCCAGGTCTCAATGCTGGCATGTGACAAGGTATTGGTTGCACCTGAAAGTGCTGAGAAATTCAAACTAGATGTAACCTTTAACCCTTGTCATGTGATGTAAACACAGCAGCCTGGTGTGTAGAGTACAAACACTGTCCACTTGTAAGATGGCAATCAGAGTAAAAGCAGATAATTATTCTTAAATTCCTTCAGAGAAAATTGCATTCATATTCCATGATTCAAACAGAAAATTGTTAAAACCATTATTAATAGGCATTTATAGGTGCTTATGCAATCTGCATACATGTAGGGAGGATATTTTAAGAAGTCAGTTACAATTTTTATTCCAGCAATGGAAATTACACAAATACATGTAATATATTGTTATATCCCCGTTTGAAAACGGGACGTTTTATGTTGCGGGGTATGACGTCCGTCCGTAAACTTTTTAATTTCCGGCTAACTCCTCCTACAGTTTACATCCGATCAAGCTGAAACTTGGTATATAGTTAGACCATGATGTGGAGCAATGCATATTGTTTCAGGGTTACAGTCCACCAAATGTTTGCAGAGTGATGTCCCTTTGAAAATTTCTGTAAACTTTTTATTTCCTGGTTAACTCCTACATTTTGCATCCGATCAAGCTGAAACTTCATTTATAGTTAGACCATGATGTGGAGCAGTGCATATTTTTTTAGGTTACAGTCCACTAAATAGTAGCAGAGTTATGCCCCTTTGAGAATTTCTGTAAACTTTTTGTTTCCGGCTAACTCCTCCTACAGTTTACATCCGATCAAGCTGAAACTTGATTTGTAGTTAGACCATAATGTAGAGCAGCGCATATTATTTCAAAGTTACAGTCTACCAAATATTAGCATAGTAATACCCCTTTGAAAGTTTCTATTAATTTTTTGTTTCTGGCTAAATCCTCCTACAGTTCACATCCGATCAAGCTGAAACTTCATAAATATTTACACAATGATGTTGAGCAGTGCATATTATTTCGAGGTTAAAGTGCACCAAATATTGGCAGAGTTATGCCCCTTTGAAAATTTTTGTAAACTTTTCGTTTCCAGCTAACTCCTCCTACAGTTAACATCCGATCAAGGTGAAACTTGATTTGTAGTTAGACCATGATGTGGAGCAGTACATATTGTTTCGAGGTTACAGTCCACCAAATATTAGCAGAGTTAAACCCCTTTGAAAATTTCTATTATTTTTTTTTGTTTCCGGCTAAATCCTCCTACAGTTTACATCCGATGAACATAAAACTTCATAAATAGTAACACAATGATATGGAGCAGCGCATATTATTTCGAGGTTACAGTGCACCAAATATTGGGATACAGAATTAAGAAGCTTAACTAATATCAAAACTTTTTTGTTTTGTTTTGTTTTTTATTTTGTTTAATATTGGCTTGCTTGAAGAACAAAAATAAAATTAGTATAAAACAAGTTAAAGGTTTACAAAAAATTTCTTGCAGCATTTTTTTTTTTTTTTTTTTTTTTTTTGGTTGTTTATTTTGGTTTTGCTATTGTTTGGTCGATATTAAAGAATATGAGAAACAAATCAGGCAAAGGCTCATATGAGCTTATAATATAGCCATGCTTCTGTCATGTGTCCTCCATCTGAAAGCACTTCTCCCTAGATGCAGCAAACTTCTCCCTATTTTCCCAGGAGGGAGAAGTCACTTCTCCCTTAATTTCTGGGCCAGCTTGGATCCTTAGGTTACAGTTCAGCAAATATCAGCAGTGATATGCCCCAATGAAAATTTTTAAAAAGAATTTTTTGTAATTTCACTTACAGTTTATATCCGGAGCACTGAATTATACAGGAGCCAGTTTATATGCTTCATCTTATTATTTGCCGCGGGGGTATAATGGCGGAGCTCTTGTGAAGCCTGTTTCTTAACTAACTGAACTAAAGAAAACAAATTATGTCATTTAACCACTGTTTGCTGGGTACAATTTATTAAAAGTCACAACCATTTGTGCCCCATGTAAGCCGGGCATGTAAGGCACAAATTTAAGTCTTATGTGCCATATCCATACACAGTAGTGAGTATATACATTATTTTGTAGCATCCTGAGCTAGCAGACCCCAGGTAAACATATAAACAGCTGACCAGTAATCAATAAGTCCCATCTACATTTTCTGGTGGTAGCTGCTACTGCAAATGCCAGTTTAAGCAAAGGTTTCGTGACAGTCAAATTGTCATTTTAATGAATTTTGTTGTTGCATCGAGTGTCAGTATAAAGAGGGTTGTCTGTATTAAGAGCTGCTTTTACTAGTCCAAAATGGTTTCTTCCTTATTATTCTATATTAAGTATTAAGACCATCCCACTAATAAGACCACTTTTAGGCTGTCTCAAAGGTGGTCTTAATAGTAGAATTTTGCTGTATTCTATATTCATTATTAGGACCATCCCACTAATAAGACCACTTTTAGGCTGTCTCAAAGGTGGTCTTAATAGTAGAATTTTGCGGTATTCTATATTCAATATTAAGACCATCCCACTAATAAGATCACTTTTAGGCAGTCTGAAAAGGTGGTCTTAATAGTGGAATTTTGCTCTATTCTATATTCATTATTAAGACCATCCCACTAATAAGATCACTTTTAGGTAGTCTAAAAGGTGGTCTTGATAGAGGAATTTTGCTGTAATAGTCCAAAACAGGACCTGAATCATTAAGATTCCTGTTATGAGAAATTAATGAGCAGTTATAACCAAACAGTACCTATTCGACATAAACAGTACTCAGTTAGTAGGATGAATTTACACCCCATTTGAAGCACCTGCCATTTCCAGAGTTTCACCATATAAAGTAGAGAAAATGCAGGGTAAGTTTTACATGGAGAATTCTGATAAGTGACACTGTTTAACCACTCTTGGGCAAATCAGCAGATGACAAATTGATCATGTTTTATTTATTTTCCCATAAAATAGGCTTTGAAATTCATGCAAATTGTAGACAATTTGCATGAAATTTCTGAGCCTTTTTCTGGGAAAAATAAGGACAAGACTCCAAAATGTCATCTGCTGAAATTTTCCCCAGCATGCTAAGTGTTAAATACCTGTTCAGAAATAATTGCTCCAGATAATGGTGGTTCAGGATAATGTTTTTTCTTATTTCTCCATGAAAACATGTTCTGGGTACTCATTAGCATTTTGGTTGGTGCTTCTCATCACGGAAAACATACCTTTATAATTTTGACCCCCTTAAACCCCACTTTTATATAGTAAAACTGGGGTTTACAGGGGTATACATTATTTTTCTTGTTTTCTCAAAAACATAGATTGTGGGTACTCATTAGAACTGCCTCAGCAAGGCAGTTCTAACGAGTACCCACAATCTGTGTTTTGAGCAGAAATATGAAAAATATCAGAATTTTTATCGGAAAACTTTCAGTTTTTTTGGTGGTGAAATTTTCAATATATTTGACTAGGCGTGTTTTTGTAATGTAATGAGCACAACATATCGAGGGTTGATCGCAAGACTGTGCAAGTCAGATGGTTGTTTTTCTCAATACTTAGTCTCCTCACCATGAAGGCGTTATTAAGTTTACAACATTTCTTTCCATAAACAATGGAAATTTAGGTTTCATTACTCGTATGAGCAATGGCACCTAAATTTGCATTGTTTACAAAGGGGTCAAAGTTGCCCATAAACAAGGGTTTCAAAAATATGTTTTGAGTTATTACAGTGTTGCGCTCAACTCTCGATATGTTTTCAGTGATAATTTTAGGTTGGAAAAAGCACATCACCTGGAGCTGCATGTATAAAAATACAGGAAGAGAAATTATACTTGAATATTCATAATCTATGTTTTTGGGCAAAAAAAAAGAACAACAACAAAAAAACAAAAAACAAAACAAAACATTTTCAATTAGATTGTTTTTACTTTCCCCCCAAAATAGAGTTTGACATTTCTTGCAGATCATCTCAGAAAATCATGTTTGCGCAGAGGTTGCTAAAGATTATGGTTAAATTATTTTTGGTAACAAAAATGAGATGGGATGTATTAATTCTATAGGTGTTAGGGTGATTGTAAAGGCCTGCTTCACTTGTAGCAGGTTGGGGAAGGGGGCATAGACGTATTCTCTATGGACTGTCATTCACTTTTTTTCTTACCCTCTCTCTCTTTTCCCTCACTCTCTCCATTTTCTCCCTTTCTTTGGAGTGAAGAAGACATTAAATGATCAACAGGGGTTGGTGTCTCATTAAACAATAAACAAGAATTCAAAACTAAATCAAAACATTATTTTGTATTAGTTTTATCATTTAATTTCAAACATTATATTGTATACATTTCAGATGTGGGTTTCTCACCAAATCCAGATGCTTTAAGAATAACCTCGAGAGGAGTCAATAATCTAACTATAGAATGGATGCCATACTCTCCTTCCACTAACGTGTTGTACATTTTATCCTACATGTAAGATAGGCTCAAATTCTATTCATCACGAGAACACGCCTATCTAATATTGACCCCCATAAACCCCACTTTTATATAGTAAAACTGGGGTTTACAGGGGTATACATTATTTTTCTTATTTCTGCTCTAAAACATAGATTGTGGGTACTCGTTAGAACTGCCTCGCCAAGGCGGTTCTAACGAGCACCCACAATTTATGTTTTTAGCAGAAATAAGAAAAATATCAGAGTTTTTTATCTGAAAATGTTCAGTTTTTGGAGGTGAAATTTTCTGTATATTTGAATAGACATGTTTTTGTAATGCTTCTTTGCCATTCAGCAAATGGGCAGCACCAAGCAAAAATTTATAGATTCAGATTTATCCTGTGCATGCCCAAAGTAACATCCAGGGCCCAGCTGTTCAAAACTAACGATGTCTTTAGTTAACATATTGTTAAAACTTTGATCATTAAATATGGCATAATACGCTAATATTTTTGCTGAAAAATGTGAATAGCTTTTGCATTTGCAAAGCTACTCACATTTTTTCAGCAAAAATAGTTGTGAATTAGATATTGTACTTACTAGAACAGTTAAGCTTTTTACCACTAACAAGTTTGATAAGCTAACGATGCTTTGAACAACTGGACCCAGGTCTTTGCTCTCTATTCATACATTCTGTAGTATCCAGTGGACAGTGAAGGTCTTCACTGTACGTGTATGCTAGAAGACAGGTCATTGCAAAAACATGCCTATTCAAATATATTAAAAATGTTACAACCAGAAAAGAGAAAATTTTTCAGGTAAGTAATTCCGATATTTTTCAAATTTCTGCTCAAAACTTAGATTTTGAGTATACGTTAGAACCACCTTGGGATGATGATTCTAACGAATACCCACAATCTATGTGTTTTTAGCGAAATAAGAAAAATAATATATACCCCTGTAAACCCCAGTTCTGCTGTATAAAAGTGGGGTTTAAAGGGGTCAAACTCATATAGGCGTGTTTTCCTGATGTTTTAGCAATATCACGGCCAAGATGTGTTGTACGGTTTCTCCAGCTTGAAAGATATTGTCAAATTTTGCATCTTTACAACAAAGCTTGGTATTTTTTGACAAAAAAAAATCTCAGACAATCCTTTTGCATATCCATAGATCAAGATAAGGTGCTTTTTCAGCTGAAAAGGACTGATACTTTCCTTATTTCTCCATGAAAAATATGTTATTGATACTCATTAGAGGCACCTCTGTGAGGAGTACCACTTTGGTGAGATGCTTCTTATGAGTACCCTCAACATATGATTTCATGGAGAAATAAGAAGAACGTTATCTGCATACCCCTCTTATTATACGCCCGTTTGAAAAGCGGGACGTATTATGTTACGGGGTATGGCGTCCGTCCGTCCGTAAACTTTTTCGTTTCTGGCTAACTCCTCCTACAGTTTACATCCGATCAAGCTGAAACTTGGTATATAGTTAGACCATGATGTGACGCAGCACATATTGTTTCAGGGTTACAGTCCACCAAATATTTGCAGAGTTATGCCCCTTAGAAAATTTCTGTAAACTTTTAATTTCCGGTTAACTCCTCCTACATTTTACATCCGATCAAGCTGAAACTTCATATATAGTTAGACCATGATGTGGAGCAGCGCATATTATTTCAAGGTTACAGTCCACCAAATATCAGCAGAGTTATGTCCCTTTGAAAATTTCAATAGACTTTTCGTTTCCGGCTAACTCCTCCTACAGTTTACATCCGATCAAGCTGAAACTTCATATATAGTTAGACCATGATGTGGAGCAGCGCATATTATTTCAAGGTTACAGTCCACAAAATGTTTGCAGAGTGATGCCCCTTAGAAAATTTCTGTAAACTTTTCATTTCCGGTTAACTCCCCCTACATTTTACATCTGATCAAGCTGAAACTTCATGTATAGTTAGACCATGATGTGGAGCAGCGCATATTATTTCGAGATTACAGTCCACCAAATATTAGCAGAGTTATGCCTCTTTGAAAATTTCAGTAGACTTTTCGTTTCCGGCTAACTCCTCCTACAGTTTACATCCGATCAAGCTGAAACTTCATGTATAGTTAGACCATGATGTGGAGCAGCGCATATTGTTTTGAGGTTACAGTCCACCAAATATTAGCAGAGTTAGACTTCTTTGAAAATTTTGATTAATTTTTAGTTTATGGCTGAATCCTCCTACAGTTTACATCCAATCAAGCTGAAACTTCATGTACAGTTAGACCATGATGTAGAGCAGTGCATATTGTTTCGAGGTTACAGTCCACCAAATATTAGCAGAGTTAAACCCCTTCGAAAATGTCTATTAATTTTTTGTTTCCGGCTAAATCCTCCTACAGTTTACATCCGATCAGGCTGAAACTTGATTTGTAGTAAGACCATGATGTGGAGTAGCGCATATTATTTCAAGGTTACAGTGCACCAAATATTAGCAGAGTTAAACCCCTTTGAAAATTTCTATTAATTTTTTGTTTCCGGCTAAATCCTCCTACAGTTTACATCCGATCAAGCTGAAACTTCATAAATACTTACATGATGATGTGGAGCAGCACATATTATTTTTAGGTTACAGTGCACCAAATATTTGCAGATTAATGCCCCTTTGAAAGTTTTTGTAAACTTTTCACAGCATATTGTTTAGAGGTAATAGTGTGCCAAAGGCTCATATGAGCTTATAATATAGCCATGCTTCTGTGGTGTGTCCTCCGTCAGAAAGCACTTCTCCCTAGAAGCAGCAAACTTTTCCCTTAATTTCTTGGCCAGCTTGGACCTTTAGGTTACAGTTCACCAAATATCAGCAGAGATTATGCCCCAATGAATTTTTTTTTAATTTTTTTTTTAATTCCACTAACAGTTTATATCCAGAGCACTGAATTATACAGGAACCAGTTAATGTGCTGCATCTTATTACTTGCCACGGGCGTATAATGCCCCGCTTGGCGGAGCTCTTGTCTGGATCTATGGTGTCACTGTCATTCTACACAGTCAGGGTAGTTTCTTAGCTCTTTATCCATTTTGGGACATGTTTTTCACAAAAAAATTCTGTCCTTTAAAATAGCAATGTCTGGACAGGTGGGCATTGGGCAACTGGCATTGGGTGGATGGGCGTCTTCCAAGGTTTGCCTTTTGGTTAACCTTTTTTCAAAGTGATATGTTACATTAGATATTTATTATACGGATGTTCAACATAAGCAAAAAACCCTTATGTCATATGCAAACATGAAAGGTCTGATCAGCCCGCAGAACCACACAGTGTGGCCAGCTGTTCAAAACTAACGATGTCATTAGTTAATGTATCATTACAATTTTGATCATTAGATATTGCATATGTGCTAATATTTTTGCTGAAAAAATGTCAGTAGCTGCAAAAGCTACACACATTTTTTCAGCAAAAGTACCTGTGAATTACATATTGCACTTACTAGAATGATTAATATTTTGACCACTAATGAGCTCGTTAAGCTAACAACGCTTTGAACAACTGGGCCTAGAGGTTCTGTATATGGACAGCAAAGGCCCTGATCACACATCATTGTGCAGGCCAATCTCAGTCTTCATTTCCAGCAAACTGTTATCAGGTTCAGGTGCATTTGTAATGCTACCAGTTTCAAATGCATTTGAAATTGGTAGCATTACAAATGCACCTGAAATTGTTTGCATTACAAATGCAACCAATTTCAGGTTCATTTGTAATGCTACATATTTTGGGTGCATTTCTAATGCTACCGATTCCAGATGGATTTGTTATGCTACCAATTTCAAATGCATTTGTAATGTTACCAGCCTCAAGTGCAGTGTTACCAATTTCAGATGCATTTGTAATATTTATCAATTTTAAGTGCATTTGTAATGCTACATATTTTGGGTGCATTTGTAATGCTACCGATTTCAAGTGCATTTCTAATGCTGCATTTTGAAGGTGTATTTATAATGCTAGCAATTTCAGATGAATATGTAATGTTATCAATTTCAAGTGCATTTTGTAATGTTACCAATTTCAAGTGCATTTGTAATGTTACCAGTTTCAAGTGTATTTAAAATTTTACCGATGTCAGATGGATTTGTAATGTTACCAAGTTCAAATGCATTTGTAGTAATACTAATTTCAGATACATTTGTAATGTGACCAGTTTCAAGTTAATATCTAATGTTACCAATTTCAAGTGCATTTCTAATGTTACCAGTTTCAAGTGTATTTGTGATTTTACTTATTTCATATGCATTTGTAATGTTACCAATTCCAGGTGTATGTATTATTAATGCTACTAATTTCTGATGTATTTGTAATGTTACAAATTTCAAGTTAATATCTTGTGTTACCAATTTCAAGTACATTTCTTGTTACCAGCTTCAAGTGTATTTGTGATTTTACCAATTTCAGACGCATTTGTAATTTTATTTATGCTACAAATACATGTAATAAGTGCATTTCTAATGTTACAATTTTGGGTGAATTTGCATAATTACCAATTACAAATAATTACCAATTACCAATAATTACCAATTACAAGTGTATTTCTAATGCTACCAATTTCATGTGTATTTGTAATGATGTCAATTTCAGATGTTTTATTCATGAAGCCTATCATGGTGCAAATGTATCAAATATTCAAGGAACAATCCATACCATCACAAGCTTACATCCCGCCTTAGATTATTACGTCAGCATCTACGTCAATAGTTCGTCAAAAATTCTGAGACCATACAGAAAAATAAAAGTCAGAACACTGGACGATTGTAAGCTACAGTTTAGTTTACTTTATACTAAATACTAAATATTTGGAGAGGCGTGTGAGAGCAAACAGCATAGACCTGGGTCTGCATGCACTGTTTGCTGTTAAGTTGAAACTTCCTAGACACATGAAATGATAGTGTGTATTTTAGTATGAAAGATATGATAAGATCGGTGTCTGAATATCTAGAATAGCTATGGCACCCAGTCATAAATTAGATGCATAAAGTAAATTAGCCACCTCTTAACAAAACCAACAAAATGGCATGTGTGCCCAGTGAGGACTCCGATCAGTCTGGGCATTGGACCAGTCTGATCAGTCTTTGCTGTCCGCATGAAGAAAGCTTGGGCCCTTAGCTACTCATTGAGTGTACAAGGAAGACTGATCAGAGTGGGTGTATTCTTCGGCTGATCTGAGTCTTCCCTTGGCTTACATGCCATTTTGTTGGTTTTGTCATGAGGTGGCTCAAAAGTTGTTAGAGCTTTATCCTAGTCATCCTGAATAAATTAAGATGCTACACCCATTTCTAATTTTCAGCCAATCAGAAAACTTGATCAAGATTTTTAATACAAGTTCACATACTTAATGGCAAACAGTGTAGATCCAGATCAGTTGGCTTCTTCAGAAGCCAACTGATCTGGATCTACACTGTTTGCAAAGGCAGAGAATAACTGGGTTAAGCAGGACTAGGGTTAAGATATATGCATACACTGTAAAGAGGGAGTGCTCTAAATTGAAAATGTTTGCCTCCCTTTCCAAAGGGAGACCACTCTAGAAGAAAAGGATTTGTTCAACCCATTAACTTCAAGCAGACTTTTCCACCACAACTCTTTGAACCAGTCTATGTCCAGTAGCAGGGTGTCTGTTTAGTTTTTATTATTATTAGCATGTTTTATAGAAATTTCTGTAGTTAATGCAAACATTGTAGACATTCTGCAGCATCTGATCTGGGTCTGCACTGTTTGCTAATTATCCATTTTGGGATCTCCTGACTAAAATGGGTTAATTGCTATGAAAATACCTTCTCAGAGTGGCATATTCTTAAGTGAAAGAGACAACATTGTTCCCATGAGGAGCGAATGGGTCCCTGAGGAATTGATCTCCCTTGGAAGTGTAGTCAGTCATATTAACCCATTTATGCCTAGTGTCCCATAAAAGAGACATTGGCAAATAATGTAGACCCACATCAAGCACTGCAGAATGCAACATATGATCAGGGTCTGCATGGTTTGCATTAAGTAAAGAAATTTCTATAAAACATGATTATAATAAAAACTACCCAGACTCCCCTTTTGTTGACAAAGGACCTGTCCAAAAAGTCGAGGTAGGAGAGTCCATGGCATAAATGGGTTCAGGGGACTGCAGACACATAATAGATTGTGCACCATTTTTACAAGAGAGACAACTTGTCCCTTCATGTTTGCTTTCCTGTAAATCAAGCCCCTTCTGAATAGGGGGTCTAGTCTAAAAGGAAAGAATTTGCTCCCCATTTAGAATAGACCCCTACCAGAGTAGATCTCTGTTATTCTGCTCTAAAGGAAATTACTTTCTTCGAAGGGAAACATATTCTTACCATTTAACCCTTGTCCTGCTGAACCAGGACAGTGTCCTGCCTTTGCAAACAGTGTAGATCCACACCAGTTGGCTTCTGAAGAAGCCAGCTGATCTGGATCTGAACTCTTTGTCATTAAGTATGTGGGTTCATATCAACAACCTGGATCAAGTAATCTGATTTGGCTGGGAATTAGAAGTCAATTTATTCAGCATGGCAAGGGTAAAGGTAGGCCCCTTTTCAGAAAGGCATAACAAGTTTTGACAGAATTTACTCCCTTGCCAGTGTATCCATGCCCCTTACACAAACAGCAGCTGAGGCCAAACATTACGAAAACTCGCCTATTCAAATATATAGAAAATTTCACCTCCAAAAAGCTGAAAATTTTCAGATAAAAATCTCTGATATTTTTCATATTTCTGCTCAAAACATAGATTGTGGGTACTCGTTGGAACCGCTTCAGTGAGGCGGTTCTAACAAGTACCCTCGCTGAGGCAGTTCTAACGAGTACCCACAATATATGTTTTTGAGCAGAAATAAGAAAAATAATGTATACCCCTATAAACCCCAGTTTTACTATATAAAAGTGGGGTTTAAGGGGGTCAAAATTATATAGGCATGTTTTCGTGATGAATAGCCTGGACAAATGTTGCTGATATGTGGTCCAGAGTGGTTTAATTTGCTTATGCTCTGAAAACATTTTGCTTTGTTAGCAATGGCTTAGCCAGAACGGAATTATTTGTACTCAAATCCAGGCAAACTCTTGAAGAATTATGCCTGGAAGCTCTTCTAAATTTCGGGGCTACTCTTAAAGGAAAGAATTTGCTCCCAGAGGGAGCAGACTCTTTCCTTTTAAGAGTAGCCCCTAATGTAAAGAACCAAAAATATTATATTAATGTCACTTTATTGTAAAAATGTTTCTTAAGCATGTTACGCACATGGGTATGTGTGTAATGAGCGCTACACCTATGGTTACATGCATATCCTTGGGCATTAGGGTGATGGTAATGACCAGCTATACTTGAAGAAGGTATGGGAAGGATGTGTTGTGTGTGTGTGTGTGTGTGTGTGTGTGTGTGTGTGTGTGTGTGTGTGTGTGTGTGTGTGTGTGTGTGTGTGTGTGTGTGTGTGTGTGTGTGAACTTCTCTTTCAAGCTCCTCTATTTCTTTCTTTCTTCTCTATTAGCTCTTCTGTCACATGTCTTCCTTTTTCTGGGAGACAACACAAAATGGCAGGCCTCGGGGGCTCAGTTGGCTGGGCCTCCAACTGGAGACCTTGAGGCCACAGATTCGACCCCTGCCGGGTTGGCAACATTCTTTCGTTGAAATTGATTGTGAAATATTTTCTGGGGTCATTCTCTCCCTTCCGCTGATTCAAGAAGGGCAGTTATCAGTTTCTGGTGATTGTGAAATATTTTCTGTGATCATTCTCTCCCTTCTGCTGATTCAAGAAGGGTGGTTGTCAGTTTCTGGCAAAAGAATGTGCACAATACTGGTTAACCGCTTAGAGGACTAAGCCTGCCCAGTAAATGTGTGATTAGGTAAACTGACCACGCTGGACATGACCCCATAGGGTTGACTGGGCTGTAAAACCTCAACATAAACAAACACAAAATGACCCACAAGGGTTGATGCATCATTAAACCAAACACAAACAAACAAATGCTGTTTGCAACATTTATTGCCTCAATTTCAGTGTGTATTTGGATGGCTTAGTTAAGTCTGATCTGGAGATGATAATTTTTTTTTATTTTTTTTATAATTTTTTGCTGACAAAATAGCATATGTAACAATGCAGACCCAGATCAGACTGTGGAATAGCCTTGCCAAGATGAGTACCCAAAATAGCCATTTTTATACCCCAATGGGGTATATTGATTTATCTTTTCTGTGTAAGTCCATAAACTTTTTTTTCTACCAAATGTTGCTCTGGAACTACTGCACCCAAGATCTTAAAATTTTGTACAAATGTTGGGTATGACTTTTTATGGTTTGAAAAAGAACTGGCCTGTTCCTGATTCTTCCATTCATTTGTCCATTTTCCTAACTCTCCAATAGAAGTTTTGGATAGCTGTGTCATAATTTTTGCATCAGAATTTTTAAGAGGTTATATTATCAAGGCCTCTTGATGGATTGATTAATGCCAACCAGCACTGGTTACTTCGTCTGTTCTTTTTTGGCTCACCTGAGCTATGCTTAGGATGAGCTATTGTGATCACTTTTCGTCCGTGCATCCGTCCGTGCATCTGTCCGTCCGTTAACATTTTCAAACCACTTCTCCTCTGAAGCCACTGAGCCAGTTTTGCTCAAATTTCATATGGAGCCTCCTTAGGGTTGGGGAACAAAAGATTGCTAAAATGATCGAGGTCCGTTGACCAAGATGGCCGCCATGCCCATATATGGTAAAAAGCTTTAAAAATCTTCTTCTCCATAACCAAGGATGCCTTGGGGCTGAATCTTTGCACGAATTATAGGGGACGGGAGGTCAACCGAAATTGCTAAAAGAATTTTTGTACGTTGATGTTTGACCTTTTTACGGCAAGGTCAAGTTCGCTTCCGTATGCATTTGTATGAGCCCTATACATTTGAATGGGAAAATTGTTGAGAATTTCAAACGACTTCTCCTCTGAAGCCTCTGAGCCAATTTTGTTCAAATTTCATATGGAGCCACCGTAGGGTGGGGAAACAAAAGATTGCAAAAATTGTCGCGGTCCATTGACCAAGATGGCCGCCATGCCCATATATGGTAAAAACCTTTAAACATCTTCTTCTCCAGAACCGATAATGCCTTGGGGCTGAATCTTTGCACAAATCATCGGGGATGAGAGGTCTACCAAAGTTGCCAAAAGAAGGAAAATTGTTGAGAATTTTAAATTACTTCTTCTCTGAAGCCACTGAGCCAAATTTCATATTGAGCCTTCTTAAGCCGGGGGAACGAAAGATTGCTAAAACAGTCATGGTTCATTGACCAAGATGGCCACCATGCCCATATATGGTAAAACCCTTTAAAATCTTCTTCTCCAGAACTGAGGATGCCTTGGGGCTGAATCTGTGCACAAATCATCAGGGACAGGAGATCTACCAAAGTTGCTAAAAAGATTGTTGTACGTTGACATTTGACTTTTTTACGGCAAGGTCAAGTTTGCTTCCCTATGCATTTGTATGAGCCCCATAACATTTGTATGGGAGAATTGTTGAGAATTTCAGACGACTTCTCTCCAGAAGCCACTGAGCCAAATTTGCTCCAATTTTTAGCTCACCTGAGCAGGAAGTGCTCATGGTGAGCTATTGTGGTCAGTCAATGTCTGTCGTCCGTCATGGGTCTTGCTGCGTGTGTCATGCAGCTTCAACAATTGCTTTAAAAGCCTACTCCTCCTATGCCCCTGGGCCTATTGACTCGATACTTGTTAGGAAGCATCAGGGGGACTTGTAAATCAGAAATAGCTAAAATCGTTCCGTTCGGAAATCCAAGATGGCCGCCATGACCGCCCTCTTGAAAATCTATTTTTTGCTTCTTCTCCTGAACCGAAAGGCCAACTCCAAACTTGCTAGGAAGCATCAGTGTGACTTATAGATCAAATATAGCTAAAATCGTGTCGGTCGGAAATCCAAAATGGCCGCCATGGCAACCATCTTGAAAATCTATTTTTCGCTTCTACTCCTAAACCCAAAAGCCAATTGACTCCAAACTTGGTAGGAAGCATTGGGGTGACTTATAGATCAAAAACATCTAAAATCATGCAGATTGGAAATCCAAGATGGCCGCCATGGCAGCCATCTTGAAAATCTATTTTTCGCTTTTTCTCCTGAACCGAAAGGCCTGTTGACTCCAGACTGGCTAGGAAGCATCTGGATGACTTGTAGATCAAAAATAGCTAAA